>JAYESA010000013.1:130238500-131458500 GCA_036927795.1 Iris macrosiphon
AATAAGAAAGATAGTAGGAATGGTACTAAATTCAAGGCATAGTCCATTCTTTATCATCCTGTTATTTGACCCATGTATGAAGATTCAAGTTCTAAGTGACATCTATCCTAATGCATGGTGTACAGTCACTGTACGGAATGCCCATCCCATATATTAAAATATATACAGGATTATTGGTGTTAAGAACTTGTAAGCACTAGGCTTTAGTCCTACGTTGTTGGGAACCCCAAGTGTATATTTTAATATAAGGCTTTACCTTGTATTAACATGTGCACAGGGGTGTCGTAGTCCATGTGGTTGTTATGATGGGGGTATTTTTCTAGTGGTGCAAGGTTTAAATTCTTATGGGAATATTTATGTTTTTTTTGTTACTTTCTTTAGGATTTTTCTTAGGAGCTAAGTCCCGTAGGGGCTTAACGACTTGGACTCATACTCGTGCTCAGGAAAAGGGCGAAGGGTAGAAACTGACGCTTTGATGGTGCACTTTGCACTTCACACACATGCATCGAGCGTGAGATGATACAATATATGCTCATTTTTCGTACATGTTTTCATGTAAAAACTTGCGTACAACAAAGCAGCGGAGCAACAGAACAGTGGTGTAGTAGTGCATCCGTCGAGCAAAACTGTGTGGGCAACGCATATTTTTGCATTGTTTTTGTTCCTCGAAAAATATGGTTTGTGATAGCGTGGTTAGTGGCAGTAACCGCCCCTATTTAATGGGTATTTCCCACACTTAAAGTAGGGTTAATTGGCATTAATCACCTTAATTAGTTTGTAGTTTCTCCACGTTAAGGGGTAGTAATGACGGTAACTGCCTATGCTTAGTGGGCATGATCTTCGGATTTACTACCCACTAAGGGAGTAGGCTGCTAAGGGGTTCTCCATATATATATATACACATTTAGTTCTTACAGGGGAGAGACACATAGACACACAGAGAATAAGTAAGAGAATAGAGCGTGTGTTGTAAAATGAGCCTTTGCAGTAGGTATCAAGAAGAAGAAGGTATTGCCTATACAAGGAGTCCAAGTTCAATCAATTCCAGAGTGACATGAGCATTCTATAAGTTCTATCTTTTGAACTACTACAACAAAAATACATTTTTATAATGCTTGCAAAATTATTATTAGAACGATTTATATATAAGCATTATAAAATTTTAGCAACCCCTCTTTATATGACGGGTTGGACTAATTTTTGGTCTTTTATAACGTTTTATACATATAAAGGTTATATATAGTTAATACTTATATAATGACTATAAATACAAGAGTTAAAAAAGGCCAAAAATCTATACTGAGCTTGCACTCTTTTTTCACTTCCTTGGTCTCTTTTTTTGACTCTTTTCCGAAAACATGAACAAAAACGTAAAATCAGCCCACTCTCATTTTTCATGTATGCTCTCATTTTTCCATGCACCATCTGCTCCTCCCCCTCTCCCCTTCTTCTTTCTCCTCTCCCTGTCTCCTTATTTTTTTATCGAGTAACCTTGTCTTCTCATCAACGTAGCCGACAACAGAGCCAAGCAACCTTATCTTCTCGTCGACATAGCTGAGCAACCTTCCCATTACCAGCGACATAGCCTCCACAGCGGGCGACAAGGTTAGGGTTTCTTTTCTATTTACCTCAGCCATCATCATCATCTGACTACCTCTTCCCCTCCGATCTCTCATAATCACCACCACAATCATCTTCTTCTTCAGCTTCTCCACTAAGACCTGCCACCAACACCGCCAGAAGATAAATAGTCACTTGAGAGAGAGAGAGAGAGAGAGAGAGAGAGAGAGAGAGGAAGAAGAGGTTCGAAAGAAACCCCAAATTAAAGGCTAGAAGAATATTTTATTTACATTAGGGTTTTATTATGTAATAATCCTCCTCCTTCTTCTCCAAATTAGGGTTTTTGACCGCAATATCTGCACACCCTTCTCTTCGTCGACGACACCAACACAGCCCTCGTCAACTCCCTCCATGCCCTGGTCCCATGAGCAATGAAAAATACCCTCCTGATTGTCCACTATGTCCACTACTTCCTAGACCGAATCCCTCGTCATCCCTCGAAGAGGTGCCGAATCATCGAGGACACCAATGGTGGGGGCATCTCCAGATCCCAGCTCGATGCCAATAGGGTCCTCAACCTGGCCTCTTCTTCCGATGATGATAGTGGTGCTGGTGGAGATGCAAGGGAGAATTAGTTTTAGGTCTGATTCGACATGGCCCTCAAAGGTAGGTATTTTTATTGTAGTTTAGTTTTCTAGTTCCTGGGATTAGATCGAAAAAATGGTTGAATCTTGTTTTGAGCAATGGTGATATTCATCACCCTAGAGAGGTCTAAACTTTTATGTTCTTTCTTTTTCCTCATATTCTTTGTTGTATTTTCTTTTGTAGCAACTATGCTTGCTAGCATCCTTTATACAAACTTTCTTTTCATTAGAGTCAGTTTTTATTCTGATTATGGACGAATCATCTAAGACCATTAAGAGTAGTATTTTTTAGTTTTCTTATACGTTCGTATGATCTCTATAACGCCGACAATAACAATCTTAATATTGTTAATGTCTCTAAAGATTTTAGTTTTCCCCTATTATAAACATGTAGTTTTTAATAGATATTTGCAAGCTGGTACCCTTGATATATAATTAAATATATAGTCTTGTTACTATTCTCTTATTCTATTAATAATTTTTTGAGATTTTTTTTTGTTCTAGTTTTGGCAAAGTGAATTATTGATTTGTTTATTTTCTTTGTAGATAATAATAAAATTTATTTATCATGTCAATCCTAATCTTGCTATTTTTAATTTGTCCAATATTCTAAAATGTATTTATACATGATTATCCTTTTTAATTCGATGTATTTTTTAAAATATTATTTTAAGATTCCATAAAGTTGGTATTATCTCCATCCTTAGATATAGTTTGATGGCATCTTTTTCATAATTAATATTTCTGTTAAAAAATGGTTATTGTAAAGATGAATAAACCTCATCTAACTTATCAATAATTATATTATGTTGGATATATCATAAGTTAACTAATTTTACAATTTGGTTGCAATTGGTACCTAGCTAATCATCACTTGATCTAATGACAATAAAATTACTTATATATAAAAGGAATATTTGATTGCTAAGGCATATATAAATATAACCACAGATGTTATTAAGATTTCTTAGCATATATCTTTAAATATATTTTAATAATAATGTTATAAATTCATAAAGTAAAATTAAAAGGAGTTCCTAATATCATATCAATGTTTCTAACATGAATATGTGACTAGCGCCTTTGTGTACAATTCAAATTTTTTTGTCACACTATATATTGAAATCTCCCAAGATCTACACTAAACTAAATATAAAAATAAAATGATAAAAAAGACAACGGAAATGAGAAGATTGGCAAATTAGCAAACGATAAGAACCAAAGCAGCACTGATTTAAAAATAGAGTTTAGATAAACAAAATGGAGATAAACAGTCTTAGAATTTAGGATTTTATTTTCTAAAATGGAGATTCTCCTTTTTTTGTTTCCCAAAAGAAAGGAAAATCTTGTAGCCAACAATGTGGTTGTCCATATACCTACTACATTTCCACTTGATGTCCATAAACAAACAACAAGCCTCTCCATTGTAACGTGAAAATAATCCTACATTTTAAGGCTATCTCCAATAGGAATTTCTAAAATTGAGTTTCTATATATCCTACTTGGCATTGTACTATAAGAAAATTTATATTTTTGTTGGCAGAACTTTTACATAGAAATGCGCAAAGAATACTATCCAATGGTCCACAATTTCTATCCTACGTGGCAGAAAATAAAAAGGTAAATGAAATGATTTAGTTTGAAATTAGGGCCAATATTAGGCCATCTCCATTGGAGATTTCTAAAACGGACTTTCTATCCTACTTGGCATTGTACTTTAAGAAAATTTCTATTCTAGTTCGTAGAGTTTCTACAGAGAAATAGCACAAAAAAAAACTCCCCAAATGGTTCTCTAAGTAAAAAAATAAAAGATTAATTTAATAAACTATCTTGAAAGTAAGTCCCAATATTAAAATCTATGTGGGATAGAGAATTTCTATGAGATTTTCTACATGTAGAAATGCTCATAAAAATTGTCCATCCTACATTAATGCCACATAGAATGGAAATTGGAATATAAACCATTGTTGGAAAAAGTTTTTTCTAAAATAGTTTCTACCGTAGCAAAAGGGGAGATAGAAAACCCCTTTTGAAATAGCCTTAATTTCTATGAGAGATAAAATTTAAATACGAGTTTATATATGTAGAAATTCTCATAGAAATTCTCCACCCTATACTAGTGCCGCGTAGGATAAAACTTGGGATAGAAACCACTATTGGGGGATATTTTTTGTAAAAATAATTTCTTCATAGAAATAGGGAAGATAGAAAACCCTAATGGAGATGGCCTAAGCTCTCCCTGTTGTCTAATAACTGCATCATAATCACCTTACTATTGGAAGAGGGAGAGAGAATATAGAGAATAAAAAAGAAAAAAAGCAACCCTTTGTTATTATGTTCCATGCTTGCAAGACTTTTCACTTTCACTTACAATATTTTATAGCATTCTTGTAGTTAATTACCTATAGCTTTTAGTTGCATCTTATGGATTTAGTTAAATAACTATTAGATGAAATTGCCTTTTATATGTTACTAGTATATATGCACGTGCTTTGCACGTATCTTGGAGTGGATGATTTTGATGAGTTGGTTTAACTTTGCTGCTTTTAATTATATAGGTTAAGAGTTCAACAATTGGAATTCCTTGGTAATAGCTTAGAAAACTTAGCAAGTAGCATGAACTTTTTGATTTCTATAATATATTAATGCATCCCTTAAATGGTTGTCATTGAAATTTATTGTAGGTATTATTTTTAATTAGTAAATATAATGAAGGGTATTTTTGGAAAGAAAATTTTCACGGTGAAGCCTACTTTCCTCATTATATAGTAGAATAGATATAGTAGAATAGATTAGTAAATATAATGAAGGGTATTTTTGGAAAGAAAATTTTCACGGTGAAGCCTACTTTCCTCATTATATAGTAGAATAGATATATGTTTCCAAAACATCAATTAATATGGATGTTGATTCACCTACATATAACACATATTGTGTTCTATTTATTATCTCTCATGTACATAATCTACATACTTAATTGCTCCAGTAGTTAGTGGACATCAAAAGAATTTTTTTTTGGCTCTTTGTATTCACAATGCTTATGCCCTTAAAAACTTGAATAAATTTAAAAAATATAGCTGCCTATAGATATGACAATATCAGAACCATCTTTCTCTAGTTGATCAAATGAATATGCTAATTAAGTACTTATTGCTTTATGTGATTTTATAGATAGAATCCAAAATAATGTAAGACATTTGAGATAAGGGGCATCCATATCTATATTTTATAACAATGTGAGATTTTGAGTCCACATATATTGTTGGATTAGTATCTGCACATTCTGATACAATATTGAAGTAAAAAAAGAATGTTCCTTGTAATAATTAGTGTTCAGAATTTCAACTATTAGTACCTTGATAATATCTTAGTAAGTCATAGAAATTATAGATATCTAGATGTCCTAACAAGTATCATAGACTTTAAGTTCTATGTCAAAATTACTTATTACCTTAGTTATAGAAAAATATGACCCAAAAATAATATCATCCTCTGCAAATATTATAACTATTAATAAGATATTGTTATATCAAGGAAATGGAATCCATCAAAAAACAAGATAGAGATGGCTTATGCTTGATTAATAGTGCTACTACCCATGCCATCCTTATGAATAGGATCTTTTTCTCCAACATGAACATAATTTTAAAGTAGTATCCATTATACCTAGTCATTCTCATATTGTTGAAGGCTCCGACAGAGCATACTAAATTGGACCAAATGGAACCCATCTACTTATACAAAATGTCTTATACTCTCAAAATTCTAAAAGAAATTTACTGAGTTTTAAGAACATAAGGGCAAATGGATATCATATGGAAATTATGATCGAGAAAAATAAATAATACCATTCTGTAACCTTTAGCATAAGGAACCAGAAGTTTATTTTAGAAAAAAATAATTTAGCTTATCAGTAGTGATCTACTTCACTCACATTGAGGTAGTCGAGTCACAAACTAACATAAGCTACCGATTATCCCAAAAACTATTTATATGTAAAATTGATATTCTCTTGTCCCTCAAATTCTTTACAAAGGAGGTTACTATTATCCATGTCAAGGGTGGCATTTGCATTAAAGTTCTAAGTTCTCTGATATTTGGCTATTGCTTCCTTGACTGTGGATATGCTGTAGTAAACCTCTCTTCCAACCGCTAGGAGAGAAATACATTGCGTGGTTGTCCGATCATGACATAGTCCGAGATAGAAGATTAAGAAAAGTAAGGCCAGTAAGAGATGTTCCCCGAGCTGCTTGTTTTTAGTCTTTTTCTGTATCTGGGGAGGAAAGCAGAGGGGTGACTGTATCATAACATATGATAAGTAACCTCTTGCTTTACCTACTACTATATGGACAAATAGATGAATGAAGCTCTACTGACCACTCTACGCTAACATGGGTGCTATCGCTTCTATACTCGCTCAGTGAAACTCTTGCGCTAGATTATACTTCGCTTAACTCTCAAGGATGGAATGGAAAAGCAATATGTGAAAATTTTCCAATAGTCATAAAGTGTGCCTCTACAGGTTGACATCCAATCAAACCTTGGAGTAAGCAATTCACAAAAGCAAAAAAATGATTGATTGGTGCATAGGGCGAATCCATTAAATGTTATAGTTTGTGTTTGCATCCTATTAAAGGAAATATTTATTCCGTTAGGAAGGTTTCTAGTTCTAGCTTTATTTCATTAGTGAAGCCACCTTTTTTCTGAAAGGGATTGTATGGCTTATGTTGGCATTATCTAGAAGAATAGTTTGGGCATCTATATTTTATAAATTTATGTTTGTTGACATAAGATATCTTTACCACAAAATAATTTATGGATTGGCACTTTGATAAGACAATATTCTCACCATTAGTGGGAGATAAAAGGAAGATAAATGCCATATTCTAGAAGAATATTGTAAATTATCATGTCATATTCTCACTTTATCTCATATCAACTAAATTAGAAAAACTATCTCTTATAATCTACTACCAAATAAATTATCCAACGCCTTCAATAATGCTGCATAAGTAATTAGGTCTCATATAAATATACATTCTAGAATAGAAGTACTAAAATCACTAAATAAGTGAATCAGTTCTACATCAAGAATGTGAAAGACCTAAAGGTTCTAAAGATTCAGCTCCTCGGAAGTAGAGACTGAATAATATAAAACACCCTATAATTCTTTAAAAAGAAGCACTTCTTGAAGTATCATCTCCTATAGAAAAAGTTCATGATAGTCTAGAAGATGTCGTAAACCTAAAATATAATTTCTCCAAAAATAAAAAATAAAGCATATCGTTCTGGTCAAGGATATGCCTAAGATCCCCAAAAAGGCTAATAATGTACTAATACTCAATAATAATGAGAATTTTATGTTTTAAACAAAATTAGGAGAAATTTAGATCATTTTTTTGTCATTGATGATATTAGCAAATGAGAATAAAAGGGTGATAAAAATAAGGATAACAATGAACCATGATTAATCTTTGAATGCCAAAAAGACAAAATTGGCAACAAATAAAAAGATGTGATGCAGAACTAACTTCCTTTGAAAAATATGTAGCGTTCAGTCCTATAGTACAAAACTAAAAAAAAATAAACCTATAGATTTTAAATGGGTGTTTGTAAGAATGAAAATTGGTGTTTATAAGAAAACAAATAAAAAGAATGAGATACAAAGGTATAAAGCACTGTTAGTCACTCAAGGATTCTCACAAAGACTAAATTTCAAAGAAAATATTTCCCGGTCAAGGTAGCCTACACAACAGGATATACATGAAAATCCATGAAGGATTTAAATTAGCAGAAAAATCAAATCTAGGGATACATATTGTATTAGATTACGACGAGCCAATATGGACTAAAACCATCCAAAATAATATGATATAATAGGATCAATGAATATCTGTCTACGAAAGGATATGAAGATGATCATAAATGTCCATACCTATTCATATGAAAATATCATGAAAAGATCTCTTGAAGATAAAATCTTCTAAAGAGATCTCCCGAAGAAAAAAAATTGCCTGAAAAGATCTCCTGAAGAATTTTTTTCTCCAAAACATATCTCCCGAAGAGAAAATATTCCGAAGAGATCTTCCGAAGAGGCGATCTCTTGAAGATATTTAATATGAGTAGTTAAGAGACCCCCTTAAGATATCTAATATAAGTAGTTCTCATTCACTCAGACACTTGTAGTGGTTAGGTCATTGGGACCATTTCGGTAAAAATAAGAAAATAATATGTTCTGGGCCCTAAAATAGCATATTTAAATGAAGTAGGTATTATTCTTTATTTAGCATAATATACTTCATGATATATATTTTATGTGAATTTGATGACAAGATATAGTTTTGCATCTACGCATAGATACTGAAATGACACAAAGCACAGTTTTAGAGATACCAAAGAAATAATTTTTCTTAATTGAATTCATATAGATGTGACAATATTATTAGATATCTACATACAAGTTATTTATTTAATCCCCATAAATGGAGATCATAACTAAGATATATTTTTCTTAACAATATTACATCTATTTTGTAGATAAGTCAAAAAATCATAGTGATAATCTCTTCCAATCATCCTGACACTTCATGAAGCAAATGGATAATGTGTATGACTAAGGTTTCACTAGTTCAACATATCAGGGGGAGAGCTTGCATGAGTCACAAATAAGTTTACAACCCTTTATGAGTATGGGGTGGGATGTAATATTCAAATGTATTAACTATGGGGTTGAGTATTCATTTAAGTTGATGTAAGAACTAAATGTAATATTTATTAAGTAATTTTGAAGAGGAGTATCATGCAGATGCAGGCATCATGAAGATGCCAAATGGAGATATCCTGAAGAATGTTACACATTGTACTATTTTCCTTTAATAAGGTTATTCTACTAAATTTTCCCTTCGAAAGATTTTTAACATAGCATTATAAGTTGCATCCACTTGAATTCCTGAAGAATATCATTGTACACTTTTCTTTCAGTGTGTTTTTTCTTATAATTTTTTTTAATGAGGCAATGATTAAAGTGGGCATCCAAGGGAAGAGTATGGTAAATCATATATTTGTAGATAGTTAAATATGTTATAATATGCATAGGTAATATAGCCTAGGAAGTTATAAAAGCTATTACATAGGAGTTCATAACTAGGTTTAATAACCTAAATGTTTATTTATGCCTTCTTAAATGTATGATTACTTCATATGTTATAATTAGTATATATGATTATTAAACACCTATTCTTATTTCCATACCCTACTTATTATATAAATATTTATTTATATAATAATATTATTTTTATTCTTAATATACACTTTAAAAATATTTAGTAATATTTTTGGCACTTATATAATGTTTAAACCTTATAGGTTATCTCTTATATATAAGTTTATGATTTATATATTATTTTAAAGAATTATATGTGTATATTTAATTTAATTTAGGATAACCATAATAAGTTTCTTGAGAATATATAAATACTATATAAAATAAATTATTTTCTTAATAAAACCTAATAAGGCTTTGTTTATATAGGTGTATGTATATCCCGTTGGTAATTCTTGGTTATTAGTTAGGCCCTGGTAGTTTACTTGGGGACTGTAGCCACTGTAGTTCATGCCTATACCTGGATACGACTTTTGGTACCTGTAGACTCAACAATGTTGGACGAACCCCATGCAAGTATACATTGTCTATTTGATTTATAATATTTACATGCTTGTTCTCTCATCAGTCATACACTCTAGATATACTATCACATGTTTATCCTTCTCATTATCAGTATACTTTCATGATTATATCTGTCGACACATTTAGTCATGATACACGAATTCACATTGTATAATATGCTAAGAGGGTATATGATCTCTGATGGTTACTTGTTGATGGATTTACATGTATACATGATTGATTAGATATTTTACCTATTAGAATCAGATTGGACATATCCTGGATTCGATATGGATAATAACAGGGGTGGAGAGGATAGTTACTAGGCGCCTGAGTACCTTTACACATGTTCATAGTCGAACAAATACCACATACGGGTATTCTATTTGAAATAAGCTAGTGTACTAAGCTGGCAATACCTATATGGTCGCTTACCTGCCACGTATGAATGTTCTAGTCTAATAAGCTAATGCCTCTGCTGAGTGCATTTAGATGTCATTACCCCTTACTATTACTCTCATGCATCAAAATGTAGTCCTTAATTTGTATATCACACCTAGACTGATTCGATTGATCATTAGTAGTGGAACATGTATTACCTCTTGACATGTTATTTATTGTCCTTTATTTATGGCATACATATTACGTATCTTGCTACATGCCTCCGAAGATCTGGTTTCCTTCTAGGTTATTACTGAGATATAACTTATGATTATTTGGGATATTTTTTGGGGGATTCAAGTATCGCTAGATGACGCCTTCTTATTTTTCTTCCACAATTATTCATACTTATAGTTTTATAGTATTATAGTTACAGTTGTGGATGTTATTAATAGATATATGGAATTTTGATCTCATCTAGACAACATGTACATATTCGAGCCTGTTTGGAGTCCGCTTGAATATGTAGCAAGCTATTGTCACATGGCCTGGTTCCGCATATTTTAGGAGTAGGGCCTGAAAAACTTACCTAATTCATTGTCACTACCATATTTTCTAGGAAAGGGTATTTTAGTAATTTTATATTTAATTAAATATTGTGCATGATAAGTAATTATTTGTTGTATTATTTAATTGTTGTTAGATGTTAGTTATTTATTTTAGACTTGTGTTAGTGGACCTAACTAGTTTATTTTAGACTCATGGACCAACATGAATTAATTGATAGAATTTAGCCCATTTAGAAAGCCCATTGTTAAGGAGATGGATTAAATTAATTAAACCATTAGACTAGAAGCTTCCCTCCTTAATTATTTCTTCATGAGAGGCCCCAAGGGGTATATTAGACAATTCATAGTAACTTGACGGAGGGGGAAAGGGTTCGGCTTATAATAAAGAGGGGGGAAAGTTCTCTCCTCTTTTCATTTGAAAACTAGATCTAGAATTTCCCTCAACCAAATTCCTTCATTCCCATTTCATTTTTCTAAAAATTTTTATTCCAATTCCTTTTCCAATCATCGTTGGAGACTAGTGAAGCAAGGATATTGAAGGAGGAAGCAAGGATCTACAAAGAGGAGCAAGGATCTACAAGTTGGAGCCAATTTTATCTTATTTCGAGGTTGTATTGGGAATCCATCTCCCAATAGGTATAATTCAGTTTTTCCCCTTAAGTTAAGTTCTAAACATGATATTTAACCATGGAAAATTAACCCATATGCATAGGCTACCCATAGGATTTGGTTTTGTGTTCATAGAAGGCCTATTGAGAAAGTTATGGTACTTTTTGTGTCAATTTTAGGAAAATTCCAAGATTGACAATTGTTGTGTGTCAATTGGTCCTATAGATCAATTTAACATATGCTTGTATGTTTGGGGCTCGTATCGTGTCCACAATTGGGTACGTGTAGGTCGTATCACACCAATTTGGTGATACGTGTTGATTTAGGGGTTTTTCCTCCGACACGGGACTTTGTACATGTCACATTTTGATACGGACATGTAGATTTATTTTTGACTCTTCGTATTGTTCATAAATAATATATATGACTTGTTCGTGTCCTTCGGGGTACATTTAGATGTGTGGTGGACTCGTGTCGCATGCGTATCCTAGATCTAGTGGGATACGGGGTGATATGTTTCATATGTTTATGTAATTTAATTTTAGATCTAATTTCTCTTTCACTTTGAACATAGTGATGTGTAATTATATATATATATATATGTATATGTACATAGGGTGATGTATATATTTTGTATTTATGTGTCATAAATCTATTTTACCTATTTGTGTATATATATTTATGTACCTATTTATTCTACATATGTAAGATTATTTAATATTGTAGTATGTATATATGTTATTAGTTGTGTTATATATATATATATATATATATATATATATATATATATATATATATATGTTGTTATATATATATATATACTTATATGGTAAATGTATACATATTATTGTATGATTATATATACGTATTATTATATATGTTTATTATGTACATATACTCTATAAGTTGTAACTATGTAAATATATACTACTATGTTGTTATATGTATTATTCTGTATGTATATATATATTTTATATAATTACAAGTTATATATAGTAGTATTTATATATTCAGTGTTATATATCTTATATCTTTTATATATATATATATATATATATATATATATATATATATATATATATATAGGTATAGTGACAGCGGCATTGGCGACGTTTCAGACGTCACAGAACGTCAAACAGCAGCAGCAGCAGGCAGAGCAACAACGACTGCAATCTGTCGCAGAAAAGCAGCAGCAGAGGCAGCAAGAAGCAGTGACAGCAGCCAGCGATAGTTTTAGAAAAATTGTCGCTGAAACAGAAGCGTATCAGGGGCTGTAGTGACAGTTTTTAGCGACAGTGCAGGAAACTGTCACTAAAACAGCAGTATATCATAATAAATAATAGCTTTCAGAGACAGTAGGAATATTTTTAGCGACAGTTGGCAGTTTATATATATATATATATATATATATATATATATATATATATAACGGGTAGTTAATATAATAAGGTATTGGGTATTACCTTGAGGAACCAAGGTAATTGGGGATACCCAAGGTATTGAGTTTGGGAATCAAGTTTTTGAATTATTGTTGTGATACCAAGTTGGTTCAAAACCACAGTACCTATTTAATGTTGTAATTAAGATTCTATATTATTAATAATTGTTTGATATATATATATTGATATTTTACCTATGGATTCACGTATCCGGAGATACGGTATTCTAATAATTAAGATATGGTTTTATGGCTTAGACTTTAGTATCTTGAACCCAATATTTTGTGTTAGGCTTATGCAACCTAGAAATAGATAGTTGACCATAGTTGACCATAGTTTGACTATAGTTGACCATAGTTTGACTTTTGACTTAGAATTGACTTTTGACCTAGAAGTTGACTAGTTTAACTTATTCTCTTTTTGGAACCTTGTATTGATGTTGTATTCCATATCTAGGTCTTCGAGGCACCGTATCAGACATCTGTGAGACTATTCTTTGGACTTCAGGCGAGTAGATTCCCTGATAGTTTCTCATTTATGATATCCTCTATGTTCATTGTATCTAGTGTAGATATCCATGTTCTCTTGACATTATGGTTACACGGAATGGTATATCCAAATTTTGTTATGTGATATTATTCCTTGGTATATGGTGCAAGTATTGTTTCATTGTTTATCTTGTACATGTACAGATATTGATTCTCGGGAAGACTAGCTATCTTCTTGGGGAATCTCGTGCCATAGCATACCGTGGTTGAATCTATTATACCAGTCGAGGGTGGGAAGTACTTTAGTGTAGATATGTGATCATACCCCTATTGTATCAAGTACTATTATTGAATAGTGTTAATCGTACACCGCACGCATGATTAGCTAGGCCATATATATTGTATCATGTTACCAAGCCGATCACATGTTAAAGCTAGTACTCACACACTTAGTCATTAGTATTCTTGTTCATTGGCATATTGTTCATTATTTTATTTATTCCAGTATTTTCTTATTATATATATCTCTCATATCTATTGTGCATCTTGTATATTCATATCTATTTACTGTTACATAGTTTTTATCATTGATTAGAACTGCTGTTAAAGATGTACTCTGCTCCTTTTCTGACTGGATATATTTTTCCAGATGACACTGAGGAGTGGTACCCTACCTATTAGGGACCTCAAGATGTTGTGGGTCTAGAGTCTGAGACCCTGGCTTAGGAGGGACTTATCCCAACTGAGACAGTTGACCCGAGTTTGGTAGCTTCTTAGTATTCTTTGTACTGGATTTGTCTCCAGCTTATTTTGTTATTTTTTTCAGACTCATTGATGTATTATTTTAGACTCATGAGCTGTATGTGACTACTTCTATTCTTTAACAGATTCGTGATTATTTCCATCTTAGATCTGTGATTGAGTATATTATTATTATTGGTGGTTCATTATATTATTAGATAGATTACCCAGACAGTATTCTACCACCGATTCTGCGGCATAGGCTGGGCGTTGTTTTCGACTTGTACCCATACACCGGGTGCGGGTCGTGACATATTTTTAGTGGTGGCCCATGCAGGTCTATTTTCATAAGTTATGCGATATCGTGGTAGTGCGATAATTTAGCTGTACTACTGCGAGCCTGCGATAGAATATAGGATATAGGCTGAGATACTCAATCACATCTAGGAAAAATTCTTTTGATTCAACTTTTCTCCTTTGATATTGATACTTAATCTATTAAACTGTCATTTCCTTGAGTGTCTTACATCTTGTGCCATATTGATTCCATTCTAGCTTTAGCTTATTTAATAGGGGTACTTTTCATAGTTTTGTATCTGTTTCTTTTTCTCTGAAGCATGGTTTGGTAGTTGAGTCTTTGCTTAGGACTTGCAAGATCATGACCGGGGGGAGGCATTATCTTGGTTAATGATATTTGCAAGGATCGAAGAGTTACTCTGGGTGGCCTGGAGTTGAGTGCGTGTCTACTTGTAATGCCACTTCCGAGCTACGATATTGTACTCGGGATGGATTGGTTGAGTAGGCACCATGATAGCATAGATTATAGAGGAGGTAGAGTATTGTTTGGTCCACCAGGAGAGCCAGAGTTTGAGTTTGCTAGAGGAGCTGCAGAGCAGAGAGAAGGCATTATTTGTGGAGCTATGGTGGAAGACAAGGAGTTGTCACATCCGTTGATAGCAGAGTTCTTGGATGTGTTTTCTGAGGAATTTCTAGGTTTGCCGCCAGATCGAGATGTTAAATTTTCTATAGACTTGGTGCCAGGTGCAGAACCAATTTCGTAACATGTCTATAGAGTAAACAACAGCGAACTGGCCGAGCTGAAGAAGCAGGTAGACGAATTACAAGATAAGGGGTTTATCAGATCGAGTTCTTCATCGTGGAGAGCCCCGGTATTGTTTGTACCGAAGAAGGATAGATCGGTGCACATGTGCGTTAATTACAGGGCTTTGAATAATCTCACTATCAAGAATAAATATCCTTTGCCATGGATTAATGATCTGTTTGATCAGTTGAGTGGAGCCAAGGTATTTTCTAAGATAGATTTGAGATCAGGCTACCATCAGGTGAAGGTGAAGCCGGTGGACATACCGAAGACTGCTTTTAGAACTCGGTATGGTCAGTACGAGTTTATGGTGATGCCGTTTGGGTTTACTAATGCACTGGCAGTATTTATGAATTTTATGAACAAGGTGTTCCATCAGTATCTTGACAAGTTCGTGGTGGTATTCATCGAAGACATACTCATATACTCGAAGACACCAGAGGAGCATGAGGAGCATTTGAGGATTGTGTTAGATGTGCTGAGGAAGGAGAAGCTGTATGAAAAGTTGTCTAAGTGTGAGTTTTTCCTAGACAAGGTCGAGTTCTTGGGGCATGTTATGACTGGTGATGGTATTTCAGTGGATCCGAAAAAGATTACAGTAGTGTAATCTTGGAAGACCCCGAGTTTGGTAGTAGAGATCAGGAGTTTCTTGGGATTGGCAGGTTACTACTGGAAGTTTGTGCAAGATTTTTCGAGGATTGCTGAGCCGATGACCAAACTTACCAGGAAAGATGTGGAGTTTGTTTGGATGGAGGATTGCCAGGTTGCTTTTGAGGAGTTGAAGAGGAGGTTGACATCTGATCCTATTTTGACGTTGCCATCAGGCTCTGGAGGTTTCATTATTTATAGTGATGCATCGGGGAAAGATTTTGGTTGTGTTCTTCAGCAGAATGGGAAAGTGATTGCCTATGCATCCAGGCAATTGCATCCTCATGAAAAGAACTATCCTACCCATGATTTGGAGTTGGCAGCAGTCATCTTCGTCCTGAAGTTGTGGAAACATTATTTGTACGGAGAGCGTGTGGAGATCTTCACAGACCACAAAAGCTTGAAGTACATTTTTATGCAGAAGGAGTTGAACATGAGACAGCATAGGTGGTTGGAACTAATGAAGGATTTTGATATATCTTTGTAATATCATCATGGAAAAGCTAATGTAGTTGCCGATGCTTTGAGCAGGTATCCGGTAGCTATGTTCTTGATACAGGATCGATATTTGTTGGAGGACTTGGAGAGCTTGGGCATCGAGGTGATAGTTTCTGGTTGTGCTATGCAGATATGGGGACTGTAGATACATTCAGATTTGATGGACATGATCAAGGTAGCACAGTATGATGATATATCTCTGAGGAGTATCAAAGCTCAGGTAAGAGCAGGATTGGAAGATGATTTCACTATTGCTGATGATGGATCTTTGAGGCATGGAGTTAGATTGTGTGTGCCTAGTTGAGAGCTGCGTGAGAAGGGTGCCAACAAGATGTATCAGGATATGCGAGAGAGTGTGTGGTGGTATGGCATGAAGAGAGAAGTGGCATAGTTTATATCCAGATGCTTAGTGTGCCAGCAGGTGAAAGCCGAGAGGCAGAGGCCAGGAGGTTTACTTCAGCCATTACCCATTCCAGAGTGGAAGTGGAAGCACATTACTATAGATTTTGTGTCCGGACTTCCACGATCTCCAGGAGGGAAAGACGCGATTTGGGTCATCGTTGATAGGTTGACCAAGTCGGCCCACTTTTTGCCTTTTAAGGTGGGTTTGTCTACGGAGAAGCTGGTAGAGATATATGTGAGGCAGATTGTTAGAATACATGGAGTTCCTGTCAGCATAGTCTCGGATCTGGATAGTCATTTCACTTTTCATTTATGGAGGAGTTTGTAGGAGAGTTTGGGCACTTAACTTAAGTTCAGTACTACATATCATCCTCAGACAGATGGGCAGTCAGAGAGGACTATTCAGACTCTCAAGGATATATTGCGCACTTGTGTTCTAGATTTTGGGGGTTTTTGGGAGGACCATCTCCATTTGGTAGAGTTTGCTTACAACAACAGTTACCAGGCTAGTATAGAGATGTCACCTTTTGAAACTCTGTACGATCGAAGGTGTCATACTCCCTTATCTTGGGACGATATTGGAGAGAGAGTTTTTCTTGGGCCAGAGATGGTTGTGTATGCAGCAGAAAAGGTTCAGTTGATCAGAGACAGACTTCGTGTGGCGCAGGACAGACAACAGCATTGGGCCGATAGCCACTGGAGACCTTTGGAATTCGAGGTATAATTTAGATTTTGTTTCGTGCTTGTTATTGATTGTTTGTTACAGATTAAGTTCTTAAGGTGGTGTTTTGTTCTAGGTCGGTGGTTTGGTGTTTCTGAGGATTTCTCCGACACGAGGCACGATTCGCTTCGGTGGAGGCAGGAAGCTTAGTCCGCGATTCATCGGACCTTTTACTATTCTAGAGAGGGTCGGTGCATTTGCTTATAGACTAGACTTACCACCTCCATTGGAGGGAGTGCACAACGTGTTTCACGTATCGCAGTTGAGATAATACGTGGCAGATCCTAGTCATGTGTTGGATCACTCGGAGATAGAGGTGGTCCCTACTCTTTGCTATCCAGAGCAGCTAATTGAGATTCTGGATCGGAAAAAGAAGGTGCTGAGGAACCAGACTATTCCTTTGGTGTGCGTCGCATGGAGGCATCACTCTCCGGGGCAGTCTACCTGGGAGAGAGAGGATAAAATGCGAGAGCATTATCCATATTTATTTGTGCCTTGAGGTATGTTATTTTCTAGTTATGTTCTGTTCATTGTTATGTCCTTTCATAGTTAGTAATGATTCTTTAGTTCTGTTCTGTTATTTTTTGGGGTAGTTTTCGTCTTTGAATTTTGAGGACGAAATTATTTTAAGGAGGGTAGACTTGTCACTACCATATTTTCTAGGAAAGGATATTTTAGTAATTTTATATTTAATTAAATATTGTGCATGATAAATAATTATTTGTTGTATTATTTAATTATTGTTAGATGTTAGTTATTTATTTTGGACTTGTGTTAGTGGACCTAACTAGTTTAGTTTAGACTCATGGACCAACATAAATTAATTGATAGAATTTAGCCCATTTAGAAAGCCCATTGTTAAGGAGATGGATTAAATTAATTAAACCATTAGACTAGAAGCTTCCCTCCTTAATTAGTTTTTCATGAGAGGCCCCAAGGGGTATATTGGACAATTCATAGTAACTTGAGGGAGAGGGAAAGGGGCTGACCTATAATAAAGAGGGAGGAAAATTCTCTCTTCTCTTTTCATTTCAAAACTAGATCTAGAATTTTCCTCAACCAAATTTCTTCATTCCTACTTCATTTTCCTACCAAATTTTATTTCAATTCCTTTCCAAATCACCTTTGGAGGCTAGTGGAGCAAGGATTTAGAAGGAGGAAGCAAGAATCTAGAAAAAGGAGCAAGGATCTACAAGTTGGAGCCAATTTTATCTCATTTGGAGGTTGCATTGGGAATCCATCTCCCAATAGATATAATTAAGTTTTTCCCCTTAATTTAGGTTCTAAATCTGAGATTTAACAATAGAAAATCAATCCATATGCATAGGCTATCCATAGGATTTGGTTTTGTGTTCATAGGAGGCCTATTGAGAAAGTTATGGTACTATTTGTGACAATTTTGGGGGAATTCCGAGATTGACAATTGTTGTGTGTGTCAATTGGTCCTATGATCAATTTGTAATGTGCTTGTGTGTTTGGGGCTATTTTCGTATCCATAATTGGTTATGTGTAGGTCCTATACCAACAATTTGATGATACGTTTTGATTTGGGGGTTTTCCCTCTGACACGGGACTTTGTATATGTCACATTTTGACACGGACACGTAGATTTATTTTTGACTCTTTGTATTGTTTATAAATAATATATATGACTTGTTTGTGTCCTTCGGGGTACTTTTGGATGTGTGGTGGACTCGTGTCGCATGCGTATCCTAGATCTAGTGGGATACGGGGTGATACGTTCCATATGTTTGTGTAATTTAATTTTAGATCTAATTTCTCTTTCACTTTGATCATAGTGATGTGTAATTATATATATATATATATATATATATATATATATATATATATATATATATATATATATATATATATATATATATGTATATGTAGTACATATGGTGATGTATATATTTTGTATTTATGTTTTATAAATCTATTTTACCTATGTGTGTATATATATTTATGTACCTATTTATTCTACATATGTAAGATCTATTTAATATTGTAGTATGTATATATGTTATTAGTTGTGTTATATATATATATATATATATATATATATATATATATATACTTATATGGTATATGTATATATATTATTGTATGATTATATATACGTATTATTATATATGTTTATTATGTACATATACTCTATAAGTTGTAACTATGTATATATATGTTACTATGTTGTTATATGTATTATTGTGTGTGTATATATATATATATATATATATATATATATATATATATATATATATATATTATATAATTGCAAGTTATATATAGTAGTATTTATATATTCAGTGTTATATATCTTATATATATATATGTGTGTGTATTATATATATATTTATAGGTGTAGTGACAGCGGCATTGGCGACATTTCAGACGTCGCAGAATGTCAAACAACAGCAGCAGCAGGCAGAGCAACAGCGACAACAATCTGTCGCAGAAAAGCAGCAGCAGCGACAACAAAAAGCAGTGACAGCAGCCAGCGACAGTTTTAGAAAAAACTATCACTAAAATAGCAGCGTATCAGCAGCGTATCAGGGGCTGTAGTGACAGTTTTTAGCGACAATATAGGAAACTGTCACTAAAATAATAGTATATCATTATAAAGAGTAGCTTTCAGTGACAGCAGGAATAGTTTTAATGATAATTGGCAGTTTATATATATATATATATATATATATATATATATATATATATTGGTATAGATATATATATATTAGTGTTAATATATGAGTAATGTATCTCCTAAATTGCTAACTACATTATAGTATATGTATAATAATTAGTGTAGTATGTATATATATATATATTACAGGTAGTTAATATAACAAGGTATTGGGTGTTACCTTGAGGAACCAAGGTAATTGGGGATACCCAAGGTATTGAGTTTGGGTATCAAAATTTTGAATTATTGTTGTGATACCAAGTTGGTTCAAAACCACGGTACCTATTTAATGTTGTAATTATGATTCTATATTATTAATAATTATTTGATATATATATATATATTGATATTTTACCTATGGATTCACGTATCCGAAAATACGGTATCCTAATAATTAAGATAAGGTTTTTATGGCTTAGACTTTAGTATCTTGAACCCAATATTTTGTGTTAGACTTATGCAACCTAGAAATAGATAGTTGACCATAGTTTGACTTTTGACTTAGAATTGACTTTTGACCTAGAAGTTGACTATTTTAACTTATTCTATTTCCGGAACCTTGTATTGATGTTGTATTCCATATCTAGGTCTTCGAGGTACCGTATCAGACATCTGTGAGACTATTCTTTGGACTTTAGGCGAGTACATTCTCTGATAGTTTCTAATTTATGATATCCTCTATGTTCATTGTATCTAGTGTAGATATCCATGTTCTCTTGACACTATGGTTACACGGATTGGTATATTCAAATCTCGTCACGAGATATTATTCCTTGGTATATGGTGCAAGTATTGTTTCATTGGTTATCTTGTATATGTACAGACACTGATTCTCGGAAAGACTAGCTATCTTCTTAAGGAATCTCGTGCCATAACATACCGTGGTTGGATCTATTATACCAGTCGAAGGTGGGGAGTACTTTAGTGTAGATATGTGATCATACCACTATTGTATTAAGTACTGTTATTGAATAGTGTTAATCGTATACCGCACATATGATTAGCCAGGCCATATATATTGTATCATGTTCCTAAGTCGATCAGATGTTAAAGCTAGTACTCACACACTTAGTCATTAATATTCTTGTTCATTGGCATATTGTTCATTATTGTATTTATTCCAGTATTTCCTTATTGTATATATATCTTCTGAATCTATTGTGCATCTTGTATATTCACATCTATTTACTGTTACATAATTTTTATCATTGATTAGAACTACTGTTAGAGATGTACTCTGCTCCTTTCCTGACTGGATATATTTTTCCAGATGACACTAAGGAGTGATACCCTACCTATTATGGACCTCAGGATGTTGTGGGTCTAGAGTCTGAGACCCTGGATCAAGAGGGACTTATTCCAATTGAGACAGTTGACCCGGGTTTGGTAGCTTCTTAGTATTCTTTGTACTGGATTTGTCTCCAGCTTATTTTGTTATTTCTTTCAAACTCATTGATGTATTATTTTAGACTCATGAGCTATATGTGACTACTTCTATTCTTTATCTGATTCGTGCTTATTTTTATCTTAGATCTGAGATTGAGTATATTATTATTGTTGGTGGTTTATTATATTGTTAGATAGATTACCCAGACAGCGTTCTATCGCCGATTCTGCGGCGTAGGCTGGGCGTTGTTTCTGACTTGTACCCATATACCGGGTGCGGGTCGTGACATTCATCTATATCAAATTCTTTTTGTTCTAAAAAACATTCATGTATATCTTTATTTGGAAGTTGAAATATGATTCTTCCTTGTCTATAATCTATTATTGCTGATATTGAGGTTAGACAATCTATTCTAAATATTAAGTCATAATTATTTATTGGGAAGACCAATAATCTTGCTTGGAAGACCTCGTCTCCAAATTTTAATTGATAATCCTTAAAAATCTTGTTAATCTATACTATACCATTTGCTGTAAGAATCCTTAAATTTCTAGATAAAGATTATAATTCGATTATATGTAGTGATTAAAATATAGAAGATATAAAAGAATATGTTGCTACTGAATGAAATAAAACAAATACGGGATTCAATGAGACCAATATAAAACCTGCTACCGCTTCTACAATAAATTTTGCTTCATCCATAACCATCATGAAATCTTGTACGTCAATGCCTCTTCTTGTTTCTAGTGTTTGACTACTTTGCCATCTAATCTAGATAAAATTGAGGAGCTTGAGAAACCATTAGTGGTCTATACTGAGATCCGGTTAGTATAATAGCTTAGGGAGTTGGTTTTGCCTAGATCATAGGCCTGGAATTATTTTCTTGTAGCATTGGCCTCAGATTATTCCTGTATATCATTAGTCGTAGCCCTTGCTATGGATTTTGCATTAATGAGCATACTATATAAGGATAGTGATAAGCTTGATGACCAGGTTATCCATATTTCAAGAACAACCCATGGACTCCCTATAAATGAATCAAAGTTCTAGTACCACTACCACATATCCTCCTTCAAACTATAGGGACACTCCTTTAATCAGTAGACCACGTATGACTTACCCTTCTAACAAAAATCCTTAGGATGATCTATAAATAATTCTTTCACTAAACCACACTGGAGGAACATGGTATTGATATATTTTTACCAATTTTTAAATCAAAGCAGGCTACTAAACCTAGCACCACTCGATAGATGACAACTTGACGATCGGTAAGAATATCACATCAAAATCCATACCCTTTTATTCATTATAGTCCATTATTGCCAGTTTCACCTAGGTTCGAGAGCGAGTAAAATCTTTTTTTTCTTCATTCTGAACACTGATCACGTTTCAAATCCTTCTTTCACTTTGGGAACCATATTATCTCATAAATGGAATTACCCTATAAGGAAATCATCAACTCCTACATAGCTTGCATCCACTCTTGCCTATGTTCGCCCTCCACCGCCTTTGTGAAAGTTTTTGTTTCTCCCCTATTAGTCAATAACATAGTCATTTAGTGAGTACCTTATGGATCGTCGACGCTCTCTTGTATTCATCCACAACGGATATTCTAGTACTGGCTATTCACCAACAACCTTATTTCTTTTAAGAACTACCTCATCGGCATGCTCATCCCTTTGATTACCATTAATGAGATGATGACCAAGGTTGGGAGCAACTTCATGTACCATCTCTCCCATATATAAAATCTTAATATTTTTCTAAGGAAATGGTTCAAAAAATAACTCAAACTCATGCAATTCCTCAGGCTCAGAAGGCATCTTGAAATCTGAGTATTGGTCAATATGTGATCCTCGATGAATATTGTTCATAAATTCAAGTCAGCTATCTTTCTACTTGTTCATAGAGTCGATACCCTAACCCATCTTGATCATAGCTGAAAAAGACGTACTGCCTCGTCTTCGGCTCGAGTTTGGACCTCTCATTCTTTGGTACATGCACAAAGACCGTATACCCAAAAACTTGCATATGATTGTATGACGGCTCCTTATCGTACTATACTTTGTTAGGAACATAACCCTTCAAATAAGAACTATGAGATACATTAATAACATAAGCAACATGGTTGTGAGCATCATCCCAATAACTGTCGAATAAGATTTTCTTAGAGAGAAAATATTGTACCATCTCCATCAGTATCTTGTTCATACAATCCGCTATCCATAAAGCTAATACATCTTTGGCATAGACTTCTCATGTTGTATACTTTACTATTTGTACTAAGCATCAAAGGACCAATATATTTGCCGTTGTTGTTGGATCAAACATACTTCAATTTCTTGTATGTCTTCGTTTCAACAGAGACCTGAAACTCCTTAAAAGTTTGTTTGATAACACCTGATCCTTGGTCTTTATAGCATATAATCAATGTTTCTTGGAACAATCATCGAAAACTATTTTAAAATAGGAAGCACCACTAATAGATTTTTACCTTCATTGGACTATAGATATAAGGGTGAATCAACTCGAGCAAATCGGCTTCCTTGAAGATTTTGGAAAGACACCCTATGCTTATTCCTAGCCTTCTTATTCGTGCAGTTCTATAATTTTTTAATCATTATTCCTGAAATCACCTTCTTATTTAACTAGTAGCTCATTCATTTCTTACTAATATGTTTGAGCTACATATGCCACAACTCAGTATATACTTCATTAACTCTATTCACCTTATCTGTCCCTTGTGCGTTCCCTTTCACATAGTAGAGTCTAAACTTCTTGCTTGTTCTAGCAACCACTTTCGATCCTTTGGAAAGCTTCTATTATATTCTCGAGAAAACTGAAGAATCCCTGATCACCATCCAACCTTCTAACCAACACTACGTTCAATCGAATATCTGGGACATGACGAACTTCTCTAAGCACACGAATTTCTCACATATTTGTCTTTAAATGCACGTCTCTGATATGAATCGCCTTTAACACATTCATACTACCCAACAATCTATAATCTTTTATTTTATACATGGCAAATAGTGCACAGTTGTAATATACGTTCGTCTAAGCCCTTAGTCAATAAGCCAAGAACTGTCATACTAATATAGGTTCATGATAACCTCATCATCCACAATACTGGATTTACCTCCGTGTGTTTAGATTCATTTTAGTATTTTTACATGGCTTTTCTTTGTTTTTCTTCTCTCTTCTCTAAATAAAATATTTATACTTGATGTGATATTTTTTCCATAATGGTAACATTCGAAGTTCTTGTATCGATCCTTGGACTTGTCTCCACTCTTTTCCCTGCAACCACTTGAACCCTTTATTTTACTTCTCTATCAACTTTGTGATACAATGAATGTGATATGAACTAGATTTTATGAGATTTACTCTTTATCTCTTCATTCAACATCCCATTCTTGGAAAATTCTAGACTAACCATTCCATCTAGAGTAGAAGAGATCATAGACTTTCGTACGATCTCCCAAGAGTCGTGCAAAGTACACATCAACAAAAGTATATATACCTTATCGTCAAACTTTATTTCCAAATAGGATAACTGATCAATCATGCCCTGAAACTCTCTCAAGTGATCCGTAATGGATGAACTATCCTCGTACCTAAGACCCATCATTTCTCGGATCATAAAAAATTTATTTACCTAAATTATTCACGTACAGGGATTCTAACATCTATTACAACATCATTATATGCTCAATATTGGTAATGTGATTATGCATATTCTCGTACATGAATTACCTGATCTGCCAACATACTTGTGTATGCTCAAAATATCAGTCCTCATTGAATTTCTCAAAGGGCTTTTCGAAAGCAAATATTAGTAGATGTATCTTCTTGACGAACAACAAATCTTGCTTCGGAACCAATGTTTGAAGGTCCGTAAAGCAACTCTAGAGGAGGGTGAATAGTCCAGTCCCGAGAACTTTTTTATACCACGAGTTTTGATCCGAAGGCTTGTCACTTCTTTACACCATGAGTTTTGATCTGAAGGCTCACAACTTTATACTCGTACGTTTGATACGAAGTGCACGCAAACTTCACACAGAAGAAGAGAGAAAAATGATAGAGCCAAGCTCTTTACAACTCTTGTATACTTCTAGACCGAGATAGCACATGGCACTTAGAAGCCTAGGGAGTTAATCTTGGAGATAAGAAAGTTTAGGCTCTGAGAGTTTACTCACTATAGGATAGAAAGATTGACAATGGTTGAGTGAGTAAGAATGTGAAAATCTAACTCTATTTATAAGTTATTACCAAACCGAGTTCGGCCAGAATTCGGTAGGAAATATTTAAATTTTTGAACGTTGGAGGCCACAAAATCATGGATATAACAACTGGATATTTTCATACTAAATAGGTGACCGAGTTTGGTACGAATTTATGGCAAATTCGGCCTGGGTTTGGTTTACCTATTTTCGGTAGATCCAAGTTTGTATGTGGTCTAGTTTGGCAGATGGGTTCAAGATATTTTTTGTATGATTTTTTGTTGGATGGGTTTTAGACTCTTTGAGTGAACTGAGTTGCTTTCTAGTGGCCAGTGCGACTCAACTTACATAAGTCCTAGACTCTAATAAAATATAAGATTATATATAAAAACCAAGAGTACTGATAACGCCAAACTTTTGAAATATGAAAACCAAGAGTACTGATAACCCCACGAGGGGCGCTGCCCCCTCGACCCCCGTCCGCTGACCGGGCAGTGGAACCCCCGGGTACGAGGCTCCAAATAAGTCGTAGACGGTTGGAAGAAATCTTCTGGTATAACACCGTCTTTGGCTCATCGTCATATAACATATGTCCATTGCTGATCTTGCTTATTGCTTTCTGCAAGTACATGTTAGACGAACAAGGAAATATACAGAAGAAAATATTGCATATCTGGACAATGCTGAGTTTAAGTAGAAGATACTATAGTGATTGATCGATTATCATAATGCTAAACTTAATCGATTAGCCATATTCAAAACTCAACATAAACATTGGGCTAACAATGTTTATCATGTGTACTGATTTTTGCACTTTTTGACGAATAAGCAAATAGTTGGAACCATTTATGTTTATTATGCGCATTAATTTTTATGTTCATATCTTTTATCTAATTTGATGTCAACCACCTGATACCTAACAATCATAAGCTCTGATACCACTCTGTTAGGAATAAACACGAAAATAATTCCCTAAATCGAAATAACTCGATGAGGACCAAAGAAAAGGCAGAACCAAGACATGATCTCAAATCCATATCATATATGGCATAATACAAACGCAATAATGTTTAGAATACCCTAATGGAAATAATCACAGGACGATCAATGTCCAACTCAAAAAAGGATCCAATGAATAAAAATAATACATTGACCCTTTACAAATATCTCCATCTATTCACTTGGATCACCATAATACTTCAAATAGAAGTGAGGCATTTGCGGCAAGATGACAAAGGGAACCAGACAACTCAAGTAGTTGGATTCTCTTCCACCTGAGATCAAATGTATGAATCATCTTAGATGATAGAATTGGAAATAGATTACAATGAGCAATATGGGATACTAAAGAAAAGAAGATAGTGGAGAAGCAATGAAGAATTCTTCGAAGTGCTCCTTCTTAAAAATAATTTTTGAAACCCCGGATTATCTCTTTCTCTTATTAGAAAATTTTACCTTATAAAATTCTCTATTCTTTATCTATTTCGTATGGGGATTAGGGTTAGAAAACTCCTATTTAACTATACTAATCTCAAAAATATTGTCAAAGCCATGATACCCTAAGTCTATGCTTTGGTTTTATATTTATTTATTTATTTATTTTACTATAATAATAATGACATAAAATTTGTTATTATAAATAATGTTATCATTATCATTGTTAATATTATTCTATTTTTATTTTCTCTATTCTTTTATTTAAATCTTTTCCTTTTTTAAAACAATAATAATAATGATGAGACTTGCACTTAGATACGCAAATTTTATTTTTGCAAACCAAACCTTACACCTAAGTACACCACTTGCCATCACCATTGAGAAGAAAGGGACATGTGTTCCCATGACTTGGACGGAGGGGATAAATGGATAATTCCACCCTTGACCTCTGCCATAATTATGTTGGATAGGAGGGGGAAGTTAAATATACACTCACACCCATACTCCCCTCTTCCCTACCGATCAACAAGCCCTCTTCCCTTCCCTCACTTCCCCTTCTCCTCCCTCATTTCTCCATATTGCCCTCCTGCAGCGGCTACTACTGCCGCTGCAGCTATTGTTGCGGCTGCTGCTACCCTGCCGCTGTGGCTGTACTGGCCTTCGGTGCCACCGCGACGACCGTCGTCGTGCCAAACTTTGGTCGACCGACCCCCTAGCCGCAACCTCCTCCACCATCATCTTCATCCATTATCTTCACCAATACCAAACCCTAACCCCTCTTTTTTGAAAAAGAAGAAGAAGAAGATGATGATGATGAAGAAGAATAAATTTGGAGAAAATGGAGAACCCTAGCCAAAATCCAAATCCTAGCTTCTATAAGGCAATCTCTCTTCCTTTCTGTTTTGAAATTGTCCATACCTTCAATTTTGTTCTCCAATATTACCAATTTTAGCATATATATCATTATAGTATAAAGAATTGATTAAGAATTTAGGTTTAATACATTGTGATACAGACATGGGAGTCTGAAGAAACTTGGACAAGTTGACACGGATAATTTTGGGATACAATAGGACACAAAATGGACACTTGATATATATTTTCAGATAGGTATGGTACAAGTATATATGTTAACTATTGATCCTTGCTATATAGCATATAAAAATTTGCTCTTATATAAATTCCAAGACCATATATTTAAATTAAATTGGAATAAATGTGATTATGGATAAACATATAAAGAATATTTATTTATCGTGTGACAAATTAGTTATTGACTTATGTGCAAATTCTTCTAGAGATCAAATTTCACTTTACAAAATTATATATATGTTTAGTATGAATATAAATAAATATATATATGAACGACTATATATACATGTATATAGCGTTTATGCTTTGGAACTTAACCATCTTAGCCAAGGTTGTAAAACACTTGGGATATTAAGAACTTCAATTTTTTTAAATATATGTGCTGCTAACCGGAAAGTTATTTAAGCTTAAAATGATTAATATTAGTCAAATTTTAGGTCCTTTTAAGTAAAAGTATACACTATGGAGGTTTTGATAGATTTAGCCTTGATTTTGGATATGAAATTGACGTATCGACCATGTTTATGATCATGAAATTAGAATGTTTACTATCGCTTATGGAACAATATAGTTATTGATATAAGTATGAAATTCTTGGAAATGAAATACAATGGAATGTTATGATATAAATTAAGAATCAAATTTAATCGGATCTCGATCGGACTTGGAAAGCAAAAAAACATTAGGCTAATATGGAAATTCAGTACTTGGACGATTGTAATCTTTTTATGTATATTGGATAATGAAAACATTATGGATTTGTCTATGAAACTTATTTTATGATGGCTTTAAATAAGTCATTATGGTACATCTTTGTTAAATAGTCAAAGGCAAACGAATATTGTTTTTCGTAAACAGCGTACTATGAAAGGAAAGCTAATGCTTTAGAATAATAAAATATTCTTTTTAATATGTCCATGATCATCTTTTACAAAACTTGCATAAGTAAGAGGTTGATCAAATATCTTATGAATATAATATTCCCATATATATATATATATATATATATATATATATATATATATATATATATATATATATATATATATATATATATATTACCATTTTAATGTGATGCCATGAGCACACGAAATGGGACACATGATTTAATATTTAGTGTTTCCGATAAGACAGAACTATTTACCGAACAGTACCATCGTAAACTGTGTGGTGATTGACACATGAAACGAGATATGAATCAGAGCTGCAACATGGACTGTCCCCCAGCCCCCACCCCTCGGCACCTCCCCGACAATGATGATAGCATAATCCATCATTATATTTTGTAGTGTAAGATGATATCTTAGCATTTACATTATGTGGGGTCATCATTTTTATGTAATATCCTTCAGATACTATATTTGGTATGATCATATACTATATTTATGAATAAAACTTAGATGGCCACCACTAATGTATGCATGAAAGAATTTCAGGTAGTGTTCTAAGCCACCCATATCATGTATGTGTTGGCACATTCCTAGAGTCAAACACATATAATTCTTTATTTATGTCCTTCCCCACACTTGGAAATTGTGATGCCTGGATCGAATAGTTTTTTCTAGTGTGCACTTCTACCTGCACATTTTTACTAAAACAGATATCTAACTAAGAGGTGTTTGCAAATTTTTTTTATTACAACTGTCGTGCAAGAATGAGACAAGTAGGTCTTCGTGCTAGAGAAAATGATAATATTATCATATGAGTTGGAGTTTACGCAAGACGAAAGTAACTCAATATTATATGTGTGGATTAGTATAATTTTTATTCTTAACTTTGTGTAACTTCTGTTGTGTATTAGTAATTTAAGGATATGTGAATTCTTTGATACATCCTGTATCAAAGGATTCCTAAATACTTAAGTTATTGATATGCCACATAAGTTTCACAAAATTAAGAAAAAAAATTATATTTACTAGGACAAATACTATTGAGTTATTTTTCTATTTCTAGAATTTTAACTCTTATGATAATATTACTATTTTTCTTTTGCTCGACGATCTACTCCTATCCTTCTTATAAGTTATTAGCCGTAAATTTTTGTACACTCCTTGTTAAAAAGGTTCTGTCTTACTAAAATTATATTTATGGAAGGTTGGTTATTATTTTGAGCCACCCGTTTATTGGGGATTAATTTTTTTACTTGTAACATATACTGTAGAATGTAAAAATTAACCTAAAGTACTTGTATTGATATTATGTGGAAAGACATCCAATGTCAATGTTGTAACATTCGTAGAGATGTTGGAGATTACAAACAGTTTCCAAAAGGTGATATAGAGCTTCATATTGAAGAGACATGAGAAAAAGTTATCGATAGGTATAGTAAGTCGGATTCCTATCAATAGGTATTTGGCTTAACCAAGCACCTTTCAAAAACTTTAATGTGAAGATATGTTTCATGCTCTACTTTTCACTCTAGTAGAATACGTGAACTACTAATTATAATAATTTTTAAATGTCCATCAAAATTTGTTTGTACATCTAATTATGTTTGTATGTTTTATTTTAATTTGAAGAATAATCCACGTCTACCAAGCAATAGATTATTACTTGGTTGATCGTACATAAATATACAGACTGCAACACGATAGCAGTATTGGTCTAACTAACAAATTTAAGGCAGGCATTAAAATATTTCTTAATTATGCCACGAGCAAACCCGATTATTTGGATGGGCCAAAAATTAAGTTTCTATATGCTCGTTGTCAAAATAGATGTTACAAATAAGTGAAGGTTGTGAGGGAGCATCTGACCCTTAAGGGTTTTGTACGTGACTATGACCAGTGTATATCGCAAGGTGAACTTTATCCGAAAATGCAGCCTACTTTTGTTGTAGATGTTGCCACGGATATTGCATGAATGTTACTATAGATATTGCCACAGATGGCGATATAGACTATGTTGAATATGAGACCACAACCTGACACGAGGTATGGTGATTGTTGCGATAGGGACTATTTTTAATCCAAAGGATCCGAATCGTGATGCAAAGGAGATATACGATATGTTCAAGGATGTAGATATTCCTACATATCCCGGTTGTTACACTTATTCTATATTGTCGATAGTGATGCACTTGTTGAATATAAAGTCTACTATATAATTTACCTAAGGCGTCATAGAGATCAATTTGACTGTGGGCGGTATGTAAGACTAAATCTAGAAACACGTTCAATGTTGGAGACCCAACATGTAATATCCCACTCCACTAGGTGTATCAAGATGTTCATGTAAGCCCTCTCTCCAAGATTTTAGAATTTTCATATTAGATTATTATAAAAACTAGCAATTATTTTTTTATAATATTATATACATGTATTGATTTTAATTTGTTAAGACAAAATTGAGATAAGTATAAAGAAAATTTAAACAACAACTTAATCTATTTAAATCTTAAATTGATACTAATTATGATTCTAAATTCTATCATATTCTTATAACCACTTTTGAATCAAATTATACCTCCATTTAAATAAATATAAAAATCCTTAGGATTAGTAAATTTCTAAGTACACCAAATCCCATTGGAATTATATCTATGATATTTAAACCTATCCTTATTTGAACTAATCCTAATTATATTTAAATTAAGTAGTCTCCACCCATTATATATACCTACTAAAATTATTAAATAAACTATTATTTTATCTTTCTCTTTCCCAAAATCTCCTCTCATTCATCCAAAAAGCCCCAAATTTGCCACAAAAGCAGTCTCATTTTTCAGTAGCATAACGACTTGGAAGGATCATATCTCCTAGCTCCGGACTCTATTTCATCTCCATTTTTTTGACAAAATCATATCAATGTAAACATTCTTAATTTATATTTTAATAGACTTAATTCAAAGTATATATTTTTACATATATTGTTAAGTATCAAGTGTCCGTAAAATGAAAGTATTTTTGTGATTCTTGGAATTTTCGAAATGAAAATGCGATCCATTTTGTTTTTCAAAAAACTGATACAAAGAACTACAAAATATTTTAATATAAAAAATAATTGAATTTATTTATTATATACAGTATTATCTACAAGTAAAAATTGACTAAATAATATAGGTATAACTACTTTGGAACCCAGTTAGAATTTACTTATAATATTTTAAATCAAATAATAAGCTTTGTTAGGATTTTGAATTCTCTTGATTTGGGTTTTCTAGTGAAGTGCTTGGGTCTTCATTGTCAACTATTTAATTCGCACCATCCATCCAAAAGGCTAAGGCAAGTACATTACAATTATGAATTTACTTTTACATTATAAATGCTACCATGTATGTTTCATTTCATTCTTGCGAGTTGTTTTGACACTATGTCTCGTGCATGTGGAGGTTTATCTTTATTCATGATTAAGTTACATAAGTGTCGTGACATCGTGATCATCCAAGTTTTGATGCTTGAGTCCGAGTTGTGATGCATGTTTATCGTGTCATAATTTGTGAGCATCTGTGTCATGATTCATGACTATCCGTATTCATGACATGTGTTTATCCATATCATGATTTGTGATTATTCGTTCTTCGTGAGTTGTGATATCTACTTTTTAGGATTTGTGATTACATGTTTTCGTGACTGTTACGAGAGAGAGTCGAACGGGAGAATACACTAGTAGACATATGGAAAAACTTATTTTCCTATTCGATTTGATAGGTAGCAGTCGTACACTTCACATACGACATGCTGGATTAGCATAGCCCTCACATATCAAAACTTGTATTCTAGGTCACATGGTATTACTATTCTTGTTAGATCTTGATATTCGGGTTCTATTTTACTTGTTTACATGTTGCAAGTTCATCTTTCTACTTGCTTGCATGTTATTAGTATTCATGTTGTTAGTTCATGTTTCTACTTGTTTTTATTACGTGATATCATAACCTGCTGGTCTAGTTTACTTCTTGTACATTACTCATCATGATAGATTTATACATGCATTATGTATTTTCGTAGTTTGTAATTATATTTTTCTCCATTCCTGACTAGATAAACATTTTTATATGAATTTCTAATATTTTCTATGGAACTTTATTGGAGATCGATATGCTTTTGGAGGCCAATATTAGAATTTAGATAGTTTACCAGTTTCTTAAGTTTGATATTTAGTGGGTTTGTTCCCGAGTTATGATTGAAATATATTGATTGGATTTTTAAATTAAATAGTTGTTGTGAATGAGAAAATAGATAAAAATTGTGACTAAATATTATGTATTGGATGATGATTGCTTTAGAGGTTTAGATAACGTACTGTCGTCATGCTGTGGCGTAGGCTGGACTTGGCTACGTACTCTTATCCTAAAAGTGGGAGTGGGTCATGACCAGTTTTTGTGCTGGCTCATGCATGTCAGTTTTTATAAATTATGCGAACTTCGATAGTGCTTAATCTTGTTACTACTGTGAGCCTACGACCGAGTTATATAGTTCTAGGAGAGAAGTTCTCATTCACAAATTATGATTGTTTTAATTTTAGGATAATGACAAGGACTAAGTATACCCCCATGTTTCAATTGTATTGGTAGGATAATTTTTTGGTAGTTGAGGATGTGTCATAGGAGATTAATATAAGGTATAGATATATTAAACTTTCGAGAATAAAACAATATTAGACAAAATTGAGGATATTTCATTATTTTGTTTTCAAAGTTGTAGAGTATCAATAGGCAATCTATTTCTTGAATTCAAGTAATTTTGGAACATGAGATTTGATAAGTATCATGTTCCTTTGAGGTTTAAATTTTTATTTGGTTTCATATCTATATATATGATAAGATTGAAAATTTTACGTGCTTAGAGGATATCTTGGTGATAACAAATAAGCAAATAAATTTTTTTTCAAAATTGGTTAAGAGTCAAATTACATATAGAAATAAAATTTTGGCGACAAATAAAATCTTGACATATTTTGAGTATAAACACTATAAGATGATTTGATTAGTTAAAATTATGTTTGGATTTCTAGGATTGAGATTGAATTAGAGGGCAAATCTTAAGAAGGTTGTAATCACCACTTTTCACCAAAGGAGTATTTTAGTAATTTTGTATATGCTAATTTTATTTTATTATACTATGTTGTATGTTAATTACTATAATTAAATTTTTAGTTGTTAATGGTTAGTTAGTGCTAAGTAATGGCCATAGTTAGTTTAATTAAATTAAGTTAGTTGTCATGGAGAAAATATTTCCTATTAGTTGTAGAAATTTCTTTCATTAACCAATTAGATTCCTTTCCTCCCAATTTAAATTTCAATAGGATGATGGAATGGCACAATTTATAATTTAGACTAATTCCAAGCCCATGTAGTGGCCAACCTTGTCATGAAGAGATTTGAATTTGAATTTTTCCTCCAAATATTAGATCTAGAATTTGAATTCTCATTTTATTTCTTCACCAAAACCTTTCTTTCTTCTTTCATTCGAGAGCAAGGAGCTTGGAGCACTAGGAGGAGCTTAAGGAGTCCAAGCATTGGTGGATCATGTCTGACTCATTCCTCCGTGTCAAAATTCAAATTTCTCCAAAGGAGCAAAAAAACACTAGGTAATTCTCTCAATTTTATTAAATTCATGGTTAGGAACACCCTTGGACCTATATGAACCTTCCCTTGGTTGGAGTTGACCCTTAATTGGTAGATCTAGGCACTAGGAGCCTTAAATTTGGTAGATCTATGCTTGTGTCATGTAGAATATTAATTTTATGGCTCAATTTGGAGCAAATCCAATTTGGAGCAAATCCAAATTGTGTCTATTTGGTGTTTGATTTGTGTCCTCATATGGACTATAGTGTCTAATTGGTTGTGTGATGGTATTTATGTGTCAACAATTGGGTGTATTGAGTTTGTATCATGATGCACCATGATATGGGTGGTATTGAATTGGTCATTTTTTATATTAGTTCTCCATTGTATCAAATTCTTATAGATCAAGTTGAATTGCTTAATGTAACTAAATTCTAGTTGTATTTTATATATTAAAAGTTTTTTTTATATATTTTAGTAGTATAATGTGGTATTTGGAGTGAGTATCATACACTTGGGTGTGTAAAATGGAGTATTGCAAACCAAGTGTTTGATTGTTGGTGGTGTGCTTGTGGTGGAAAATGTTGGCAAAGTATTGTGTTGTATAGTGTTTTGCTTCAGTTGCAGTGCATCAGTACACTGAGTTGTGTGCTCGTGTTTCAGTCAGTGAGGTAGAGTTGAGTTGTTGCAAGTGTTGATGTTTGTGTGCTCGAGAAGGGAGTTCTTTGTACTGTGCAGATACTTGCACATAGTGCTGTGTAGATTACAGATACTGGAGACATGTGAAAGTGCATAATTAAGAGGGAGAAGGGTATGCAAAATAGGTATACTGAGATCAATGTTCAGTTGTAGGGGGGTTGGTGCCCTAACTGCTATTGCATTGTGCCTTGCTTCCCACATCAAGAAAGCAACTATTAGTTGTAGTTTTGGGTAGCTACTGAAATGGATTATACTTTCAGCAGTTGGACTTGTGGTCAGTGTTGTGTTGTGCAGAGATTCCTAGAGTATCATGACAACAATTGCAAGGGATGTGTTACAATCCATACTGCAAGGGAAAGAACCTGGAGGTGTGTCAACAACAGCTGTGGTTGCAGTATACTGCAATCATGGCAGTGCAACACAAGTGCAGTACACTTTATGTAGTATAAAACTAGGATAAGGGGAGGTTGAGATGCTATGATTGAGGAGAAGCAGTACAAGAAGTTGATAGTACTAATATGAGGTCTGTACATTCTGATTTCAGCATTTGGGATCACAACAATGTTCAACCATGTAAGTGTGACGGGGGTACACTAGAGTTTGTATAGGTAATGGGTTATATTGGTAAGTGTGAGATAGTTGTCTGTGAAGTTTAGCGTGGGTATCCTAGTATCTAACCGATACTTGAGGGTATCCATGGTTGTGTGAGGTAAAGTTGAGGCTTAGTGGTTGTATAGGATTTGGGAAGCATATAGTGCAGTCGTATTAATACCAATAAGGGAATATTGGTATTAGGTGATACACTGGGTTAGTATCTTGAGTGAGTCTTAAAGTTAAGATATTGGGATACTAGATTATGTTTTAGAGTGATATGGTAGTATTAGCTAAGATACTAGAGGATATGGATAAGTAGTGTTAAGTATGTAATTCGGTTGCTAAGGTATTCCAAGTATTTGGGTAAAACCTTGGTATTGGCTAGCTATTGTTAGATATTGATACCATAGAGTCTATATAGTATATATATATATATATATGACACTTAGTATCTATATTAGCTACTATAGCCTAGAAACATAGTTTAGTAAGATATTGACCTAGAATACATAGATTTGACTAGTTTGACTATATAGGCCAACCAAGTGGATAATTTGGTACCAAAATTAGACAATTGACCTAGTTTGATCTAGTTTAACCTAGTTTGACTCAAACAACCTAGATTTGAGTTATTTAACATGTTTATGATTTCAAAATACTAATTTGACATGATAATTCAAATTTAGGTCTTCGAGGCTCCAATACGGATATTGTTTGATATTTTTTCTTAGGACCACAGGCGAGTACATTCTATGATAGTTTCCGTATTTGATAGTTTCTACGTTACAAGTTCTTAGTGATGTTATATTTGATTTCTGACATGATGGTACACGAAAAGGTATACTTGGATCCTCGTCATGAGATATTACTCCTTAGTGATTACCTTAATATTCTTCGTCATTATATAGACCGTGATCATCGTGCTCATATGATAGATAGTGCATAGTAATTACCGTCTCGTGATTTGGATCTAATGCACTAATCGGGGGTGGAAAAGTATTAGTGAGATATGTGATCATACCTTATAGCCCGTGTGCTAGTGTAGACCATGGCAACTAGCTGATCATATAATTCACGTATTGTTGAGCTAGCTTCCCTTTTATTATAGCCCGTATTAGGCCCAAGCCGATCACATATCGAACTAATATTTCAAAACACCATTTAGTATAGTTCTTCTTCTTCTTCTTACTTCATATAATATGTTACCTGTCATATTATTTCTCTTTTACCCATTTCTCAGTATTTACCATGTATTATTCTAAGTTTTACTTTTCCATCATTTATTTTATTGCTATTATTGTTTCATAGTTTTTGTCATATATTAAAATTGCTATTGGGTTGTACTCGTTCCATCCTGACTGGAAGGCTTTATTTTTCTCCACGTTCCTGAGTTCAGAAGTGATGCTATGATCGAGTCTACTTTTGCACAGTGGACCTAGAGGTGACCCCTGGTGAGATCTAGGCTAGTATTTCTCTATCTCAGTGCTATGTCTTAGTTTTATTTTTTTAAGCAGTTTTATTTCTTTTAGGTTGCTTTTGGATTATCTTTCTTTATTCATATCTTTCTTTAGTTATTGTGATAGAGTACATATTGTTATTAGTTAGACTTATATTGATCTTGAGGTCTAGATAATGTTCTACCATTGATATTGTGGCATAGGCTGAACGTACCCACGTACCCCAATTATCTAGGTGTGAGTCATGACATGTTATTATGGTGGCCCATGCAGGTCTTCTTTTCGCAACTAGTACGATTTCGTACTAGTACTTCGGTTTAGTCGTACTGATGCGAGCCAGCGATAGGTTATTAGGATGAGAGGATACTCAATCACAAATTAGAATTTTTTGAAAGATTCCTGGGATGACCCTTGAGAGTCTTACTATAAACTATATTTTGAAATATGTTTTTACTTGTTTTCGTTCACCTTTACATGTTCGTTGTTGAATTTGACTCTTGTATCAAGATAAATTTTATGGATTAAATTGAGGTATATTCTAATGACGTATTTGGAAGAGAATAATAAGAAGGGTAATCGTCTGTCTTAGTTATGGAGTCTAAAGTTTATCGTAGCCATACTAACTGGCATGGCAAAAATGTAGAGACCTGATTTTTGTGTATGCTTGTCACGACCCGCACCCGATATTCGGGCATGAGTACATAAGAAACATCCAGCCTACGCCACAACATCGACGGTAGAATGTTGTCAAGGTCTACTATGCTAACTAATAATTTTTACAAAAAGTATGTATAACCTATCAATGATATCTCAACTCCATACGATGACAAGATGATAGTATATAATGATAATCAATACTCAATCACAATAATCTATAAGGAAGAAAATGGCATAATATGCTATAAAATATGGAAATCCCAAACTCACAAGTTTAGAATAGCTACTACTATATCCCAAGTCTAAAAGTATAGCAATATCAACCTAAAGTCTAAATAACAATAACATCTCAGAATGTCTAAACTACTAGAGACAAATCTAGTACTAATATAAAAATACTAGCTAAGTCTGGGAAATAACTAGTTGAGCCTCATCAACATCTGGTACTGGCTCCTCCTGTACTACTGGTGCAACCTCAGCTATCTTCCCATCCTGTGGGCCATAATGCGTAGGACACTAGTCCTCTAAATAATTATCTAAAAATATATTCAGTCAGGATTGAAAGAGTAAAACCCAATAGCAATTCCAATAAGTGTTAGAAGCTATAAAACAATAATAGTAATGAGATAAGTGGTGGAAAGTAAAGTGAGATCATAAGCATAGCTACTAAAGAGAATATCATGGCAAGTACTGGAAAGTAAGTAACATAGAGCAATATGTCAGGTATCAACATATATGGAATAGAAATAGAGAAGAACTATACTACTAGGTGTTTTAAAATATTAGTTCGATATGTGATCGGCTTGGGCCTAGCATGGTCTATAGATAAAGAGAGGTAGCTCAACCATACATGAAGTGTATGATCAGATAGTTACTGTTGACTATACTACTGCATGATCTGCAAGGTATGATCACATATTCAACTAATACTTTTCCTGTCCCGACTAGTACAAGGATCCAAATCAGGATATTTTTTGACACGGTAATCACTATGCACGATCTATAATATCATGCACATTGATCACGGTCTATATGTATAATCATGAAAGAATAATAAAGTGATCACAGAGAAGAACATCTCATAACAGTGATCCAAGGTGTACCAATTCGTGTACCATCATGTCAAGAATCAAATATAACATTGTTAAAACTTCTAACATAGAAGCTATCAAATATGGAAACTATCAGAGAATGTACTCGTCTGAATACTGGTGCTGAATATCAAATGGTATTCGAATTAGTGCCTCAAAGACCTAAATATAAATTATCAAGTCAAAATAGTATTTTGGAGCTATAAATATACTAAACTAGCTTAAAACTAGGTCTCTAGGTCAAACTAGGTCAAACTAACTATTCTATGGCCAATACCTTGCTAGACTAGATTTTTTAGGTCATACTAGTCATTACCAAGTTGTACTAGCTAATACTAAGTCAATACTAGGTTCATGGGCTAAATCTTATTGCTATGATATGCTAGATATCAATACTAGGTATATATGTAATTATCCAACTTATGCATACTAGTATTATATAGTATCTTCACTATATACTTAGTATCATAGCCCATACACCTATTACTTAACTATACTTAACCAATATACTATTATCTCACTAATATCTTAACCTAATTCCAATACCTTGACCAATATCCTAATACCTTTCCCCTAACCCAATATCTTGTCCACATGAAATAACTCACTATTACCTTGACCCGAACTAGTTGCCTTGACCTTATCCCACTTCTACTTGCTTCTCACTTGCCCTCACTTGATACTAAGTATCTCTTGGTATCAAGACACCATACTTGATATCTACCTAAAGTTGCAAAACCTAAGTACTAACTAGCTTGACACTAAGATACTTAGCCCAACACTTAGCAACACTCTACATCTCCTCTATATCTTGTACATTTACTCACTTGAAACACTTGCTCATATAGGTCACTTACACCTTTTACTGTGCTACTTCTTCCTCCACCTCTATGCATAATGGTACCAATCATCCTTATATTCACTCACTCATGCCACCAATTTGCAGTATACATGTTACTGAACAAGATAGTCCTGTCAAAGCGACATTGCTACACAAAACATCACATAGATACCCCTGCTGCTCATCTATTCTGCAGTGCTACCCTCGATATGCTGCTTGCTAAGACGTGCTGTATGCAAGTGGCAAGGTCCTTGCACAAAGCCTCCAACCCAACTCTTTATTCTTTATTTATTGTTGCTCTTGCGACAAGTCTGCAGCAAAGAATATAGTGCACAGTCCTCGTATATTTCCTCCCTCCAACTACTACCTGCACTTGCAGTGCAACCAACCATAATCTATCAACCCAGGCATAACCTTATATGCACACCATTCTAATGTAGGTAAAGCTCCCGTACTAGCCTCATACTACTGCTATGATACAAACCATCTGTACCCCGAGCAATTTATTACCAAGGTATCTCCTTTCCAGTATCACAAACCATATTTAAGGCATGTCAAGTAATACCTTAACCTCATGATACTCATAAACTAAGCTAAAATTTCCCTCTCCTTAATTAAGTACTGCCCAACTACTAAAAAAACTGCTCCACAGGCCCGCTGTTCGAATCGCCCCCCTAACTTACTGCCCATTAGCAATATTTGAGCATGCAACCTTATTAGAAATCCATTTCCCCCATAGGTCTGATACTCAAGTCAAGTATCACCCTGCTGCCCAATTCGAGCATCCCCAAAACCTGTTACAACAGTGCACTGCATGTTCACTTCTTATCACTACTGCTGTCTCCAATCGATCATGCATAAGTCCCTACCTCCCCCCAATAGCTACATGTAGTAGCTATTACAACTTCAGTCCCTACAATAATTAGCTATCCCCAACTGCTACATGATACTCACCTTACTTGGCATTTCACCACTGTATCTAGTGAACCTACTTCCTCTTGCTCTTCACTACAATAACATCAACAACAATAATAACTACAGCTGCAAGCTACTGCTAACCCTAGAACTCCCCCCCATGCTCACAATGCTTCACCCTCCTTACATGCACACAAGTCAACCTCAATTACATATATATATATATATATATATATATATATATATATATATATATATATATATATCACACATACACACACACACACACACAAATCACTCTAACTCTAGCACTAGGCCAAGTACAAAACACTTGGTGTTTATTTGAGATACGCACCCATATTGACCCTGATACGCACGATACGCACCTCAATAGCCACACCATTGCAATACCAACCACCAAATCACCTAATATATATATATATATATATAATATGATATATAATAACTTGAATAGGTATAATTAATGCACTAATTAAAGTATTGATACTAAATAACTAAAGATCCCTAAAATACAAATACGCACTATGACGTATCATAATATGGCATATTCGTATCCAATTGTGTACACATAAATACTAACGAATCATGAATAACACTCTAAAACTACTAAGGAATTATTTCTTCAAATACCTAATGGTCCAAATTCAGATTTCTCCCAATTTGGCCACAAAAGTCAATATTACTATCACAATATGGACTTCTAGCATCTAGTTCTTCTTCCTAAGGGTGGTACATAGCCATGGATGGATTCCTAATGGTCCAATACTACAAATTATCATAGAAATTGAGAAAAAATACATATTATACCTACTGGAAGTCGAATCCTAATAAAACTCCTCCAAGTGGTCATAAGCTTCTAGAATTACCCCTACTAGTAGTGATCATTGCAATCCAAGCTCCTAGGCCTCCTTGGGAATGAATATAGGTATGAAATGAGGGAATATTAAGTAGAATTTGGTAGGATTGGTCTTAATTAGAGGAAGACAAAAATTAGGAATGAAATAAAATATGAAATGACAAGTAGAGGAGGCCACTCTCCCTATTATTAGGGCCGGCCACTATTCTCCCACTTTGGTCAATGCAAAATGTTAGAGATTCCCTTAATGGTTTTCATAAAGGGTTATTAAATTATGTGCATGGATCTATTCCTAATGGAAAGAATATTATATCCATTCTAACTAATCCAATTAGTCAAATCGAAACTAATCTAATTAATTGAACCAATGAGTCATGTCAAGTCCAGTTGGGTCCACTTGGGCTCACTAGCACTAAGTCTAACTAATAAGCTAACCCTCTCACCATTATATATATATATATATATATATATATATATATATATATATATATATATATATATATACACATAAATAAATAGAAATGACAAAAATACCTCTAGAATAGAAAAGTGGTAGTTACAAACCTACCCCCTTAGAAAAATTTTGTCCTCAAAATTTAAAGAAGAAGTTAGCACTAGAACAGAACGAGCACGATCAAGAAAGAAGACATACCATATAACTAAGATAAAGTAATGCTCAAACATCTCCTCTCTTAGGAATATCACCTAATAATCATATTTCATAAAATCTTGATTCCTTATTACACTGATCTTGAAACTTCCAGTACAAATCCTTATACTATTCTTGGTACATCAACTTCTATCATACCCGTCTAATCTATCGATCCAAACATTAAAACCATGAAACTACTTGTAAGTCCATTCTCCCTTAACCATCAATATTTCCCTTGTCATTTCTAGTTAATCCTGCGATCCCCTGTCATCTATTGCAAACTCTTGTAAGATATAGTTATTCCAAGATTTCAGTCTCATCCATAGAAGAGTCCATCTTTCGAAATTCAATTCTTCTTCGAGTTTCTAAATCCATCATATCAATTTCAAGACTCTTATCTACTATGTATGCTCCTCCAGTCAGAACACCTTGTGCCTTGTCTTATTTTCCTTCTATCTTCTATCCTTCTATATTTGGTACTCTCGTTCCGATTCAACTATTTTACCACCAATCTTCTCCTCTTGTAGTTTGTCCGTCAATTTTGCCTCAATTCGTATCCTTGAAATCAGGTTATTTCATTATACAGTTCTTATTACTTCAAATTTTATTTTGTTCCATTAAGTATGCTCAAAATTCCAATTATGTTTTTTTTCTCAAATTATTATTCCTATATTATCTAGAATACTCTCATTATTCTTACTTTCATCTACTTTGTCTCAAACCTAATTTTTCTCTTCATTGAATATGAATGTACTATAAATCCATAAAAAAATTATACCAATTTTTATTTGGCCAAAACTTATCTTAGCTATCCTTCAGTTTTTTCTCAACCTATAAACTACCGATACACAAGATTCACTACGATCTTAGTCACCATAATAATTTAAATCCTCCATATCTTCATTATCCCTGATCGCTAAATTTACTAGTAACCAGATTGTCAAGATCATTCATCGTCCTTGACTATCACATTAGTCCTCAATTTATCTTTAAAAAAATTTATACCTTTCTCTAATGACCAGCATCTCCTTTGTTCGATCACAAGTTCTTATTTTATTTCCTCCATTGCTTCAAACCTTAGATTCACTCTACCAATTCTTGAAGTCAAATGTTGATGTTTCGATTCTGATATATTATTTCTTCCTGATAAATTTACTTAAGTGATCTTACCCGGTTCCTCTTTACGGTTCTACTTTTACTAATACTCCTATCCCGGGGTATCTAGGTCATACAAGTGTAACTCTAATAGACTCATTACTTATTACCAAATATGAATGGCTACAATTTTACTATCCATGATACTACAATCTCTACCAGGGGTTTCATCTATGAATTATGTCACGTCCCACAGCCGGTGTAAGGGCACGAGAACGTGGGTACGTCCAGCCTATAGTGCAACATCGGCGGTAGAATGCTTTCTAGGTCAACAATATTATCTAATCATCTCATATAATAATATATGTACCTATCAATGATATCTCAACTTCATACGGAGGAACAAGATAATAATATCTATAATAATAACCATTACTCAATCACAATAAAATAGAGATAAATAATGGCATAATATTATATAAATAAAAAAGCACAAGTCACAACTAGAATAGTCACAAAAATATCTAAATCTAGAGTCTAATAATAAACACAATAAGTCTAAGTTTTAATAACATGCCAATAGTATAAGGCTGGAGACAAATCCAGTACAATAAGTAAATGCTAGCTAAGTGTCTGCTATAACTACTTAAACCTCCTCAACAGCTAGTACCAGATCCAACTAAACTAAGGATGCTAACACGAATCGCTCTCCGTCCAGGCCATAATGTATAGGACACCAGTTCTCTAAATAATCATCTAAAAAATATATCTAGTCAGGATTAGAGCGAAGTATAACCCAATAGCAGTTCCAATAAATAACAGAAGCTATGAAACAAAAATAGCAATAAAAATAAATGATAGAAAGTAGTTGAATAGTAAACATCAATACTAGAGAGAATATCATGACAAGTAATGAAAATAACTAAGAGCAATATGGTAAGAATCATCACTGTAATGAACTGAATGTAAAAAAGAACTAGAATAATAAGTGCCTTGAAATATTAGTAGCTTGGTCCTAGCACGGTCTATATAAAATGGAACTAGCTCAACCATACGTGAAGTACCTGATCGGCTAGTTGTCACGGTCTACACTATTGTACGGTCTGTAAGGTATGATCACATATCCACTAAAACTTTCCCTGTCCCCGACTAGTACACGGATCCAAATTATGACACATTCTGGTAATCACTATGCACAGTCTGTTAAATTATGCATACTAATCATGGTCTAATCGTATAATCATAGAGTAATAATAAAGTGATCATGGAGAAGAATATCTCATTACGGGGATCCAAGGTGTACTAAACCGTTTACCATCGTATCAAGAATCAAATATCTCATTACTAAATATATGTAAAATAAAGACTATCAAATAAGAAAACTATCAGAGAATATGCTCTCCTATAGTCCTTAGCAAATGACTCGACTCAGTGTCCAAACTGGTGTCACACAGACCTATATATGAAATTATATGTTATTTGGTGTAAGAAGTGATAAACATGCTTAAATAATCTAATATATGGTTTCTAGGTTAAATCTAGGCCCTACTAGTCAAACTAGGTCAACTGGGTCAACAACTTGAATATAGGTCCAAAACTAGTTTCTAGTTTGGTTACAAGGTTAAACTAGCTACTACTAGATGATACTAGGCTATACCTAGGTTTCTATGTATATTCCTATATATATGAATATGTTATATACCAATCATATATATAAATACTCATATATACTCTTGAAGGGAAGGATCTTCTTAAAAAGCAGACTATGGCTTAGCACGTTAGCACGCTAGGAGTGGGAGTCAAATTATTCCATCTTTACTCTCCCGTATCACATTTATACCTTACCCCAAACCTAGTATCCTGACCAATTACCCATTACAAAATACCAATACTTTGGTATCAAAGCCTAACTCATGCTTCCTTAGCTATTTAACAAGCTACCTCTAGGTATTACAACTAGTTATTTTTATATAGCTATCTACCTTATATATTAATATCACTTATACATATTACTTACCTAAGTATTAACTTAACATAGTATCCATTATTTTAACTACTAACTGACACTACATAGATTACCCACACATACACGCACCTATACATGCAACACCTAGTATCTCAGGTTTTTACTGATATACCACAACTGTGATGCACACGCATGCATGCTCATATTGGCACACAACTGACATATACACCTACACTCGTGCACCCATGCTAACATATTTATACCCCTTTACCCAGGTCTGCTACTATGGGTTGATACCTGGATACTCAATTATGTGTATACCGATATACATATTCATATAACACATTATTCTACCATGAACCTAAGACTTGCTGACACTTATGCACATAAACCTGATACTCTACAGTGTACCTCCTATACTAACCCACGCACAAACACTCCTAAAATACTCTCTACCTGGAACACCCAAGCAAACACACACACACATAGACACCTATCTGAATACTTGTTGCAGTTTGCTGCCACTCCATTGGGTACTCGAGTGCAGGACTCCACCACATATGCTACTGCAGTCCAACGCAGCATATGCTGCTAACTCGAGCATTCCCCATCTCCCTTTAACATCTAACCAAATACTCAATATACCATTTGCACCCATGATCTCTGATACTACCCTAAATATATATATATATATATATATATATATATATATATATATATATATATATATATATATTAACAGTAAGTTAAACCTCATATCTTATTAACCATATGTCGACCCTCTCTTCTGATACCTAGAGACACAAGGAGATAACACCCATAATAAGATCAATCTCCTGCAGTCATTGCAGATCCCCCCTCGATCATTGATACAACTCTCATATCCTCCAACTCTAGTTGGAAATTCCTCTGAGCTGAACCTGAGCTCAGTCCAATACTCCCTCTATCTGTCTCACATCAACAAATACTGTCTAAGCTTGTACACCCTCCAGGCTGACCTGAACACAATAATTACTTGCTGTGAAAACCCATCACAGACCTTCCTTCACTTGATCTTGGTACACGCACACCTCTCAAGCACTCATACCATCATTTTCTTCCATCACTCATAACCAAGATACCAAGTGTCTTGATACTCCCAGACCAATACCCCAAATGTCACCACAACACACTATTTCATAAGGCTTGTGCAATAACCCAACACCCTCATAGTTAGTCGTTATCTGGAGCTAATACAAATACTAACAACACGCCTATATCTATACCAAGGATACACCTATAGTACTAACACATCTCCTAGTACTAGTGAGATGAGCTGGCCGCACGTTATTTTACCTGAACCTGGAATTCTTGAACATGGATTGTAGTTACACTATTAATCATAAACTCCTGACTCCAGATACCTATACTAACAACACGCCTATATCTATACCAAGGATACACCTATGGTACTAATACATAATATTTTCCATGTATCCCAGTTATGACTGTATATACCGGATTCAAGCCATGTCTTAGATTATTCAGAATTGGTCGTTGGTACCGACCTTTCATATAAGGAAAGTCTTGTATCCATTTTAGATCAGAGAGAGAAGATTCTCAAGGATCGGACCATTCGTTTAGTCCGAGTTACTTGGGGGCACTACTCACCGGGCGAGTCAACTTGGGAGCATGAGGATGATATCCGAGCTTAATACACGTATTTATTTGACTTGTGAGGTATACTTGTTTGTGTATCTCATGCCCAGATCCTGCCTTGTGAATGTTTCTCTTGTTCTAGGTAGTCCGTAGCTTGTGATTGATACTCGTATGTTCTTGCTTATTTTATTGCATGTTTTTCTAGAGTTACCTTGCTAGACCCTGTGTCTTATTAAAATTTTGAGGACACAATTTTCTAAGGAGGTGAGAGTTATGAGACTCGTCTCACTATTTTCGTATTCGTATATGGTATACTTGTATTTATTGCTATATAATTGCTGCCCGTAATTTTTTGGAATTTTTTGACTACTTTTATGTAATTTCTTATTTTTTTGGCTAGTGACTCACCCACATCCCCTTATTTTATGAACCCCTCTCTTTCTCTCTCTTCCTTAATATTTCTATTTTTTTCTTCTTTTATTTTCTTTTCTCTTCCTCTTCGCTCTTCTTTTCTAGACAAGAGCAGCCTAGGCCGGCCGTGAGCGCCTCTGGTTGTCACGCCCCAATCCCAAAGTATCGAGGGACTAGACACGTGGCAATGATCAGCAGCACACACCGATGGACAGACCCAATTTAATGGATCCATCGGGGCATACTTAAGCTGTATTACAATGATCAGGGTTTACTAATCTCATCCACAGAATAAACACAGCAATATCAACAAAAAGTTTTAAACAACATCCAGTCACAAGTAAATAAAATCGGGGAACAACCCGATATTAAGTCTGTTATAAATGTTCATTTAAACAGGAATAAAAGAGTTTATTTGCTAATATAACTGAGCATAGAGAAGCAGTTGTTCAGGAAAAATCCTCAGCGATTACCTCGTCCTCAGGGTCTGGTACTGCTCCGAGAAGTTCTCCTGTTCCGTACACCTCAGGATAGATCTCGTCTGCTAATCCTGGGGACATAATCTGGATCCAGGTCCTCAGGGGATATAGCAAGGTACAGATAATACAAGCCAAAATAAATGCAGTGCAGCAATAAATAAAATAATAGGGTAAATATAAATAAACTAGCTAAGTGATATGCAAGTAAGAGTTTTAGTCATACTCGGGCTGAGACTACTATAGGATCAGTGTCGGAGAAACCCATACCAGTATTTTCTCGAAGGGCCAGTACGATACCAAAGCTCTGTGTCAGAGTCTAAGGCACATCCATTAAAGTATTATATATATATTCAGCCTTTTGTATGGTAAATCTCTCCCCACCCAATGTAATCTCACGTCTCATGTCCATGACACGCAGGATCAAAACTAATACAACAAGTCAGAATAAAATCTAAGCATGATAATGTCTATGTCATGATTCCTATATCCTATACAGAATCACCTTGAATATTTCAAGAAGATTCTGTTTCATGATTCGTGTCAGGTGTCCTGGGTATAATGTACTTGATTTGACAAGTACGAGAATGTAAAGGGTCACGATATCCATCCCTAGATGACCTTACACAACCCCGCGTACGGTGTTGGCACCTGACTATTAATCGGATGCTAAGTAAGTCACACAGCCCTAGGTTTAAGCATGCACAACAATGTATATATGTCAAGGAAATAAGTAGCACTACTGCAGGATTTGGCAAGGTACACTTGCCTGGGGTTCCGGCTCCAATTGTAGCTCTGGCAGCAGCGAGATTTGCAGCCAGTTCTCTGGTTGCTGAAATAGACATCACCATCAGATCTAGAAAAATATCAATAAGCCAGAAATGCCTGTCCTTGAGTCCAATTTGGACACAGGGGCAAAAATAATATTTTTAGGTCAAGGCGGGGTCCACATGTGGCCCACTTCGCACCAAAAAATATGTTAGAACCAAAGCTCTCAAAAACTGTCAACTTAGTGTCAACAAGTCAGGAACGATAATACGAACCCAACGGAACTTCCAGAATTGGATTTCGATGAGCCGATCACAAAATCGCCCGTCAAGTGGAGCCGTGGGGCCCACGATACGCGATTTTGTCAACGTTCTCAGAATCGAACCAAACTTGGGTCACAGGACCAACGTATTGCTACGAGTCCGATGGCACAAGTTTCGTTTCAATCCGATGTATGTACACTAAGATACAGCGAGATTCAGAACAGGCGGATACGGGGCGTTGTCGGCGGATACGCGTTGATTCCGGTGTGCACGCACATTCAAATCAACTTTTGTGAAATCTCGCATATCCGTATCAACACGCGCACGTATCAGTGAAGACTACACGCGACCAAGTCGTCCCGTTTGGCAGGGCGTACTCAGTTCTGGGGTAAAATAGGGCGTTGGTTTTCCTATTTTTGGATCGCGGTTCGCGATCACCACAGGACGCGACGCACTGAGCGAGTTGCACGGGCATCGAGAGCGTCATGCAGTCTTCGTGTCATAACTGACGGAACAGAAAACGGGACAGCGAGGAGAGAGAACGGGTTACCTCAACTGGGCTCCGTGAAACCAAGATTTCTCGTATCCTCGTATCGATTTGACACTGCTGTGTCCTGGCCGTGTCCGGGCTGGGTTGTGCCATGTCCGAGCTAGGGCAGCGGTCGTCGTGACTGCGCGGGGCTGGTGGCTAGGCGGAGATCGGCGAGGGCTCGGCGAGGTTCAGGGCGGCCGGGGCTCGAGGAGACGGAGGCGGAGATGGTGGTGCTGGGCTCGGGAGGAGGAGGTTCTGGAGGAGGAGGGGGAGTCGTCAAGGCGGCCGGGTCTCTTTGCGGTAGCAGGTGACAGGCGAAGAGGGGGACGACAAGGTCTAAGGCGGTGGAGGCGGTGGAGTGTGGCAGAGTCGAGGGGTTTAAATAGGGAGAAAAGGGAGGGGAATCGGTGGCCGACGTCAGTTACGGGAGGCGGAGTGGCTGGGGGAGAGGAGCACCCGGTGGCGACCGTTGTGGTAGCCGGAGCGGCGCCAGGGAGGCAGAACGGCGGCAGGTCGGCCAGCGGAGGGGAGGTAAACGGTCGGGCTAGGGGCGGTTAGGGATTAGGTCCTAACGGGTCGGGTCGGGCGGAGTCGGGTCGGGTCAGGCGGATCCGGCCCGATCCGTTTAAACAAAAAGCGGGTTCGGGTCGCGGGTTTCGGATCGCGGGTTTCGGGTCGCGGGTTAGACCCGGATCCGACCAGCAGGGTCAGGGTTGGATTTACTAAACCGCTTTGGGTTGGTTCGGTTTGGTTTATTTCAAATAAACTGGGTTTAATTAGGGTTTATTTTGGTTTAATTATACAATAGTTTTTAGGGCTTTAAAAATACTTCCGGGGTCCAATAAATTCCCGAAAAATTACCTTATGTCTAGTTTTTCATTTTACACTAGAAAATATAATTTTCATAATATTTTCATATTAATTAACATCATTTAAAATCTTTTAAAATCAAAATACCTTAGTTTTTAATTAATAAAAATCCTAAAAAAATTTCAGAAAATTATGAAAAATCTAAATAAAAAATTCTTGAAAATCAGGGGATTTACACTGGTAGCAGTGGTAGTAGTAGTATTTGGTAGTGGTTTAGGTAAGTACATCTTGCCAACCATGGAGAACTTGCACTTTTGAATTTATTTAGTTTTCTTGTATTTTATTGGTCTATGTTGTGCTCTATGTGTTTCTCTACTTGTTTATTTTTTGGCATTTTTGGTTTTGAGGCCTTGTATAGAGTACATCTATATTTCTAAGTTAGGGTTTTCATAGGTTCCTAGAGTTTTTCATGGTTTTGATCTCATTAAACTTAGTACTTTCGAAAACTTGTTGTTCTATGTGTTATAAATTTTTATTTTGAGCAGTTTGGCTTTTGAATCACTTAATTTGGAGCTAAATTGAAGATTTTATGGCCGAAGCAAGTTCTGGAGCTTCGCTCTCGGACTTGTCTGGCACGGACGATGAACAGTGCCACGTACACTTCACCGCACATGGAATTCTTGCCAAGCACATTCCACCGACCAGGGATTTCTTGTCATCGTCTGTGCCGCGCTCATCAGTGCGCAGCAAGCATCAATTCTTGTCGTGAGCAGTGCGTCGTGTATAGAATCCTTGCCGCGTAGTGTGCCGTGCATCAATCCTTGCGCATCAATCCTTGCCATGCATCAATGAGATGTGCGCATCCCTTCTTGTCGTGTGCAGAGTACCACGGATGAATTTTGGCTATCAAGCGCTGTGCATGGAAATTTGGCCACTCGCAATGCACTGCGCGCATGATGACCCGAATGCCTGTTTTGCCTTTTTAAGCTATTTTTAACTACAATCTTTCAAAAATCAAAACATAAAAGTTGTAGATTTTTGTCTTACCTTTCCAAATCTTTTTTGATTGCCTTATTTGGAGATTAGATAAAAAAGTTATGCCCGGTTTTGTAAAATATATAAAAAAAATCTAGTATTGTGCATTTTTGCAAGTTTGATGATTTTGCCAAGTGTTTCTATAACCTTCGATTGTTTTGAGTTTCTTAATCCTAAGACCTTCTTAGTAGGAATAACTTATGGTATTTTCTGGCTTGTCCTTTGTTTGGCATATTTTGAGAAGTATCAATAAATGCAAGTTTCCCTTAAAGGACTTTAAACAGACTGTGGCATTCACCTGAACATAAAATTCCTGAACATGGATTGTAGTTACACTGTTAATCATAAACTCCTGTCTCCAGATACCTGACTTGTACTGATACTCCAGATAGTGGATCGACGAAGCGCACCCCTGATGCTAGAATTTTTGAAAATGAAATTACTTAAATTGTTAAGATAACTTTCCATGATTGATTGCTTGTTGCTATCCTGAATGTACTTGTCAAGCTCATGTCCAGTCTTTCATCACATTTAAGGCAAATTTTTTAGCACCACGGTCAGGAATTCTTGATAACTTGTTTAGCCTAATAACTAGAATAATAATCTAGAAAGCATCTAGTGAGATTCCTGGCTACATGCAATATCGATATCCCAGCGGCAACATATGGATTTCGATCTCTCCGTCGCGAGGGGCACACTTCCAGTACACTGTCGAGTATTGTATTACCAGAAAATGATTATACTAGATAAATCTATATCATGTTACCTTTTATTTGGATAACCCGGATAGTCTGTAGGGCATGTGGTCGTAAGGAATCTTAACTTGCATGTGCTAGTAATTAGGGCTGTGATAACCCTAGTTAGTTAATGATAGCTAGCTGTAGAGCATGATTGGCCGTGATTGCTTGATTTCTAGTCTAGTCTAGTCTAGTCCTAATTTATTTATTAGCAATTGATCCTGAGAACGTACTTAAAGTCTGACTCCCGATATACCTGTTTAATACTCCAGAGCATGCTTAACTATTATTTTACCTGATGCATTTAATTACTATTTTTCTTATGTCAGTTCTTATTGATTTGTCTGCATGCTGATTTTAGTTCCTAAATTGGCTCCCTTATGGTACTTTGCTATTTTGGGGTCTGACCCCACTGGTCTAGTATGGCCAGATATTGGAGCAATACCGTAGGATATCCCGTACTTCCCTCCTCAAATTGGTGATTACGAGGAGCACCTGAGAACATGATTGGGTTTCTCCTTCATCTTCCACATAATCATGTATAATTATTCTTTTGAGGAGTTTAACCCCCGAGCACGTGTTTAGCTCTTATTTTGGAACTTGACATTCTAGTCTACAGGCCTACATATAAAGCATATTCTAGACTATAGCTAGAGCTGATCTTGTAATATTGTACTATGCTTGTTCTTTATTTTGGTAACTAGCTTCATGATCAGCTATATATATATAGTTTAGGACGCCTTACTATTATATATTTTGGTGATCATACAACTTGTAACTTGTTGCTTGCTTGAGATTGAGATACCTAGGATTGTCAAGACCGGAGATTGACTGTTGGATTTTTTAGTAAACCTTCATATGTCTAGACAGCCGTGACCGCATCTCGGGGTATAGAGTACTCTTGTATACGTAACTATCTTTGTCTGCCCCCCGCTCCCCAGCATTTTATTTTGGGGTGTGACAATACTCATGGTACACCAATACACCCTCACTCACATACTAATCTCCCACCAACAATACACTACCACAACCACATCACACTGTCATATACATGCTTCTCTCCTCAACTCACTGAACCCGGACACTATTGCACACACTCAAATGCAAACACATCCACACTAATATCAACCTCATACACACACACACACACACACACACACACACACACACACACACCCCCCTAACACTCAAAATATATGTAACACTCTTCATATAAGTAGACATACCTACTAACACAAAGTAACAAACACTTGGTGTTCATCGAGCCACACATGAGTATCACACCATGATACTCATGTGATACTCTCTCCAAATACCAAGATACTCCACCATTATTCATAGAACACATTCAATATATCAAATATAGTATGAATAACCTATAAATAGCTATTCTAATGCAATATAGAGAATTTGGCATGCTAGAACCTAATTCACATTAAAATATACCTCCTACGACTCGGTATCACGACGTATCATAATACGTACTTATCGTATCAAATTATGGACACATAAATAATAGAAAATCATGAATTAGAGCTTCTAACCATCAATGAGTCATTCCCTCAAACACTTGGTGGACAAAATTCGTATTTCCCTAATTTGACCAGAAAACTAAATGTAACTTTCTCAATAGGCATCATATGAACCAAGTTCTTCTTCTAATGTGTAGTCGTTAGCCATGGAAGGGTTCTTAAGGGTCTAATTCAATATTTAGAATAGAAATAAAAGAAGAAATGGAAATTTACCTATTGGGAGATTGATTTCTAATGTAGCTCTTTTAAATGGGCACAAGTGTGAAGAATGAATACCAACTCCTAGCAAAACTCCTCTTATACTTGCCCCCTTGCAATCTTCAAGTTCTTATACTCCATGGTGGTGAAAATAAGATGGATCTGGATTGTTTTGGTAAAATTTGGTGGACGAATAAAGAAATTTATGGAAGAAGTAAATTAGGGCTAGACTAAATGTAGTGGGAGGAATTAATGAAGCTTCATGCTAATTAAGGGGTTAATTAAATGGAAGGTTCTAATCTTTATTGAAGAGGAAATTCTATTCATTCTCTCTAATTAATGAGTAAACCATGACAAAACAAATTAATTAAACTAATGGATCAAGTCAAGTCTAGTTGGGTCCACTTGGACATACTTGTACTAAGTCTAATCATTCGACTAACCACTAACCAACTAATCACATAGTCCATTCTAATTAGTTAGAACTCAAACAATACATATAATAATAATAATTATTATTTTATCAAGCAATTATTAAAATGAAAAATATACCCCTCCCGGAAAAGGTGTAGTTAAAATCCTACCCTCAAAATTTTTATCCTCGAAATTTAAAGATGGTTGTACCCCTCTCTAGGTCAAAACTCCAACCTTAACAATCACTCTATGATACTCCCCTATATCTGGGTATCAATATAACCAAATAAAATACTTTCTAGCCTCTATATACTAAACACTAGGCACTACTATTACACCAATACCATTCTACCCATTGCACCGTTTATAAATACATAGCTACCCGCATGCTCTAACACACTTACAATGTACTCACACTCACTGAAACTTACCCCTATAAAGGTTATCCTTTTTCTCTTACTGCCTTGAACATATGCAATCCTACTCCCTATGATACTTACTTATATTCTATTACTCTCTAACACTTCAAACCTTCTAGAACTAAGTGATGTACTCCACACTAGACACATACCCGTGCTCCCACATCTACATACCAATGTACAACACCCAATACATAAAATAAATTCCATGTCAAGCACAACACACTATAACACTAGTACACTCTATCTACATGCTTATATTCACCACTTTAACTATGGGACTCTCACCAATACTTCTAATGAATTCAAACCCTACTCTTCATGGCACAACCAAGTATCATGTACAAAATGTCAAGCTCATATGATATTCAATACCAATTTTATGGTACTCAATTGATACATGACCCATAACTATACAAAACTATGTTATATAATTATACATAATGATATGATACTAACACCTAGGATAAACAATTGATATACTACTCCTTTATATGAATTCATATATTATTTATTATTTACAGCTAAGGATTACAAATCTAATTATTAATTTTGCCTGAACAATACTAGGACACAACATATAAGAACTATAATCTAATCATGCATTTCAATAACTCATCTCATAATTAAGGCATACTAGAATTAAGGCTAACTACTCACCTCTAACTAGGCCTGGACGGCTAGAACTCCCTTACTGAGCTGGGGCTCTAGCTAGATGAGGCACACTGGCACAGTCTCGCACCAGGTGTGTAGCTTATCCACAAAACAGACACAACCCCTTCCTCTTCCTACAGTTAGTCCATACATGCCCTAAATTCTTACAATACGAACAGATAGGCACCAGCTTAACAGACATATGCTGAGCAGGAACCCAAACGGGAAAATGAGAAACATGCTAAAGGTTAGGGCACTTTTGTGGCCCGGGGTGGATGCTGCTCATCACCATCTTGAGATTCGACTTTCCACCTCAAGAATATACCAAGTCCAACAACTACTAGATCCTCTGACCCTACTCCCACTGGGCATCAGTTAGTACTCTCTGAGACTCCACCATGTCCTGGAGAAGCCCAAATATCTGAGTCCCATCGGTGGGCAAGCCTCTCAAGAATATGGTATGTGGTCTCACTCCAGGAGGCGGAGGAAGACTCTCGATCTCAGATGAATCTGCTGTTATCTCCTGAATAGCAGGAGGGAGTAGGACTATCTGGTGAGGCTGCTACCACCTCCTTAACAGTAGGAGGTGCAACTACCCCCTGAACAGTAGGATATGTCGCTACCTCATGAATTGTAGGCTGTAGAAGTAAGACCTCAGTCATATCCAGAACTACAGTCGCTCTCAGATAACTGCTCTAGTCATAGGTGTCATTCAGGAAAGACAGATGGAACAAAGAAAAATTAAAGGATAAAAGAAAATTACCGTTCAATATAATTAAGAAAGATAGCAATTTATCAGAATAAAGCAGTACTTATTATAATAGGTTTATAAACGAAGAATCCATCTTCAACTTTGATGCTGGAGTTTGCTGGGTGTGTTACAACCTCAATACTAATTATACACTATAATTCTAGGACACAAGCACACTTATTTACTAGCAAACACTAATCATGGTAATATACTAACACTTCTAGGATACTATCTGCTGGCACTAGAAGGGTACTCTTTTAGGATTCCTACCCAACTAGGAACCACTCATAGACCCACAAGCTACACTCCCAATAATGAATACTATTACTCATCTTGACACAACCTTATTTGCAAGCTACCAATCTACTACTCTAGAAATTTTGCCAGGAACCTCAGATACCAATGATGGTAAGGCTCTTATAATGAACTAACTAGAGAAACTAAAGATATCTCTATCCTAAGCTAATAATGTGATAGAATAAAAATTTTATGATAACAAGGTTGAATGATAGAGACGATATGTTAAGAACTAATTAAGATATAATCTAACAATCATACACGTCTATCAAAATCATGTTACGCAAAAATTTTGCCACGCTAGTAAGCATAGCTGTGATAAACGATAAAGCCCATAACTAAGGTATGCACCTCTATAATCATGTTATCTAGAATTATCGCTGTGCCGACTAGTATAGCTACGAGGAACTCTAAATTCCATAACTAAGATATGCACATCCAAAATTAGGTCTATACTTTTCTGCCACGCTGGCTAGTATGGCTGTGATAAATTCTAGGCTCTATAATTAAGGCAAACAGATACCTTTCTCATTATCCTCATCAACTCCATTCAGTCCATAAAATTTATCTCGATATAAGAATCAAAGTCAACAACGAACATCAAGAACCAAATTTAATAACGATCAAGTAGGAGTAAACGGGAACAAGTAGAAACATATATTGAATTAGAGTTTATAGTGAGATTCTAAAGGGTCATCTAAGGAATCTCTCAAGGAATTTTAATTTGTGATTTAGTTTTCTTGCATCCGATATCCTATATCCTATTGCTGGCTTGCAGAGGTATAACTAAGTCATTGTACTACCAAGGACATCTAATTATGAAGTCTGACCTGGATGGGCCACCACAAAAATGTGTCATGATCCGTACTCGTTGTAAGGGTATGAGAACGTGGGTACGTTCAACCTATGCCACAACATCAACAGTAGAATACTGTCTAGGTCAACAATACTATCTAATCATCACACGTAATAATATATGTACCTATCAATGACATCTTAATTCCATACTGAAGAACAAGATAATAATATCAATAATGATAACCAATACTCAATCACCATAAACTAGAGGTAGATAATAACGCAATATCATATAAAGAAAGGAAATCACAAGTCACAACTAGAATAGTCACAACAATATCCAAATCTATAGTCTAATAATAAATACAATAAGTTTAAGTTTTAATAACGTACAAATAGTATAAGGCTGGAGACAGATTCAGTATAATAAGTAAATGCTAGCTAAGTGTCTTCTATAACTAATTGAGCCTTCTCAACAGCTGGTACTGATTCCTCCTAAACTAAGGGTGCTACCGCGACTGACTCTCCATCTAGGCCATAATGTGTAGGACACCATTCCTCTAAGTAATCATCTAAAAAATATATCCAGTCAGGATTGGATCAAGGTATAACCCAATAGCATTTCCAATAAATGACAGAAGCTATGAAACAATAATAGCAATAAAAATAAATGATGAAAAGTAGCTGAGATTGTAAACATCATTATTAGATAGAATATCATAATAGGTAATGGAAATAACTAAGAGCAATATGGTAAGAATCATAACTGTAATAAAATGGAGGTAAAAGAGAACTAGAATAATAAGTGCCTTAAAATATTAGTATGACATGTGATCGGCTTGGGCCTAGCATGATCTATATAAATGGGAACTAAATCAACCATATGTGAAGTGCCTGATCGACTAATTATTACGGTCTATACTATTGTACGGTCTATAAAGTATGATCACATATCCACTAATACTTTTCCTACCACGACTAGTACAAGGATCCAAATTATGACACGTTATGACACGGTAATCACTATGCACGGTCTATAATATCTTGCATAATGTTCACGGTCTAATCATATAATTACGGAGTTATAATAAAGTGATCATAGTAAAGAACATATCATGACGAAAATCTAAGGTGTACTAAGCCGTGTACCATCGTGTCAAGAATAAAATATCTCAATACTAAATACATGTAACATAGAGACTATAAAATTAGAAAATTATCAGAGAATGTACTCGCCTGTGGTCTTGAGCAAATGCTACGACTAGGTATCCAAACTAGTGTCACACAGACCTATATATAAAATTCTATGTTATTTGGTGTAAGGAGTGATAAAAATGCTTAAATAAGCTAAAATATAGTTTCTAGGTCAAATCTAGTTCATACTGGTCAAACTAGGTCAACACCTTGATTTTAGGTCTAAAACTAGTTTCTAGTTTGGTTACAAGGTTAAACTAGCTACTACTAGATGATACTAGGCTATACCTAGGTTTTTAGGTCTATTTCTATAGATATGAAAGTGCTAGATACCAATCTTATATATAAATACTTATATATACTAGTATCACATTTATACCTTATCCCAAAACTAGTATGCTGACCAAATACCCATTACAAAATACCAATACTTTGGTATCAAAGCTTAACTCATGCTTCGTTAGCTATTTAATAAGCTACTTCTAGGTATTACAACTAGTTATATTTATATAGCTATCTAACTTATATAATAATATCACTTATACATATCACTTACCTACTTATTACCTTAACATAGTATCCATTATTTTAACTAGTAACTGACCCTCAACTAGATTACCAACACACACAAGAACCTATACAGGCAACACCTACTATCTCAGGTTCTTAATGATACACCACAAATATGATTCACACACACTTATGCTAACATTGACACACAACTAAAATATACACCTAAACTCCTGCACCCACACTAACATATTTACACCCCTCTACCTAGGTCTACTACTATGAGTTGTTAACTGGATACTCAATTATGTGTGTTTGTGAGGAAAAGTTTATACAAAACTTTTGTGTTACAAACTATAAAAAAGAAAAAAAATTACAAGATATCCTAAACTTGAATCTAAGTACAATTAATTCTAGAGAAGTATAGCTGTAGAGATCTGATCTGCGGATGATCACTTTACTCCTTGGACCACTCGAACACAAAAAAATGTACACGATGACAATGAAATGTTGGGATTGCTGTGAACAACTTAGAGAGTTGAACAATAAGAAAGCTCTGGCAACAACGACACGTGAAACTTCTATTTCTCTCACTCTGTTCTTAGATTTCAAAGACTTGAAAATTATAGCCCCTTTTTTGTCTGTCTGTTTGTCTGTCTAGGTGTATTTATGAGAGTGTGCATGCACTTTGGATAGTCAACACTGTTTTACTATTGTGCGTGCACTTTGGATAGTCAACACTGTTTTACTATTGTGCGCTCATTTTTGGTGGACTAACACTCCATGTTCTGAATGAGTAGGTACACAAATTACTTCCTGCTTGACACACAACTTCCTATAAGAGGAAAGCATAGGTCGTGGGGATAGTTATTTGGGGACAGTTATTTGTAACTTTTCACGAGAAGTACGGCATGTAAGACACGCACTCATAACTGCTCACTGTCGGTTAGGATAATATGTGCACTTTAGAAGTCGTCTGGAGACTGGTGCATTCTTGGTAAGTTTGATACTGCGGTGCATTTTTGAAGCAGTTGTCACTACGACACATTTTTGAAGGAGTTGGCACTACGGTACACTTTTGAAGGTATTAGCACTATGGCGCACTTTTGAAGAGATTGGCACAACGACACACTTTTGAAGAAGTTGGCACAATGGTGCACCTTTACAGAAGTTAGCACAGCGGCGGAGCCGCTAAACCACAACCTGGGTCTGCGTGTTACAGAACAACTGTAATGATGACTTCTGACTCTTCGGTTTTTGCATCTGTCAGCTGTCAGTCTGTTGTATTAAATGCTGAGAAAGGAAAGATCATTTGTGCGTGAGCTTTCATAACACTTAGAAAGTGCCCCATCTTTCGAAAGTTCGCCAAAGTATTGAGCACTTAAGAAAGTGCGTGTCTTTCTTCTGAAATAAGTAGAAAGTATGCCAAACAGATAGAAAGTACGCCATCTTTCAACTGTTAGATTTATTTATAGAAAACTGCACCATCTATCTTAGGCGCACTTTTATGCTTCTACAAGACCCCTTTCAAAGTTTTTGAATTCATTCAAATAAATAAAAAATACTTCGAATTAGAAGAATAAAATTTTGAGATGTTTGTGCGTGCACTCTGGGCAGAATCCTAACGGTTTGTTGATATGGCTGTAAGCACAATTTGCTGCACGAATCTTGTAGAGTCTGAGTAGAAGAATGGTTCCCCCCCAAATCTATAAATAAGTTGGTTGAGGAGAGAGAACTTTTCCACTGCCCTCAAATCTCTTCGTCTTCTTCTTCCTCAAGAAAACCCTAGCTTTCTTATTCTTCTTTCGAAGCTTTTAGCAATGGCCCATAAGCAAACTCAGGCGACCAAGAAAGGAAGCAAGGGGAAGGGATTGGCCTCCTCTTCTCGAGCAACAATGATAAGATCAACGGCTGCTCAGCCCGCTAGAGAATGGCTCAATATGTCGTTGTCAAGAGTCACGTCAGGATATGTAGCACATTCTCCTCTGATAGGCAAGGCGACTTTCTTCTTCTTCCTTATTTTCTTTCTTTTTCTTTTACATGTACAATGTAATATTTTAATAATGGTAAAAATATGAATGAAAGAAAAAAAATGAAGACCTAGAATACCGAGACACGTGTACACACGCACTTTTCTCTCGTTTAGAGAAGAAATAGCCATTTTGGTGCATTTCCCTCGTTCAGAGCGGAATCAGTCATCTTGGCGCACTTTTCTTCGTTCAGAGCGAAAATCTCACTTTCCCTCGTTTAGAGTGGAAACAACCATTTTGACGCACTTTTCCAATTATTAGCGAGTTGGCACACTTTTCGTCTGTTTTGACAGATTGGCGCATTCTCCGTCTGTTTGGGCAGCACATAAAATGTGTTTATCTCCTGAGGTATTCATAAAATACGCATAGTTCCTAAAAATTTAGGAAAAATGCACCTCCTTTAGAATCTTAAAAGACTCATAATAGGATTATTTTTACGTATTCCTCTTCATAAGATTTGTTGACTCCTTGTTTGTGGCTTTTGTAGTTGACTAGGGTATAGATCCTCTGGCTGAACTGTTGGGGTCTACTACTGGACTTTTGCTTACCCAACTATTTAGAAGACTTATCGTATATTGAGTTTCTCTAATCCGATAAGAAGATGTCCAGCACACGTCAATTATTGAAAGCCGGATAAGTGGAATAATATTGATATCTCTGTTAAGGGCAAACCTCTTACTTCCTTTGCGAATGAGACATATTCTAAGCTGGCTTTCTTGTTTGGTGATGCCATTCTACAATCTTCTTATCCTATGAATAAGAAAGAGAAATGGTTGTTCACTGTTTATGGTAGGGTCATGTATCTCCCAGGGATATCAAGAAGTTTTTCGCTATCTGCTTTCTCCCACACTACTTATCTATGGAAGATGGAGCAGGATTTGAGTCCTATTACTAATGAAGCTAAGCCAGGGAAAATTAACAACAAACATGGTCGTTTATTCAGTTTCAATGATGGACATTCAGTCCAAATGCGAGGAATTTATCCTGGTAACGTACCTAGTGAAGATTCTTCGTAAATTCAACCTATCCAGTCACCTTTGTTCGCCAACATTTGCACTGATGCTGAAGGTGTTTATCCTTAGAAGAACGTTCGACTTCCAAGATGGTTGACAAATAAAAATATCTATTGGCGTCGAGCAACGACATGGATATTGGATAAATATACCGAGAATCTTATATCTTCGGGTTTATACAATGCCATGTTAGCAACTTGTTATGGCATTGCGCCCAACACCAATATGTTCTTGGCTTTAATAAAGCGATATAACTCTAGTACTGGAACTATTTTCACTCTTAGTTGCAAGTTGGGGTTTGTCTTACACGTAATGAAAGACATATTTGTACTGCCAATGGGGAAGGTTCCTTGTGAGAAGGACGTACCTACCAAAGCAGAATTGGCGGATTTAGCACAGACCGAGTCGCGTCTAGTTGAAGTATATCAAGAGCTGATGTGCCACTATTTGGCCTACAATTATTATTACAATACTAATTCTGGCACTGTCTTTATCAGGAAGAGGTTATAATACCTATTCAATGATAGAAGCGAGAAGGAATGTATGAATATTCGACCACTTTGACCTTTGAGTTCTACCAGAGTTGAAGAACTCATGGCCTGTCATAATGCTGAAGATAAGTCCTTCGAGGATCGTATAGGAGATTTTGCAGCAGGCACATTGGCTATGATCTATCTCAGACTTACTCTTACAGAGATTTTGTCTGAAGCTTTGTTGGCCAAATATCTCTCCTTATGGCTCCGAAGATGGGTAGTCCCAGAAAGTTCAGGCTCAGTGGACCGTCTCTATAGGAATATTTTATTCCCTATGGTGAGTCTGGTTTTTAAGCATCAACTGGCATTGCTACCAGCTTTGGTGTGCCATTTAAACGCTTGTTTACAGGAACTTGCTCATAATTTGATGGTAGATCCTCGACGATAGAAATTTTCTCGAACAGAGCTTCCGTTTACCTATCTGATGGGCTGGTTGATTTTGCACAATTAGAGTTTAATGGCTTTTAGCTTGACTCAGGCTGACGGGACAGAACACATATTCCTTTGTAGATATAGGCTTTCTAAGTGGACCTATACTATACCTCTTCAGACCAAACGAGCTTTAAATATGGAGAACAGTTGGAGCTTTTACTGTACTGTTTCAGACTTGGGAACTGAACACCATGGTTCAAGTTTTATTGATGAGGGGACCACCATATCGAGGCTGCCATCAGGGGTCTTTTCATGGCTAATATTTATCCGGCCTTCTCACTTGATATAAAGAAATGGAAAATGTTGCACCTTCAAGCTTTTTCTTCCTAGCCGCTTTAAAAGGCAATTTGGCTATGATCAATTATATGTAGGAAATGCTACTTCGTGCTTAGCCAATTATGAAAATTTAATTGATGGCACCAGGTGATAGAGATATTTTATGATGGGTTGCACGGGAGCCACTTTTACTCTTTCTGCACCCAAACATTCTTTACGTAAATTGCATTCTTTTGCCCAGTTTTATTGTTCTATAAACCAATTATACGGAAACTTTGATATGCGAGTTAGTTTTTGAAACCTGACGGAAGAAATTAATTCAGAGTCAATAAGACATTCTCTAGTCAAAGAGGAAGAGGATGTGACATTGGATGAGATATTGGAAGCTCTTCCATATGTATAACCAGATACACTTGCCCCTTCCATGGTGGTGCAAAAATCTCAAAAACATAAGATTATGTCCCTTATTGAGGACTGGCCTGCCAAGAAAAGGGCTGTTGTCGCCAAGCTTAGGAAGCCAAAATCGAAGATTTCTGCTCCTTCAAGAAGGAATTTGATTGACGAACTGATTAGTTCGCCAGAGCGGCCTAGACTGTCAGTCTCTTCTCTAGTGGTGCAAAGAATTAGAACTTTCGTCCCTCCCTCTATTATTGCTATAGGAATAAATATTTCTTCTACTGCTATAATAATCAGTTTTGCTGATCCTATCCTTGATGCTGCAGTTCAATTTATCTATTCGATTACAATCATACCTCCTTCGCCAATGGACCCGAAAAATTAGGTAGCTCTGTCAATGGATCCAAAGGATCAACCTTCTCCAGGAAGTCCTGATTCTGGTGTAAAAATAATTTTACCTAATCGGGTTGAAGTTGGTGAGAATATTGAGTCACAAGATGACATTGCCGCTACAGCCTCCGAAGATATTCCTAGACAGGTGTCCCGATACGCACCCGAATATTCAGGCTTGAGTACGTGGTTATGCCAAGCCTACACCACAAAATCGGCAATAGAATGCTGACTGGGTTATTTCTAACTATCTAACATCTCAACAATATAATATGGTACATGTCAATCATCTCAACTCTAAATAGAGGAGCAATATGGTATCTCACATGAATAACTAATCTCAATCACAAAACAAACTGAGAAAATATAATGCACGAATGGAATAGCGAAGAAAGGAATAAGATATAATCTATATTCTGAAATAATAATACAAACTGTGAATCCACTAAAAGAATAGTCTAATACAATCTAATACAAGTAAACTAGACCTCATCGGGATCTGCAACTAAGTCCTCCTGGTCTATAGGAGTATCCTCTATAGGTACGTCATCCTGCAGCCGGTAGAATGTGGGACACTGCTCTAGAACCCAGTCATCTGGAAAAATATATCCAGTAAGGATTGAAGCATAGTACATACCTCTGAAAGCAGTTTTAATAGCATAATCGAGCATATAAACAGATATAGAAATAAAATACAAGATCACTAAACATATGAATGAATGAACAATAGATATACAGGTAATGTACGAGAATATAGAACAATAATATGAATATCAACAATATTTAGGATAATAAATGAGAAAAGATTGTACGTGGAAAACGAGATTTTATACGAAAACCTGCCCTTCTTTTATGTTTATAAACAAGATTGTACAATTTAATCCTATACGAGGATGTCGAGTATAATTTATTTAATCTGGGTAAATATTGCTATGGGTGTCTGATCTGCAGTCGATCACTTTAGCCCTTGGACCACACGATGGTGAAGAAGTACCGTAGAAGACAGGAAGCAGCTTCGCAGGTTGCTAAAGAGGGTGGATGCACGATGCCAAAGTCGTCGATCCCTTCTCTTTGCCTGAGCTCTGGATTCTCCTCTCTCTCTTGACCTCCAATCTCTTTGACCATTGGATCTGATACTGGATCTCTTGATCAGTTTTTCTCCTAATTTCTTCGACCTTGTCCTCTGTTGATAGAGGTCTCTATTTATAGAGTTTTAGTGACAGTGACCACACAGTCGGTGTAAAAATCGAGTAGTGGAAAGTACAGCACCCTTTTACACGATGGTTTAAAATAACCAATGCCTGCGTATAGATGACCTTTTAAGTGAGCATGTGACGCGTGTCCAACTAAGGGGACAAAATGCGTATATCTGCTAAGAAGATCACTGTAAACCTCCTGATTTTCAAGATTTTTAAAACTGGATTTTTCAGAATTTTTTGGGATTTTTCGGGAATTTTTACTAATTAAAAACCAGGGTATTTTAGCATTAAATAAAAGTAAATATTTTTAAAATATAATAAAATATTATGAAAATAATATTTTTGGATGTAAAATAAAATACTGGACTTAGGATAATTTTTTGGGAATTTATTAGACCCCGAAAACATTTTTAAAAGCCAAAAAACTATTTTTTAAATAATTAATTAAATAAACCTAAAATAAACTGGGCTGAACCGGGTTTAAACCGGGCTGAACCGGCCTGAACCCGGTCCAGCTGAACTCGACCGGATCGACCGCCCTAGTGGGTCGGGTCGGGTCCGCCTGACTGAACCCGCACCCGCGAACCCGTTAATCCTTTCTCTTCCCCTTCCTTGCGTTACCCGACCGCCTCCGGCCGTTACGTTGCCGGCCGTCACTCCGTCTTCCCCGCGTAACTGCGGCAGCCTCTTCCCTTACCCATAACCGTCGGCCGACTGGCCACCTCCCTCCTCTACCTCAATAAAATCCTCCTCCGGCTGTGCCCTAGCCGACGATCCACCCAGCACCGCCCTCCGTGAGTCACCCCGACTCCGGCCGACCCAGCTTCCCGTAGAGCAACTCCGTCACCGAACCCCGGCGCAGCACCTCAGCCCTCAGCCCTCAGCCCTCAGCACTCGGCCGCTCCGGCCAGCTCCAGACCACCACAGCAGCCTTCCCCTCGGCCCGCGACCGCCACCGCCTCCTGCCCCGCTCGACCGGCAGCGCCGCAGCCCCGAGCCCGGCCTCCTTCCCAGCGGCCCCCTACCTCGACAGCAGCTCCCTCCGCCTTCGGTCGCTCGACATCGCCTCCGGTCGCCTGCCGCGCGCAGCCACCTCCGGCCAGCGTCGCCAGCGTCACCCCAGCTTCCTCCGACCGGCCTCCCCCGTCGCAGCCCCGGGCAGCATCCCCAAACCCTAACCCTAGGCGACTCGGACACTTCATGTCGTGTCGGACACGAGAAAACGCAGTTTCTCCAGCCCTGTTCAGGTACCTGTTTCTCTCTCCTCGCTACCCCGTTTTCAATTCCGTCTGTTGCGTCGTGAACCCTGTGTGATCCTCTCAGTGTCCGTACAACCCGCTCGATGCATCGCGTCCTGTGACGATCGTGAACTGCGATACAAAAACAGGAAAACCAACACCCTATTTCTCCCCGGAACTGAGTACGCCCCACCAAACGGGACAACTTGGTCGCGTGCGGTCTTCACAGATACGTGCGCATCGTTGATACGGACGTACGAGATTTCGCTGAAGTTGATTCGGATGTGCGTGCACAATAGAATAAATACGTATCCGCGGACACCGTCCCGTATCCGACCTTTCTGGATCTTGCCGTAACTTAGTGTACACATGTCGGATTGAGACGAAAATTGTGCCATCGGACTCGTAGAAATACGCTGGTCCTGTGAGCCAAGTTTGGTTCAATTCTGAGAACGTTGACAAAATCGCGTATCGTGGGCCCCACAAGCTCCACTTGACGGGCGATTTTGTGATCGGCTCATCGGAATCCAATTTTAGAAGTTCTGTTGGGTTCGTATCATCGTTCCTGACCTGTTGACACTAAGTTGGACAAATTTGGAGACCTTTGACATTGGCACGTTTTTTGGTGCAAAGCGGCCCACATTTGGACCCCATTTTGCCCCGAAATTGCCTTTTTTGCCCCTGTGTCCAAATTGGACTCAAGGATAGGCATTTCTAGCTGATTGATATTTTCTGGATCTGATGGTGATATTTGTTTCAGCAACCGGAGTACTCTCTGCAATTCCCGCTGAAGTCAGAGCTACAATTGGAGCCGAAACCCAGGTAAGTGTACCTTGCCAATCTCTGCAGTTTTTGCTACTTATTTCCTTGATATATACATTATTGTACATGCTTAAACCTAGGACAGTGTGACTTACTTAGCGTTCGATTACAGTCGGGTGCCAACACCGTACGTGGCGCTGTGTAACGTCATCTAGAGATGGATATCGAGACCCTATACTTTTCGTACATGCATTATCAAGTACGTTATACCCAGGACACTTGACACTATTCATGAGACAGAATCTTCCTGAGATATTCATGGTGATTCTGTATAGGATACCGGTTTCATGACTTATTCCTTTGCTTAGATATTATATGACTGGATATATTAGTTATGATCCTGCGTGGCATGGACATGAGATGTTGTGGACATGAGACATATAATTATATTGGGTGGGGAGAGTCATACAAACTATAGGTTGATTATATATTATGCTGGCATCGTAGTCTCCCTTTGAGCTAGACAACCACATGATATTACTGCTACCGGCTCCCCGACACAGAGCTTGTAGTAGTTTCAGCTTGAGTTTTAGTGCTGCTCTCATATTGCATATCACTTAGCTGGTTATATATTTACCCTATTGTTTCATTTATTTGTTGCACTGTATTATCTTTGGCTTGTATTTTCTATACCTTGCTATGTCCCCTGAGGACCTGGATCCGGATTATGTCTCCAGGATTAGCAGACGAGATCGACCCCGAGGTACACGAAATAGGAGTATTAGCAGGAGCAGTAGCAGGCACTGGAGCAGTACCAGATCCAGCACTCGAGTGACTTCTATGGTATCTTTTGAGTATATATTGTTTCCATACTCAGTATTTTTGTTGATATCTTCATTCTTGTATCTTGACAGTTGTATCAGACTTATACTGGGTTTGTTCCCCGATTTATGTACTTGTGACTTGATGATGATGTTTATATGTATTTTTGTTGATATTGATATATTCATTTTTTGTGGATGAGATTAGTAGATTTAGACCCCTGACTATTGTTTTACAGCTTAAGTATGCCCCGATGGATCCATTAAATTGGGTTTGTCTATCGGTGTGTGCTGTTGGCCATTGCCACGTGTCCAGTCCCTCGGTATTTTGGGACTGGGGCGTTACATGGTTTTTGTGGTGGCCCATACAGGTCAACGACTAAATTGTTCGATTTTAACTTAGGGACCGAACAGGCCTGCAATAAAGATAGGATAAGTTTTTAGGATCTCATCCACTTGCTTGAAACGTTCTTGATATCTATATCGAATTAGAATTTATTTCTTGACTTGCATCCTGCCTTGATTCCTGAGCGCCTCTCATTGTTTATTTTGGTTGCAGAGTTATAGATTCACGAGCAAACGACGAGACTCCTGTAACTTCACCACGAGATGTTGTGGTAACCAACTAAGATGAAGTAACACCAGTAGAAGAAGGTCAATCCGCTCAACAACGCAGTCAAGCAAGTCAGCATGCCTCGAGAATTCAGCAAGATGACATTCCACCATCGACGCAATTTACTCCATAAATGCCCGTAATTCCACAAGGGCAGGCCATGGACGGGCAGCAGATGTTTCAAATGATCTATGCAATAATGCAAGCTCAACAAGAGGCTTTGAGTCGCAGCCTAGTAACTGCACTAAAGCAGGCAGACCTACCAGTACGACGGCCAACGACGTGCTCTATTTCAGACTTCCGCCAGCTGAAGCCCTGTACCTTCTCAGGCAAGGAGGAGCCCACAGAAGTTCATGAATGGCTCACCAATACTCAACATCAATTAAAAGCAGCTGAGATTCCACGAAAATATTGGATGACTGCAGTCAGAATGTAATTGACGGACAATGCTCATCACTAGTGGCTATCTGAGGAGACACGGCTCAGACCAGACCGAGTCACTTGGAAAGAGTTTTGTAGACTCTTTCAGGAGATGTACATTCCAGCCATCGTTCGATCAGAACTTCGGGACAAGTTCAATCGCCTCACTCAAGACAACATGGCAGTAGAAGAGTACAACACAGAGTTCATTCGTCTAAGTCGCTTCACCCCAACCTTGATTCCGACAGAAGAAGAGAAGGCTGATAAGTTCTTCGACGGACTAAACTTCGAGCTGCAGAAACTAATTGGATCCGTTGCTCCCACATCTTACTCGGACGTCCTTGCTACAGTACGACGCATAGAGCAAGTCATCAAGAGAGAGACCATTCTGAAGAGGTCGTCCACATTAGCACCATCCGGAGCACCACAAGAAGAAGTTGCAAAAAGACTTCACATTCACCAGCCACCAGAAGCATCTCCACAGGCAATACCTGTCTGTCCATATTGTCGTAGGCGAGGCCATATTGAGAACCAGTGCAGACGAAAAATGAGATTATGTTTAGCTTACGGATCCAGTCAGCATTTATTGAGGGAATGCCCTGAGCATCGAGAAAGAGCACCAAAGGGCAACCAGCAAGCGTTACTAATACCGAGGCTAACCTATCCAGCATTGGGAGCACCACAAACGAAAGTTCAAGAAGTCCTACCACCAGCTCCAGGAGGGTATCAGCCGAGGCCACCTTTGATACCCCAGGCACTACTCTTCCAGCAGGCTCAACAGCAGCAGAGGAATCAACTGCAAGAACGGGAACAAGCTTACGAGATGACCGTGGAGAACGCGCAGACTCGTGGAGTAGCTAATGTGCGTAAGTGATTCGTAGCTATCGATTCTAGTCTTCTTTTAGCTCGTGCCTATTTGGTTCGTGACCTCAGCCCCAACCTAGTAATTTGGAACTTGTTAATAATGACCTAGTTTTTCTAAAAGTTGTAGTTCTCTTACAAGATTTTCTTTACTCTGGAAAGGGCATAACTTTCATTCTTAGGGAAACGACATTTTTTCTAAGTATCTTGTGATGTGTATCGAACAATACTTGCAACCGTGTCATCTCTGTTGACCGGTTATTCTTTGGTTGCGAGGACGCAATCCTCTTACGGGGTAGATTATAAACCCCCTGATTTTCAAGATTTTCAAAACTGGATTTTTCAAAATTTTTTAGGATTTTTTAGGAATTTTTACTAATTAAAAACTATTGTATTTTGGCATTAAATAAAATTAAATGTTTTTTAAATATAATAAAATATTATGAAAATAATATTTTTGGGTGTAAAATAAAATACTGGACTTAGGGTAATTTTCTGGGAATTTATTAGACCCCGAAAATATTTTTAAAAGCCAAAAAAGTATTTTTTAAATAATTAATTAAATAAACCCATAATAAACCGGGCTGAACTGGGTTCAAACCGGGATGAACCGGCCTGAACCCGGTACAGCTGAACCCGACCGGACCGACCGCCCTAGTGGGTCGGGTCGGGTCCGCCCGACCGAACCCGCACCTGCGAAACCGTTAATCCTTTCTCTTCCCCTTCCCTGCATTACCCGACCGCCTCCGGCCGTTACGTCGCCGGCCGTCACTCCGTCTTCCCCGTGTAACCGCGGCCGCCTCTTCCCCTACCCATAACCGTCGGCCGACTGGCCACCTCCCTCCTCCACCTCTATAAAACCCTCCTCCGGCTGTGCCCTAGCAGACGATCCACCCAGCACCGCCCTCCGTGAGTCACCCCAACTCCGGCCGACCCAGCTTCCTGCGGAGCAGCTCCGTCCCCGTACCCCGGCGCAGCACCTCAGCCCTCAGCCCTCAGCACTCGGCCGCTCCGGCCAGCTCCAGACCCCCACAGCAACCTTTCCCTCGGCCCACGACCGCCACAGCCTCCCGCCCCGCTCGGCCGGCAGCATCGCAGCCCCGAGCCCGACGTCCTTCCCAGCGGCCCCCTACCTCGAAAGCAGCTCCCTCCGCCTCCGGTCGCCCGACGCCGCCTTCGGTCGCCTGCGACGCGCCGCCGCCTCCGGCCAGCGTCGCCAGAGCCGCCCCAGCTCCCTCCGGCCTGCCTCCCCTGCTGCAGCGCCGCCCCAGCTCCCTCCGGCCTGCCTCCCCCGCCGCATCCCCGACCAGCATCCCCAAACCCTAACCCTAGGCGACTCGGACACGGACACTTCGTGTCGTGTCGGATATAAGAAAATACAGTTTCTCGAGCCCTGTTCATGTACCTATTTCTCTCTCCTCGTTACCCTATTTTCGATTCCGTCTGTTGCATCACGAACCCTGTGTGACCCTTTCGGTGCCCGTGTAACCCGCTCGGTGCATCGCGTCCTGTGGCGATCGCGAACCGCAATCCAAAAATAGGAAAACCAACGCCCTATTTTACCCCGAAACTGAGTATGCCCCGCCAAACGGGACGACTTGCTCGCGTGCGCTCTTCACAGATACGTGCACGTCGTTGATACGGACGTGCAAGATTTCGTAGAAGTTGATTCGGATGTGCGTGCACAACGAAATCATTGCGTATCCGCGGACACCGTCCCGTATCCGACCTTTCTGGATCTCGCTGTAACTTAGTCTATACACGTCGGATCAAGAAGAAACTTGCTCCATCGGACTCGTAGCAATACGCTGGTCCTGTGAGCCAAGTGGTTCGATTCTGAGAACGTTGACAAAATCGCGTATCTTGGGCCCCACAGGCTCCATTTGACGGGCGATTTTGTGATCGGCTCATCGGAATCCAATTTTGGAAGTTCCGTTTGGTTTGTATCATCGTTCCTGACCTGTTTACACTAAGTTGGACAAATTTGGAGACCTTTGACCCTGGCGCATTTTTTGGTGCAAAGCGGCCCACATTTGGACCCCGTTTTGCCCCGAAATTGTCTTTTTCGTCCCTGTGTCCAAATTGGACCCAAGGACAGGCATTTCTAGCTCATTGATATTTTCTGGATCTGATGGTGATATTTATTTCAGCAACTGGAGTACTCCCTGTAATTCCCGCTGAAGTCAGAGCTACAATTGGAGTCAAAACCCAGGCAAGTGTGCCTTGCCAATCTCTGCAGTTTTTGCTACTTATTTCCTTGATATATACATTATTGTACATGCTTAAACCTAGGACGGTATGACTTACTTAGCGTCCGATTACAGTCGGGTGCCAACACCGTACACGACGTTGTGTAACGTCATCTAGAGATGGATATCGAGACCCTATACTTTTTGTACTTGCATTATCAAGTACGTTATACCCGAGACACTTGACACTATTCATGAGACAGAATCTTCCTGAGATATTTATGGTGATTCTGTATAGGATACAGGTTTCATGACTTATTCCTTTGCTTAGATATTATATGACTGGATGCATTAGTAATGATCCTGCGTGGCATGGACATGAGAAGTTGTGGACATGAGACGTATGATTATATTGGGTGGGGAGAGTCACACAAACTACAGGTTGATTATATATTATGCCGGCGTTGTAGTTTCCCTTTGAGCTAGACAACCACATGATATTACTGCTACCGGCTCCCCGACACAGAGCTTGTAGTAGTTTCAGCTTAAGTTTTAGTGCTGCTCTCATATTGCATATCACTTAGCTAGTTATATATTTACCCTATTATTTTATTTATTTGCTGTACTGCATTATCTTTGGCTTGTATTTTCTGTACCTTGCTATGTCCCCTGAGGACCTAGATCTGGATTATGTCCCCAGGATTAGCAGACGAGATCGACCCCGAGGTACACGGAATATGAGTATTAGCAGGAGCAGTAGCAAGCATTGGAGCAGTACCAGATCCAGCAGTCGAGTGACTTCTATGGTATCTTCTGAGTATATACTGTTTCCATACTCAGTATTTTTGTTGATATTTTCATTCTTGTATCTTGACAGTTGTATCAGACTTATATTGGGTTTGTTCCCCGATTTATATACTTGTGACTTGATGATGATGTTTATATGTATTTTTGTTGATATTTATATATTCATTTTTTATGGAGGAGATTAGTAGATTTAGAACCCTGACTATTGTTTTACAGCTTAAGTATGCCCCGATGGATCCATTAAATTAGGTTTGTCCATTGGTGTATGCTGCTGGCCATTGCCAAGTGTCCAGTCCCTCGGTATTTTAGGACTGGGGCGTGACAATCACGGCGTAGAAGCCACGTAGGTAGTTATCCCTTGTGTAGAAGAGGTTGGCGTAGAAGCCAATAACTGTCACCATGGCGTAGAAGCCAAATAGGCATAGAAGCCGAGTAGGCGTAGAAGCCGAGTTGGCGTAGGAGCCGAGTGGACGTAGAAGCCGAGTGGTCATAGAGGCCGAGTTGGCATAGAAACCGAGTAGGCGTAGAAGCCGAGTGGTCATAGAGGCCGAGTAGGCATAGAAGCCGAATAGGCGTAGAAGCCGAGCTGATGTAGACATTTTAGCCGAAATTACGGCTCTTGGAGATATAATCAAATCTCTTGCATTAAATTATGAGATATGCCCCCATCCTGTGCATTAAATGCAGATGTTTGTCTTTATGATTTGCCATCATTCCGCACATTAAATGGAGATACGCGCCTCGAATCCTGTACGAAGAGTAACCGCTGATGTGGCAACCAGTTTGTCTTCTGCGGAGCGTAAGAAGCTCTCATTCGCCTGTGTAGAACTGGGCAGCATATTCCCTTATATGCGTAAGAGCAGCCTACGCAAGGGGGGTGTCACTAAACGATGGTTCGGTGACATTTAATCAAATCTCCTGCATTAAATACGGAGATCCGCCATTATCCTGCGCATTAAATGCAGAGGCATGTTTTGAAGGCCTACCACCCTTCTGTGCATCAAGTGCCGAGACATGCCTCGAGCATTTGTCAGTATTCGGCACTTTAAACGCAGAGACGTGCCTCGAGAAACTATCACCGCTCTGTGCATTAAATGCAGAGACGTGCCTCGAGCCCTGTACGAAGTACAGCTTTTGACGTGGCAGCCGGTTTGTCTTCCGCGGAGTGTAAACAGCTCATATCTGCCTGTGTAAAACTAGGTAGCGTATTCCTTCGTATGCGTAGAAATAGTTTACACAAGGGAAATGGTGGTAAATGACAGCCTTGGTTGCAGTGCCGCGCTATCATTATAGCCGTCGCCTGGGTAGTCGAGCAGTACTTTTTGTCAGGAGTCCAGACGTTAGGTTCATTGCAGGATATGACAGGTTCATTTTGAAGAATATGAAGTATTCCTCGTACACTTCAATGCTGTATTGAAAGCTGATGAGTTTTATGCCATAAAGGCAACGAAGCACCCAGTTTTACGCTGGAGCAGCCTGGATACACTGTATTACGCGGATGGTCCTTGAGCCTATATTTTACGTCGTGCTCAGTGGAAAAGCTCTGTTGCACGCTTGATGGCTCTGAAGTCTTCTGTTTATGCTGCCCTGCATCCACATGTTGCGTAGAGCTATCCTGCATATTTTTCATGCTTCTACAAGACCCCCTTCTAAGCTTTTAAATTCCTCGTAATTTAAAACGCTTTGAATGAATCATGAATCGTTCCTCGTAACTCGAAACGCTCTGAATGGAGCCTGAAACGGTCAAGCCTGACTCGTTCTTTCATGGCTGACTTTATGGCGGAGTTATTGGGGATCAGTGTGATCTCTTTCTCCTATAAAAAGGCTGGGGAGTTAACCTATTCTTCCCACATTTCCTTCACCACACAGAGATGATGGCCGGAGTTCGTCGGATCGACTTGAGGAAGAAGAAGACCATGCTCTTCCTGCATGTAGGAAGCCGAAAAAGACGGCATCATCGAGCAAATATCCTCTGCTACGATGGATCATTGAAGGATATCATAGCCTCCTTTGCTCGGGATAATCAGCAACTTTGTATGGTGGTTCTTCGGGAGAGAAGAAGGGTCGCATTTCGCCATGCTGCTTGCAAGTGGCACCTTCTCCCGTTACCTCCGTGGACGGGAGTAGATAGACTAGCTCTGTCCAAAATTGAGTTGGGTAAAATATCTCAACTCAATCTGTCACGGTGTTGGATGTAAGAAAGCAGATTTACTCTGCTTTTTTTCGGTTGACGGCTGGGTCTACGCCCAGTTTTGCATCCTTCCGCCGTTTGACCAATATATCAGTCAGTTTGTGGCAACTAACTGACTGATGAAGATGGATGAAGAATACTACCCATGCGAGAACCTGGCAGAACAGATTCAGGGTACGATCTTCAGATGACGATGAGGAAGTCCTTTGTAGATGGGATTTCCCTCATATGTAGTCATGAAAATAAAGAAAACTCTTGTAGACTGGATTTCCCTCATATGTAATCATGATTTTTAATCTTTAATAAAATCGTCTTTCTTCTCTGCGTATGATCATCTTACCATACTTTTTTTTATTGTGAAGTCTGAATATGTGTAGCTTCGACACGTCTGATACTTTATGCCGACTCTGTTAGAAAGAGTGCTAGGTCCTGTCCTGTCTTTTACGCATAGCTAGGGATGCGCAAAAAGCTGCTTAGCATTCGAGTGTTCAAACTGTCCTGCTGTTAGGAGTGAGGAACCGCGTAGAATTCTGAACTGTTACTTTTGATAGACATAATTCTTTGTTCAAACATCATCTTCAAGAATAATTTCTCGAAAATCCCTTGGGACAGGGGTGAGAAATAGCCGTCAAAAACTGAGTTGCCATCTTGAATTGTAGATGAAATATTCAGACTGGAGTCTGGATGAACTTTGAATCGACCCATGAAGAAGAGCATTTCTCAATGTTGAACTCTGTATGCTTCGGGTACTTGGGATATTCTCAGGTCAAGAAGGAGTATCTTCTGTGTGAACTCCTGCAATTGACCACCTTCGATAACTGTTTAGATGTACCGTACTGGCCCGCTTATCTTTCAGATGTGCGAAAAGTCATAGAGCATGAAATCATAAGTTTGCAGCCTCTGAGCGTAAACTAAACGCCACCGAGCGTGAAATCATAGACTTGTAGTTCTTGAGCGTGAAGTCATAGGTTTGTAGCCTCTCGAGCATAAAAGCTACCGAGCACAAAGACATCCGGGCGTAAAACCATAGACTTGTAACTTGTGAACGTAAAATCGTAGATTTGTAGCTGTCGAGCATAGAAAGCTCCTTAGCGTAGAACTGTAGATTTGTAGCTGCTGAAAAGAAAATCTTCCGAGCATGAAATTGTGGATCTGTTGCCTCTGAGTGTAAACTAAACGCCACCGAGCGTGAGATCATAGATTTGTAGCTGCTGAGCGTGAAGTCGTAGGTTTGTAGCCTCTCGAGCATAAAAGCTACCGAGCACAAAGGCATCCGGGCATAAAATCATAGACTTATAGCTTGTGAGCGTAAAACCGTAGATCTGTAGCTGTCGAGCGTAGAAAGCTCCTTAGCGTAAAAACCAAGAATTGGCGTTGCGCGAAAACTTTTCGAATTCGCTGACTGTCCGCCTTCTCTGAGTAATAGGCTAACGTAGTATCCAATCATAACCGAATATTAATTAGGAGATTTGGTTCAGGATCTGAGGAGTCCATCCGAACTCTATATATACCCCAAGTTTCTGAGAGAAAAACTTTTCACCCGTCTTCTGTGAGAGAAAGCTTTCGACTGTTCGAGTTTTTCTTCGTTTCTTCTCCGAGTTTTCAAAGTTTCCAGTAATGGCCTCGAAGCAAACTTCCTCTACTAAGGGAAAGAAGGTTGACTCTTCTTCTCGTTCTTCTGCTCAAGCGAGAGCGTCTTCGGGCGGGCAAGGCGAACTTTATTCTGAGCGAAGTATCCCGCCGACGAGTAGTGCACCCGGCCTCAAAGGTAAAGCTTTTGGGACGAGAAAGAACGACTGAAAATCCTTCGCACATGTTGTACGTGACCGCACTAGGTCATCTTCTGTGTTGATAGCCTCTTTGAGGAAGATAATGCACAGAGACGTTTCATCTTTTAAGCCCACATTTCTAATGTGTCAGCGCAAAAATCCTATATTTTCGTAGTCTGGTGTAAAAGCTTTGACTGTCGAAAGTTGGGGTATAAAATTTGAGTGTTATGCTTCTGGATGAAAATTTTGGCGTAATAAATCAATTTTTTCAGTCTGGCGTAAAGCACAAACCATATACTGCCAATCTTGAATTTTACGTTTAGGAAATGGATTCCAGCGTAAAAGCTCAAGTTTTACAGTCTTGGCGTAAAGCACAGACTGTTGATTTTTGGCGTATGCTGCAAGATCTGCAATGTATAGTTGTAGGGACTGATGTATTTTTCTTGCACTCTTGCAGTTAACTTGCAGGCGTCTCCGCTAGCCGAGGTGATGGGTTCTGCCGTCGGGATGCTGCACTCCAACTATCTGGAGGATCTGTCACACGTGACATTTCCTATCTCTGGGCCCCAGTATCCCGAAGGAAGGGAAATTTTGATATCGGCTCAGGGTGAGGGAACGCTACTGAACTTGATCAACGGAGAGCCCCTGACGTACATAGACGGGGACCAGTACCTGAAGCCAGCTTTCCTCTTTGGGGACATGATTGACAAGTAGTCCCAGACGAAGCCCAAGAAAGAGCTCTAGGTTTTCCCCGTCGAGAACTTGGCTTTGTATCTGCCCAAGATGTCGAGAGACTATCCCATCTCGACTTTCTTCCATGCTACACATCCCAGGAGGATATCGTGGACGTTGACTCCCGCTCTTCACGACAGGCCGGGGTAGATCTTTCATCTAAAATGAGCTGACCAGGGGTCGTTTGTCAGCAGCCCTACCGGTTCTGTGACGTTGTTCAGGGGACTGTACCCGGGCAGTGTCCCAAGTGAAGACAGCTTAGTGATCCAGCCGGTCCAATTATCGACTTTCTGTAATAATTTTATGGGGCACGGGAGAACATATCCTAAGGTGAATCCTCGGTGCGGCGGGTGGATCACCCCTACAAATCTTCGATGGGCTCGTTTAGTTGATTGGGCCCTGAAGCATTTTCAGACCGAGTTGGAGAGTGTTGGTCTGTTTGCAGCTGTGAGTGCAACCAGTGTTGGTTTACCTCCTAACCCTAACCTGTTTCTGGCATTGATGGAGCGATATATTTCGCTCACCGGGACTTTTGCCACTCCACTGGGGGAGTTGGGATTGGCCCTCCACGAGATAGCAGAGGTCTCAAGACTGCCGATGGGGGATACTCCATATGAAGAGTATGTTCCTACGAACCGGGAGCTGGGGGATTCAGACCTTCGGGTAGTGGAAGTGTACCTGGAGCTGATGTGCCACTACCTTGCTTGTACCGCTTTTTATGGTGAGCCCTCAGATTTGGCTCACATCAATAAATGGATGTCCTACCTCTTCTTTCACCGGTCCAGGACTGCTAAGCCGGAGAAGGTATTGGAGGGCAAGGATCTGCCTGTGAATCCTCTGAGCATGCTTAATGCTCAGGTAGTTGACGATCTCATGGTAGACGCTGGTGCTCCGGACCGGCTCCTTGACGAAGGGACGGGAAAGTATCCTGTAGGCACTAAGGCCTATAGTTATTTGAGGCATTGTCGCAGGCCTCTGTCCAGGGAAGCTCAATTGGCTGGCTTCCTCTCCATATGGCTGTGCCGAGTAGTAGTGCCCGGCATCGCATCTGCGGACCGCATTCACCGCAACACGCTATGGCCTGCAGTATGTTTGGTGTTTGGGGCAAGACTAGGCTTGCTCCCTTCCATGGTGTGCCGTATACAAGCGGGCCTGAGGACCATGACTGACGGGCTGCTTGTCGATGAAACTCGACGTGATAGCTTTTCTAGGGTAGAATTACCATACCTATATTTGATGGGATGGTTAATTCTCCATAACCCTAGGGTTATGTCTCCCGGGTCTGGCAGTAGCTCAGGGGCTAGCTTCTTGTTGAACTACTAGAAGTCTTCCTAGAATGTGAACACAGTTATAGACTGTCGGCGGGCGCTGGGCCTTAGTCACAGCTGGAAGCTCTTCTGCACTGTCCTCTCTGTACATCGTAATCAATCGGGAATTAGGCTTGAGGATTCAGGTAGAGAGAAGACTAATCTTTCTCCTGAAGCTTTTAATTGGTTGGTCTGTATTAGGCCTTCCTATTTGCTATACAGAAGTAAAGATCATTGCTTCTTGGACCCCGACCTGCCTAGTCGGTTTGCCAGGCAGTTCGGGTATGATCAGTTGTACGTGGGCAATACCGTCACTAGCTTCAGGTCCAGGGGTGGACTCATTGATGGAGCGAGAGGCTAGCGATACTTCCTCATGGGTTGCACTGGAGCAATTTTCACTGTGCCGGTCATTACACTCTCTACAGAGCTGCGCATCCTACACTCGTATGCCCAGTTCTATATGGCAACGATTACTTTCCATCGCAATTTTGATATGCATGGAAGTTTCAGGGTGCCGTCTTCCAAGTCTGGGAGAAGAGTCGAAGTCCACTCGGTTTGTTTCGACGAGGGTGAGGAATTCGTTATTCCAGATGACCCTCTGTTGGCGGTGTCGAGGGGTGAAGTGCCTCTGCCTGCAGGGGCTTTGGTGATCCCCAGGAAGCGAAGGGCTCCTGCTCCGAAGGAAACTTCTTCTCGCAAGAGGAAGAAGAAGACGGTTGCTCGTCCTCTCCGGATTCCTGGCATTGAGGCTCCTGGAAGTGAGTCTGCATCTCCTGATGTTGGGGATGATTCTTCGATTGGGGGTTCCTCGCCTTTTGAAGAGGGACCCTCTACAGTTCCGGCTAGTGGTGCCGGAGAACCTCTGCTGGAGGCTGTCATCGCTGCTACTGCTTCAGGTAGTAGAACGAGGTCACCTCCGGGTCTGAGTACAACAAGACTCCGTATACCATTGTGCGGATTGGCATCGGAAGGGACCCCCGTCGTGCCTGTAAGCGCACCTGGCGAGATTCCAGCCGATGAGCCTCGGTTGGAATTTGATGAGGACCTGGAAGACTATTTGCCAGTACCAGTTAGCAGAACCCCTTCTCCAGGTATGACAGCTTGCTTAGCATCATTAAGAAATGATTTAGCTGTACAGGCCGCAGATGTGACATATATGCCGTCTGCCAAGGGTAAATGTCGTGTCCATGCCTCTTTTTAGAAAAGTTAATATCGTTTCGATACTAACTTCCTTTGGCCTTCTTTTCAAGGGAAGACCTCTTCGGGGAGGGCAGTGTAGACGCTCTCTTCGGCTCTGTGTCATGTCCTGACGGCGACACGGAGGTAGCTAATTTTGGAGAGGAAACATCTTCGGGTGCCGGCTCGCCTGTCGACGAAATTCTAATATCTCAAGAGGAGGACGAGCCTATCATTGCGACAATGCCTCCTTCGAGTACGCTGGTATCTTCATCCGGTGTTGGTGCTTCTTTTTTCGTCGCACCACCTGTTGAGGCGACGGCCGTGGCAACATCGTCTGAGGTTGTTCCTGGAGGGGGACTCGCCAATATCGAGGCTACTCCCGGCGTCAATTCGGATATAGCCGCGTTGACCGAGCAGTATACTGGCATCTTCTACACCACTTTAAAAATGATAATATCAATGGTGTTGGCGAAGAATTTGGATTTTGCGTCGCTGAAGAGGTCCTCTCGATTTTCGATAGAGGCGGTCAGGGAATTCGGTGACAGTGGGGTAGCTGACACCCTGGAGGCGATGGTTAATGGTCTGGAGCAGCCCATTAACGAATATTTGCAGCTAGCTCGAGGCGACATTGAAGCTCTGGTCCAGGCTAGATACGACTCCTTGACTGCGCATCTTGTTGAAAAGATGGAAGGTCTGAATAAATTCATCTGGACTAATCAGCAGAAGATGGATGAAGGGAAAGTCGTCTTAGAGGAGACTATTGCTCATCAAACGAAGTGCCTGGCCGAGCATGACGGAAATGTAATGAGGATTCGCAAACTAGAGATAAAGCTTGCTCAGGGAAAGGAGTTGGCTTCTCAGTCATCGGAGGGTCTAGATGTGGCAAATAGCCGACTGGTCATAGCACAACAGAACTTGGCGAGTGCAGGAGTCGCCCGTGCTTGTTTCCTTCGGGCCAGAGCCTAATTGTCCCTCTTGCTAGATGATGAGGCACGGCTGGAGCGGGTCCGCGCTGATGTCTTGGATTATAGGACTGAGAAGATGGCCGTACTGGCGCAGCAGCTTCGCGACCTGACCGATCCCCCTTCATGATGTACTTTTGCTTTTTGCTTTTCAATGTACTTTCGCTCTTTTTTGGGAATAATAAAGAGGCTTTCATCTGACTTCGTGGACCCATTATTTCGGAATATAAATGACAGGTTGGGGTAAAAGTGGTATCAGAGGTAATATGGACGTGATATACTCTCGGTAAGCTTTAGCAGGGCTTATCTATTCAGAGGTAATATGAACATGATAGAATATGCTTGGACTAAAGTTTGGACACAAAACACTATCAGAGATAGTATGGATGTGATAGGTCTTGTAGTTCCAAATTAGTTGAACATATCTATTCAGAGGTAATATAAACATGATAGAATATGATCCAACTAGTCTCGTTTTGGAAGTAGTTTTGTCAGAATGAGGTTTTCGCCATATTTGACTTAAGCAGAGGAGGTTAAGCATGGTACCTTTTCAGGAATATGCCATTGATAGGAGCCATTAGCAGGTCTCCATTAGGCTGGGCTAACTTGTAAGCGCCGTTTGAGAACGTTGTCTCGATCACCTGGGCTAACCTGGAATTTGCCCTTACTCCTGTGAGTAAGAATCATCGGCATTCTTACGGCTAAAACTAGCTTACTGACTTTGAACACTCTTTCCTTTACCTTTTGATTAGAAGCTCTGGAAATGCGTGCTTGGTAGAGCGCGATGCGCTTTAAGCTTGGAGGCATTTCTCGTCTAATCCATCTAGCTCTTGAAGCCTTAACAGGTCATTCTTTTCTTGAGTCAGCTCATTAGCCACGGCTATCCTGAGTGATGGAATTTGGATCTCGATGGGGAGAACTCCCTCGCTCCCGTAAACTAATAAGAATGTGGTACAACCTGTCGGTGCTTGTAGCGTTGTGCGGTATGCCCAGAGACACTCTCCCAGCTTCTCATTCCAATCCCTCTTGTTCGAAGAGACAAACTTTTTCAAGAGCTTGATAATGGTTTTGTTGAAAGCTTCCGCCAAACCATTAGCAGAAGGATTATACGCCGTAGAGGCGACATTTTGTATCGGATTTTTATCGCAAAATCGATAAAACGCTTGGCTGATGAATTGAGGCCCATTGTCATGGATTATCCTTCGTGGTATCCCGAAGCAATAAATGACGTGATACTTGATGAAGCTGATCACATTAGATGCCTTTACCTCAGCAAGGGGGATCGCCTCTGCCCATTTGGAGAAGTAATCCGTGATGGCCAGTATGAACCGGTGACCTCTGGAAGAAGACGGGTGAATAGGACCAATGATATCCATACCCCATGCTTCGAAAGGCCAGGACACAACCGTAGGATGTAGATACTCAGGAGGTTGATGGATAAAGTCTGCATGGACTTGACAGGCTCTGCATCGCCTTGCATACTTTATTGCATCTGTGATCATAGTAGGCCAGTAATAGCCCATTCTCCTTATGCGATCCTGTAGCTTAGGACCGGGTTGATGTGCTCCGCATACGCCATCGTTGGCTTCACAGATAATCCGCTGTACTTCACCACCAGAGAGACATCGTAATAATAGTCCGTCATAAGATCGGTGATATAGACATTATGAAGATGCGTCAAAATAGAAGCGCAATGATCATCTCTTGACGGATACTGCTTCTTTAGGATCCTCTGGCAAGATTCTGTATGCTACAAAATCTATAAAGGGACTTCTCCAGTCTCTCTCTGGAAGATCTGTGTCCACCGCGTAGCTGTGTTCTATGTGAAAGTTATTTTTCACGCAGAATAAATCTCTGTTAAGAAGGATTACCGAATTCTGCCTTCTTATAGGGGTTGCTAAATCTGCAGCTAGACTGGCTAGGGCATCAGCTTCCAGATTCTGAGATCGAGGCACATGCTCCAGGAAGAATGCTTTTAATTTTATGGCTATCTTGACCGTTGCTCGGTGATAGGGGATGAGGTCTGGATTCCGAACTTCATATATTCCTCTGACTTGATTGACGATCAGTAAGAATCACCAAAATCTTCCAGAGATTCGACGCCTAATTTCTTAGCGACTTGGAGCCCGATTAGTAGAGCATTGTACTCTGCCACATTGTTGGAACAGGGCTCGCTAAGAGAATATGCTCGGTAGATGACGAGCTTATCAGGAGTAACTAGGACAATTCCTACTCCCGAAACCACGTTTCCCCTGGGACCAGTCCTGGAGGCACCATCGAAGAACAGTTGCCATGCATCACTCTCCATTGCGGAATTATATTCTGCAACTTCGTCGGGGATGTCCTCGTTCAGTTTGGAGGACTCCGGGATCGGATGAGCGGCTAGGAAGTCAGCCAATGCTTGGCCTTTGACGGACTTTTGAGGGACGTACACCATGTCATATGGTGTTAATAATATTGCCCAAGTCACGAGTCGGGAATTAAGAACACTTGGCTTGCTCATTAGTACCCGAAGAGGATTGATCCTGGAGATGATGTGAATGATTTGGCCTGTGACATAGTGTCGCATTTTCTGAATAGCGAACATCAGAGCCAAGCATTCTTTCTCCACTGGATTGTACCGGTGTTCGGCTCCGACCATCTTCCTGCTGAGGTAGTAGATAGCTTGCTCATGACCCATATTATTCTTTTGTGCGAGAAGAGCTCCCAGAGAATGATCCATCGCTCGAACATACAGCACGAATGGTCTTCCTATGACGGGAGGCACCAGAACCGGGGGACTAGTGAGGTAGCGTTTGATATCTCCGAACGCTTGCTGACAGGCTTCGTCCCATATGAAGTATACACCTTTCTTCATGAGACGAGAAAAGGGCTGGCATCTCCCGGAGAGGTTGGATACGAATCTCCGGATATAAGCCAGACGACCTTGAAATCCCCTGAGTTCCCTCAGATTGCGGGGCGGTCATATTTCTAAGATGGCCTTGACTTTATCAGGGTCCACTTGAATGCCTTTGGCGGTAATGACAAATCCCAGGAATTTGCCACTAGATACCGCCAGAAAGGACTTTGTAGGGTTCATTTTGAGTTGATATTGGCGCATCAATTCAAATACTGTCTTCAAGTCCTGGATATGATTATCCTTGAGGCGGCTTTTGACAGCTACATCGTCCACGTAATACTCCACTGTCTTGCGTAAATACTCCTGGAATATGTTACTCATAGCCCATTGGTACTAGCCCCGACATTCTTCAATCCGAAGGGCATGACCGTATAGCAATATACCCCCAATGGTGTCCGAAAGGCAGTATGCTTCTCGTCTTCAGGATGCATCTTGATCTGATTGTATCCTGAAAATCGTCCATGAAAGACATACGTTGAAAACCGCATGTATTGTCAATCATGACGTCTGTGATGGGAAGAGGAAACTCGTCCTTGGGGCAGGCTGCGTTTAGATCTCGATAATCGATGCAGACCCGTACCGTCCCATTTTTCTTCATGACCGGGACAATATTGGCGACCCAGTCGGGATATTGTTCTTCACGGACGAAGCCGCAGGCTATCAGGTTCTTGATTTTAGCTTCAATAGCGTCCATCATATCTGGGCAGAACCGGCGTTGGTGCTGCTTCACAGGCTTTGAATCGGGCAATATATTGAGCTTATGAGTAGCCACCTTTGGATCAAGGCCTGGCATGTCCTCATAATTCCACGCAAAGACGTCGATATATTCTTTTATCAGCTGGATAACTTCTTCTCTTTCAGCTGGGGAAAGATTGTTACTGATAAATATCAGTTTTAGCGAAAGTTTATCCGTAACGTCAATCTGGATAACTTTGTCTTTGGTAGGAGGTTCTCTCTGCTCGAAGCGGAACTCCCATTGCGTATCCAATTGCTGAGCCCAAGCGTCATTCTCAAATAGTTCGGATTCTTGTTCGTCTGATTCGAAGGAATCCGTTACTACCATATTTGCTGATAATGTTTGCTCAAGAGCGTGAGATGAGTCGGAGGGCGACGAGCCATCTTGAAAAGAGGAAAAGGTATCCTCGTTTGACTCGGAAGTTGCAAGGGAGATGGCATACCCTAACCCGAAACGAGGTTGTTGGTAGTGGGGATCGCCGAGCAGCGGTACTCGTCTGCCTTTTCCGTAGTTGAGACCTGGTTTCAGCTTCAAGTTGTAACCCATACTTTCTATGACCCTTAAAGCTTGCAGGCTGTACCTGTGAACTTGCATTTTACCAGCATCGTCATCGAAGGAATCTTCTTGTATAGTCCGTTCGTTGCGCATGCGACCGAAGACTATTGAACGCTGACCGTTGCGGGCAGGTGGAACAATAAAGATAGAATTCTCATGTGGTCCATATATCATGACGATATTGGATGATGATGCTACTTCCCACACGTACGGATGATAGGAATCTATAGCTGCCAAGAATTTTTGTGCTATAGGCTCTATATCGTCATAGGGAGAGGATCCCTGATTTGGAATCCGAGCGTCGATATACTGGAAAAAGGTCCTTTATTATTATCAGAAATCGCATTCCTGGCTACATTTACATCGCTCGGCTGCCCATTGCGCCGAAGGTTGATGACCAAGGGTGGAGGTTTCTGGTTCAAAGTGATCACTAGAGGACCACCCCCTATTCCTGACCTGGTCTTCTTCAGGTGGATAGCCATATGCTCTGTGGCTCTCGGACGAGTAGTCTGTCCCTTCACCTTGATTGACAGAGGTTGCTTGGCAGAGGATTCTTCAGGCTCCCGGTGGGATTTCTTCTCTACTTCGGCCGACACATCTTCCGTGCAGTCTTGAGAGTACAACACGGCATCAGAGTAGTATGATTCTACTCCTTTGAATGGATTTAGGTCAGCAATCTTCGTTCGTACTGTTCCTCGGGCATCTATATATTTAAAGCATTGATGTAGAGTCGAAGGAACGATGTTGTGGTCGTGGATCCATGGCCTACCCAGCAGAATGTTGTAGGACACCTCTGAATCGATGACGTAGCATGTAGCCACCGATCTGAGGTTGTAATTTGGATCCTAAGGCGAATTTTCCCTAACGGCTTACTTCTTTCGGCATTGAAACCCACGATCGTAGTGGTGGTGTAAGCCAATTCGCTGGTAGGAATCCTCAACGGTCTGAGCAGACTATGAGGAATAATGCTGATTGAGGATCTCGGATCTATGTGAATCCGGTCAACCTCCATGGAACCGATGTACCCGGTGTAATAGAGGGGTCTGTCATGCCTGTTATGTTTTAACAGTATTTCATCTTGAATGAAAGTGATGTTAGGGACCACCTCCATCACACTGTGGCATTGAGGACACGCCATGGGTTCTTTGTCGGGGGACTTGAGCTGGGTCAAGTATGCCTTCGCCTGTATTAATGCTTCACTCAGGGCTTGATGAGTGTCCTGAGAGAGCCTGAGTAGCTCGAAGATGGACAGCCTGGCTGGTGTATTAGCCAGTTGGGCCAGGATGTCGAAGTTGTATGGCTTCTCTAAACCTTTGTTTGGAATATTTTTCACAGGTTTATCAAAGCGTACTTCTTTTTGCTTTCCTTTGTCCGCCGAAGTTGGTCTTGAAGGACCGGCCTCTGGTACGGCGAGCTCTAGTTCGGAAGGCTTGGCAGCTGAAGCGTCTGCCAGTGCATCTTCCTGACTCGCTCCGTAGTCCTGGAGGTAGGCTTTCCCTGAGCGGGTTCCAGTAGCCAAGACCTCGTCTTTTGATGCCAAATGTACCGTAATCATGTGACACGGTTTGTGTTTTGAGTTCTTTTTAGACTTAGCCTTAGCCGCTTGAGTCTCTTTCTCGATCTCTGGCACCAGATCTGGATGAACCCACATAGTCTCGCCTCGCTGAGTAGTTAGCGGTAGCAGGTCATGATTTTGACCTCTAGCTATTGGGAAGTTAACGATGTTCATCGTCGTCCGGGAAATAGGCGTAACACCGTCCGAGACTTCTTGGGGAGGCAGATTGCCGAATTGTAGGGAGATCATGTTGGCCGTGACCGTCTTCTCGCTGTTGCACAAAGTGATGGCTTTAGCATCGATCAGCTCATGGATCTTCCTTTTCAGTATATAACACACCTTTGTGGGGTGGTGTATGTACCTATAGAAGATGCAGTACTTGGGGTTATTGGTACTGCCGGCCTCGTTGGGCCGTCTCACCTCAGGAAGGGTAATCTTGCCGCTTTTGACGAGACATTCGAATATGCTTGGAATATCATCGTCGTCGAAAGAGTACACTTCAATGGGCCTGGAAGTCCCAGGTTTCGTCTGCGTGGTAGCCACCGTCTTTTGCCTGGACGTATTGATCGCCAAATCTTCTTTACCTTTGGTACCACGAGGATGGTCGATGTTCGAGGATGGCCTCTTGCCTTTATCAGAGGCCGAGATCATGATGCCATTATTGCGCGCCTTCTGACTATTGTCATCCGCAGCTACCGCTGAGATGATGAACGAAGGCCAATCACGGAACTGATATGGTCCTGTGAACACGGAGATCACGGGGAGAAGGTTCTTCCTGCAGATGTCCACTAATGCTGAGTCTGGAACTCCTGGAGGCATTTGTAGAGTGGCTTGACAAAAACGTTCGATGAAAGTGTGAATATTTTCTTTTTCCCTCTGCCTGACTTCGATAAGAGAGGACATAGACATGTTCATTCCTCCCTCGCAAAATCGTGTGAAGAATAAAGCCTTGAAGTCTTCAAAGGAAGTAATGCAGTTGTCCGCCAGGCTGCGATACCACTGTTGAGAGACAGCCCTTAGACAACCGAGTGAGGAGGGCGTCATTCCCTTGTAACAACACCATCATCATGCTAAAGTATTTCATGTACTTACTTGGTGATGTTTTTCCCTCGAATAAAGCCATAGCCTGTAGTTTGTATCTAGGAGGGAAAGGGACCTCTTCCCAGATAGCTGGATAAGGTTGGTTGATTCCCAATTTCTTGAGCTGATCTTTGTGCTTCAGGGCATGAAATTAGGCTTTCAACTCCCGTACTGCCTGTATCGGATCTTCAGCCGGAGGCGGGACCATGGAATGATGAGGAATTGGTTGTATCGTGACTCCAATGGGAGGTAATACATTCTCCAAGTGAGGGAGCGGAGGAACTGCTGACTCTTGATCTAGAGAAGGCTCTTTGATCGTGTTGGATTGTAGTAGGTCCACCCCCACACGTATCTGAGTTGGAGGGACCGATGCTTGAGCCATGGCAGCTGCGTGTTGAGTTAGCATCATCTTGTGCATGCTCTCCATCATGGATTGTATCTCCTTTAGAGACGTCTCCAGTGTAGTGATGCGTTGCTCAGCGCTCCCGGACGGGGAAGCTTCCTCGTTTTTATCTCCAACTGTATAAACTCCCATCTCCCTGGGTGTCATTGAAAGATTAGTATAGGTCTCTGTAGAAGATGACTCTATACTTTCGGCGTCTGATTCGGGAGACTGGCGACCCCCAGCCTCAGAATCAGAGGAGTACGAAGCCGGTTGTTGTGACCTCGAACGAGTATTTTTTAACACCCCAGCTTCGGTGTTCCTAAGGAGCATGTTGAATCTCCTTCGGCTCGGAGTTCTAGAGGGATGGCGTCTTGAGCCCGCTCCTTCCCTAGGTATGTGTGAAGCCATGTTCACAGATGCATACGTGCGCTCTTCTTCCTGGAAAGACAGAGAGTAGCTCAACCAGTCGAAAACCGACCGTTTTGCTTCAGAACAGCAACAATTAATTACAATCTTATGACTATTACAATAGTGCTCGTTAGGAGGCGTAATAGGCATGCTGGAAGATCTCCTCTCCTTGCGCTTCTGGATCAGATAATTGCGCAGGTCAGGAGGATTTACAGAAGGAGAAGGTAATAGTTTGTTCCTTCTGTTTACATCAGTGGGCATGCAAGTGTTGGGAACCATATTTTTCCCTGTGCCACCTATATACAACAGGTTGGCCATCTGGGTGGCGGATAATCCCTTAAGAGGGTGTCTTCCCGCAAATTGAGCCTTCTTTACGCTGAGGGGCTTCTCTTGGTATAATTTGGAACTCTGCTCTGGTTGGCGTAAAGCTGAGGATGTCCTCAGTCGGCCATCAGCTTCTCGCGTAATCCGGAGGGCGGGCAGATTGTCCCCTCGCTGGCGTAAAGGCCGAGAAGTTGAGTAGTCCTCCGCTTGATTTCCCTTGCGTAGTTTGCAGGGATCATCTGCTTTTCCGCGGAAGGCAGACGCATTTTTACGTACGAAGCGCATTTGGGATTCCTGATTTGGCGCTGAGGCATTATCAAAATTTTTGTCTATTCCGCCAGGGACGGGAGACTGAAGTTTACGCGCAAAGCGCGGAATAGGCTTCTGGACTAGCGTTGAGGCATTGTCCGAAGTTTTGTCTTTTTCGCCAGAGACGGAAGACTGAATTTTACGCGCAGAACACAGATTATACTTCTGGGTTAGCGCTGAGGCATTGCTAAAAGTTTTATCGGCCTTGTCAGAGATAGGCGACTGAATTTTACGCGCAAGGCACGAATTATACTTCTGGGTTAGCGCTGAGGAATTGCCAGAAGTTTTGTCGGTCCTGCCAGAGATAGGCGACTGAATTTTACGCACAAGGTGCGGAGGGAGCAATGCTACGACCTCATTGGTCGGAGAGATCGGAGAGATCGGAGAGTCCACAGGAATGGTAGAGGATGTCTTGGGCATCCAGACCTTACGCAGCTTCCTGTTGTTGTGGACAGAGAGGGAGTGAGAGCTACCCCCTGCTCGAAGCATGTCTTCGTAGGGAGACTGGTCGAACTGGACGACCAGTGTCTTCTTCACGGATCCCACGGATACCACATCGTGTTGAGCAATAGCTTCCTCATCAGAAGAGAAAGATGTCCCCAACAAAGTCGCCATCTTGTTTAGGATAATAAACGAGAAAAGATTGTATGTGGAAAACGAGATTTTATACGAAAACCCGCCCTTCTTTTATGTTTACAAATAAGATTGTACAATTTAATCTTATACGAGGATGTCAAGTATAATTTATTTAATCTGGGTAAATATTGCTATGGGTGTCTAATCTGCAGTCGATCACTTTAGCCCTTGGACCATACGATGGTGAAGAAGTACCGTAGAAGACAGGAAGCAGCTTCGCAGGTTGCTAAAGAGGGTGGATGCTCGATGCCAAAGTCGTCGATCCCTTCTTTTTGCCTGAGCTCTGGATTCTCCTCTCTCTCTTGACCTCCAATCTCTTTGACCGTTGGATCTGATACTGGATCTCTTGATCAGTTTTTCTCCTAATTTCTTCGACCTTGTCCTCTGTTGATAGAGGTCTCTATTTATAGAGTTTTAGTGACAGTTACCACACACTCGGTGTAAAAACCGAGTATTGGAAAGTACAACACCCTTCTACACGATGGTTTAAAATAACCAATGCCTGCGTATATATGACCTTTTGAGTGAGCATGTGACACGTGTCCAACTAAGGGGACAAAACACGTATATCTGCTGCGAAGATCACGACATAGAAGCTACGTAGGTAGTTATCCCTTGTGTAGAAGAGGTTGGCGTAGAAGCCAATAACTGTCACCATGGCGTAGAAGCCAAATAGGCATAGAAGCCGAGTGGACGTAAAAGCCGAGTGGGCGTAGAAGCCGAGTGGTCATAGAGGCCGAGTAGGCATAGAAGCCGAGTAGGCATAGAAGCCGAGTGGTCATAGAGGCCGAGTAGGCATAGAAGGCATAGAAGCCGAGTAGGCGTAGAAGCCGAGTGGTCATAGAGGACGAGTAGGCATAGAAGCCGAATAGGCGTAGAAGCCGAGCTGATGTAGACGTTTTAGCCGGAATTACGGCTCTTGGAGATATAATCAAATCTCTTGCATTAAATGCTGAGATCTGCCCCCATCCTGTGCATTAAATGCAGATGTTTGTCTTTAAGATTTGCCATCATTCCACACATTAAATACAGATACGCGCCTCGAATCCTGTACGAAGAGTAACCGCTAACGTGGCAGCCGATTTGTCTTCTGCGGAGCGTAAGAAGCTCTCGTTCACTTGTGTAGAACTGGGCAGCATATTCCCTTATATGCGTAAGAGCAGCCTACGCAAGGGGGGTATCACCAAACGATGGTTCCGTGACATTTAATCAAATCTCCTGCATTAAATGCGGAGATCCGCCATTATCCTGCGCATTAAATGCAGAGGCGTGTTTTGAAGGCTTGCCACCCTTCTGTGCATCAAGTGCCGAGATGTGCTTGGGCATTTGTCAGTATTCGGCACTTTAAACGCAGAGATGTGCCTCGAGAAACTGTCACCGCTCTGTGCATTAAATGCAGAGACGTGCCTCGAGCCCTGTACGAAGTTCAGCTTTTGATGTGGCAGCCGATTTGTCTTCCGCGGATCGTAAACAGCTCACATCTGCCTGTGTAAAACTAGGTAGCGTATTCCTTCGTACGCGTAGAAGCGGTTTACGTAAGGAAAATGGTGGTAAATGACAGCTTGGGTTGCAGTGCCGCGCCATCATTATAGCCGTCGCCTGGGTAGTCGAGCAGTACTTTTTGTCAGGAGTCCAGACGTCAGGTTCATTGCAGGATCTGAAAGGTTCATTTCAAAGAATGCGAAGCGTTCCTCGTACACTTCAATGCTGCATTGAAAGCTGATAAGTTTTACGCCATAAAGGCGATAAAGCACCCTGTTTTACGCTGTAGCAGCCTGGACACACTATATTACGCGGATGGTCCTTGAGCCTATATTTCACGCCGTGCTCAGTGGAAAAGCTCTGTTGCACGCTTGATGGCTCTGAGGTCTTCTATTTATGCTGCCCTGCATCCACATGTTGCGTAGAGCTATCCTGCATATTTTTATGCTTCTACAAACAACATGATAAAGTAACTGCAATCTAAACTAATGTGCCTCAGAATACAAGTTCATTATATGATCGGGTTGGGTGAACATGATCAGGTAAGACGATTACAAGTGAGATATGTAACCATATTGTATACAATGTAACAATGGAGATTTGATCTCATAATCAACTCTTAATTTCCCACTCCCAACTAATATCGATGGATCCAATCACGACACGCTACGAACACGAAATATAACTACTAAAAACGAGCAGTGGGTGTACATGAATATCATAACCACTGAACACGAGCAGTGTTGAACACAAAATATAATCAATATCCAATATACACGATGAGATACAATGTACACGAGTACCCACTGAACATAATAGGAGATAATATCTCCTGACGGGATCTATATAGTACCAGTCCATGAAATCACTATGTCGGAATCAAGTATACAATTCTAGAACATTCATATATAACAATATTATAATTTAAAAACAATCAGAGAAATGTACTCGCCTGAAGTCCTGAGCAAGGTGTGTCTCTCGATGCCCAAGTTGGTGTCACACAACCTATATATGGTACGTTGCATCAATACAAGGTTCAAGAATGAAAATCAGTTAAGTTGATGCAATTTTAGGTCAATACGCCATTTCTAGGTTAAACCGATGAAATCTAGGTTGCAAGAGTCTAATGCTAAGTCACTAAGTCGATGCACTATGAATCTATGCTATACTAGATAAGCTAAGATACAACAAGGCACTCAAAGAGCCGCATCCTAAGATACACAAGTTCAATTATAGGAAAATAGTGTTTTAGATATATATACAAGTCATTATACTTAATACTATATCAAAACAAATGAAATAGGATACCTTGGCCTTTCACCAATGCATATCGCACCCAACTCGATACCCAAACTCAATACCTTCGGTATCGGCCCAATACCTTGGTAATACCTTGGTATCCCAAGGTAACCCAAACACTTAATATATATAACTAACTACTACTATACGAAGACAACTAATACAAATATATATATATATATATATATATATATATATATATATATATATATATATATATATATATATATATATATATATATATATATGTAGCTAAATAGATACTATCATACTAACATATATATGTATGTCTACACTAATATATATATAGATACTAACTACTACTCAAATACCTTAACATACTAATTGCTAAACACTGAACTAATCTGAAATAAAAACTGACTAAAACCTGAAAAAGTGACTGAAACTAATCCTTCTGAAACAAACTGACCAATACAAATACTAAAACTAGGACTCAGAACTGACCTACACAGAACTATACATATCCTGCACAGTTACTTTGCTATAGCACAATGGATAATCTCCAAACCTGCTGAACACAGTGCTTCGCTCCTCTCTTTGCTGAGCACTGTGCAGTTGCTATCGGCACAGTGGCTGACTAAATACCTGCTGATCACAGCTCCTTAGTTCCACTGAACTGCTGCTCGAGTTCTCCTCAGCACAGTGCATTGAAGACTGCGCTGGAGTCTTCTACTGTGCTCTCTTCGAGCACTGCCTTACCTGCTGTGATGCACCTTGCTGAGCGCCAGTCCCGAGCTACCATTGCTACTGCTCAGTTAACTTGTTGTGGATTGTTGAGCCTCATCACACACACAACTCACAACCACCATATCTATGTATATATATACATACAAACACATGAATATATATATATATATATATATACTTACACATATATAATCAAACACATAGATACATATTTACATATATATAAACCAACACATATATATATAAACTTATAAACATACACTACTCTATACACTATTACATATACTTATACATCTATATATCACTACATACACTACACACATATACTTAAATACACTAATCATATATATACTAATATATGTATATATATATATATATATATATATAAACATGCACGTATAGCAAAGAGGACCAAACATCAAACACTTAGAGTGCACCGCACCAGTATCACATAAACTCTATGATACGCTTGTGATACGGCTCCACCACACAACCAAACGTATCTCGGAGGACACAAACAAGTCTAAAACACTAATTATGAATAATACATATAGTAATTAGAAAAACTACGTGTCTGTGTCATAATATGATATGCATAAGGCCCCGTGTCAGAAAAAAACCCCCAAAATCAACCCATTTTGTCAAATGGACGAGATACGACCTACACGTACCCAATTATGGACACGATACTAGTCACAAAAAAGCAATCAAATTTCTTAGATCTATTAGACCCAATGACAACCACTACATATGCCAATCTCGGAATTTCCCAAAAATTGGCACCAAATTGGACATAACTTCCACCGTAGGTCTCCGATGAACCAAAAAATAATTTTTATGGGTAGCCTATGCATGTGGGTTAGTTTCTCATGGTTAAATCTCAGATCTAGAGTCTATTAGAAGGTAAAAAACTAAAATATACCTCCTGGGAGATGGATTCCTAAAGAAAAGTTCCCAAATGCAAAGTAGCTCCTCTCCTTATAGATCTTGGCCTCCTCCTCCTTGCTCCTTGCTTCTTGCTTCTTTCTCGTAGTTTCTTGATGTAGAAGCCTTAATAAAGAATTAGAGAAGGAAATTGTGAAGAATTTGTGGAGAATTGATGAGAAAATGGTGGGAATTGGAAGAGGGAAATTGTAGATCTAAAGAATTTGGGAATTAAAATAAAATGGGCACTCTCTCTCCTCACTCTATGGCCGGCCGTATAACCCTCTCCCATGCTATGTAAAATATCTTAATTACCCCTTGGGGCTTCTCATGAAAAAATTAATTAGGGAGAAAAGGTTCTAGTCTAATGGTTTCACTAATTAATCCAACCTCCTAATCCATGGGCCTAATTCATGGGCTCAAATTAAACTCTTCCAAATGTTGGTTCATGCATCTAATAAAATAGATTAGGTCCACTACACAAGCCTAAAATAAATCTATATCTAATAATAAATAGATAATACAATAATTAAATAATCATGAATGCACAAATATTTAAATACAATCAATCCTAAATTAAAATTACCCATGTCAATTACGAAACTACCCTTGAGTGAAAATATGAGGGTGACAACCTACCCACCTTAGAAAAATTATCCTCAAAATTAAGGAAGAAACTAACTACTAAAAGCAAATAATACAATACAAGAAAGAATTATACCTCATGGCTCGAACATGGATATCGCTCGCGCATCTCGGTCTGTCGCACCCAGGTACTCTCTCCTGGCGAGTGATGCCTCCACGCGACACACACCAAAGGAATCGTCTGGTTCCTTTGCACCTTCTCTCTCCGATCCAGAATCTCTACTGGCAGCTCTGGATAGCTAAGAGTAGGGCCAACCTCTATCTCCAAGTAATCCAACACATGACTGGGATCTGCCACGTACCGTCTCAGCTGCGATACATGAAATATGTTGTACACTTCCTCCAGTGCAGGTGGTAAGTCTAATTTGTAGGCGATTGTACCGACCCTCTCAAAAAACTGAAAGGTCCGATGAATCATGGACTAAGCTTGCCGCCTCCACCAAAATGAATCGTGCCATGTGTCAGAGAAATCCTCAAAAAAACCAGACCACTAACCTTGCACGATACACAACCTTAGAACTCTAACAAACAACAATCAAACACAAGTAAAACAAAACTAAAGCTATACCTCAAACTCCAAAGTTCTCTGGTGGCTATCGACCTAATGTCGTTGCCTGTCCTGCACTACTCAAAGTCTGTCCTTGATAAGCTTTACCTTCTCTGCTGCATCTACTACCATCTCTGGTCCCAATAAAGCTCTATCACCAACATCATCCCAGGACAACGGAGTGCGGCATCTTCGTCCATACAATGCCTCGAATGGTGATATCTCAATGCTGGCTTGGTAGCCGTTGTTGTATGAAAACTCTACCAAGTAAAGGTGATCCTCCCAAGAACCTCCAAGATCTATAACACAGGTGTGTAGCATGTCCTCGAGAGTCTGAATAGTCCTATCCTTTTGTTCGTCCGTCTGAGGGTGATAAGCGGTACTAAACTTGAGCTGAGTGCCTAAGCTAGCCTGCAACTCCTCCAAAAATGGGACATAAAGCGACTATCCCAATCCGAGACTATGCTCACTGGAATATCATACAATCTGATAATCTGGCGCACAAACAGCTCCACGAGCTTCTCCATAGATGTACCTAATTTAAATGGCAGAAATTGGGCAGATTTGGTCAACCTATCCACGATGACCCAAATCGCATCTTTCCCTCCTAGAGAACGCAAAAGTCCAGATACAAAATCTATGGTCACATGTTCCCATTTCTACTCTGGAATGGATAAAGGCTGAAGCAATCCACCTGGCCTCTGTCTCTTCGCCTTGACCTGCTGGCAAACTAAGCATCTGGACACGAAGCTAGCTACCTCCTGCTTCATGTCATACCACAAAACATGCTCCCTCATGTCTCTATACATCTTGTTGGCACAGTATATATAGAGTATTGAGAATGATGCGCCTCCTGCAGAATCTTCTCGTGTAATGCTCCTCTCGCTACACATAATCTGGTACCGTGTCGCAATGATCCATCATCTGCGACGATAAAGTCCTCTGCCAGCCCCAACTGAACCTGTGCTCTGATGCTCCTCAGAGACTCATCCTCATAATGTTCGGCTCTGACCTGGTCTATCAGCTCTGACTGTACCTGAAGTCTCCATATCTGTGCTGCGACTTAAAAAATTAATACCTCAATGCCTAAACTGTCAAGATCTGCCAATAAATATCATTCTCTAGTCAAGCACATAGCCACGTGATACCTACTAAAGGCATTCGCGACTACATTGGCCTTCTCTGGATGGTACTGCAAAGATATGTCAAAGCCTTTCATCAGCTCCAACCATCGCCACTTCCTCATGTTGAGCTCTTTCTGTGTAAACACATACATTAAGCTCTTATGGTCTGTGAAGATCTCTACTCTCTTTCCATATAAATAGTGTTTCCATAATTTGAGAGCAAACATAACTGCTGCCAACTCCAAATCATGGGTAGGGTGTAGAAGCATGAAAAATACGCTGGATAGCTATACGCAACATGTTCATATAGGGCAGCGTAAAAAGATGACCTCAAAGCCATCAACTTGCAACAGAGCTTCTCCACTGAGCACAGCGTAAAATATAAGCTCAAAGGGCCGTCCGCGTAGTACAATGTGACCAGGCCACTTCAGCGTAAAAGAGGTGCTACATCGCCTTCATGGCGTAAAACCCATCCGCTTTCAATACAGCATTGAAGTGTACGAGGAACGCTTCGTGTTCTTCGAAATGAACCTGTCAGAGCATGCAATGAACCTGACATCTGTACTCCTGACAAAGAGTACTGCACGACTATCCAGGCGACGGGTATGATGATGGCGCGGTACTGCAATCCAGGCTGTCATTTTCTGCCATTTTCTTTACGTAAACCACTTTTACACATACGAAGGAATACGCTACCTAGTTTAACACGGGCGGATGTGAGCTGTTTACGCTCCGCAGAAGACAAACAGCCTGCCACGTCAAAAGCTGAGCTCCGTACAGGGCTCGAGGCACGTCTCTGCCTTTTATGCACAGAGCGGTGACAGTTTCTCAAGATACGTATCTGCATCTAAAGCACCGAATACTGACAGATGCCCGAGGCACGTCTCTGCCTTTTATGCACAGAGCGGTGACAGTTTCTCAAGATATGTCTCTGCATTTAAAGCGCCGATTACTGACAGATGCCCGAGGCACGTCTCTGCACTTGAGGCAAAGAAGGGTGGCAGACCTTCAAACCACGCCTCCTCATTTAATGAGCAGGATAATGGCGGATCTTCACATTTAATGCAGAAGATTTGATTAAATATTACCGAACCGTCGTTTAGTGGCATTCCATTTGTGTAAACTACTCTTACGCATATAAGGGAATATGTTGTCCGATTTTACACAGGCAGACATGAGCTTCTTACGCTCCGCAAAAAGCAAACAGACCGCCACATCAGCAGTCACTCTTCGTACATAATTCGAGGCGCATATATGCATTTAATGAACAGGATGATGGCAAATCTTAAGGACAGGCCTCTGCATTTAATACACAGGATGGGGGCAGATCTCTGCATTTAATGCAAGAGATTTGATTATATCTCCAAGAGCCGTAATTCCAGCTAAAACGTCCATATTGTCTCGGCTTCTACGCCTGCTCGGCTTTTATGCCCACTCGGCTTCTACGCCTGCTCGGCTTCTATGCCCACTCGACTTCTACGCCGCCTCGGCTTCTATACCCACTCGGCTTCTACGCCTCCTCGGCCTCTATGACCACTCGGCTTCTATGCCTACTTGGCTTCTATGCCTACTCGGCTTCTATGCCTACTTGGCTTCTATGCCATGGTGGCAGTCATTTGGCTTCTACGCCAACCTCTTCTACACAAGGGATAACTACCTACGTGGCTTCTATGCCGTGATCTTCGTAGCAGATATACGCGTTCTGTCCCTTAGTTGGACGCGCATCACATGCTCACTCAAAAGATTATTTATACGCAGGCATTGGTTATTTTAAACCGTCGTGTAAAAGGGTGTTGTACTTTCCACTACTCGGTTTCTACACCGACTGTGTGGTCACTGTCACTAAAACTCAAAAATAGAGACCTCTATCAATGAGGATGTAACCTCCGATTTCCAATTTCCAAAATAATTAGATTTTAATTTATTTTAAAATATCAAGTTTATAAAATATTTCTCCTTGAAATTTTAATATTGGTTTTGAACGATGTTTGATTGTAGAAGGTAATTTATAATCTTGTATAAAAATCATTTTTCATAAGTGTCGCTTTCTTATAAAATAAGTACATAAATAATAATATATATATTTTTAGTTCAAATATTTATTGGCTTGAATCATAAAAAAATTATTGTTTTAACTAAATATTTATTTGAAGACTAGTTGATAAAATAAAATAATTTTTTATTTATTGGGATAGTAAATAAATAAATGTCATACATTCTAAGATTTTGCAAAATGTATTAATTAGTAGCTAATTGGAAATTAGCTAGCTTTCCTAAAAACATTTTCTGAAATTATAACCTTTATTTTTATTTTTACAAGTTGCCATTTCCCATTAACTAGCCCACACCCTCATTTTTCCCACATGAGAAACCCTTTTATATTTAATTCTGGGCCATTCATTATTGGGCCAACCCGCAACCCTTTATCCCACACCATCTCTCCCTATTTAAGTTCTCATTCTCACATCTCCCTAGAAACCCTAGCTAGCCTTCACAAATTCCCACAAGCCAAAGCCACCACCATTTTGTGTGCTCGTGTCCGTGTGTCCAGCATCACCGTGTCAGCCGTGATGGCCTCGGGTCCGACCCCGGGTGTCCCACCGTATCCATTCACTTCCTGTGTCCGGTTATAATTTTACAAACAGATTTCCGTGTCCGACACACCCGGACACAACCCCCACGCCCACAGTACATCAGATTTCTGTGTCCTGCCCTGGACACGTCCTCCACAGAGCACCACCCTCGTGTCCAACCCGGACACGTACACAACACCATCCCCGTGTCCGGCAGACCCGGACACGACCCCCTGACACACAGAACCCTAACCCTAGATCTAGCCATCGAGTCCCACGCCACCGCCGCTGGGACCAGTCACCGCCGTCGCCTCGGAGACCCGCCTCCTCGGACAGAGCGCCCGCCCCTCGGGCAGAGCGCCGCCTCGAGCCGACCAGACGCCGCCGCGGATCCCCTCCGCCGAGATCGAGTACCTGCCGCCGTCGTTGGCCGCTGAGTTGAGCACCGCCGCGGAAGCCGAGCGCCGCCGCTGGGACAGACCCGCCGCTCTCGAGTCCCACGCCACCGCTGGAGCCGACGCCACCGCTGACTGCCGGTTCCTCGAACACCGCCGCCGAACAGATCCGCCGCCCCGAGTCGAACGTCGACCTCGCCGACGCCTGACCCGCGCCGACCCCGGCGGATTTGCCCCTCCGTCGACGAATGTGAGTTCTCTTCTCCCCCTTTCTTCTGTTCTGTAATAAAGAGTAGGTATAGTATATTAATTAATTAAATGAGATTAGTTAATTAGTTTAATTATAATAGTTAATTTGTATTAGTTAATTAGTTATACATTTAATTAGTTTAGTTAAATATGATTAGTTAGTTAATTAATTAATTAAATTAGTTTAGTTAATTATTAATCAGTGGTTAATTAGTAATCAATTAGTTTAATTAAATTATAAAATCAGTTAAGTATATATAATTAGTTATTTAGTATGTGCAAATTTAATTATGTATTATATATATGGGTTTTTGATTATGAAAATTTGTATATATATATATATACGTATTTTGGCATAAATATATATATGTAGATTTATGTTTTCATATTGGTATATGTATGTATTTAAAATATGTATAGGTATATTCTAAATTGTACTTTTGCACATATATGATATATATGCATATTTTGGTATATAAAATGTAATAGTATACGTATTATTTTGGTATAAAAATATATAATGTTGAGTATATGTATATATTGTATATATATATATATACTTAATATATTTTCAAATATGTATAATTAGTATAAATGTATATATATATATTGTACATACAATTAATGTATTGTATATGTATTTAATGTGATGTACTAGTATTAGTATATATTTTAATAATAACATTGACAATATACATATATATATTTTAAAAAAGTATTTTAGCATATGTATGAGTATATATATATATAATGTTCAACCAGTATAAATCAAATATGTATTTAAAAGATATATATATATATTGTAAATACATTTAAATTGGTGCATGTATATATATTGTAAGTATTAATGATAATTAATAATATGTGTATTTATCTACGTATCCCTACTAGATGGCCCTAGTTGACTAGTGCCATACCTGACATGGCCCTGAGACCAGTATTTTTGACTGTGTTAGTGTAGCATCTGATGCAAATGTGGTTTGCTTGTGTTATGTTTATAGGACTGTTGGTTTACCCAGGGGATACTCTGGAACAGGACATCAATAATTACCAGCTAAGGACCCAAGGCGAGTACATTCTCTGATTAGTTTCTAATTTATGATATCTCCTATGTTCACTGTATCTAGTGTAAATATCCATGTTCCCGACACGTTGGTTACACGGATTGGTATACACGGATCTCGTCATGAGATGTTATTCTTTATTCATGGTGTAACTTGTACAAGACTTGTTTCCTTGATATCTTGTGCATGTACAGACACTGATTCCCGGGGAGATTTGCTACCTTCCTAGGGAATCCCGTGCCATAGCGTACCATGATTGGATCTACTATACCAGTCGGGGGTTTGGGGATTACTTTAGTGTAGATATGTGATCATACCCAACTTTATATGCACCATAGCTCACCCCACATCTCACGTCGGGTGCGGCCTGACCATTTACATGCCTCCTCACTATTACATCGGTTAGCCCTACTAACCCATGTAATGAGTTTACATGCCTCCTCACTGTTACATCGGTTAGCCCTACTAACCCATGTAATGAGTTTACTAGTCCCAAGCCGATCACATGTTAAAGCTAGTACTCACACACTTAGTCATAGAATTCTTGCTCATGGATATATTGTTTCTTTTCCTGCATTACTTACAGTATTTCCAGTACTTCTCTCATTGTACATTTCTCGTACTTATACATGCATCTGGTATGTTTCCACCTAGAACTGCTACATAGTTTATGTCATTTATATAGAACTGCTATTTAGAGATGTACTTTGCTCTTTCCTGACTGAAAAATATTTTTCCAGACTGTGACCTTAGTAGACTGGCTCTGACATACTTGGGGATTGGAAGTAATGATTGCAGGTATGATTATTGTGTCATTAGACTTGTGTTGTATTCTTTTATTTCTTTATTTTCCTATCGTGCTGTAGTTGTGATTGAGTATTTCTAGATTTATTTTATGTTATCCACGTCTCCTTATGGAGTTGGATACTAGCATGAGATTGTTTAGATAGTACTTGACCTAGACAGCGTTCTACCGCCGATGCTGCGGCGTAGGCTGGACGTACCCACGCTCTCGTGCCCCTAAACCGGGTGCGGGTCGTGACACGTTTTAGTGGTGGCCCATGCAGGTCAGACTTCGCAAGTTGTGCGATGTCGTGGTAGTGCGACGTCATAGTCGTACTACTGCATACCTGCTATTGAATATAGGACATAGGATGCTAGGATGAGAGAGGATACTCAATCACAAATTCTTGAAAGATTTCCTGGGATGACCCCATGAGAATCTTATTTTCAATTTAAATCTTTTTCCTTGTTTTCGTCCGCTCTAGCTTGTTGTCACTGAACTTGATTCTTGTTGAGCAGTTATTAAATTAATTCTTGGTGTCATTGATGAGTTTGATTCTTGTTGACCAGTTGTTGAATTTAAACTCTTGGTGTCGTTGTTGAGTTTTGAATTTTTTTTCGAGATAAATTTTACGGACTAAAATTTACGGTATCATCTGATGACATATGTTGATGAGGACAGTGAGAAAGGTAAAACGTCTACTTTGGTTATGGACCTTAGAGTTTATCGCAGCCATATTGGCTGTGGTGACGAGAACGTAGGAACCTGACTTGGATGTACATACTATAGTTATGAAACTTAGGGTCTCTCGCAGCCATACCGGTTGGCGTGGCGAGGATTCTAGATGACATGATTATAGGGTTGTATACCTTAGTTACGGAACCTGTCGTTTATCGCATCTATGCTTACTAGCGTGGCGAGGATTCTGAGTGTCATGATTTCGGATAGACGTGTATGATTATCAGGTTGTATCTTAAATTGGTTCTTAAAATATCATCTCAAGACTTATCTATTTCTGTTATTCCAGGACTTTGTTCCACCGCTTCTTTCTTTACTAGCAGTAAAGATACCTTCTGTCCTCAATTCAGTCTTTGAGCTCCTATTCTTTGAGGATTTCTTGTTAAGTATGATAATTAGTGGCTTGTAATTTTGTTTGTGTCTTGTATTAGTATTGACTGTGTTGCTAGTGAGTTGTAAGTGTTTCTTAGTTGGACATGTGAGCAGTAGGCTTTAATCTAGAGTTAGCCCTTAGCATAGTACCTTGTACCAATGATTCTAGGAGTAGTGTCATTAGAGACTGAGAGTCAAGGAGAGTATAGGGTATCAGTGATAGTTCTCAGAGTTAGTATCAGAGCCAATTACCCGTCCTGGACAATCATGATTATGTAATTGAGTGATCTATGTAAACGATTAAGTATCCGGGAATTGTGTTAAGGATTTATGGGGCATGATTTGATGATTGATATCGGAAAGGTTAAAGGTAAAGAAATGTATATGTATAAAGGGTTTAATGAGATGTCATAAGTAGAGAAATATCAGGATTAGTAATGAAAGTTGTGAAGTGTATCACGGATTAGTTCAATAGGCTTTAAAGGATTAAAGGAAATACATATACAACCATCGAGATGAGGAACCATATACGTGCCCATGAGAGTAAAGAAACATGAGTGTTATAGTAGATACATGTAATCATGAGATATAATGAGCTTGATGAATGATCCATTAATGAAGCTAGTGATATAATACCAAGAGTGCTAATGATTCTATATCGAGGATTAGTCAAGGATGACGTTAATAACAGTAAGCACTCTGTGTGTTGATAATTAGATGATATACCAATTGACATAAACTGAAATTATGAAGGAAAACACAGATGATGATAACTTTGATCATTGGAAGTAATAGTGCAAGTGATTCGGGCAGTACAAATTTAGTACACAGTTCTAGACAATAGAGGTATTGAGTGCACCTTGAGAATCAGAGACCGTGAGCACTAATATGTACATTGAGGAGTTATAAATTAAAAGGTGGAAATGAATTTTTTAAATTTTCAGAATTTAAGGAGTTGAGATTTTATGTTGTTAAAATATTGAGGATTTAAATTTGATTCAATAAACATAGTTAAGGCTACAAAGATTTTAGAAGTGATTAAATTTTATTTCGATGTGAAGTATCTGATTTTGAGGAGGTATATGCATTTTATTTTAAGTTGATCGGGAGGTTAAACCTTGACGATTATTTTGAGGATTTATTTTTGGTAGACGAGAGATATGAATATTAATATATGAGTAGTTGATATGGGTACCAGTGTACATGAATAGATATTAGTAGTGAATGTGCTAGAGTTTAGTGTTTGTTAGAGATAGTAGACACTACAAGTAATATGTTAACATGATCCTTCTTCCTCCCTAATGTTCCTTTTCTTTCGCCTTTCGATTGATTGATTGATTTTCCTAGTACTGTGGTTCACATGCATGATTTTCTTGTTAGAATATAACTAGTAGTACATCTTAACAGAGACTGAAATACCATGACAAGACACATGACCTATATATTTTCTCAAATTGCATGGCTGTAAGTAGAGTTTTCTTAAACCATGATCATTGGGTTTTGACCATAGCAAAGACCTATGACGGGATTATGACTGACAAAAAGAGACAAGAGGATTAAATTGTGGAGGAGCATTAAATTAAATAAAGAATTTAGGGGTTGTTATAACAGAGTTGATGGAATCATTGTTTTTGCGAAAATTGAGGTTTGATTGAAATTCGAGGACAAACATTAACTTAAAGGGAGAATTAAGAAATTCACAGAGCCAAGAATATGAGGATTTATTAATTTTAAGGAGGTCTTGATATGATTGAATTGATTAAAAAAAAAAAAAAATTTTGAGAAATTTGAGAGATTATCATTTTATTTAGTTGATTGCAAGATAGAAATTTTATATATTATGAATGTTGCATTGAAGATTCTGGAAGCATCGCATCGTTGAGTATTTGAGGAAAAAGAAAATCAGGAAATAAAATCGTAAATGGAATAGTGTCGAATTCAATTCTTGGGATGAGGAGTTAGATTGGAATAAGCATCAATTGAATTTGAGTTAGATGATTGATGAGTGTTTAAAGTTAAATTTTGGGATACAGATTTTTAAGTTTTATAAATATGCATTGATTGGATTTCAATTAAAACGATTGGATAGTAAAATTTTGTATTTAGTTATTTACTCAAAATTTGAGGAGATTATGATACGACTGGAATTCAATTAAAATATTGAGGATTTGAGTAGTAAAAAAAAAAAATTTTACATTGGGATAATAAATTCAGAGGATGAAAAAAAAATTAGTTCAAAACCCGGAAATATTATACATACGGATAAAGAACTATGGAATGAAATGAAGCTCATGGTAAAGAAGATTATAATATAATTGATTATGGGATCATATAATTGAAGGTCGTAAGGTAAGATCATGGTATATTGAGGTTGTGATTTAAATTAAAATCTTGACCATGACAGTAACATTTGAAATCGAAGAAAATAATCGAGGTATAGTTGACGTTAAGATAAACAAACTCGAATTTGATGATAAGGCTTTTGATTCAGAAATTCTAAGATCTAATCTAATAAAGTTTGTGGAATTTGAAACTTTTATAGATATTAGTTAATGAGGAATCACAAGATTGAGAAAAGTAAAATGAACGAGGATAAAAAGGAAGGATTATTTTCAGATGGTAGTAAAGACTATTTTTTCCTAGAAATTAAGAAAGGCGATTAGATGTCTCTTGATTACATTCTGAAGGATGTATTTAAGTTTCTTAAATCAAATTGTCGACCGTATCCTTCGAATTAGCTATAACTTTCATGTCTATATCATTCATTATACTGGGTCTTTCTTGGTTTAGTTACTTTGAAAAGGTAACGTGCATTATTCCAATTATCCTTTTTTTCAGTGATCGTGTCTACTTCACAAAACCTAAACTTTCTAGAGGATTCAAGGCCGAGCCATGATTCCTTCAAGTTATTCCTGTCTTAAACCATATTTTCTTTTTCTTCATGTTTCCTTCTGTTTGGTAAATATTTTCCTTATAGAAATATTTTCTTCAATGATATATTCATCATTATGAACAACAAATTTTTTCTATCCTAGTCATCCCTAAAATTTCGAGGACGAAATTTTTCTAAGGTGGATAGACTTGTAACCTCCGATTTCCAATTTCCAAAATAATTAGATTTTAATTTATTTTAAAATATCAAGTTTATAAAATATTTCTCCTTGAAATTTTAATATTGGTTTTGAACGATGTTTGATTGTAGAAGATAATTTATAATCTTGTATAAAAATTATTTTTCATAAGTGTCGCTTTCTTATAAAATAAGTACATAAATAATAATATATATATTTTTAGTTCAAATATTTATTGGCTTGAATCAAAAAAAATTATTGTTTTAACTAAATATTTATTTGAAGACTAGTTGATAAAATAAAATAAATTTTTATTTATTGGGATAGTAAATAAATAAATGTCATACATTCTAAGATTTTGCAAAATGTATTAATTAGTAGCTAATTGGAAATTAGCTAGCTTTCCTAAAAACATTTTTTGAAATTATAACCTTTATTTTTATTTTTACAAGTTGCCATTTCCCATTAACTAGCCCACACCCTCATTTTTCCCACATGAGAAACCCTTTTATATTTAATTCTGGGCCATTCATTATTAGGCCAACCCGCAACCCTTTATCCCACACCATCTCTCCCTATTTAAGTTCTCATTCTCACATCTCCCTAGAAACCCTAGCTAGCCTTCACAAATTCCCACAAGCCAAAGCCACCACCATTTTGTGTGCTCGTGTCCGTGTGTCCAGCATCACTGTGTAAGCCGTGATGGCCTCGGGTCCGACCCCGGGTGTCCCACCGTATCCATTCACTTCCTGTGTCCGGTTACAATTTTACAAACAGATTTCCGTGTCCGACACACCCGGACACAACCCCCACGCCCACAGTACATCAGATTTCTGTGTCCTGCCCCGGACATGTCCTCCACAGAGCACCACCCTCGTATCCAACCCGGACACGTACACAACACCATCCCCGTGCCCGGCAGACCCGGACACGACCCCCTGACACACAGAACCCTAACCCTAGATCTAGCCACCGAGTCCCACGCCACCGCCGCTGGGACCAGTCACCGCCGTCGCCTCGGAGACCCGCCTCCTCGGACAGAGCGCCCGCCCCTCGGGCAGAGCGCCACCTCGAGCCGACCAGACGCCGCCGCGGATCCCCTCCGCCTAGATCGAGTACCTGCCGCCGTCGTTGGCCGCTGAGTCGAGCACCGCCGCGGAAGCCGAGCGCCGCCGCTGGAACAGACTCGCCGCTCTCGAGTCCCACGCCACCGCTGGAGCCGACGCCACCGCTGACTGCCGGTTCCTCGAACACCGCCGTCGAACAGATCCGCCGCCCCGAGTCGAACGTCGACCTCGCCGACGCCTGACCCGCGCCGACCCCGACGGATTTGCCCCTCCGTCGACGAATGTGAGTTCTCTTCTCCCCCTTTCTTCTGTTCTGTAATAAAGAGTAGGTATAGTGTATTAATTAATTAAATGAAATTAGTTAATTAGTTTAATTATAATAGTTAATTTGTATTAGTTAATTAGTTATACATTTAATTAGTTTAGTTAAATATGATTAGTTAGTTAATTAATTAATTAAATTAGTTTAGTTAATTATTAATCAGTGGTTAATTAGTAATCAATTAGTTTAATTAAATTATAAAATCAGTTAAGTATATATAATTAGTTATTTAGTATGTGCAAATTTAATTATGTATTATATATATGGGTTTTTGATTATGAAAATTTGTATATATATATATATACGTATTTTGGCATAAATATATATATGTAGATTTATATTTTCATATTGGTATATGTATGTATTTAAAATATGTATAGGTATATTCTAAATTGTACTTTTGCACATATATGATATATATGCATATTTTGGTATATAAAATGTAATAGTATACGTATTATTTTGGTATAAAAATATATAATGTTGAGTATATGTATATATTGTATATATATATATATATACTTAATATATTTTCAAATATGTATAATTAGTATAAATGTATATATATATATTGTACATACAATTAATGTATTGTATATGTATTTAATGTGATATACTAGTATTAGTATATATTTTAATAATAACATTGACAATATACATATATATATTTTAAAAAAGTATTTTAGCATATGTATGAGTATATATATATATAATGTTCAACCAGTATAAATCAAATATGTATTTAAAAGATATATATATATATTGTAAATACATTTAAATTGGTGCATGTATATATATTGTAAGTATTAATGATAATTAATAATATGTGTATTTATCTACGTATCCCTACTAGATGGCCCTAGTTGACTAGTGCCATACCTGACATGGCCCTGAGACCAGTATTTTTGACTGTGTTAGTGTAGCATCTGATGCAAATATGGTTTGCTTGTGTTATGTTTATAGGACTGTTGGTTTACCCAGGGGATACTCTGGAACAGGACATCAATAATTACCAGCTAAGGACCCAAGGCGAGTACATTCTCTGATTAGTTTCTAATTTATGATATCTCCTATGTTCACTGTATCTAGTGTAAATATCCATGTTCCCGACACGTTGGTTACACGGATTGGTATACACGGATCTCGTCATGAGATGTTATTCCTTATTCATGGTGTAACTTGTACAAGACTTGTTTCCTTGATATCTTGTGCATGTACAGACACTGATTCCCGGGGAGATTTGCTACCTTCCTAGGGAATCCCGTGCCATAGCGTACCATGATTGGATCTACTATACCAGTCGGGAGTTTGGGGAGTACTTTAGTGTAGATATGTGATCATACCCAACTTTATATGCACCATAGCTCACCCCACATCTCACGTCGGGTGCGGCCTGACCATTTACATGCCTCCTCACTGTTACATCGGTTAGCCCTACTAACCCATGTAATGAGTTTACATGCCTCCTCACTGTTACATCGGTTAGCCCTACTAACCCATGTAATGAGTTTACTAGTCCCAAGCCGATCACATGTTAAAGCTAGTACTCACACACTTAGTCATAGAATTCTTGCTCATGGACATATTGTTTCTTTTCCTGTATTACTTACAGTATTTCCAGTACTTCTCTCATTGTACATTTCTCGTACTTATACATGCATCTGGTATGTTTTCACCTAGAACTGCTACATAGTTTATGTCATTTATATAGAACTGCTATTTAGAGATGTACTTTGCTCCTTCCTGACTGGAAAATATTTTTCCAGACTGTGACCTTAGTAGACTGGCTCTGACATACTTGGGGATTGGAAGTAATGATTGCAGGTATGATTATTGTGTCATTAGACTTGTGTTGTATTCTTTTATTTCTTCATTTTCCTATCGTGCTGTAGTTGTGATTGAGTATTTCTAGATTTATTTTATGTTATCCACGTCTCCTTATGGAGTTGGATACTAGCGTAAGATTGTTTAGATAGTACTTGACCTAGACAGCGTTCTACCGCCGATGCTGCGGCGTAGGCTGGACGTACCCACGCTCTCGTGCCCCTAAACCGGGTGCGGGTCGTGACAGAGGAACAAGGTCGACAAATTGGAGGGTCGAAGAAGTTAGGTCTGAAAACTGATCAAGAGATCCAGTACCAGATCCAACGGTCGAGAGAGAGAGAGAGAGAGAGAGAGAGAGAGAGAGAGAGAGAGAGAGAGGATAATCCAGAGCTCAGGCAAAGAGAAGGGATCGACGACTTTGGCATCGGACATCCACCCTCTTTAGCAACCTTCGAAGCTGCTACCTGTCTTCCACGACACTTCTTCAACATCGTATGGTCCAAGGGCTAAAGTAATCGACTGCAGATCAGACACCTATAGCAATATTCACCCAGATTAAATAAATTGTACTTAGACATCCTCGTGTGGGATCAAATTTGTACAATCTTGTTTGTAAACATAAAAGAAGGGCGGGTCTTCGCACAAGACCTCATTTTTCGCATTCATAAAATCTTTTCTTGTTTATTATCCTAAAAAAGATGGCGACTCTGCTGGGAACATCTTTCTCTTCTTATGAGGAAGCTATTGCTCAACATGATGCGGTATCCGTGGGATCCGTGAAAAAGATACTGGTCGTCCAGTTCGACCAGTCGGCCTAAGAAGACATGCTTCGAGCAGGGGGTAGCTCTCACTCCCTCTCCGTCCAAAGCAACAGGAAGCTGCGCAAGGTCTGGATGCCCAAGACATCCTCTGCCATTCCTGTGGACTCTCCGATCTCTCCGATCTCTCCGACCAATAAGGTTGTAGCTTTGCTCCCTCCGTGCCTTGCGCGTAAAATTCAGTCGCCTCTCTCTGTCAGGACTGACAAAACTTCTGGCAAAGCCTCAGCGCTAACCAGGAAGTATAATCAGTGCCTTGTGCGTAAAATTCAGTCGCATGTCTCAGGCAGGACCGATAAAACTTTTGGAAAAGCCTCAACGCTAACCCATAAGTATAATCCGCGCCATGCATGTAAAATTCAGTCGCCTGTCTCTGGCAGGACCGACAAAACTTCTGACAAAGCCTCAACGCCAACCCAAAGTATAATCCGCGCTCTGCGTATAAATTTCAGTCTCCTGTCCCTGGCGGAATAGACAAAATTTCTGATGATGTCTCAGCGCCAAATCGGGAATCTCAAACGCACTCCGTGCGTAAAAATATATCTTTCTTCCGGGAAAAAGCAGATGATCCCTGCAATCTACGCAAGGGAAAGCATGCGGCGGACTACTCAACTTCACAACCTTTACGCCAACCAGAGCAGAGCCCCAAATTACGCCATGAGAAGCCACTCAGCGTAAAGAAAGCTCAATTTATGGAAAGACACCCTCCTCGGGGATTATCCGTCACCCAGATGGCCAACCTGTTGTATACCGGTGGCACAGGGAAAACTGTGGTTCCCAACATCCGCATACCCACTAATAAGAACAGAAAGGACAAATCTTCTTCTTCTGCAACTCCTCCTGTCCTGCGCAATTATCTGATCCAGAAACACAAAGACGAGGGTCATAAACAGGCTTCAGTCCTCCTAACGGTCAAACGCGGGAAAATCTTGTGGGAGGATGCTTCAACATCTAATGTCGTCATGACAGGTAGACCACGTGAAGATTCCATCTTTATTATTCCTCTAACTCGCGACGACCAACATCCAATAGTCTTCGGTCGTATGCGAAGCAGCCCGATCATGCAGGAAGAATTTCGCGAGTCTGAAACTGGCAGAATACAAATACATAGATATAGCCCACAAGCGGTAAAAATTATACAAAACATGAGTTATGATTTGAAGCTGAAACCAGGCCTCAACAATGGAAAAGGCAGACGAACACCGCTGCATGGTAATTCTTACCGTCAACAAGCTCGTTTTGGGTTGGGGTATACTGCAAATCTTGCAAAACCCAAATCTTCAAGGTCTAGTCCTGTACAACCAGAGGCAACTCCTTCTAAATCAGCTTCTGTAGACAGATGCCACGACATGTCTGGGGGTAGCCTACCTCGGCAAGTAGGGCGGCGTCCCAAGCTGGGGGTAGAATTTTCTCAAGATCCGAAGATGATACAACGACAACGATTTTCCCGCAAGACCGTAAAATTCAGACATTAGGAGCCCGAAGACCAAAATGGACTTTCTCCTTCAATGAAGACGATATTATTGAAATCTTCGATATGTTGATGAAAGAGCGCAAGCTTCAGCTACCCAACATCAGACATCCTTAGAGGGCTGGCAAAGTGGATAACCCAGATTATTGTCCCTTCCATCGGTACACTAATCACCCCACAAGGGCGTGCTATGTGCTAAAAAAGAAAATTTAGGAGTTGATCGAGGCCAAGGTCATCACTTTGAATCTGTAAACAAGGGGACGGTCCTTACCAATTGGATTTTTATTCTTTTTTACGTAACAATTTGCTCTCTTCAAAAATGTACCTGAGGAAGAGTCCCTAAAAAGTCTCTCCAGTGGATTCTTCAGGACTATCCTCACTCAAGAAAAATATTCCACAGTAAGTTGTCCAGACATAAGCTTATATTCATCATCCAAGCATTTCGTTTCTTAAACCAGAAGTTTGTCATGTTCATATTACCTCTGAACAAACCTTCTTGGTTTTGGCTATCGATTATCATATCGGTTGTCATCTCAAACTTAGTGCCCGTACTTAACTCTAAGTACGCCAGTGGTGTTAGGTCCACAAAGACTGCCATGTCCATATTACCTCTGAGCAGATATGCACCTCCATCCCCGATGGAATTGTATTCCAGAAGTTTGTCATGTTCATATTACCTCTGAACGAACTCTTCGAGTTTTTGGCTATCGATTATCACATCGGTTGTCATCCCAACTTAGCGCCCGTACTTAACTCTAAGTACGCCAGTGGTGTTAGATCCACAAAGACTGCCATGTCCATATTACCTCTGGCAGGGCTTGTCCTGAACCTATTATTTGCACTCTCGTGCGCAACGAATAATGGGTCTGACGAAGAACCCGTGGCGTGTCCTCAATGCCACAGTGTGATGGAGGTGATCCTAAATATCACTTTCACTCAGGATGACATGCTGTTAAAACATAACAGGCATGACAGACCCCTCTATTACACCGGGTACATCGGTTCCGTGGAGGACGACCGGGTACACATAGATCCGGGATCGTCGATCAGCATCATTCCTCATAGTCTGCTCAGACCGCTGAGGATTCCTACCAGCAAATTGGCTTACACCACCACTACGATCGTGGGTTTCAACGCCAGAAGAAGTAAGCCGTTGGGGAAGATTCGCCTGAGGATCTAGATTGGCAACCTCAGATTTGTGGCTATATGTTACGTCATCGATTCAGAGGTGTCCTACAACATTTTGCTGGGTAGACCTTGGATCCACGACCACAGCATCGTTCCTTCAACTCTACACTAATGCTTCAAATATGTAGACGCCCGAGGAACAGTGCAAACGGAGATTGCTAACCTTAACCCGTTCAAAGGAGTAGAATCCTATTACTCTGATGCCGTGTTGTACTCTCAAGACTGCACAGAAGAGGTGTCAGCCGAAGCAGAGAAGGAATCCCACCGGGAGCCAGAGCAACCCTCTGCCAAGCAACCTCTGTCAATCAAGGTGAAAGGACGGACTACTCGTCCAAAAGCCATAGAGCCTACGACGATCCACCTGAACGAGACCAGATCAGGAAAAGGGGGTGATCCTCTAGTGATCACTTTGAACCAGAAGCCTCCATCCTTAGTCATCAACCTCCGGCGTAGCAAACAGTCGAGTGATATAAATGCAACCGGGAACAGAATTTCAGATGATAATAAACATCCACTTTTCCAATATATTGAGGCCCAAATTCGGAATCAGGAATCCTCCCCATACGACGATATAGAACCTATAGCACAAAAATTCATGGAAGCTATAGATTCCTATCATCCGTATATATGGGAAGTGGCGTCATCATCCAATGTCACAACGACATACGGACCGCATGAGGATTCTATCTTCATTGTCCCGCCTACTTACAGCAGTCAGCATTCGATAGTCTTCGGCCGCATGCGCAATGAACCGACGGTGCAAGAGGATTGTTTCGACGATGATGCCGGTAAAATACAGGTTCACAGATACAGCCCGCAAGCCCTGAAGATTATGCCAAATATAGTTTATAACTTAAAGCTGGAACTGGATCTCAACTACGGAAAAGGCAGACGAATGCCGCTGCACGGCAATCCCTACTATCAATGAACTCGTTTCGGGTTAGGGTATACCACCTCCCTCGCAGCTCTTGAGTCAAGCGAGGATATCTTTTCCTCCTCTCAAAACGGCTCAGCGCCCTACGACTCATCTCATGCTCTCGAACGAACATTATCAGCAAATATGGTAGTGACAGATTCCTTCGAATCAGACGAACAAGAATCCAAACCGTTTGAGAATGACGCTTGGGCTCAGCAAAAGGATACACAATGGGAGTTCTGCTTCGAGCAGAGAGAACCTCCCACTGAAGACAAAGTTATCCAGATTGACGTTGGGGATGAACTTTCGCCAAAGCCGATATTTATCAATAACAATCTTTCCGAAGCAGAAAGGAAAGAGGTTATCCAGCTGATAAAAGAATATATCGACGTCTTTGGGTAGAATTATGAGGACATGCTAGGCCTTGATCCAAAGGTTGCTACTCATAGGCTCAACATATTGCCTGATTCGAAGCCTGTGAAGCAACACCAACGCCGATTCTGCCCGGATAAGATGGACACCATTGAAGCTGAAGTCAAGAAGTTAATAGCCTGCGACTTCATCCGAGAAGAACAACATCCTGACTGGGTCGCCAATGTTGTCCCAGTCATGAAGAAAAATAGGAAAATACGAGTCTGCATCGATTTTCGGGATCTGATCGCAGCCTGCCCCAAGGATGAGTTTCCTCTTTCCATTACAGACGTCATGATTGACAATACTAGCGGTTTTAAACATATATCTTTCATGGACAGATTTTTAGGATACAATCAAATCAAGATGCATCCTGAAGATGAGAAGCACACTGTCTTCCGGACACCACTGGGAGTATATTGCTATACGGTCATGCCCTTTGGATTGAAGAATGCCGGGGCTACGTACCAGCGGGCTATGAGTAACATATTCCATGAGCATTTACGCAAGACAGTGGAGTGTTACATGGATGACGTAGCTGTCAAAAGCCACCTCAAGGATTATCACATCCAAGACTTGAAGACAGTATTTGAATTGATGCGCCAACATCAACTCAAAATGAATCCTACAAAGTCCTTTCTGGGTGTATCTAGTAGCAAATTTCTGGGATTTGTCATTACCACCAAGGGCATTCAAGTGGACCCTGATAAAGTCAAGGCCATCTTAGAAATATGATCGCCCCACAATCTGAGGGAGCTCAGGGGATTTCAAGGTCGTCTGGCTTATATCCGGAGATTCATATCCAACCTCTCGGGGAGATGTCAGCCATTTTCTCGTCTCATGAAGAAAGGTGTATCCTTCGTATGGGACGAAGCCTGTCAGCAAGCGTTCGGTGATATCAAGCGCTACCTCACCAGTCCGCCAGTTCTGGTGCCTCCTGTCATGGGAAGACCATTCGTGCTGTATGTTCGAGCGATGGATCATTCTTTGGGAGCTCTTCTCGCACAAAAGAACGAGATGGGTCACGAGCAGGCTATCTACTACCTCAGTAGGATGATGGTCAGAGCCGAACACCGGTACAATCCAGTGGAGAAAGAATGTTTGGCTCTGTTGTTCGCTATCCAGAAGATGCGACACTACGTCACAGGCCAAACCATTCACATCATCTCCAGGATCAATCCTCTTCGGGTACTGATGAACAAGCCAAGTGTTCTTAATTTCTGACTCATGACTTGGGTAATGTTATTGACACCGTATAACATGGTGTACGTCCCCCAAAAATCTATCAAGGGCAAAGCACTGGCTGACTTCCTAGTTGCTCATCCAATCCCGGAGGCCTCCAAGCTGTACGAGGACATTCCTGACGAAGTTGCAGAATATAATTCTGCAATGGAGAGTGATGCATGGCAACTATTCTTCGATGGCGCCTCCAGAACTGGTCCCAAGGGAAACGTGGTCTCGGGAGTAGGAATTATCCTGGTGACTCCTGATAAGCTCGTCATCTACCGAGCATATTCTCTTAGCGAGCCCTGTTCCAACAATGTGGCAGAGTACAATGCTCTACTAATCGGCCTCCAAGTCGCTAAAGAATTGGGCGTCGAATCTCTGGAAGCTTTCGGGGATTCTCTGCTGATCGTCAATCAAATAAGAGGAATATATGAAGTCCGGAATCCAGACCTCATCCCCTATCACCAAGCAACAGTCGAGATAGCCATGACGTTCAAAGGCTTCTTCCTAGAGCATGTACCTCGATCTCAGAATCTGGAAGCTGATGCCCTAGCCAGTATAGCTGCAGATTTAGCTACCCCTATAAGAAGGCAGAATTCGGTAATCCTTCTTAATAGAGACTTATTCTGTATGAAAAACAACTTTCACATCGAATGCAACTACGCTGTGAACCCAGATCCTCCCAGGAGAGACTGGAGAAGTCCCTTCATAGATTTCGTAGCATATGGAATCTTGCTAGAGGATCCTAAAGAAGCGGTATCCGTTAAAAGACGATCATTACGCTTCTATTTCAACGCATCGTCACAATGTCTATATCGATGGTCTTATGACGGACTATTATTATGATGTCTCTCTGGTGATGAAGCACAGCGGATTATCCGTGAAGCCCACGACGGCGTATGCAGAGCACATCAACCCGATCCTAAGCTACAGGATTGCATCAGGAGAATGGGCTATTACAGGCCTACTATGATCACAAACGCAATAAAGTATGCAAGACAATGCAGAGCTTGTCAGGTCCATGCAGACTTTATTCATCAACCTCCCGAATATCTACATCCTACGGTTGCGTCCTGGCCTTTCGAAGCATGGGGTATGGATATCATTGGTCCTATTTACCCATCTTCTTCCAGAGGTCACCAGTTCATACTGGCCATCATGGATTATTTCTCTAAATAGGTGAAAGCGATCCCTCTTGCTGAGGTGAAGGCATCTAATATGATCAGTTTCATCAAGCATCATATCATTTATCGCTTTGGGATACCCCGAAGGATAATCCATGACAATGGACCGCAGTTCATCAGCCAAGCATTTCATCAATTTTGCGATAAAAATTGGATACAAAATGTCGCCTCTACGGCATATAATCCTGCTGCTAATGGTTTGGCGGAAGCTTTCAACAAAACCATTATCAAGCTCTTGAAGCAGTTCATCTCTTCGAACAAAAGGAATTGGAATGAGAAACTGGAAGAATGTCTCCGGGCATACCGCACAACGGTACAGGCACCAACAGGTTGTACCCCATTCTCATTAGTCTACAGGAGCAAAGCAGTTCTCCCCATCGAGATCCAAATTCCGTCACTCAGGATAGCCGTGGCTAATGAGCTGACTCAAGAAAAGAATGACCTGTTAAGGCTTCAAGAGCTAGAAGGATTAGACGAGAAACGCCTCCAAGCTCAACAGCGCATCGCACTCTACCAAGCACGCATTTCCAAGGCTTTTAATCAAAAAGTGAAAGAAAGGGTATTCAAAGTCGGCGAGCTAGTCTTAGCTGTGAGAAGGCCGATGATTCTCACTCACAGAAGCAAGGGCAAATTCCAGCCCAAATGGGAAGGCCCTTATATGATCGAGACGATGTTCTCAAACGGCGCTTACAGGTTAGCCCAGCCTAATGGAGACCTGCTAATAGCTCCTATCAATGGCAAATTCCTGAAAAGGTACTATGCTTAACCCCTCTGCTCAAGAGGAATATGGCGAAAACCTCCTTCTGACGAAACTAGTTCCAAAGCAAAACTAGTGGGATTGTATTCTATCATGTCCATATAACCTCTTAATAGATGTATCCTGCTAAAACTCACCGAGAGTATATCACGTCCATATTACCTTTGATATCACTTTCGCCCAAACCTGTCATTTATATTCCGAAATAATGGGTCTACAAAGTCAGATGAAAGCCTCTTTATTATTTCTTAAAAGGAGCAGAAGTACATTGAAAAGCAAAAGCAAAAGTACATTGAAAAGCAAAAGCAAAAGTACATCATTTAGGGGGAGCGGTCAGGTCGCGAAACTGCTGTGCCAGTGCGGCCATCCTCTTAGTCCTGGAATCCAAGACATCATGGCGAGCCCGCTCCAGTCGTACCTCGTCATTGCTCATGAGGGACAGTTCAGCTCTAGCCCAAAGAAAACAAGCACGAGCGACATCTGCACACGTCAAGTTCTGTTGTGCTACGCCCAATCGGCTATCCACCACAGCTAGAGCTTCCGACGACTGAGAAGCCCACTCTTTTGCCTGAGCTAGTTTCGTTTCCAGCCAGAGGACCCTCGCTACATTCCCTTCGTTCTCGACTTGGCACTTCGTTCGAAGAGCAATGGTCTCCTCCAGGACGACTTTTCCTTCATCCATATCTTGCTGATTTGTCTAGATGGATTTATTTACGCCTTCCATCTGTTTGGTAAGACGTGCAGTCATTGAGTCGTATCTAGCCTGGACCCGATCTTCAACATTGCCTTGAGCTAGCTGCAAGTATTCGTTAATGGGTTGCTCGAAACCATGAACTATCTCCTCCAACGTTTCAGCTAGCCCAGTGTCGTCGAATTCTCGGATCGACATTATCGCCGACTGGGAGGACCTCTTCAGCGATGCAAAGCTCAGATTCTTCGCCAACACCCTGGATATTAACATTTTTAAAGTGGTGTAGAAGATATCAGTGTACTGCCCGATCAGCACAGCTAGATCCGGTTGGACGCTGGGGGTGGCCTCGACAATGGCGAATCTCCCTCCGAGAACAACCGCAGACGATGTTACCACGGCCGTCGCCTCAACAGGTGGTGCGACGAAAGAAGAAGCGCCAACACCAGACGAAGATACCAGCATACTCAAAGGGGGCATTGTCGAAATGACAGGCTCGTCCTCCTCTTGAGATATCGGAACCTCGTCGACTGGCGAGCCGACACCCGAAGAAGTTTCCTCTTCAAAATCTGCCACATCCGTGTCACCGCCAGAGCCAAAGGGCGCATTTATACTACCCTTCCCGAAGAGGTCTTCCCCTGAAAGGAGGACGAAAGGAAGTTAATATCAGCATAATGTTAACTTTCCTAAAAGAAAAGGCATGAAGACGACATTTACCCGTGGCCGACGGCATATATGTCACATCCGCAGCCTGTACAGCTAAATCAATCCTTAATGATGCTAGGCAAGCTGTTATACCTGGAGAAGGGGGTGCTCTAAGAAGCACCGGCGAATGCTCTTCCAGATCCTCGTCAAATGCCGACCGAGGCTCATCGGCTGGAATCTCGCCAGATGTGCTGGCAGACACGGCAGGAGTCTCTCCCAATGCCGATCCGCATAAAGGTATTCTCAGCCCCGAAGGCGACCTCGTTCCACTACCTGAAGCAGTAGCAGCGACGGCAGCCTCTAACAGAGATTCTCCGGCACCACCAGCCGGAGCATTAGAGGGTCCCTCTCTAAAAGGCAAGGAACCCCCAATCAAAGAAACCTCCCCAACATGGGGAGATGCAAGCTCACTTCCAGGAGCCTCAACACCAAGGATCCGGAGAGGACGATTAACCTTCTTCTTCTTCCTCTTACGAGGGGAAGTCTCCTTCGAAGTAGGGGCCCTTCGCTTCCCAGAAACCACAAAAGGGCCTGCAGGCAGAGGAACTTCACCCCTCGATACCGCCACTAGAGGCTCATCTAGATTGACGAACTCCTCGCCCTCGTCAGAAGAGACCGAGGGGACATCAACTCTTCCCCCAGACTTGGAGGAGGGCACCCTAAAACTTCCATGCATATCAAAATCGCAATGGAAGGTATTCGTTGCCAGAACTGGGCATACGAGTGCAGGATGTGCAGCTCCGTGGAGAGTGTAATAACCGATAAGGTAAAAATTGCTCCAGTGCAACCCATGAGGAAATATTGCCATCCTCTCGCTCCATCAATGAGTCCACCCCTGGACCGGAAGCTGGTGACGGCGTTGTCCACGTGCAACTGATCATACCCAAACTGCCTGGCAAACCGACTAGGCAGGAAAGGCTCCAAGAAGCAATGGTCTTCATTCCTGTATAGTAGATGGGAAGGTCTAATGTAGACCAACTAATTAAAAGCTTCAGGAGAAAGATTGGTCTTCTCTCTACCGGAATCTTCAAGCCTAATCCCCGATTGATTATGATGTACGGAGGGGACAGTGCAAAAGAGCTTCCAGTTGTGACTGAGGCCTAGCGCTCGCCGACAGTCTAGAACCGTGGTCACGTTCCAGGAAGATTTCTGGTAGTTCAGCAAGAAACTAGCCCCCGAACTACTGCCGGAGCAGGGAGACATAACCCTGGGGTTATGAAGAATTAACCATCCCATCAGATACAGGTATGGTAATTCTATCCTGGGAAAGCTATCACGCCGAGTCTCATTGACAAGCAGTCCGTCAGTCATGGCCCTCAGGCCGGCTTGAATACGGCACACCATGGACGGGAGCAAGCCCAGTTTTGCACCGAATACCAGACGCACTGCAGGCCACAGTTTATTACGGTGAATGCGGTCCGCAGATGTGACGCCAGGTACCACCACTCGGTGCAGCCATATGGAGAGGAAGCCAGCCAGTTGAGCTTCCCTGGACAGAGGCCTGCGACAATGCCTCAAATGACTATAGGCCTTAGTACCTACAGGATACTGTCCTATCCCTTCGTCGAGGATCAAGTCCGGAGCCCCAGCATCTACTATGAGATCTTCAACTACCTGAGCATTAAGCAGGCTCAGAAGATTCACAGGCAGATCCTTGCCCTCCAATACCTTCTCTGGCTTAGCAGTCCTGGACCGGGAAAAGAAGAGGTAGGACGTCCATTTGCTGATGTGAGCCAAATCTGAGGGCTCATCATAAAAAGTGGTGCAAGCGAGGTAGTGACACATCAGCTCCTGATACACTTCCACTACCCAAGGGTCTAAATCCTCCAGCTCTCGGTTCGTGGGAACATACTCTTCATATAGAGTATCCCCCATCGGCAGTCTCGAGATCTCTGCCATCTCATGGAGGGCCAATCCCAACTCCCCCAGTGGAGTGGCAAAAGTCCCGGTGAGCAAAATATATCGCTCCATCAGTGCCAGGAACAAGTTAGGGTTAGGAGGTAATCCAACACTGGTAGCACTCACAGCTGCAAACAGACCGATGTTCTCCAACTCGGTCTGAAAATGCTTCAAGGCCCAATCAACTAAGCGAGCCCATTGAAGGTTTGAAGGGGTGATCCACCCAGCGCACCGAGGATTCACCTTAGGGTATACTCCCCCGTGCCCCATAAAATCATTGCAAAAAGTCGATAATTGGACCGGCTGGATCACCAAGCTATCTTCAATCGGGATACTACCCGGGTACAGTCTCCTGAACACCGTCACATTGCCGGATGGACGGCTAACAAATGACCCCTGGTCAGCTCCTTTCAGATGAAAGATCTTCCCCGACCTGCCGTGAAGATCGGGAGTCAGCGTCCACGACATCTTCCTGGGATGTGTGGCATAGAAGAAAGCCGAGAGGGGATAGTCTCTCGGCATCTTGGGCAGATAGAAAACCAAGCTCCCGGCAGGGAAAACCCAGAGTTCTCTCTTGGGCTTCGTCTGGGACTGCTTGTCAATCATGTCCGCGAAGAGGAAGGCCGGCTTTATGTATTGGTCCCCGTCTATATAAGTTAGGGGCTCACCGTTGATCATGCTCAGCAGCATTCGCTCACCCTGAGCCGATATCAGAATCTTCCTTCCTTCCGGATACTGCAGCCCGGAGATAAGAAATGTCACGTGTGACAGATCCTCCAGATATTTGGAGTACAACATCCCTGCGGCAGAACCCATCACATCGACTAGCGGAGACACATGCAAGTTAACTGCAAGAGTACAAGAAAAATACGTCAGTTCCTATAACTAGACATTACAGATCTTGCAGCACACGCCAAAAATCAACAATCTGTGCTTTACACCAAGACCGTAAAAACTTACGCTGGAATCTATTTCCTAAAGCGTAAAATTTCAAGGCTGGCAGTATACAGTCTGTGCTTTAAGCCAGACTGATAAAGTTGAGGTATTATGCCAGAATCTTCATATAGAAGTGCAACACTAAAATTTTATACACCAACTTTCGACAGTCGAAGCTTTCACGCCGGACTGCAAAAAAATAGAGTTTTTACGCTGATACATTAGAAATATGGGCATAAAATATGAAACATCTCTGTGCATCATCTTCCTCAAAGAGGCTATCAGCACAGGAGACAACCTAGCACGGTCACATACAACGTGTGCGAAGGATTTTCGGTCGTTCTTCTTTATACCAAATGCTCTACCTTTTAAGCCGGGTGCACAGCTCGTCGGCAGGATACTTCGCTCTGAAGGAAGTTTGCCTTGCCCGACCGAAGACGCTCTCACTTGAGTGGAAGAACGAGAAGAAGAATCAACCTTCTTTCCCTTAGTGGAGGAGGATTGTTTTGAGGCCATTACTGGAAACTTCGAAATCTCGGAGAAGAAATGAAGAAGAACTCGAACAGACGAAGGCTTTCTTTCGCAGAAGATGGATGAAAACTTTTTCTCTCAAAAACTTGGGGTATATATGGAGTTCAGATGGACTCCTCGAATCCCGAACCAAATCTCCTAATTAATAATTTGGTTATGATTGGGTACTATGTCAGCCTTTCACTCAGAGAAGGCGGACAGTCAGCGAATTCGAAAAGTTTTTCGCGCGAGGAAGATACGTGGTTTTTACGCTAAGGGGCTTTTTACGCTCGTTAGCTACAGATCTACGGTTTTACGCTCACAGGCTACAAGTCTATGGTTTTACGCTCGGATGCCTTTATGCTCGGTAGCTTTTACGCTCGAGAGGCTACAAACCTACGACTTCACGCTCAGCAGCTACAAATCTATGATCTCACGCTCGGTGGCTTTTTACGCTCAGAGGCAACAGATCCATGACTTCACACTCGGAAGATTTTCTTTTCAGAAGCTATAAATCTACAGTTCTGCACCAAGGAGTTTTCTACGCTCGATAGCTACAAATCTACACTTTTTACGTTCCAATGGCTACAAGTCTATGGTTTTACGCCCGGATGCCTTTGTGCTCGGTAGCTTTTATGCTCGAGAGGCTACAAACCTACGACTTCATGCTCAGGAACTACAACTCTATGATTTCACGCTCGATGGCTTTTTACGCTCAGAGGCAACGAACTTATGATTTCACGCTCCACGATTTTTTGCATATCTGAAAGATGCGCAGGCGAGTATAGTACATTTGAACGATTCTCAAGACGGTCAATTACAGGAGTTCACACAGAAGATACTCCTTCTTGACCTCAAGATATCCCAAGTACCCGAAGAACACAGAGTTCAACATTGAAAAAATACTCTTCTTTATGGGTCGATTCGAAGTTCATCCAGAATCAAGTCTAAATATTTCGTCTACAAAATCAAGATGGCGACTCAGTTTGACAGCCAGTTCTCACCCTGTTCCAAGGGATTTTTGAGAAATCATTCTTGAAGATGATGGTCTGAACAAAAAATTTTGTTTATCAGAAGTAAAGAACAGTTCAGAATTCTACGCGGTTCCTAACAGCAGGACAGTTCGAACACTCGACTGCTAAGCGGCTTTCTGTGCATCCTTAGTTATGCGTAAAAGATAGGATAGGACCTAGCGCTCTTTCTATACAGAGTCAGCGTAAAGAACCAGACGTGTCGAAGCTACACATATTCAGACTTCACAGCAAAGTATGGCAACATGATCATATGCAAAGAAGAAAGATGATTTTATTAAAATTAAAAGCATGATTACATGAGCGAAATCCAGTCTACAAGGGTTTTCTTTATTTTCATGACCTTACATATGAGGGAAATCCCATCTACAAAGGGCTTCCTCATCATCGTATGAAGATCGCGCCCAGAATCTGTTCTGCTAGGTTCTCGCACGGGCAATTCTTCACCATCTTCTCCAGCAGCCAGTCGTTGACTGCAACACGACTGACATATGATCAACGGCGGGAGGATACAAATTGGCATAGACCCATCCTCCAACAGAAGAAAAGCAGGGTAACTCTGCTTTCCAACAGATAGCGCCGTGACGGATCGAGTTGAGGTATTTTTACCCAACCCAATCCTGGACAACAGCTAGTGTGCCTGCCCTCGTCCACAGGTAATAGGATAAGGCACCCCTTGCAAGCTGCCTGGTCAAACACGACCCATCTTCTTTCCCGAAGAACCACCATACAAAGTTGCTTATTATCCCGAGCAAAGGAGGCTATGATATCCTTCCCTGATCCATCGTTGCAGAGGATATTTGCTCGAAGATGCCATCTTTTTCGGCTCCTTACATGCTGGAAGAGCATAATCTCCTTCTTCCTCAAGTCGACCCGATGAACTCCGGCCATCATCTATGTATGATGAAGGAAGTGTGGGAAGAACAGGAGAACTCCTCAGCCTTTTTATAGGCGAGAGAGAGCACCGATCCCCAATAAACTCCACCATAAAGTCAGCCATGAAAGAACGTGTCAGGCTTGACCGTTTCAGGCTCCACTCAGAGCGTTTCGAGTTATGAGGAATGGTTTATGCTTCATTCAAAGCATTTCAAATTACGAGGAATTTAAAAGCTTTGAAGGGGGTCTTGTAGAAGCATAAAAAATACGCTGGATAGCTATACGCAGCATGTTCATACAGGGCAATATAAAAAGATGACCTCAGAGCCATCAACTTGCATAAGAGCTTCTCCGCTGAGCATAGCGTAAAATATAAGCTCAAAGGACCGTTCGCGTAGTGCAATGTGACCAGGCCGCTTCAGCGTAAAAGTGGTGCTACATCGCCTTCATGGCGTAAAACCCATCCATTTTTAATACAACATTGAAGTGTACGAGGAACGCTTCGTGTTCTTCGAAATGAACCTGTCACATTATACAATGAACCTGATGTCTGCACTCCTGACAAAGAGTACTGCACGACTATCCAGGCGACAGGTATGATGATGGCGCGGCACTGCAACCCAGGCTGTTATTTACTGCCATTTCCTTTACGTAAACCACTTTTACACATACGAAGGAATACGCTGCCTAGTTTTACACGGGCAGATGTGAGCTGTTTACGCTCCACAAAAGAAAAATAGCCTGCCACGTCAAAAGCTGTATTTCGTACAGGGCTCGAGGCACGTCTCTGCCTTTTATGCACAGAGCGGTAACAGTTTCTCAAGACACGTCTCTGTATTTAAAGCGCTGAATACTGACAGATGCCCGAGGCACGTCTCTACCTTTTATGCACAGAGTGGTGACAGTTTCTCAAGACACGTCTTTGCATTTAAAGCACCGAATACTGACAGATGTCCGAGGTACGTCTCTATACTTGAGGCACATAAGGGTGGCAGACCTTCAAACCACGCCTCCTCATTTAATGAGCAGGATAATGGCGGATCTCCGCATTTAATGCAGGAGATTTGATTAATTGTCACCGAAATGTCGTTTAGTGGCATCCCCTTTGCGTAAACTACTCTTACGCATATAAGGGAATACGCTGTCCGATTTTACACAGGCAGACGTGAGCTTCTTACGTTCCTCAGAAAGTAAACAGACTGCCACATCAGCAGTCACTCTTCGTACAGGATTCGAGGCGCATATCTGTATTTAACGAGCAGGATGATAGCAAATCTTAAAGACAGGCCTCCGCATTTAATGCACAAGATAGGGGAAGATCTCTGCATTTAATGCAAGAGATTTGATTATATCTCCAAGAGCCGTAATCCCGGCTAAAACGTCCATATCGTTTCGGCTTCTACGCCTGCTCGGCTTTTATGCCCAGTCGGTTTCTGCGCCTGCTCAGCTTCTATGCCCACTCGGCTTCTACGCTGCCTCGGCTTCTATGCTCACTCGGCTTCTACGCTGCCTCGGCTTCTATGCTCACTCGGCTTCTATGCTTACTTGGCTTCTATGCCATGGTGGCAGTCATTTGGCTTCTACGCCAACCTCTTCTATTCAAGGGATAACTACCTACATGACTTCTATGCCGTGATCTTCGTAGTAGATATACGCGTTCTGTCCCTTAGTTGGACGCGCGTTACATGCTCACTCAAAAGATCATTTATACGCAGCATTGGTTATTTTAAACCATCGTGTAAAAGGGTGTTGTACTTTCCACTACTCGGTTTTTACGCTGACTGTGTGGTCACTGTCACTAAAACTCTATAAATAGAGACCTCTATCAATGAGGAACAAGGTCGACAAGTTGGAGGGTCGAAGAAGTTAGGTCTAAAAACTGATCAAGAGATCCAGTACCAGATCCAACGGTCGAGAGAGAGAGAGAGAGAGAGAGAGGAGAATCCAGAGCTCAGGCAAAGAGAAGGGATCGACGACTTTGGCATCGGGCATCCACCCTCTTTAGCAACCTTCGAAGTTGCTACCTGTCTTCCACGATACTTCTTCAACATCGTGTGGTCCAAGGACTAAAGTGATCAACTGCAGATCAGACACCTATAGCAATATTTACCCAGATTAAATAAATTGTACTTAGACATCCTCGTGTGGGATCAAATTTGTACAATCTTGTTTGTAAACATAAAAGAAGGGCGAGTCTTCGCACAAGACCTCATTTTTCGCATTCATCAAATCTTTTCTCGTTTATTATCCTAAACATAGGGTAGTTCTTCTCTTGCGGGCGTAATTGCATGGAAGCATAGGCAATCACTTTCCCGTGTTGCTGTAATACTTAACCTAAACCCTTCCCCGATGCATCACTGTAAATGGAAAATCCTCTTGCACTTGATGGTAGTATCAAGATTGGAGCTGTAGTCAACCTCCTCTTCAGCTCCTCAAATGCTGACTGACAATCCTCAGTCTAGACAAATTCTACGTCCTTCCTGGTTAGTCAAGTCATCGGCTCTGCAAGTCTGGAAAAGTCCTGAATAAACTTTCGATAGTAGCCCGCCAGTCCAAGGAAACTCCTAATCTCTACTACTGAACTCGGGGTAGACTCTGATTCAACTGCTGAGATCTTCTTCGGATCCACCGAGATTCTATCTCCTTTAATAACATGCCCAAGGAATTCAACCTTATCAAGAAAGAATTCACACTTTGATAACTTGTCGTACAGCTTCTCCTTCCTGAGGGTCTCTAGAACAATCCTCAAGTGCTGCTCATGCTCCTCTGGGGTCTTTGAATATATCAGAATATTATCTATGAAGACTACAACAAACTGGTCCAGGTACTGATGAAATACCTTGTTCATCAGGTTCATGAACACTGCTGGGACATTGGTCAACCCAAACGGCATCACCAAGAACTCGAACTGTCCATAGCGAGTCCTGAAAGATGTCTTTAGGATGTATTCCCTCTTCACTTTCACCTTGTGGTACCCTGACCTCAAGTCTATCTTTGAGAATACCTGCGCTCCGCTCAACTGGTCAAATAAGTCATCAATCCGCGACAACGGGTATTTTTTCTTGATAGTGAGGTTGTTAAGTGCCCTGTAGTTAATACAAATATGTACCCACCCATCCTTCTTTGGTACAAAAATTACCAGAGCACCCCATGGTGATGAACTAGAATGGATAAAGCCCTTGTCTTGCAACTCATCCACCTGCTTCTTTAACTCTGCCAGTTCGCTGTTGTTAACTCTATAAACGTGCTGAGATATCGGCTCTACGCCTGACACCAAATCTATAAAGAATTCTATATCTCTGTCTGGCGGTAACCCGGCAACTCCTTTGGAAAGACATTCATGAAATCTGCAATCAACAGATATGGCGGCTCCTGCTCTTCTACCAAAGCTCCACAGAAATTGCCTCTGCTCTGCTCTGCTCATCGGACGAACTCAAACTCCGGCTCTCCTAGCATCTGAAATAAAACTCTACCTCTACGATAATCGATACAAGCGTGATGTCTACTCAACTAATCCATCCCGAGTACTATATCGTAACTCAGAAGTGGTATTACAAGTAAACATATGCTCAACTCACGGCATCCAAAATAAAATCTCTAGTTCTTGCAAACATCACTGACCAGGATAATGCCACCCCCGATCGTGATCTTGCAAGTCCTCGCCAACGGTTCAGACTCAGGATGATGCCTTAAAGCAAAAGATATAGATACAAAGCTATGAGAAGTACCAGAATAGAACAAAACATGAGTTGGAAAGGAGTCAAGATAAACTAAACTTGAGATGACATCGCCAACCGGCTCCTCCTCCTCGATAGTCAAGGCAAAAGCTCTCCCCCATCGCTACGCTCCTCTCTGCTACTGATATTGGGAAAACTGCTACTCTGGTGGTGGAAGAGGTTTCTTTGCTGCCCCACTAGTGGTCTAACGGGTGCCCTCTGTGCCTGTCCTCCATCCTTTGCTGGACGAGTTGGTACTTTAGGACAAGCCTGCAACTGATGATCTTCTGAACCGCTGAATAAGCATTGGCCTAGCCTTATCCTGCATGCATCTCATCTGTATCCTTGCTTCTTACAAAAAGTACAAGAAACTGCTGCCCTCTGGATCTGATGCATCTGCTGTGCCGGCGCTCTGGCTGGCCCGTGATACTGCTATCTCTGGTGCTGGTAAGGCCTCTGGTGCTGCTGCTAGAAGTGAGGCCTCTTTGCTGGACCAGTGTTGTTGCTAGATCCTTTGGTGTCCCTCAGCCTCTTAGAGCCAAGCTCTAAGTCATCCTTCCCTCTCTACGCGTGTCTGAGAATCTCCTCGAAGCTGGCAGTAGGATCTCCGTTGGTGTGGGGCTTGACTTCCCGGTTCAGGCCCTTTCTGAACATCCTTGCTCTACCTCTAGGGTTCTGACCCTCCATGAAGTGACCTAGACGGCAATACTCTGCCGTATACTCGTTTACTGACATACCTCCCTGGAAGAGGTATTGGAACTGACTATCCAAAGATGTAAGAGCCACGTTTGGGAAGAACTTCTCCTTGAAAATCTCTTTAAAAGCTTTCCAAGAGAGTCCTGGTACTGCAATCCTGGAGTCTGTTCAAAACTATGTCAATACAATATCGAACATCATATAATCCGCAGCCTCTATCTGTAGCATCTCTAAAATCTGCGCCAGCCACAAGTTTCTCTCAATGTCCTCGATCCACTCATCCGCATAGATAATCCCCTCTATGCCCCTGAAGTCCTTTGGGCCAATCCTCTTGAAGTCTATGATGGTATCCGACCTCAGCTGATGCGGAATAAACTGAGCTGGTGCCGTCTGTGGCTGGACTGTAGTAGCTCTCTCAACTGCTGCAAGTGCAATCTAGTGAGCATTCTCCATGCTCTATCCCAAGACCTCTGATTGACGCTGTTGCGCCTCTATCATCTATTTGAAGAGTGCAAACTTCTGCGTCTGATCAAGTACTGGTGGTGGAGGTGGAAGATCCTCGAAAACTGTTTGCCCTATCCTCGGTACTAGAGATAGAGCACCTCCGAAAGCTGTTACGATACGCCCACCTGGACAGGTGAAGCTGACCTCCTAAATGTAGGTGCTGGACCATCGTCTGAGGGTGCTGCCCTCATGGGTGATAAAGGGGCTGATCGTGCTGTCGCGATACCTAATCACTAGGAACGCGTCTTCGGCGGCATCCTGAAGATAGATTAAAATACGGAATCAATAATAAATATAATATGATACCATCAAAGAAGGACATAATTTTATTCAAAGTAAAGCAATATTCAATAGATAAAGTCTGAAAAATAGATTTTGGAATATTTCCAAGGTGTGATTGAGTAAACTCTCAGCCTAAATACTATTTCCTTAAGCAGGCTCATAGTAGTACTCTAGACGAGCACAACTACGATAGGAATCTAGACATGCAAGGGCCACCACTAAAAATGTGTCATGACCCGCACCTAGATATTCGGGCACGAGTACGTGGTTACGCCTAGCCTACGCCGTAGAATCGGCAGTAGAACGCTGTCTGGGTCATTTCTAACTATCTAACATATCAATAATATAATATAGTACATGTCAATCATCTCAACTCCAAATGGAAGAGCAATATGGTTATCTCATATGAATAACTAATCTCAATCATAAAACAAACTAAGAAAGAATAATACACGAATGGAATAGGGAAGGAAGGAATAAGATACAATCCATAATCTGAAATAATAATATAAACAGTGAATCCACCAAAAGAATAGTCTAAAACAATCCAATACAAGTAAACTAGACCTCCTCGGGCTCTGCAACTAAGTCCTCCTTGTCTATAGGAGTATCCTCTATAGGTACGCCATCCTGCGGCCCATAGAATATAGGATACTTCTCTAGAAGCCAGTCATCTGAAAAAAATATCCAGTCAGGATTGGAGCGAAGTACATACCTCTTAAAGCAGTTTCAATAGCATAATAGAGCATATAAACAGATATAGAAATAAAATACAAGATCACTAGACATATGAATGAATAAAAAATAGATATATATGTAATGTACGAGGATATAGAACAACAATATGAATATCAATAATATAATGAAGTAACTGCAATCTAAACTAATATGCCTCAGAATACAAGTTCATTATGTGATCGGGTTGGGTGAACATGATCAGGTAAGACGATTACAAGTGAGGTATGTAACCATAATGTACACGATGTAACAATGGGGCTTTGATCACATAATAAACTTATACTCTTCCACCCCCAATTAATACCGATGGATCCAATCACGACACGCTACCAACACGAAATATAACCACTGAACACGAGCAGTGGGTGTACACGAATATCATAACCAACAAACACGAGCGATAGGTGTACATGAATAAGCACACTGAACACGAGCAGTGTGTTAACACAAAATATAATTAATACCCAATATGCACGATGAGATACAATGTACATAAGTACCCGCTGAATACGGTAGGGGATAACATCTCCTGACAGGATCCATATAGTACCAGTCCGTGAAATCACTATGTCAGGATCAAGTATACAATTCTAGAATATGCATATATATAATATTATAAATTGAAAACTATCAGAGAAATCTACTTGCCTGAAGTCCTGAGCAAGGTGTGTCTCTCGATGTCCAAGCTGGTGTCACATAACCTATATATAGTATGGTGCATCAATACAAGGTTTAAGAATAAAATTAGTTAAGTTGATGCAATTCTAGGTCAATATGCCATTTCTAGGTTAAACCGATAAAATTTAGGTTGCGAGAGTCTAATGCTAAGTCACTACATCGATGCACTATGACGCTATGTTATACTAGCTAAGCTAAGATATAACAAGGCACTCAAAGAGTCATATCCTAAGATACGCAATTTCAATTATAGGAAAATAGTATTTTAGATATATATACAAGTTATTATACTTAATACTATATCAAAACAAATGAAATATTATACCTTAGCCTTGTACCAATCCGTATCGCACCCAACTTTATACCCAAACTCAATACCTTGGGTATCGGCCCAATACCTTGGTATCCCAAGGTAACCCAAACAGTTAATATAATAGCTAACACATAAATAACTAGCTACTATAATATATCTAACTACTAAACATATAATACCATACTACATATATACATAACTAACTACTACTATACAAAGACAACTAATACAAAAATATATATTTATATGTAGCTAACCAGCTACTAGCATACTAACAAATATATGTATGTCTACACTAATATATATATATATATATATATATATATATATATATATATATATACACTAACTACTACTAAATACCTTAACATACTAATTGCTAAATACTGAACTAATCTGAAACCAAAACTAACTGAAACCTGAACAAGAGACTGAAACTAATCCTACTGAAACTAACTGACCAATTAAAATACTGAAACTAGGACTCAGAACTAACCTACACAGAACTGTGAATATCCTGCACTGTTACTATGCTACAATACAGTAGATAATCTCCAAACATGTTGCATACAGTGCTCGGCTCCTCTCTTTGCTGAGCACTGTGCAGTTGCTATATACACAGTGGCTGACTAAATACCTGCTGATCATAGCTCCTCAGTTGCACTGAACTGCTTCTCGAGTTCTCCTCTGCGCAATGCACTAACGAATGCACTGGAGTCTAGTACTATGCTATCTTCGAGTACTGGCTCACCTGATATGATGTACCTTGCTGAGCTCCTATCCTGAGCTGCTATTGCTACCGCTCAGTTAATTTATTGTGGATTGTTGAGCCCCCTCACACACACAACTCATAGCCACCATATCTATGTATATATATACATACAAACACAAGTAGATATATATATACTTATACACATATAATCAAACACATAGATACATATATATAAACCAACACATATATATAAACTTATAAACATACACTACTCTATATACTATTATATATACTTATAGATCTATATATCACTACATACACTACAAACATATACACTTAAATACATTAATCAATACATATATATACCACTTAATTATCAAATATACATATAAATACACATGCATGTATAGCAAAGAGGATAAAATATCAAACACGTGGAGTGCACCGCACCAGTATCACACTAACTCTATGATACGCTTGCGATACGGCTCCACCACATAACCAAACGTATCACGGAGAAAACAAACAAGTCTAAAACACTAATTATGAATAATATGTATAGTAATTAGAATAACTATGTGTCCGTGTCATAATATGATATGCACAAGGTCCCATGTCGGAGGAAAACCTCTAAAATTATCTCGTTTGGTCAAATTGACAAGATTCGGCCTACACGTACCCAATTGTGGACACGACACTAGTCACAAGCAAGCAATCAAATATCATTTAGATTTATTAGACCCAATGACAATCACTACATGTGCTAATCTCATAATTTCCCCAAAATTGGCACCAAATTGGACATAACTTCCACCGTAGGTCTCCGATGAAGCAAAAAATAATTTTTATTGGTAGCCTATGCATGTGGATTGATTTCTCATGGTTAATCTCAGATCTAGAGTCTATTAAAAGGGAAAAAACTAAAATATACCTATTGGGAGATGGATTCCTAATGAAAAGTCCCTAAATACAAAGTAGCTCCTCTCCTAATAAATCTTCGCCTCCTCCTCCTTGCTCCTTACTTCATTCTTGTATATTCTTGATGTAGAAGCCTCAATGAAGAATTAGAGAAGGAAATTATGAAGAATTGATGAGAAAATAGAGTGAATTGGAAGAGGAAAATTGTAGATCTAAAGAATTTGGGAATTAAAATAAAATGAGCACTCTCTCTCCTCACTCTATGGACGGCCATGTAATCCTCTCCCAAGCTATGTAAAATATCTCAATTACCCCTTGGAACCTCTCATGAAGAAATTAATTAGGGAGGAAAGGTTCTAGTCTAATGGTTTCATTAATTAATCCAACCTCCTAATCCATGGGCCTAATCATGGGCTCAAACTAAACTCATCCAAATGTTAGTTCATGCATCTAATAAAATGGATAAGGTCCACTACACAAGTCTAAAATAAATCTACAACTAACAATAAATAGATAATATAATAATAAAATAATCATGCATGCATAAATATTTAAATATAATCAATCCTAAATTAAAATTACCTATGTCAATTACCAAACTACCCTTGAGTAAAAATGTGAGGGTGACAACAAGACATTTAGGATTAGCCTCAATCTGCTATAGTTATAGTTGGGCTTAAAGATGCTACAGAGCAGATTGATACTGAAATTGTAGTTTTAGATGCGAGCATGACTATGAGTGACTATGATAATTTTCTCATTCATGCCAATTCGTCTGAGGTAGAGGCTTTGTTGACAAGCCTGAGGAGTTCTTTAGAGGGGCAGATTCCCGAAGACGAATATGTATCACCTGGTATTGGTACGTGTCTCTCTATTCTTTCTATACCACAAGTTCTTTCGTTGCATGCTTCATTGTTACAAATTCATACAATGATAACTTCGGCTAACATATGCCAAGGTGTCACTTCTTTCCTTAGCTCACCGTGCATATATCTTAATTACAATATGTTATTTATTGATCATATTGTTTGCTCGATTTTTTCTTTTTAGGTGATGAAATTATGGTAGGATTTGCTCCAGAGAAGGCCAAAGAGACGGTTGTTTTGCAGACTAAAACAACTTTTGTCACTGATATCACGGTTCCGGCTGCGGATATTATATTAATGGCACTAGTAGCTTATACTGCTCTTGTGGTAGAATTGACTAGTGCTACTAAAATGGCTTCCACCATTAGTCTAAGAGAACGAGTAGCGAGTTTTTCGCCTTTTGTCCCCAGTGTTGAGGCTATAATTATCCCGACAACTGCCTTCGTGTATCATGGTCGAGGATTGTCATGACCAACACCCGATGTAGGGGCACAAGTAATGAACAACGCTCAGCGTATGCCACAATATCGGCGGTAGAACGTTGTTTGGGTAGACTATCTATCTAATAATCAAGACATAACAATGCTACCAATGTAATATGAATATACTCAATCACAGATCTATAGATGGAATAAAGCAAGAATATGATAAAAGAATATAAGAGTCATAATACAACTCACAAGAAAAATAATATCCAATAAGTTATATGAAAAAAAATTCTAATAATAATATGCTGGAGACAAATCCAGTACAAAAGATCTAACTACTATGCTATGAGTCTAGGATCATCTGCCTCAGTCGGGATGAGACACTCCTGAACAAAGGTCTCTGGCTCTAAGCCAACAATATCCTGAGGCTAGTAGTGAGTAGGGTACTACTCCTCAGTATCATTTGAAAAAAAATATCCAGTCAGGAAAGAAGCAAAGTACATCTCTAACAGCCGTTCTAATAAATGATATAAACTATGTAACAATAAATAGAGCAAATATATAAGATACAATATATTGGTGCAAGAGATATGCAACAAAGGAATACTGGAAATAAATACAATAATGAGCATCATAGGAATGAAGAAGAAATACTAATACTAAGTTAGTGAGTACCAGGTTTAACATATAATCGGCTTGGGAACTTGCACAATGATAATGGCATAGTTAATCTTACGTGTATTGTATGATCAACACTCATAAGGAACAAGACATACATAAGGAGGGTATGATCATATATCTATACTATATACTCCCAGCCCCGGACTGGTATAGTGGATCCAACCATGGTATGTTATGACATGGGATAATTTGGGTAGATAGCTAGTCTTCCCTAGAATCAATGTCTGTACATGTACAAGAAGAACAAGAAACAAGGCTTGCACAAGATACACCATAAATACCAAAGAATAATATCTTATGACAAGATCTGGATATACTAATCCGTGTAACCATCGTGTCAAAAAATCAAGGATATCTATAATAAATATAAGTGACATAGAGGATATCATAAATGAGAAACTATCATAGAATATATTCGCCTAAAATCTGATGAACAATATCAAAGATGTCCGATACAGTGCCTCAAAGACCTAAATATAGAATATTACATCAATACAAGATTTTGAAATGAAAATAAGTTAAACTAGTCAACTTTTAGGTTAAACTAGGTCAAGTCTAGGTCAAACTAGTCAAACTTGGTCAAAATAGTCAAACTAGGTCAACTCTAGGTCAAACTAGACAAACTTGGTCAAACTAACTATTTCTAGGTTGTATAAGTCCATCTCTAGGATATTGGGTCCATACACTATGTAACTGGCCATACTAGCTATACTAAGATACTAGGAAACCAACAAGATACCGTATCATAAGATACATAATTTATTAGATATAAAAATATCATAATATGTATAAAGAAACAACAATATACAATACTCCTAACTAAACTGATGCTAAGTGGATACCTTGGCTTTGAACCAAAAGCGGTATCACACTACCTACACTCCATCTTGATGTGCAAACCCAATACCTTGAGTAAAATCCAATACCTTGACATTACCTTGGTATCTCAAGGTAATTTAATATATAATATATAACTAATACCCATACACCTCACTATACATTAATATATATTTAAATTATGACAATACTATACTAACTAAGATACTAATATACCTCATGATATTTAATACCCGTGCCCAAGATACCTCACTCTTATTACCTTGAAGTATCTCAAGGTAATCTAGAAATACTACTAACCAATGCTAACTAGTACTCATCTACATATATATCTCCATACATATATATATATATATATATATATATATATATATATATATATATATATATATATATATATATATATATATATATATATATATATATATATGTAACTAGTTTATCTATACAACTTACTGACTTGAGCTATAAGCTCAAGGCTAACCTCTCCTTTGAGTGCACATCAGGAAGTTGCTACTCTAACTGCTCTTGTTGTTGCTGTTGTTGCTGCCCTTCTTGCTACTGCAATTAATGTTGCTCTTGCTGTTACAGCTGCCCTTGCTACTGCAGTTGCTGCTATTGCTATTGCTACTGTGCTTGCTACTACAGTTGCTGCTGCACCTAGTTGCTGCTGCTCTTTGTTGTTCAGTTGCTGCAGGTGCTGGTGTTGTGCTCCTCTAGCTGTTGTTTTTGCTCTTCTTGTTGCTACTGTGCTCCTCTTGCTGCTGATGTGCTCCTCTTTTTAAGACCAGTAACCCGACCCCCCTAGCAGACACACACACATAGACTAATCCATACACACATACACTCATCCATACACACGCACACACACACACACACACACACACACATATATATATATATATATATATATAACACTATATATATATACATATAAACACCAATCATTATATATATATATATATATATATATATATATGTATATATATATAACACTATAGATATATATACATATAAACACCAATCACTATATATAGATATATATATATAGTGAATCGTCTATTCTAGGAACACTCACTTAACACTTTCTCATTCACACTGACCAGCTAGTGCACAATGAAGACCAAAGCAAGGCCCCACGTATTAAGACGCAGGACTTAACCTATAATATACAGAAAAAAGATGTTCTTGCTTTCTCACCACTGATCTTGGTCTCAACTGTAGAAGCATGAAAAATACGCTGCAGAGCTATACGTAGTATACATAAGACCCACATAAAGCAGAATTTCAGTGCTGTGTGGCGTAAGAAATGACCTCAGAGCCATCGGCGTACAGCAGAGCTTAATCGCTAGTACAGCGTAAACATAGTTCCAAAATAACCAGCGTAATGCAGTATTTCCAGGCTGCTTCAGCGTAAAAAGGTTGTTACATCACCACTCTGGTGTAAAACCTACTCGCTTTTAATGCAGTGGAAGATTGTACGAGGAACTCTTCGTATTCCTCGAATGAACCTGTCAAATTATGCAGTGAACCTGACTCCTGACAAAGAGTACTGCACGACTATCCAGACGATGGCTGTAATGATGGTATGGTATAGAGACCCAAACCGTCGTTTAGTGACATTTCCTTGATACAAAGTGCTTTTATGCATACAAGGGAATACGCTGCCTAGTTTTATACAGGCAGATGCGAGCTTTTACGCTCAGCAAGAGACAAAACAAACCGCCACGTCAAAAGCAGCTCTTCGTACAGAGCTCGAGGCACGTCTTTGCAGTTAATGCGCGTGATGGAGGCAGATCTCTGTATTTAATGCACGAGATTTGGTTCTACTTTCAAAGACTGGGTGAGCCATAATTACGGCTAATACGTCCATATCATCATCTCTACATATTACGCCATCAGGCTATTTTCAGCTATAGGAGCACGCTGTATGTTATCTCTTTGAAATACGCCGACCTGGCTATTTTCAACTATAGGAGTACGTCGTATGCTATCTCCTCGGAATACGCCAACTCAGGCTATATTTGTATTGGTGCGTAATAAGGCTATTTGGTCCAGAATTTGCTCAAGACCTCAGTCAAGAAAGGAGGATCGGCTATCTACCTATTCATGCAGCATCAGGCTTCAACGCCTACTGGGCTTCCACGCCTACTTGGCTTCTACGCCAACTTGACAACTACTCGGCTTCTACGCCATGGTGACAGTTATTGGCTTCTATGCCAACCTTTTCTACGCGAGGGACAGCTACCTACGTGGCTTGTATGCCGTGAACTTCGCAGCAGTTATACGCATTATCTCATGATGGGACACGCGTCATACGTAGATTCGGAGGATCATTTATACGTAGGTGGCAGTTATTATAACCGACGCATAAAAGGTGCCACACTCTCCACTATTCGGCTTCTACGCCGACTGGACGGTTACTGTCACCAAACCCTATAAATAGAGACCTCTATTGACAGAGGTCGAGGGTCGAAGGGTCAGAAATTGATTTTTGAGAGAGAGAAGAATCCAGAGCACAGACAGAGAGTAGTGATCGACGATTTTGGCATCGAGCATCTACTCCCCTTTGCAATCTTTGAAGCTTCTCCGTCTTCTACAGCACTTCTTCATTATCGTATGGTCCAAGGGACAAAGTGATCGACCGCAGATCAGACTCCTATAGCAATATTTATCCAGATTAAATTTTGTACTTGACATCCTCATATAGGATTAATTGTACTTCTTGTTTGTAAACCAAAGAGAGGGTTTCGTATAAACCTTATTTTATTTCTTTCGTTTATTATCAAACACCAGGTGTTGCTGTCAATGATACCTGTGATGAGATACCCATCACAGTACTCCTCAATTCCTGCTGTTGCTGCTAAAGACTACTCAATGCTCCCAGTTCATGAGCACTGCCTCTTGCACAGCTACACACTTGCAGTTGCCTTGCTGCCTTGTACATCTTAGAGCACGAGTTAGCAGGGAACTCCCTGTTGTTGGCGTGCTATCGGCTAATGTTGAGGCTCTTCTCTGTTAATCGCTGATGCAGAACTGATACCCGATCTATTATGCACAATGCTACACTTAGCTGTGCACAATACATATTCTGCTGTACTGTGTCGTGTAGTAAACTGTGTTGGCTACAAAATCCTTTCTGTGCACGAGCTACTGTGCTCTCCTCGAGATCTACCTCGAGCTGCACATCTCTATGTTGGTGCACTGTGAGCCTCTTCTCTCCTTACTCACTGCAACTTCACACAAACACACAAACACATATATACGAATATACATATAAACACTTACACACACATAGATATATATACAAGTACATATATATCTATATCTATATATATATATATATATATATACTCTATTATATACACACATATAGACACACACATATATACTATTAAATACATATATATTACATAAATATCACATAGATATATAAATACACATGCACAAATAGAAATAAGAGCAAAACACAAAACATGTGGAGTGCACCGCACCCGTATCACACTAATTCTATGATATGCTTGCGATATGGCTCCAACACAACCAAACGTATCCCAGAGGACACTAGCAAGTCTAATACACTAATTATGAATAATACGTATAGTAATTAGATTAACTACGTGTCTGTGTCGCAATATGATATGCACAAGTCCCCGTGTTGGAGGAAAACCCCTAAAATTAACTCGTTTCGTTAAAATGATGAGATACGGCCTACACGTACCCAATTGTGGATACGACACTAGTCACAAAAAAGCAATCATATTTCAATTTGATCTATTAGATCAAATGATAAACACTACATATGCCAATCTCGGAATTCCCCCAAAATTGATACCAAAATGCACATAATTTCCGCCGTTACTCCGTTGAACCTAAAACCAATTTCTATGGGTAGGCTATGCATGTAGGTTGGTTTCTCATGGTTAAATCTCAGATTTAGAGTCTACTAAAAGGAGAAAAATAAAATATACCTATTGGGAGATGGATTCCCAATAAAAAGTCCCTAAATACAAAGTAGCTCCTCTCCTTGTAGGTCTTGGCCTCCTTCTTCTTGCTTCTTGCTTCCATCTTGTAGAACCTTGATGTAGAAGCCTCTAATAAATAATATGAAAAAAATTTGTGAAAATTGGTGGAGAATTGATGAGGGAATGAAAAAAATTGAAAGAGGGAAAATGTAGATCTAAAGGAATTAGGAATTATGAAGTAAAATAATTTCTCTCTCCTCTAGAATATGGCCGGCATATACCCCTCTCCCAAGCTATTATGAAATATCCAAAACACCCCTAGGGGCCTCTCATGAAGAAATTAATTAGGGAGGGACGGTTCTAGTCTAATGGTTACACTAATTAATACACCTTCCTAATCCATGGGCCTAATTCTTGGGCTCAAACTAAACTCATCTAAAATATTGGTTCATGTATCTAATAAAATAGGTTGGTCCACTACATAAGTATAAAATAATCGATAATTAACAATCAACAAATAATATAATAATTAAATAATCAAGCATACACAATTTTAAATACAATCAATCCTAAAAATTTAAATACCCGTGTCAATTACCAAACTACCCTTAAATAAAAATATAAGGGTGACAAGATTAGATCCATGGACCAACAATTATTTTAGTTAGAATTGAGCACAATAATAAGCCCAATCATTAGGAGGATGATTAATTAAGTCAAACCAATTAGACTAGGACCTTCATTCCTAATTATTTTCTTCATGAGAGGCCTCAAGGGGTATTTTATACTTTACATAGTAGCTTGAGGAAGGGGAAAGGGGCCGTCCATATTTAAAAATGGGAGAAATTTTTCTCTTTTCATTTTTATTTCAAATCTAGATCTAGAATTTTCTCTTCCAAATTTTTTTATTCCCACATCAAATTCTACCCAAATTTCTTCCCAATTCATTTCCAAATCATCATTGGAGACTATTAGAATAAGGAGAAAGAAAAGATCTATAAGGAGGAAGCAAGGATCTACAAGGAGGAGCAATAATCTACAAGTTGTAAGCTCTTTTCACTAAATTTGGAGGTTTCATTAAAAATCCATATCCTAATAGGAATAATTTAGTTTTTTTCCCTCTAATTAGACTCTAAATATATGTTTAAATTATTAATAACCACCCCATATGCTAAGGCTGCCTATAGGAATTAGAATTAGGTTCATATGATGCCTATGGAGAAAGTTACGTAGCATTTTGTGTCAAATTTGGGAGAATTTCGAGATTGACACATCTTGTGTTTGTCAATAGGACAATTAGACCAAATTGACATGTGTTTGATTGTGTGTGGCTAGTTTTATGTCCAAAATTAGATACGTGTAGGCCATATCCCGATAATTTGGAGATACGGATTGCTTTGGAGATTTTTCTCCAACACGGGGGTTTGAGCGTGTTACTTTTTGACACGGATATGTAGATGAGTAATTAGCTCTTCATATTATCCATAATTATTATTTTAGACTTGCTTGTGTCTGTTGGGATACAATTGGTTATGTAGTGGAGCCATATTACAAGCATATCATAGATCTAGTGTGATACGGGTGTGATGCACTTTACGTATTTGTTTTCTTGTATTTTAATTCAATATAACTTGGTTATAGCTATAAGAGTGTATAATTGTATGGTTATATGTATATATATGTATGGTGATTGGTGTTTATATATATATATATATATATAACACTATAGATATGTATATATATATATATACATATCTATATTGTTATATACATATCTCGTTAATATACGCTGTCAAACTCTACCTGCGTGACGTAGCCTTTTGGACTAAATTAAATCCGCACACAGGCCCTCTTCATAACATAAAAGTGTATATTAACGAGTGTCTGCGCTCCAAGTAAAGAAGAAGAGCGGCAAATAAGACACTGAGACGCGCTGCGGTTGGCTCCTTCTTTCTTGTGTGTGTGTCTTCCTTCTGCCTTGTACTACACTTGGTTGTTCAGTGGCGATGCTCCTTGCTTGTATACTGCCTGTGCTGTGTAAGTTGTGTTGCTGCCGAGGCTGCGTGTGTGGCACGATGCATTTTTTGATTATGCTGCTGTCATTGCCCCTTATGGTTCGACGTAAGTCCCTGATCCGGTTCATCAACTCCTCAAAAGAGTCTGACCTTGCATCAATCTGAGGAAGCGGCATACACAATACGGGTTCTTTGACGAGTGGGTCCCCTATTGTAGTCGAGTTGTCCTGCTTGTCCAGAATGAAAAGAATGGTTCTACCCAGGGGCTTCATCAACCGCAAGAGTAAGGCCAAAAGAGAAACTTGTTTTGAGCTACAGTCATCAGCAAAGAGTAGGGCACAATCCTTTCAAAAGCCCAATCTTCGTTTCTCTTTTCCATCAACGGACAGGGACCAAAGGTCTTTGACCAGCGCTATGTCGCTCTCGTGTTAAGGTCAAGGTAGAGATATTCCTTCATGGCAATAGAGATCTGAAAAGCTAGTGACAGAGACAAGAGTAGCGAAGCGGGGTCTGCTTGATCAATCATTTTTACTTTCGGTTTCACCGATCTGTCATGCCAGTGGGAGTTACTGGCAGTCTTATTGCGCGTGCTTTCTTCTTTCAATACCAGACATGGAACTATGAGATCTTTCCATTCCATCCCGAGAGTTAAGCGAAGCATAATCTAGCGCAAGAGTTTCAGTGAGTGAGCATGGAAGCGATAGCACACAGGTTAGCATCAAGTGGTCAGTAGAGCTTCGTTCATCTATCTGTCCATATAGTAGTAGGTGAAGCAAGAGGTTCCTTCCAAGCTGTTATAATGCGAGTCGCCTCTCTATTTTCCTCCCCTGACAGGTCTTCTCATCTCACATTGTTGATGAGTGAGATAGGGACCACCAAATCTGGTATCCCAATGGAGACAAAGTGACCATCACATGGAGGTGGTAATAACATCATTAATGATGTATAGAGATGTGCCCATACAACATGAGTTTTCTAGCTCACAGCGAAGTCAGGCGCTGTTAAGCCCTCATTGAGGTTTTTTTGAATATTTATTCATTTTCTTTTCCTCATGAAGATCATGTTATAGAAGTGGAGCAGGGAATGACGAGTTTCTGTGTATTATTAGAGACCTCATCACTATGCATGATCCCATGATCATAATATTAGTTGATGTTTGATAATAAACGAAAGAAATAAAACAAGGTCTATACGAAATCCTCTTTTTGGTTTACAAACAAGAAGTACAATTAATCCTATATGAGGATGTCAAGTACAAAATTTAATCTGGGTAAATATTGCTATAGGAGTCTGATCTGCGGTCGATCACTTTGTCCCTTGGACCACACGATGATGAAAAAGTGCTGTAGAAGAGGGAGAAGCTTCAAAGATTGCAAAGGGGAGTGGATGCTCGATGCCAAAATCGTCGATCACTACTCTCTGTCTGTGCTCTGGATTCTTTTCTCTCTCAAAAATCAATTGTCGACCCTTCGACCCTCGACCTCTGTCAATAGAGGTCTCTATTTATAGGGTTTGGTGACAGTAACCATCCAGTCGGCGTAGAAGCCGAATAGTGGAGAGTGTGGCACCTTTTACGCGACGGTTATAATAACTGCCACCCACGTATAAATAATCCTCCGAATCTGCGTATGACGCGTGTCCCATCATGAGATAATGCGTATAACTGCTGCGAAGATCACGGCATGCAAGCCACGTAGATAGTTGTCCCTCGCATAGAAAAGGTTGGCGTAGAAGCCAATAACTATCACCATGGCGTAGAAGCCGAGTAGCTGTCAAGTTGGCGTAGAAGCCAAGTAGGCGTGGAAGCCTAGTAGGCGTAGAAACCTGATGTTGCATGGATAGGTAGATAGCCAATCTTCCTTTCTTGACTGAGGTCTTGAGCTAATTCTGGACCAAATAGCCTTATTACGCACCAATACAAATATAGCCTAAGTTGGCGTATTCCGAGGAGATAGCATACGGCGTACTCCTATGGTTGAAAATAGCCAGGTCGGCATATTTCAAGGAGATAGCGTACAGTGTACTCTTATAGCTGAAAATAGCATGATGGCGTAATATGCAGAGATGATGATGTAGACGTATTAGCCGTAATTATGGCTCACCCAGTCTTTGAAAGTAGAACCAAATCTCGTACATTAAATGCAGAGATCTGCCCCCATCATGCGCATTAACTGCAAAGACGTGCCTCGAGCTCTGTACGAAGAGCTACTTTTGACGTGGCAATTTGTTTTGTCTCTTGTTGAGCGTAAAAGCTCGCATCTGCCTGTATAAAACTAGGCAGCATATTCCTTTGTATGCGTAAAAGCACTTTGTATCAAGGAAATATCACTAAATGACGGTTTGGGTCTCTGTGCCGCACCATTATTACAGCCATCGTCTAGATAGTCGTGCAGTACTCTTTGTCAAGAGTCAGGTTCACTGCATGATTTGACAGGTTCGTTCGAGGAATACGAAGAGTTTCTCGTACAACCTCCCACTGCATTAAAAGCGAGTAGGTTTTACGCCAGAGTGGTGATGTAACAACCTTTTTATGCTGAAGCAGCCTGGAAATACTGTATTACGCTGGTTGTTTTGGAGCTATGTTTACGCTATACTAGCGATGAAGTTCTGCTGTACGCCGATGGCGCTGAGGTCATTTCTTACGCCACACAGCACTAAAATTCTGCTTTGCGTGGGTCTTATGCATACTGCATATAGCTCTGTAGTGTATTTTTCATGCTTCTACAAGACCCCCTTCAAAGTTTTCAAATTCCTCGTAATTTGAAATACTTTGAATGAAGCATAAAACGGTCAAGTATGACTCGTTCCTCGAGGCTGATTTCTCGGCGAATTTTTGGGGATTTGTTGGGATTCGGTGTATTCTCTTTTGCCTATATAAAGGCTGATGAGTTAACCTATTCTTCTCATATTTCCTTCACCACACAGAGATGATTGCCGGTCTTTGTCAGGTCGACTTGAGGAAGGAGAAGACCATGTTCTTCCAGCATGTAAGGAGCCGAAAAAGAAGGCATCTTCGAGCAAGCAAACAAACTGAAGAAGACCATGTTCTTCCATCTGCAACGATGGATCATGGAAGGATATCATAGCTTCCTTTGCTTGGGATGATCAACAATTTCATATGGCGATTCGTCCAGGAGAGAGGAAGGGTCACATTTGGCATCACAGCTTGTAAGCTGTATTTTCTTCCGTTACGACGGTGGACGAGGGCAGACAAACTGACCCTGTCTTCCAGTATTGAGTTGGGTCTGAATCCCAACTCAATCTGTCATGGCGTATGGAGGATGGGCTCTTGAATAATTTAGACAAGCCCAGTTGTGTATCCTCCCGCCATTAATCATTTTCTTATTAATTGGCCGCGGAAACCGACTAACTGCTGAAGAAGACGGAAGAAGATCTCTACCAATACGAGAACCTGACAGAACAGACTCTTGGTATGATCCTTAAATGAAAATGAGAAACCCTTGGTAGAACAAGGATTTCTATCATATGTAATCATGAAGATGAAAAACCCTTTGTAAACTGGATTTCCATCATATGTAATCATGATTTAATAAAGTTATCTTCTTTTACGCATCTGATAATTTGCCATATTTTTTTGCTGTGATAAAGTCTGAATAGTGTGCAGCTTCGACACGTCTAAATAACTTTATGCCAACTCTGATAAAAAGAGTATTTAGTCCCGTCTTATCTTTTACGTGTAACTGACGATGCGTAGAAAGCTACTTAGCATTTAAGTTGAATATTCGAACTGTCCTGCTTTTAGGAATGAGGAACTATGTAGAATTCTGAACTGTCACTCTTCTGATAAGGAGAATTTTTTTTTAGACCATCATCTTCAAGAATGATTTCCTGAGAACTCCTTGAAATAGGGTAAGAAATGGCTATCAAAACTGACCATGCTTGAACTGTAGAGAAAATATTCTGACTGGATTTTGGATGAACTTCCAATCGACCCAAGGAGAAGAGTCATTTCCAATACTGAACTCTGTATGCTTTGGGTACTTGGGATGTTTAGAGGCCAAGATGGAGCAGCTTCTACGTGAACCCTTATAATTGGATATCTTGAGAATTGTTCAGATATACGCCTACTCTGGCCTGCGTATTTTCAGATATGCGAAGAGTCATAGATCCGTAGCGTATATGAGCATAAAATCATAGGTTTATAGCCTCTCGAGTGTGAAAGCTGCTGAGCATAAGAGCATCCGGGCATAAAACCGTAGATTTATAGCCTCTGACAAGAAAGCTTCCGAGCGTGAAGTTGTTGATTTGTTGCCTCTGAGTGTAAAAAGCTTCTGAGCGTGAAATCATAGATTTGTAGCCTCTAAGCATGAAGTCGCAGGTTTATAGCCTCTCGAGCGTAAAATCTACCGAGCGTAAAAGCATCCGGGCATAAAACCGTAGACTTATAGCCTCTGAGCGTAAAACCGTAGATTTGTGGCTTTTCGAGCGTAAAAAGCTCCTTGGCGTAAAATCACGAATCTGCTCTGCACGAAAAACTTTTTGAATTCGCTGACTATCCGTCTTCCCTAATTGATAGGCTGACGTGGTCCCGAATCATAATCGAATATTAAATATCGAATTTGGTTAGGATTCGAGGAGTCCATCTGAACTCTATAAATACCCCACGGTCTTCAGAGAGAAAACTCTTCACCTGTCTTTTGCAAGAGAAAAAAAAACCTTTGTCTCTTTGAGAACTCTTCTTCATTTCTTCTCTAAGCACTCTGAGTTTTTTAGCAAAGGCACCAAAATAATCTTCGACTGCTAAGGGGAAGAAATCTGCCTCCTCTTCTCGCTCCTCTGCTCAAGCACGAGCGACTTCGATTGGGTTGAACAAAACTCGCTCTGAACGAAGTGTCCCACCGACAAGCTGTACACCGGGCGTTATAGGTAAAGCTTTTGGGACGACAAAAAATAAAGAAAACCCTTCGCACACATTGTACGTAGATGCGCTAGGTCATCTTCTGTGCTGAACGCCTCTTCGAGGAAGATGATGCACAGAGATGTTTCATCTTTTACGCCAACATTTCTAATGTATCAGCATAAAAACTCCATATTTTTGCAGTCTGGCGTAAAAGCTTTGATTGTCGAAATTTGGCGTATACTAGAAATTTTGGGTGTTACGCTCTGGATGAAAATTCTGGCATAACAACTCATATTTTGGCATTCTGGCGTAAAACACAGACTGTCAGATTTTTGTGTATACTGCCAATCTTGAATTTTACGCTTAGGTAATAGGTTCCAGCGTAAAAACTCAAGTTTTTACAGTCTTGGCGTAAAAGCACAGGCTATTGACCTTTGGCTTAAGCTGCAAGATGTAACGTCTAGTATAGAAACTGACTTGTTCTTTTTGTATTTTGTAGTTGACTTGCAGCTACCTCTGTTGGCTGAGGTAATGGGTTATGCTGCTAGGATGATGAACTCCAATTACCTGGAGGATCTGTCCCACGTGACGTTCCCTATTTCTGGAACCCAGTATCCTGAAGGAAGGGGAAGCCTGATATCGCCTCAAGGGGAACGTATGCTGTTGAGTATGATCAACGAGGAGCCCCTGACGTATATAGATGGGGCCAAGTATGTTAAACTAGCTTTCCTTTTCGGGGATATGATTGACAAACAATCCCAAACGAAGCCTAAGAAGGAAGACTGGGTTTTTACTGCTAGGGACATGGTCATGTACCTGCCCAGGATATCGAAAGATTATCCCATCTCGGCATTCTTTCATGCCACACATCCGTGGAAGATGTCGTGGACTCTGACCCCTAATCTTCACGGCCAGCCGGGGAAGATATTTTACCAGAAAGGATCAAACGAAGGGTTATTTGTAAGCCGCCCTTCAGGCCCTGTAATGCCCTTTAGGGGATCATTTCCCGGTAGTATCCAGAGTGAAGATACTTCACTACTCCAACCAGTCCAATTATCGACTTTCTACAATGACTTCATGGGACAAAGAGGAGTATACCCCAAGGTTAATCCTCGAACCAATGGGTGACTTACCCCTACAAATCTTCGATGGGCTCGTTTAGCTGCCTGGGCCCTGAAGCATTTTCAGACTGAGCTGGAGAGCATTGGTCTGTTCGCGGCTGTGAATGCTACCAGTATTAGGATGCCTCCCAATCCCAACCTATTTTTGGCCCTGATGGAGCGGTATATCTCGCTCACCGGGGCTTTCGCCACTCCGCTAAGTGAGTTGGGATTGGCCCTCCACGAAATGGCAGAGATTTCAAAACTGCTAATGGGGGATACTCCTTATGAGGAGTATGTTCCCACAAACAGGGAGCTGGGGGATACTAACCCTCGGGTGGTGGCAGTGTACCAGGAGCTGATGTGCCACTAACTTGCTTGCACCACTTTCTATAATGAGCCCTCTGATTTGGCTCATACCAAGAAGTGGGCATCCTATCTCTTCTTTCATCAGGCCAGGGATGCTAAGCCAGACAAAGTCATGGATATCAGGGATAAGCCTTTGAGCCTTCTGAGCGTGCTTAATGCTCAAGTAGTCGATGATCTTATTGAAGACGCTGGGGCTTCAAATCAGGTTCTTGATGAGGAGATAGGGAGTTATCCTGCAGGCACTAAAGCCTATAGTTATATGAGGCATTGCCACAGGCCTCTGTCAAGGGAAGCTCAACTGGCTGGCTTTCTCTCTGTATGGCTACGCCGACTGGTAGTACCTGGCATTGCATCTTCGGATCATATTCCCGTAACACCTTATGGCCTGCAGTGCGTCTGGTGTTCGGGACAAGACTGGGCCTGCTCCCTGCCATGGTATGCCGTATACAAGTTGGCCTGAGGGCCATTACTGATGGGTTGCTTGCCGACGAAACACGGCGTGACAGCTTTCCCAGGGTAGAATTACCGTTCCTGTATCTGATGGGATAGCTAATTCTTCATAACCCCAGGGTGATATCTCCCGGCTCTGGCAGTAGTTTGGGGAGTAATTTCTTGTTGAATTATAAGAAATCCACTTGGAACGTGGTCATAGTCGTTGACTGTCGACAAGCGTTAAATTTTGCTCATAGCTGGAAGCTCTTCTGCACCGTCCCGACTGTATATCTCAATCAACAGGGGACGAGACTTCAGGATTCAGGTGAAGGGAAGACCGTTCTTTCTCCTGAAGCTTTTTATTGGTTGGTCTGCATTAGACCTTCTCATTTGTTGTACAGAAGTGAAGACCATTACATCTTGGAGCCCTATCTGCCTAGTCTATTCACCAGGCTGTTTGGGTATGACCAGTTGTATGTGGGAAATGCCATCAACAGCTTCAAGTCCAGAGGTGGACTTATTGAGGGAGGAAGAGGATGGTGGTACTTCATAATGGGTTATACTGGAGCAGCCTTCACTATACCTGCGACTTCTCTCTCCATGGAGTTGCGCATCCTCCATTCGTACGCCCAGTTTTATGTGGCCATCAATACCTTCTATCGCGATTTTGATATGCTTGGAAGTTTTAGGATGCCCACTCAGAAGTCTGCTGGAAGAGAGGATGTCCCATCAGTCTCCTCTGACGAAGGTAAAGACCCTGTTGGTACAGATGAGTCTTTGTGGAAAGTACCGAGAGGCGTAATACCTCCGCTTGCAGAGCCTCTTGTTATCCCTGAAAAGCGACGGGCTCCTATTCTGAAGGAGGCTTCCCCTCGCAAGAAAAAGAAGACTGTTAGTGGTCCTGTCAGGACTTCCCGCCCTGAGGTTCCTAGGAGTGAACCTACTGTTTCCCCTGTTGGGGATAAATTTTTGACTAGAGGTCCTTCGCCTATTAGAGAGGGAACCTCCATAGTTTCGATTGGCAGTGCCGGAGATCCTTTGCTCGAGGCTGCTGTCGCTGCTACCGCTTCTGGTAGTGGTACGAGATTGCCTTCGAGGCTGAGCATAATAAGAATATCTTTATCCAGACCAGTAACGGGAGTAACACCTGCTACGTCTGTAAGTATATCCAGTGAGATTCCAACCGATGAGCCTCGAGTAGATCTTGGTGAAAACCTGGAGAAATACCTGCCAGTGTCATTTGGCACACCCCCTTCTCCAGGTATGACAGCTCACTTAGCATCATTAAAAAATGATTTAGCTGTACTGGCTGCCGACGCGACATATATACCATCGACCATGGGTAAATGTTATCTTTATGCCTCTTTTAGAAAAATTAACATCATATTTATAGTAACTTTTACTTATCTTCTTTTCAGGGGAAGACATCTACGGGGAGGGCAGCGTCGACGTAACTTTTAGCTCTATTGCAGCTCCTGCCGATGACATGGAGGTGCATGACTTCGAAGAGAAAATATTTCCGGGTGCCGGCTGGCCCGAAACAGTTCTGATATCTCGAGAGGAGGATGAGCCTGTCATTACGACCATGCCTCCTTTGAGTACGCCAGCGACTTCAGCCATTGTCGGTGCCTCTACCTTTGTTGCGCCCTATACTGAAGCGACTACTGTGACGACACCATTTGCAGTCGTTCCTGGAAGGGGATTCATCGATATTGCAGCCACTCCCAGCATCCAATCTGATTTCGCCATGCTGATTGAGCAGTATACTAGTATTTTCTACACCACTTTGAAAACACTGGTATCAATGGTGTTGGAGAAGAATCTAGGTTTTGAGGCTCTAAGGAGGTCCTCCCAGTTTGTGACAGCGTCGATCAGAGATTTCAACGACGCTGGAAGAGCTGATACACTGGAGTAGATAGTTAATGGTTTGGAACAACCCATTAACAATTATTTGCAACTATCCCAAGGAAGCATTGATGACCTGGTTCAGGCTGAATATGACTCTTTGACTGCGAGGCTTGTTAAGGAGATGAAAACTCTGAGCAAGTCCATCGAGGCTCAGCAGAAAGAGATAAATGAAGAGCATACTATATTAGAGTATGTCATTTCCCAGCTGGCCACGTACGGGGTCGAATATAAGGAAGATGCAGCGAGGGTCTGCAAGTTGAAAGATGAACTCGCTTAGGCGGAGGAGAGGGTTCTCGCTTCATCGGCAGTTAGAGACGTGCTGAAGAACCGACTGGAAACGTCTCAGCAAAACCTGACATGTGTGGGTGTCATCCACGCAAATTTTGTACGTCATTGGTCTGAAATGTCTGCCTTGAACAATGAGGAGGATAGGTTGGAGCGGGCTCGCGCTACCGCTTTAAGCTCTAGGAATGAGAAGATGGCCGAACTGGCGCAGCAGATCCGTGATTTGACTGCTCCTCCCAAATGATGTACCCTTTTTTTTGCTTTTATATGTCATTTTGCTCCTCCGGGAGATAATAAAGAAATTTTATCCGACTTTGGTAGACCTATCATTTTGGAATATAAATGATAGGGTAGAGTAAAAGTGATATCAGAGGTAATATGGACGTGATATCCCTTCGGTAAGCTTCAGCTGGACATATCTATTCAGAGGTTATATGGACATGATAGAATATGATCCAACTAAAATTTTTATACAAAACACAATCAGAGGTAGTATGGACGTGATAGGTTTTGAAGTTCCAAATTAGTTAAACATATCTATTCAGAGGTTATATGGACATGATAGAATATGATCCAACTAGTTCTTTGGAAGTAGTATAGTAAGAATAAGATCTTTACATACTCCGTTTGAGCAAAGGAGGTTAAGCGTAGTACCTCTTCAGGAATTTGCCATTGATAGGAGCCATCAACAAGTCTCCATTAGGCTTGGCTAATCTGTAAGCGCCGTTCGAGAACGTCATCTCGATCACATAAGGGCCTTCCCATTTGGGTTGGAATTTACCCTTACTCTTGTGAGTAATGATCATTGGCCTTTTCACAGCTAAAACTAGCTCGCCAACTTTGAACACTCTTTCCTTCACTTTTTGATTAAAAGCTCTGGAAATGTGTGCCTGGTAGAACGTGATGCGCTGTTGGACTTGAAGGCATTTCTCGTTTAATCCTTCTAGCTCTTGAAGCCTTAATAGGTCATTCTTTTCCTGTGTAAACTCATTAGCCATTGCTATTCTGAATGACGAAATTTGGATTTCGATGGGGAGAACTGCTTTACTCCCGTAAACTAATGAAAATGGGGTACAACTCATCGCTGCTCGTACCGTTATGCGGTATATCCAGAGATATTCTCCTAGCTTCTCATTCCAGTCTCTTTTGTTCGAAGAAACGAATTTTTCAAGAGTTTGATAATGGTTTTGTTGAAAGCTTCCTCCAAACCATTAGCAACAAGATTGTATGCCATTGAGGCCATATTTTGTATCTAATTTTTATCGCAAAATCGATGAAACGCTTGGCTGATGAATTGAGGCCCATTGTCATGAATTATCCTTCGGGGTATCCCGAAGCGATAAATGACATGATGCTTGATGAAGCTGATCACGTTAGATGTCTTTACCTCAGCAAGAGGGATCGCCTCTGCCTATTTGGAGAAATAATTCATGATGGCCAGTATGAACCGGTGACCTCTGGAAGAAGACGGGTGAATAGGACCAATGATATCCATACCCCATGCTTCGAAAGGCCAGGATGCAACCGTAGGATATAAATGTTCAGAAGGTTGATGTATAAAATCTGCGTGAACCTGGCAGGCTTTGCATTGTCTTGCATATTTTATTGCATCTGTGATCATAGTAGGCCAGTAATAGTCCATCCTCCTGATACGATCCTGTAGCTTAGGACCGGGTTGATGTGCTCCGCATACGCCGTCGTGAGCTTCACGGATAATCTGCTATGCCTCATCATCGGAGAGACATCGTAATAGCAATCCATCGTAGGTTCGGCGATATAGACATTGTGAAGACGCATCTAAATAAAAGTATAATGATCGTCTTTTGATGGATACTGCTTCCTTAGGATCCTCTGGTAAGATTCCATATGCCACAAAATCTATAAAGGGGCTTCTCCAGTCTCTCTTGGGAGGATCTGTGTTTACAGCGTAGCTGCATTCTATATGAAAGTTATTTTTCACACAGAATAAATCTCTGTTAAGAAGGATCACCGAATTCTGCCTTCTTATAGGGGTAGCTAAATCTGCAGCTAGACTGGCCAGGGCATCAGCTTCCAGATTCTGAGATCGAGGTACATGCTCTAGGAAGAACCCTTTGAACGTTATGGCTATCTCGACCGTTGCTTGGTGATAAGGAATGAGGTGTGGGTTATGGACTTCATATATTCCTCTGACTTGATTGACGATCAACAAAGAATCACCGAAAGCTTCCAGATATTCGACGTCCAATTCTTTAGCGACTTGGAGTCCGATGAGTAGGGCATTATACTCTGCCACATTATTAGAGCAAGGCTCGCTAAGAGAATATGCTCGATAGATGATGAGTTTATCGGGAGTGACCAGGACAATTCCTACTCCTGAAACCACATTTCCCCTGGGACCAGTCCTAGAGGCACCATCGAAGAATAGTTGCCATGCATCACTTTCCATTGTGGAATTACATTCTGCAACTTCGTCGAGAAAGACTTTGTATAGTTTGGAGGTCTCCGAAATCGGATAAGCAGTTAGGAAATCAGCCAAGGCTTGGCCTTTGATGGACTTCTGAGGGACGTACACCATATCATACGGTGTTAATAACATCGCCCAAGTCACGAGTCAGGAATTAAGAATACTTGGCTTGTTTATCAATACCCGAAGAGGATTAATTCTGGAGATGATATGAATAGTCTGGCCTGTGACATAGTGTCGCATTTTCTAAATGGCGAACATCAGGGCCAAGCATTCTTTTTCCACTGGATTATACCGGTGTTCAACTCCGATCATCATCCTACTTAAGTAGTAGATAGCCTGTTCATGACCCTCATCGATTTTCTGTGCAAGGAGAGCTCCCAAAGAATGATCCATTGCTCGAACATACAGCAAGAATGGTCTTCCTATGACGGAAGGTACCAGAATTGGAGGATTAGTGAGGTAGCGTTTGATATCATTAAACGCTTGCTGACAGGCTTTGTCCCATACGAAGGATACACCTTTTTTCATGAGATGAGAAAAAGGCTGACATCTCCCAGAGAGGTTGGATATGAATCTCCGGATATAAGCCAGACGACCTTGAAATCCTCTGAGTTCCCTCAGATTACGGGGTGGTCGCATTTCTAAGATGGCCTTCAGTTTTTCCGGGTCCACCTGAATGCCTTTAGCAGTAATGACAAATCCCAGAAATTTGCCACTAGATACACCAAGAAAGGACTTTATAGGATTCATTTTGAGTTGATATTGGCGCATCAACTCAAACACTGTCCTCAAGTCTTGGATGTGATTATCCTTGACGCGGCTTTTAAAAGCTATATCATCCATGTAACATTCCACAATTTTGCGTAAATGCTCATGGAATATGTTACTCAGCTCGTTGGTATGTAGCCCCGGCATTTTTCAGTCCGAAGGGCATGACCGTATAGCAATATACCCCCAATGTTGTCCTGAAGGCAGTATGCTTCTAGTCTTCAGGATGCATCTTGATTTGGTTGTATCCTGAAAATCCGTCAATGAAAGACATGCGTTCAAAACCGTATGTATTATCGATCATGACGTCTGTAATGGGAAGAGGAAACTCATCCTTGGGGCAGTCTGCATTCAGATCTCGGTATCGATACAGACATGTACTTTCCCACTTTTCTTTATGACTGGGACAACATTGGTGACCCAGTCAGGATGTTGTTCTTCCCGGATGAAACCACAGGCTATCAACTTCTTGATTTCAGCTTCGATGGCGTCCATCATATCCGGACGAAACCGGCGTTGATGTTGCTTCAAAGGCTTCAAATTAGGCAATATGTTGAGCTTATGAGTAGCCACTTTAGGATCAAGACCTGGCATATCCTCATAATTCCACGTAAAGATATCGATATATTCTTTTATCAGCTAGATTATTTCTTCCCTTTCTTCTTCGGAAAGATTGTTACTGATAAATATCGGCTTTGGTGAAAGTTTATCCCCAACGTCAATTTAGATAACTTTATATTTAGTGGGAGGTTCTCTCTGCTCGAACCGGAGTTCCCACTGTGTATCCATTTGTTGAGCCCAAGAGTCATTCTTAAACGATTCAGATTCTTGTTTGTCTGCTTCGAAGGAATCTGTCAATACCGTATTTACTGGTAATACTCGTTCGAGATCATCATATGAGCCGAAGGACGATGAGCCATCTTGAGAAAAGGAAGAGATATCCTCGTTTGACTCAGAAGTTGCAAGGGAGGTGGTATATCCTAACCCAAAACGAGTTCGTTGGCAGTAAGGATCACCGTACAACGGCATTCGCCTATCTTTCCCGTAGTTGAGGCCTGGTTCCAGCTTCAGGTCATAACCCATACTTTGCATAATCTTTAAAGCTTGTGGGCTATATCTGTGAACCTGCACTTTACCAGCATCGTCATTGGAAGAATCCTCTTGTACATTCGGTTTTTTGCACATGCGACCGAAGATAATTGGATACTGACTGCTGCGAGTAGGCGGGACAATAAAGATAGAATCCTCATGTGGCCCATATATCGTGGTGACATTAGATGATGATGCTACTTCCCACACATACGGATGATAGGAATCTATAGCTTCCATGAATTTTAGTGCTATAGGTTCTATATCGTCATGGGGAGAGGATACCTGATTTGGAATTTGAGCGTCAATGTACTGGAAAAGAGGATCTTTATTATCGTTAGAAACCACGTTCCTGGTTATATTTACATCAGCCGGCTGCTTGTTGCGCCGGAGGTTGATGACCAAAGTGGAGGTTTCTGGTTCAAAGTGATCACTAGAGGATTACCTCCTTTTCCTGACCTGGTTTTGTTCAGGTGGATAGCCATGGGTTCCATGACTTTCGAATAAGTAGTTCGCCTTTCACCTTGATTGACAGAGGTTGCTTGGCAGAGGGTTCTTCTGGCTCCCGGCAGGATTCCTCCTCTGTCTCGCCTGACACCTCCTCTATGTAGTCTTGAGTGTATAACATGGCATCGGAGTAGTAGGATTCTACTCCTTTAAACGGGTTCAGGTCAGCAAACTCCGTTTGTACCGTTCCTTGGACATCTACATATTTGAAGCAATGATGCAGAGTCGAAGGAACGATATTGTGATCATGGATCCATGGTCTGCCCAGCAGAATATTGTAGGATACCTCTGAATAATTGATATAGCATGTAGCCACTGATCTAAGGTCGCCAATCTGGATCTTCAGACGAATTTTCCCTAACGGCTTACTTTTCCTTGTGTTGAAACCCACGATTGTAGTGGTGGTGTAAGCCAATTTGTTAGTAGGAATCCTTAGCGGTCTGAGCAGACTATAAGAAATGATGCTGATCGATGATCCCGGATCTATGTGAATCCGGTCGACCTCCATGGAACCGACATATCCGGTGTAATAGAGGGGTCTGTCATACCTGTTATGTTTTAATAACATGTTATCTTGAGTGAAAGTGATATTTGGGACCACCTCCATCACACTATGGCATTGAGAACATGCCACAGGTTCTTCATCAGGGGACTTGAGCTGGGTCAAGTATGCATCCGCCTGGATTAATGCTTCACTCAGGGCTTGACGAGTGTTTTTGTAAAGCCTGAGTAATTCGAAAATGGATAATCTGGCTGGTGTGTTAGCCAATTAGGCCAGGATATCGAAGTTATATGGCTTCTCTATACATTTTTTTTGAATGTTCTTCAAAGGTTTATCAAAGCGCACTTCTTTTTGCTTGCCCTTGTCCGTCGAAGTTGGTCTCGAAGGACCGGCCTCTGGTATGACGGGTTCTGGTTCTGAAGGCTTGGCAGCTGAGGCGTCTGCCGATGCATCTTCCTGACTTGCTCCATAGTCCTTGAGGTAGGCTTTCCCTGAACGGGTTCTAGTAGGCAAAACCTCTTCTTCTGATATTGAGGATACCGCAACCATATGACATGGTTTACGCTTCGAGTTCTTCTTAGACTTAGCCTTAGCTGCTTGAGTCTCTTCCTCGATCTCTGACACCATATCTGGATAAACCCACATAATCTCGCCCCGCTGGGTAGTTAGGGGTACCAGGTCATAATTTTAACCCCTGGCTGGAGGGAGATTAACGATGTTCATCGTTATCAGGGTAATGTGTACAATACCATCCGAAACTTCTTGAGGAGGCAGATTGCCAAATTGAAGAGAGATCATGTTGGTTGTAACCGTCTTCTCGCTGTTGTGCAAAGTGATGGCCTTAGCATCGATCAACTCCTGGATTTTCCTCTTCAGTATATAACATGCCTTTGTGGGGTGATGTATGTACCTATGGAAAATGCAGTACTTGGGATTATTGGTACTGCCGACTTCATTAGGCCATTTTACCTCTGGGAGGGTAATCTTGCCGCTTTTGACTAGACACTCGAATATGCTCGGAATATCATCGTCGTCAAAAGAGTATACTTCGATGGGCCTGGAAGTCCCAGGTTTCATCTGTGTGGTTGCCGCAGTTTTTTGCCTGGACGTATTGATCGCCAGAGCTTCTTTTCCTTTGGAACCACGAGGATGGTCGCTGTTGGAGGATGACTTCTTGTCTCTATCAGAGGCAGATATCATAATTCTATTATCATGCGCCTTCCGACTGTTGTCTTCAGCGGATAATGCTGAGATGATGAACGAGGGCCAATCATGGAACTGATATGGTCCGGTGAACACCGAGATCACCGGAAGAAGGTTCTTCCTGCAAATGTCCACCAATGCCGAGTCTGGAACTCCGGGAGGCATTTGCAAAGTGGCTTGACGAAAACGTTCGATGAAAGTACGATCGTTCTTTTTTTTCTTCTGCTTCTCTTCGATGAGAGAGGACATAGACATGTCCATTCCTCCTTCGTAGAATCGCGCGAAGAACAAAGTCTTGAAATCTTTAAAGGAAGTAATACAGTTGTCCGCAAGACTACGGTACCACTGATAAGCCACTCCCGAGAGACAGCCTTTGAACACTCGAGTCAGAAGGACGTCATTCCCTTGCAATAACACCGTCATCATACTGAAATAGTTTATGTACTGGCTTGGTGATGTCTTTCCTTCAAACAAAGCCATAGTCTGTGGTTTGTATTTAGGAGGGAAATGGACCTCATCCCAGATAGCAGGGTAAGGCTGGTTGATTCCCAATTTCTTGAGCTGATCTTTATGCTTCAAGGCATCAAATTGGGCTTTCAACTCTCGCACTGCCTGCATCGGATCTTCAGCCGGAAAAGAGATTGTGGAGTGGTGAGAGATCGGTTGTATCGCAACTACAACAGGAGGCAATACATTCTCCGAGTTAGGAAATGGGGTAGCTGCTGACTCTTGATCTATAGCAGGCTCCTGGTTCACGTTGGATGGTGGTAAATCCACTCCCACACGTATTTGAGTCAGAGGGGCCGATGCTTGAGCTATAGCAGGTGTGTGTTCAGTCAGCATCATCTGGTGCATATTCTGCATCATTGATTGCATCTCTTTTAGAGATATCTCTAGCACAGCGATGCGTTGCTCAGTGCTTCCTGGTGGGGAAGCCTCTTCGCGTTCATCTCCAATGGCATAGACTCCCATTTCCCTGGGTGTCTCTGAAGGGTTAGTATAGGTCTCTGTAGAAGTCGACTCTATACTTTCAGCATCTGATTTGGGAAACTAGCGACCCCCAGTGTCGGAATCAGAAGAGTACGAAGCCGGTTGTCGTGACCACGAATGGTTGTTTTGGAACACCCCAGCTTCAGTGTTCTTAAGGAGTTTGTCGAATCTCCTTTGGCTTAGAGTTCTAGAGGAATGACATCTCGAGTTTGACCTTTCTCTAGGTACATGTGAAGCCATATTCACTGATTCATATGCAGGCTCTCCTTTCTGGCAAGACAAAGAGTAGTTCAACCGGTCGAAAACTGACCGTTTTGCTTCAGAACAGCAATAATTAACTATAATTTTATGACTATTACAACAGTGCTCCCTAGGGGGCATAATATACATATTGGAAGATCCTCTATCTTTGCACTTCCGGATAAGAAATACACGCAAGTCAGGAGGATTAACAGAAGAAGAAGAAGAAGGCTTGTTCCTCCTGTTTACATCAGTTGGCATGCGGATATTGGGAACCATAACTTTTCCCCTGCCACCCGTATACAGCAGGTTAGCCATATGAGTAGCAGATGATCCCCGAGGAGTGTGTCTTTCCGCAAACTTGGCCTTCTTTACGCTGAGGGGCTTCACCTGGCGTATTTTAGAACTCTGCTAAGGCTGGCATAAAACTGAGGAGGTCCTCAATCGGCCATCAGCTTCTCGCATAATCTGGAGGGCGGACAAATTCTTCTCTTACTGGCGTAAAGGTCGAGAAGTTGAGAAATCCGCCACTTGTTTTCCCTTGCATAGATTGCAGGGACCATCTGCTTTTCTACGGAAGGAAGATGCATTTTTATGCGCGGAGCGCATTTGAAATTTCTGATTTGGCGCTGAGGCATTATCAAAAAATTTCTCTGCCACATCACAGACGGGAGACTGAGTTTTACGCGCAGGGCGCGAAGCAGACTTCTGGATTAGCACTGAGGCATAACCAGAAGCTTTGTCTGCCATGTCACAGACGGGAGACAAACTTTTATGCACAGAGCGCGAAGTAGACTTCTGGACTAGCGCTGAGGCGTTGCCAGAAGTTTTGTCTACCACGTTACAAATGGGAGACACAATTTTACACGCGGAGCGCGCAGGTTGCGAAGCTACAACCTTGTTGGTCGGAGAAACCGGAGAGTCGGCAGAAATAGTAGGGAATATCCGGGGCATCTATACCTTACGCAGTTTCCTGTTGGCTTGGACGGAGAGAGTGTGAGAGCTACCCCCTGCTCGAAGCATGTCTTCGTAGGCTGACTGGTCGAATTGGACGACCAGGGTTTTCTTCATTGATACCAATGATACTGCATCGTGTTGAGCAATTGCCTTCTCGTCAGATGAGAAAGTAGTCCCCAGCATAGTCACCATCTTGTGTTTGATAATAAACGAATGAAATGAAACAAGGTTTATATGAAACCCTCTCTTTGGTTTACAAACAAGAAGTACAATTAATCCTATACGAGGATGTCAAGTACAAAATTTAATCTGGGTAAATATTGCTATAGGAGTCTGATCTGCGGTCGATCACTTTGTCCCTTGGACCACACGATGATGAAGAAGTATTGTAGAAGACGGAGAAGCTTCAAAGATTGCGAAGGGGAGTAGATGCTCGATACCAAAATCGTCGATCACTACTCTCTGTATGTGCTCTGGATTCTTCTCTCTCTCAAAAATCAATTTTTGACCCTTCGACCCTCGACCTTTGTCAATAGAGGTCTCTATTTATAGGGTTTGGTGACAGTAACTGTCCAGTCGACGTAGAAGCCGAATAGTGAAGAGTGTGGCACCTTTTACCCGGCGGTTATAATAACTGCCACCCACGTATAAATGATCCTCCGAATCTGCATGTGACGCGTGTCCCATCATGAGATAATGTGTATAACTGCTGCGAAGATCACGGCATGCAAGCCACGTAGGTAGCTGTCTCTCGCGTAGAAAAGGTTGGCGTAGAAGCCAATAACTGTCACCATGGCGTAGAAGCCGAGTAGTTGTCAAGTTGGCGTAGAAGCCAAGTAGGCATGGAAGCCCAGTAAGGGTAGAAGCCTGATGCTGTATGGATAGGTAGATAGCCGATCCTCCTTTCTTGACTGAGGTCTTGAGCTAATTCTGGACCAAATAGCCTTATTACGCACCAATACAAATATAGCCTAAGTTGGCGTATTCCGAGGAGATAGCATACGGCGTACTCCTATGGTTGAAAATAGCCAGGTCGGCGTATTTCAAGGAGATAGCGTACAACGTGCTCCTATAGCTGAAAATAGCCTGATGGCGTAATATGCAGAGATGATGATGTGGACGTATTAGCCGTAATTATGGCTCACCCAGTCTTTGAAAGTAGAACAAAATCTCGTGCATTAAATGCAAAGATCTGCCCCCATCACGCGCATTAACTGCAGAGACGTGCCTCGAGCTCTGTACGAAGAGCTGCTTTTGACATAGCAGTTCGTTTTGTCTCTTGCTGAGCGTAAAAGCTCGTATCTGCCTGTATAAAACTAGGCAGCGTATTCCCTTGTATGCATAAAAGCACTTTGTATCAAGGAAATGTTACTAAACGACGGTTTGGGTCTCTGTGCCGCACCATTATTACAACCATCGTCTAGATAGTCGTGCAGTATTCTTTGTCAGGAGTCAGGTTTACTGCATGATTTGACAGGTTCGTTCGAGGAATATGAAGGGTTCCTCGTACAACCTCCCACTCCATTAAAACCGAGTAGGTTTTACGCCGAAGCAGCTTGGAAATACTGTATTACGCTGGTTGTTTTGGAGCTATGTTTATGGTGTACTAGCGACTAAGCTCTGTTGTACGCCGATGGCTCTGAGGTCATTTCTTACGCCACACATCACTGAAATTCTGCTTTACGTGGGTCTTATGCATACTGCGTATAGCTCTGCAGCATATTTTTCATGCTTCTACACCTGGTAGCAGTATCAGCAGACAAGGAGGTTCCTGTGTCAGTAGCTATATTTAGGTTATAGTTAGCTAATAGTTTGTTAGTTGTATTTAGGGATTTACAAGGTTTTGATGTTTTGGGTAGTTAGCTTATATTTGGTTATCATTTTATAGTGTTAGAGTTAGTTAGTGAGATAGGTATGTTAGTATTAGTATCAGTTTCAGTTTTGAGGTATTGGTATGTATATTGTTAGTAGTTTAGTTATATATATATACTTGATTATGTAATTAGTAGTTATGTATTTAGTGTGTATTATTATATCTAGTTTGTTAGATATGTGTTTTGGTAAGTTAATATTATATTGTAGTTAGTATCTAGGTATTGTATTATATTGTAGTACTTAGTGTATAGTTTAGCTATATGTACATTGTATTAGTTAGTGTGGTATTGTATTGATTAGATAGTTAGTATTGAACAGTTAGTTTCTATATTATATTGATATATATATTAGAGTGTTAGCTTATAATTAGTATATTAGTTTGGGGTTTTATATATATCTATTTGTATTAGTTATATGTTAAGTGTTGGGTACCAAGGTATTGGGTCGATACCTAAGGTATTGGGCTTGGGCATCGAGATAGGTGTGATACGCATTGGTGCAAGGTCAAGGTATCCTATTTTATTTTATTTGTTATAGTATTAAGTATATTGCTTGTATATATATATCCAAAATACTATTGTCATATAAATAAACTTGCGTATATTAGGATACGACTTTTTGAGTGTTTTATTGTATCATAGCTTAGCTAGTATAGCTTAGTTTCATAGTGTATCGACTTAGTGACTTAGTGTTAGACTCTTGCAACCTAGATTTTATTGATTTGACTTAGAAATAGCTTATTAACCTAGAATTACATCAATTTAACTTATTTCCATTCTTGAACCTAGTATTGATGCAACATACCATATACAGTTCTGTGTGACCCTATCTTGGGCATCTAGAGACATACCTTGCTCAGGACTTCAGGCAAGTATATTTCTCTGATAGTTTTTAATTCATAATATTATATATATGCATATTCTAGAATTGCATACTAGATCCCGACACAGTGATTTCACGGACTTGTACTACATGGATCCCGTCAGGAGATATTATCCCCTACCGTGTTCAGCGGGTACTCGTGTACATGTATCTCATCGTGTATATTGGGTATTGGTTATATTTTGTTTTCACATACTGCTTGTATTCAGTGTGCTTATTCGTGTACACCCACCGCTCGTGTTCAGTGGTTATGACATTCGTGTACACCCACTTCTCGTGTTTAGTGGTTATATTTCGTGTTCGTAGCGTGTCGTGATTGGATCCATCGGTATTAGTTGGGGGTGGGAGAGTAGGAGTTGATTATGTGATCAAAGCCCATTGTTACATCGTGTACATTATGGTTACATACCTCACTTGTAATCGTCTTACTTGATTATGTTCACCCAACCCGATCACATAATAAACTTGTATTCTGAGGCACATTAGCTAGTTTAGATTGCATTTATTTTATCATATTGCTGACATTCATATTGTTGAACTATATTCTCGTACATTACCTGTATATCTATTATTCATTCATTCATATGATAGTAATCTTGTATTTCATTTCTATTATCTGTTTATATGCTCGATTATGCTATTGAAACTGCTTTCAGAGGTTTGTACTTCGCTCCAATCCTGATTGGATATATTTTTCCAGATGACTGGCTTATAGTGCAGTGTCCCACATTCTACGGGCCGCAGGATGACGTACCTTTAGAGGATACTCCTATAGACTAGGAGGAATTAGTTGCAGAGCCCGAGGAGTTCTAGTTTATTTATGTTGGCTTGTATTAGACTATTCTTTTATTGAGATTCACAGTTTGTATATTATTTTAGATTGTGGATTGTATCTTATTCTTTCTTTTACTATTTCATTCGTGCATTATTCTTCCCTAGTTTGTTTTGGGATTGAGATTAGTTATACTTATGAGATACCATATTGTTACTTCGTTTGGAGTTGAGATAATTGACATGTAACATATTATATTGTTGAGATGTTCGATAGTTCAAAATGATCCAGATAGCGTTCTACCGCCAATTCTGCGGCGTAGACTGGGTGTAACCACATAATCGTGTCCGAATATCCGGGTGCGGGTCGTGACACAATTTTAGTGGTAGTCCATGTAGGTCAAGATTCTTATCGTTATTGTGCTCGTCTAGAGTACTGCTACGAGCCTGCTTTAGAAAATAGGATTTAGGTTGAGAGTTTACTCAATCACACCTAGGAAAATTCCAAATCAATTTTGCAAATCTTTATCTATTGAATATTGCTTTACTTTGAATAAAGTTCTTTCATTCTTTGATGACAGCGTATCATATTCAATATTGATTCTGTATTTCAATCTATCTTCAGGATGATACCAAAGACACGTTCCCAACGCTCAGGTGCCGTGAGAACACGATTAGTCACTTCATCACCCATGAGGGCAGCACCCTCAGACGATGGTCTAGCACCTACATTCAGGAGGTCAGCTTTATCGGTCCAGGTGGGCGTATCAGCAACATCTTTTGGAGGTGCTCCACCTTCGGTACCGAGGAGAGGGCAGACAATTTTCAAGGATCTTCCACATCCACCACCAGTAGTTGATAAGACGCAGATGTTCGCACTCTTCAAGCAGATAATAGAGGCACAGCAGCGACAGTCAGAGGTCCTGCGACAGAGCATGGTGAATGCTCACCAGAATGAACTTGCAGCAGTTGAGAGAGCTGCTATAGTCCAGCCACAGACGGCACCACCTCAGTTTATTACTCAGCAGCCGAGGCCGGGTACCACCATAGACTTCAAGAGGATGGACCCGAAGGACTTTAGAGGCACATGAGGGATCCTTTATGCGGATGATTGGATAGAGGACATCGAGCAGAACTTGTGACTGGCACAGATTCCAGAGATGCTGCAGATAGAGGCAGCAGGGTATATGATTTTTGACATTGCTTTGACATGGTTTCGGACAGACCCCAGAATTGTAGTACCAGGACTCACTTGGGAAGCCTTCAAGGAGATTTTCAAGTAGAAGTTCTTCCAAGACGTGGCTCTTACATCCTTGGAGAGCCAATTCCAGTACCTTATCCAGGGAGGTATGTTAGTGGACGAGTATGCGGCGGAGTATTGCCGACTAGGTCTCTTCGTGAAGGGGCAGAACCATAAAGGCAGAGCCAGGAAGTTCAGGAAGGGACTTAACCAGGAGGTCTTATCCCACACCAACGGAGATCCTACTACAACCTTCGAGGAGATTCTCAAGCAAGCGTAGAGAGCGGAGGATGACTTAGAGGTTGGCTCTAAGAGGCCGAAGGACACAGGAGTATTCAACACCAATACGGGTCCAACGAAAAGGCCTTATTTCCAACAGCAGCACCAGAGGACTTACCAGCACCAGAGGCAACAGTATCACGGGCCAGCTAGAGCGCCAGCGCAGCAGATGCATCAGATCCAGAGGGCAGCAGTTTCTTGCACTTTCTGTAAGAAACAAGGACATGGATGGGATGCATGCAGGATGGGGCTAGGCCAAATGCTTATTCTGTGGATCGGGAGGTCATCAGTTGAAGGCTTGTCCTAAAGTCCCAACTCGTCCAGCTCAGGATAGAGGACAGGCACAGAGGGCACCCGATAGACCACCAGAGAGGCAACAACAGAGAGGACCTCTACTACCACAACAGCAGTTAGCCCAGCATCAGCAGCAGAGATCAGTGCAGCGATAGGGGCAAGCTTTTGTCTTGACTGTCGAGGAGGAGGAGTCGGTTGGCGATGTCATCTCAGTTTTAGTTTACCTCGAATCCTTTCCAGCTCATATTTTGTTCGATTCCGGTACTTCTCATAGCTTTGTATCTGTATCTTTTGCTTTGAGACATTATCTTGAGTCTGAGTCGTTGGTAAGGACTTGCAAGATCATGACCAGGGGTGGCATTATCCTGGTTAGTGATGTTTGTAAGAACCAGAGAGTTTATTTGGGAGGCCGTGAGCTGAGCGTTTATTTACTCGTAATGCCACTTCCGAGTTACGATATAATGCTCGGGATGGATTGGTTGAGTAGACATCATGCTAGTATCGATTGTCGTAGAGACAAAGTTTTATTTCAGACACCAGGAGTGTCAGAGTTCGAGCTCGTTCGAGGAGCAGAGCAGAGCGAAGGCAATTTTTGTGGAGCTTTGGTAGAAGAGAAGGAGCCGCCATATCAGTTGATTACAGAGTTCTTAGATGTCTTTCTAGAGGAGTTGTCGGGGTTGTCGCCGGACAGAGATGTGGATTTATCTACAGATTTGGTGCCAGACGCAAATCCGATATCTCAACACGTCTATAGAGTCAACAACAATGAATTGTTGGAGTTGAAGAAGCATGTGGATAAGTTGCAAGACAATGTCTTTATCCGTTCTAGTTCATCACCATGGGTTGCTCCGGTATATTTTGTACCAAGGATGGATCGGTACATATGTGTATCGACTATAGTGTACTTAACAAGCTCACTATCAAGAATAAATACCCGTTAACGCGGATTGACGACTTATTTGACCAGTTGAGCGGAGCGAAGGTATTCTTAAAGATAGACTTGAGGTAAGGGTACCACCAGGTAAAAGTTAAGAGAGAAGACATCCTGAAGAGAGCTTTCAGGACTCGTTATGGACAGTTTGAGTTCTTGGTGATGCCATTTGGGTTGACCAATGCCCCGACAGTATTCATGAACCTGATGAACAAGGTGTTTCATCAGTACCGGGGCCATTTTTTTGTAGTCTTCATTGATGATATTCTGATATATTCGAAGACCCCAAAGGAGCATAAGCAGCAATTGAGGATAGTTCTCGAGACCCTCAGGAAGGAGAAGCTGTATGGCAAGTTATCAAAGTGTGAATTCTTCCTTGATAAGGTTAAATTCCTCAGGCACATTATTACAGGAGATGGAATCTCGGTAGACCCAAAGAAGATCTCAGCAGTTTAATCATGGTCTACCCCAAGTTCAGTAGAAGAGATTAGGAGTTTCCTTGGATTGGCAGGCTACTACCGAAGATTTGTTCAGGACTTTTCCAGACTTGTAGAGCTGATGACTAGACCAACTAGGAAGGACGTAGAATTCGTCTGGAATGAGGATTATCAGTCAGCATTTGAGGAGCTGAAGAGAAGATTGTCTACAGCTCCAATCTTGATACTACCATCAGGAGTAGGAGGATTTTCCATTTATAGTAATTCATTAGGAAAGGGTTTGGGTTGTGTATTACAGCAGCATGGGAATGTGATTGCCTATGATTCCAAGCAATTACGCCCGCTTGAAAAGAACTATCCTACCCATGATTTGGAGTTGGCAACGATTATTTTTGCTCTCAAATTATAGAAATACTACTTTTTTGGAGAGAGAGTGAAGATCTTTATAGACCATAAGAGCTTAAAGTATGTGTTAAGACAAAAAGAATTTAACATGAGGCAACAATGATGGTTAGAGCTGATGAAAGACTTTGACATATCCTTGTAGTACCATCCAGGAAAGGCCAACGTAGTCGCGGATGCCTTGATCAGGTATCCCGTGGCTATGTGCTTGACTAGAGACCGACATTTATTGGCAGATCTTGACAGTTTCGTCATAGAGGTATTAGTTCCTGGAGATGCAGCACAGATGTGGGGACTTCAGGTATAGTCAGAGCTGATGGACCGGGTCAGTGCCGGACAGTATGAGGATGATTCTCTGAGGAGCATCATCGCACAGGTTCAGATCAGGCTGGCAGAGGACTTCATTATCGCAGATGATGGAGCATTGCGACATGGTACCAAATTATGTTTATCGAGAGAAGCATTGTACGAGGAGATTCTGCAGGAGGTGCATTTTTCTTAGTACTCTATGCATCGAAGTGCCAATAAGATGTATAGAGACATGAGAGAGCATGTATGGTAGTATGGCATAAAACTGGAGGTAGCTAGCTTCTTGTCCAGATGTGTAGTTTGCCAGCAGGTCAAGGCGGAGAGACAGAGGCCAGGTGGATTGCTTTAGCCTTTATCCATTCATGAGTGGAAATAGGAACATGTGACCATGAATTTTGTATCAGGACTTCCGCGTTCTCCAGGAGGTAAGGATGCAATTTGGTTTATCGTGGACAGGTTGACCAAATCAGCCCAATTTCTGCCATTTAAAGTGGGTACATCTACAGAGAAGCTCGCAGAGATGTATGTGCGCCGGATAATCAAATTATACGGTGTTCAAATAAGTATAGTCTCAGATCAGGATAGTCGCTTCACGTCCCACTTTTGGAGGAGTTTACAGGCTAGCTTGGGCACTCAGCTCAAGTTCAGTACCGCTTATTACCCTCAGACTGACGGACAGTCGGAGAGAACAATTCAGACTCTCGAGAACATGCTACGCACCTATTTTTTAGATCTTGGAGGTTCTTGGGAGGATTACCTACTCTTGGTAGAGTTTTTATACAATAATAGCTACCAAGCTAGCATTAAGATATTACCATTCGAGACATTGTATGGACAGAGATGCCGCGCTCTGTTATCCTGGGATGATGTTGGTAACAGAGCTTTATTGGGACCAGAGATGGTAGTGGATGCAGCCGAGAAGGTGAAGCTTATCAAGGACAGGAGTGGCGCAGGACAGCCAGCGGTATTGGGCCGATAGCCACCAGCGACCTTTGGAGTTTAAGGTATAGCTTTAGTTTTGTTTTGCTTGTGTTTGATTGTTGCTTGTTATAGTGCTAAGGTTGTGTTTAGTTCTAGGTTGGCGGTCTGGTTTTCTTGAGGATTTCTCTGACATGTGGCACAATTTATTTTGGTGGAGGCGGCAAGCTTAGTTCGCGATTTATTGGACATTTCAATATTCTTCAAAGGGTTGGTGCAGTTGCATACAGACTAGACTTACCACCTGTATTAGAGGGGGTGCACCACATAGTTCATGTATCATAGCTGAAACGGTACGTGGAAGATCCCAGTCATGTGTTGGATCACTCGAAGATAGAGGTGGGCCCTACTCTTAGCTATTCTGAGCACCCAGTTGAGATTTTGGATCGGTGAGAGAAGGTGCTGTGGAACCAAGATGAATCCTTTGGTACGCGTCGCATGGAGCACCACTCGCAAGGAGAGAGTACCTGGAAGCGAGAGGCCGAGATGCGCGAGCGATATCCATATATGTTCGAGCCGTGAGGTATAATTCTTTCTTGCATTGTATTATTTGCTTTTGGTAGTTAGTTTCTTTCTTAATTTTGAGGATAAAATTTTTCTAAGGTGGGTAGGATTGTCACCCTCATATTTTTATTTAAGGGTAGTTTGGTAATTGACATGGGTATTTGAATTTTTAGGATTTATTGTATTCAAATATTGTGCATGCTTGATTATTTAATTATTGTATTATTTGTTGATTGTTAGTTGTAGATTATTTTAGACTTGTGTAGTGGACCTAACCTATTTTATTATATGCATGAACCGTCATTTTAGATGAGTTTAGTTTGAGCCAATGAATTAGGCCCATGGATTAGGAGGGTGTATTAATTAGTGTAACCATTGGACCAGAACCTTCCCTTCCTAATTAATTTCTTCATGAGAGGCCCCAAGGGGTGTTTTGGATATTTTATAATAGCTTGGGAGAGGGGAATATGGTCAGCCATTCTAGAGGAGATAGAAATTATTTTACTTCATAATTCCTAATTCCTTTAGATCTAAATTTTTCCTCTTTCTATTTCCTTTATTCCCTCATCAATTCTCCATCAATTCTTCACAAATTCCATTCCTATTATTTATTGGAGGCTTCTACATCAAGGATATTCAAGAAGGAAGCAAGAAGCAAGAAGAAGGCGGCCAAGATCTACAAGGAGAGGAGCTACTTTGCATTTAGGGACTTTTTATTGGGAAACCATCTCCCAATAGGTACATTTCAGTTTTCTTCCTTCTAGTAGACTCTAAATATAAGATTTAACCATGAGAAACTAACCCACATGCATAGGCTATACAAAGGAATTTGGTTTTAGGTTCATCGGAGACCAACGGTGGAAGTTATGTGCATTTTGGTGTCAATTTTGGGAGAATTCTGAGATTGGCACATATAGTATTTATTATTTGGTATAATAGATTAAATTGACATATGATTGCTTATTTATGACTAGTGTCGTATCCATAATTTGGTACGTGTAGGTCGTATCTCGTCAATTTGACGAAACAGGTTAATTTTGGGGGTTTTTCTGCGACACGAGGACTTGTGCATATCACATTGTGACACAGACACGTAGTTAATCTAATTACTATATGTATTGTTCATAATTAGTGTATTAGAATTGCTGGTATCCTCCAGGATGTGTTTGGTTGTCTGTTGGAGCGGTATCACAAGCGTATCAAAGAATTAGTGTGACACGGATGCGGTGCACTCCACGTGTTTAGTGTTTGCTCTCAATTTTATTTGTGCAAGTGTATGTATATATCTATGTGATATTTATATAATATATATATGTATTTAATAGTGTATATGACTAGAGTATATGTGTGTGTCTATATATATATATATGTATGTACGAGTATTTATATGTATATACGTATATAAATGTGTTTGTGTGTTTGTGTGAAGTGGCAGTGAGTAAGGAGAGAGGAGGATCACAGTGCAGTAACATAGAGATATGCAGCTCAAGGCAGTGCTCGAGGAGAGCATAACAGCTCGTGCACTGAGAGGATGCTGCAGCCAACACAGTTTACTGCATAGCACAGTGCTGCAGAATGTGCATTATGTGCAGCTAAGTGCAGCATTATGCACAGCAGATTGGGTATCAGTTCTGCATCAGCGACTGAACAGGGAAGAGCCACAACATTCGCAGGTAGCACAGCAATAGCAGGGAGTTCCCTGCTAACTTGTGCACTGAGATGTGCAAGGCAACAAGGGAACTGAAGGTGTACATTTGTTCAAGAGGCAGTGCTTGTGCACTGGGAGCATTGAGCAGTCTTCAGCAGGAATAATAGGAAATGAGGAGTACTGTGATGGGTATCTCATCACATGTATCAGTGACAGCAACACCTGGTAGCAGAATCAGCAGGCAAGGAGGTTCCTGTGTCAGTAGCTATGTTCAGGTTATAGTTAGCTAATAGTTTGTTAGTTGGGTTTGGGGATTTATAAGGTTTTGATGTTTTGGGTAGTTAGCTTATATTTGGTTAGCATTTTATAGTGTTAGAGTTAGTTAGTGAGATAGGTATATTAGTGTTAGTATCAGTTTTAGTTTTAAGGTATTAGGTATATGAGTTATTGGTATGTATAATGTTAGTTGTTTAGTTATATATATATACTTGATTATGTAATTAGTTAGTTACGTATTTAGTGTGTAGTATTTATATCTAGTTAGTTAGATATGTGTTTTGGTTAAGTTAATATTATATTGTAGTTAGTATCTAGGTATTGTATTATATTGTAATACTTAGTGTATAGTTTAGCTATATGTATATTGTATTATTTAGTGTGGTATTATATTAATAAGATGGTTAGTCTTGAGCATTGATTATAGTTAGTTTCTTTATTATATTATATATATATATATATATATATATATATATATATATATATATTATAGTGTTAGCTTATAGTTAGTATATTAGTTTAGAGTTTTATATATATCTATTTTTATTAGTTATATGTTAGTGTTTTGGTTTACCTTGGGATACCAAGGTATTACCAAGGTATTGGGTCGATACCCAAGGTAATGGGCTTGGGTATCGAGATTGGTGTGATACACATTAGTGCAAGGCCAAGGTATCCTATTTAATTTGATTTGTTATAGTATTAAGTATATTGACTTGTATATATATCCAAAACACTATTTTCATATAAATAAAGTTGCGTATCTTAGGATACGGCTTTTTGAGTGTTTCATAGTATCGTAGATTAGCTAATGTCACGCCCCAGTCCCAAAATACCGAGGGACCAGACGCGTGATAATGGCCAGCAGTACGCACCGATGGATAAACCCAATTTAATGGATCCATCAGGGCATACTTAAGCTGTAATATAACAATAAGCAGGTCCAATAATACCTAATCACAGACTATACTAATCTCATCCACAACAGATAATCACAGATCAAATGCCAGAGTAAAAGCAAGTAAAAAGAATCTAGCATATCTCAATAAAGAGTCTCGGAGAACAATCCGAGAACAAGTCTAATACAATGATGCAATAGACTGGAAGTAAAGTAAATAGGAACAGAAGTAAATGAGTATCTCAAACCAATACCCAGGAGAAGTCCTCTGGTACGATCCCGTCCTCTGGTCCTGGTACTGCTCCAATGTAGGCACCTGCTTCTGCTCCATCTAATGCTCCTGTACTGTACAACTCTGGGTAGATCTCGTCTGCAATATCTGGGGACATAATCCGGATCCAGGTCCTCAGGGGACATAGCAAGGTACAAGAAAGCTCATGCCAATAAACAATAATGCAGTGCAGCAAATAATAAAATAAGCAGGGTAAGTATGTAAACATCTGTGCAATATGCCAGAGAGAATATCAATAGTACTCAGGTTGAAACGACTACAAGCTCTGTGTAGGGGAGCCGGGTAGCAGTGATATCATGAGATGGTCTAGCTCAGCGGGAGACTGAGTAGCCGACATAATATAGTCAACCTGTAGCCTGCGGGTCTCTCCAGCAATCGATGGAACAATAAGGGAACACTAAATAACCAGCTAAGTGATATGCAAGATGAGAGCAGCACTAGAACTCAGGCTGAAGCATACTACAAGCTCTGTGTAGGGGAGCCGGGTAGCAGCAGTAATATGAGTAATGGGCCAAGCTCGGGCTTCAGAGTCTTGTGCCTCACGATAATAGGGGTGTATATATATATGATCAGCCTGTAGCCTGTGTGTCTCTCCCCACCCAATGTAATCACACGTCTCATGTCCATGATACGCACAATCATATCTAATGCAAAAAGTCATCTAATGTCTAGGAATATAATATCAATGTCAAGTCCTGTATCCTATACAGAATCACCATGAATATCTCAGGAAGATCCTGTCTCATGAATGGTGTCAAGTGTCCTGGGTCATATGGTACTTGATAAGACAAGTACGAAAAGCTAAAGTGTCGCGAATATCCATCTCTAGATGACAATACACAACACCGCGTACGGTGTTGGCACCCGACTGATAATCGGATGCTAAGTACGTCACACGGTCCTAGGTTAAGCATGCACAGCACTATAAAGAAGCAAGAAAAATATGTAACAATACTGCAGAGTTTGGCAAGGTACACTTGCCTGGGGTCCTGGCTCCAACTGTAGCTCTGGTCTCAGTGTGATCTGCAGATACTACTCCGGTTGCTGAAATAAACATTACCATTAGATTCAGAAAATATCAAATAGCTAGAAACGCCTGTCCTTACGTCCAATTTGGACACAGGGGCAAAAATAACAATTCTGGGCCAAAGCGGGGTCCACATGTGGGCCACTTTGCACCGAAAAGCGTGTCAGGGTCAAAGGTCTCCAAATGCGTCAAACTTAGTGTCAACAAGTCAGGAACGATCATACGAACCCAACGGAACTTCCAGAATTGGATTCCGATGAGCCGATCACAAAATCGCCCGTCGAGCGGGGCCTGTGGGGCCCACGACACGCGATTTCGTCAACGTTCTCAGAATCGAACCAAACTTGACCCACAGGACCAGCGTATTGCTACGAGTCCGATGGCGCAAGTTTCGTCTCGATCTGACGTGTTTACACTAAGTTACAGCGATTTGCAGAAAAGTCGGATACGGGCCGTTGTCCGCGGATACGCACTGATTCCGGTGTGCACGCACATCCGAATCAGCTTCTGCGAAATCCCGCACGTCCGTATCGACGGCGCGCACGTATCTGTGAAGTCCGCGCGCGACCAAGTCGTCCCGTTTGGCGGGGCGTACTCGGTTCCGGGGTGAATTGGGTGTTATTTTTCCTGTTTTTGGATCGCGGCTCGCGATTACCACAGGACGCGATGCCCCGAGCGGATTGCACGGGCACCGAGAGGGTTATACAGGCTTCACAACGCAATTGATGGAATTGAAAACAGAATCACGAGGTGAGAGATGCAGGTACCTGAACGGGGCCTGAAAACAGCGAGTATTAATCGTGTCCGACACGCCTAGGGTTAGGGTTTATGGTTCCTGTGTCCGGCCGTGGATCCTGTGTCGAGTCCTTGCTGTGTCCGTGTCTTCTTTTCATTGGGGTGTCGCCGGAGTTGGCTGAGCACGGTGGAGGCGAGCGGCTCGACGGAGTCTGTGGGCGAGGCAACGCTGGCCGGAGGCTAAGGGAGGTGCTGGTTCGTCGAGTTGGTGTAGGATAGGGTCGGCTCAGGCGGGTCACCGGCGGTGAGGCTAGGGCTGAGGTCGTCAGGGAAGGAGGCGGTGGTGCTGCAGCAAGGAGGCGAGTTCAGGGCGGAGGAGAAGAGGGGTCTGGGTCGAGCGGGTCGAGTGCTGGGGTGGCGCTCTGCGGCGGTTGCGCGGGGAGGAAGTTGAGGAGGGGTTGCTCGGCTGAGCACGGCGACGCCGGCGGAGATGAGAGGAGAGGGAGTCGTGGGTGCGGGGAGGTTCTGGAGGCGGGCTCGGGTGAGGGGGTCGACGAGCCTGGCGGTGGCGACGAGGACGGAGTCGTCGAGGGGTTCCGGTGGGGCAGCGGGAAGGTGCTCCTGGCGGGCGAGGAGAGGCTGATGAGGTCGGCGGAAGGCGGCTGTGAAGCGGCCGCGAGCGGGGGCGCGGGTTCTGGAGGGGAGCGGAGACAGCGGAGAGAGGCGGGGTTCTCCGGCGAGGTGGTCGTCGTCAGGAGGAGGTCGAGTTGGTGAAGCCGACGGTGGTGAGGACGCGGGGCTGAGTTAGGGTTCCGGTCAAGGGGCGGCCGGCAGCTTAGGGTTAGGGTTAGGAATTTAGAATTTAGGGATTAGGAATTTGGGGATTAGGGATTTGGGAATTAGGGTTTCTTCCTCTTTTCTTTTGTGGAGAAAACCTAGGGAATAAGTAGGTATTTATACTTACAGAAATTAGAATAGGGTTAGACCTAGGATTCGGGCTGGGTCAACGGGTCAACGCTCCTTGGGCTGGGCTTCGGCTCTCATGGGGATATCGGGCGTTGGCACGGATTTAAATTCGGTTTAATTATAAATTAGTTTCTAGGGCTTTAAACGGGTTTCCGGAGTCCAATAAACTCACCGAAAAATGTCATGCGTCCGGTTTTCCGTTTTACACCATAAAATACTATTTCCATAATATTTTAATATGAATTAACCGTAATTAAAAATCATTGAATTACCAACGCCTAGGTTTTAATTCCCGAAAATTACCAGAAAAAATTGGGGAAAAATCCGAAGTTAAAATTCTGAAAATCAGGGGGCTTACAATCTACCCAACTTATAAAAATTTCGTCCTCGAAATTAAATTAGGGTAGGGCTCTCTCTCTGTCAAGTCTCACTTGATTACAGTCTAAGAATTTATCTCAAGTGAGCATTACGGTCTCTACCCAACTTAGAATTTACCCATCTATCATCTAAGGCTATACATCTAATAAAGCTATGCCCCAACTTATTTAATCATGCTATTAAATCCTCAAGTCTTTCAACACCAAACATATCATGTATGATACTCCCTTCATCATATATAAATGGTCATCAATAATGCGACCGGCCTGTGGGGTGTATCTAGTACTATCTATAAATCAAACCTATACCCAAGCACGAGGTTTCGTCTTTCCGGAATAAGGGAAGACAAAGATCAATGATAAAGAGTTCAAGGGTGAGTTAGTAGAACAGAAGTATCAGGATCAAGGCGTTTAATGAAGTCCAATGGGAATTGTCAAGTTGTTGTGGATTGAAATCCTATTGGTAAATTCCTATTCGTATGCTCGTATTAGTACAGTTATGTAACTGATACGATATGCTCAGACATATCTAGAGGGCAAGTATACTAGTCAACTATATATCCCAATCCACGTAAAGTAGTCGTGCGAAGAGGCGAACCAAAATGCACTAAGGTTGATCAGACCATAATACACTGATTCTGAATAGACAACTGTATTAGTGTACGCGTCCAATAATACAGATGTCATGATCAAGCTCAATAAAAGGATAAGCTTGCAAAACTAGGCTATATTAGCAGCATAAGTCAAGGTAGTACAACAATTAGAAGTACGCTAGATGATGATGAAAGAAGGTACAACTTAATTCAAGTTCTTAAAACAATCACAAGATAAGCACAATCACAAAAGACTCTATAATCTCTACTGTTATCAATTATAAGTAAGTTCAAAATTACATAGGTTAAGTCTGAGGTCACGAACCAATATGCACGAGATAAAACAAATCTAGAAACAGAAAACTACGAAAAATTATGCGCATTAGCTACTCCATGAGTCTGCGCGTCCTCTGAAGTCATCGCTGGAGCTTGTTCACGTTCTTGTAGTTGATTCCTCTGCTGCTGTTGAGCCTGCTGAAAGAGTGTTGTTTGTGGTGCCAAGGGTGGCCTCGGCTGATTCCCTCCTGGGGCTGGTGGTATGACTCCTTCAATTTCCGTTTGCGGTGCTCCCAATGCTGGATGGGCTGGCCTTGGTACTGGTAACGCTTGTTGGTTATCCACTGGTGCTCTTTCTCGACGCTCAGGGCATTCTCTTAATAAATGCTGATTGGATCCGCAAACTATGCATAACCTCTTCTTTCGTCTGCACTCGTCCTCAGTATGGCCTCGCTTGCGACAATATGGACAGACAGGTATTGCCTGTGGAGATGCTTCTGGTGGCTGGTGCATGTGAGACTTCTTTGTAACTTCTTCATGTGGAGCTCTGGTTGGTGCTGATATGGCTGGTTGTTGAATCATCAATGCTTTCTCTCGATGCTGAAGACAATCCTTGGCTAAGTGTTGAGTGTTTCCGCAAATCAAGCATAATCCTAACTTGCGTCTGCATTCTTTTTGAATATGGCCTATCTTGCCACAGTAGTGACAAGTTGGAAGAACTAAGGCTCTTGGTGCTGCTCTCGGTGGTGGATTCATCTGTGGTCGCTTTGCAGCTCTTTCCTGTTGTGCTTGGTCCGGTGCTGATGCATACAGCCGCTTCTGGCTGGACTCTATCCTTGTGTTGTACTCCATGGGTCGTGCTGTAGCAAGAACATTCTCGTCTAAGGTAGTTGTAGTGGGGCTGATTAATCTCCGTAGCTCCGAGCTAAATCTGTCGATGAACTTCTCCGCTTGGATTTGCTGGGCTTCTTCCTGAACCTTCTGTTGGGCTTGCATCATCGCATAGAACATGCGAAACATCTGTTGTTCGTCCATAGCCTGCCCTTGTGGAATGGTAGGCGTCGGTGGAGCCAACTGCGTCGATGGTGGAACGTCATCTTCCAGGATTCTCGAGGCATGCTGACTTGCTTGCTGTGATGATGGACCTTCACTAACTGGTGTCACTTCATCTCCGTTGGTTACCACATCATCTCGTAGTGATCTGGCAGGAGTCTCGTTGTTTGTTCGTGAATCCAAAACTCTGCAACCAAAATAAACAATAAGAGGCGCACAAGAATCGGCAGGATGCGAGTCAAGAATTTAAATTCGAATCTGATATAGATATCAAGGATGATTCAAGCAAGTGGATGAGATCTTAGAAACTTATCCTATTCTTATTGTAGGCTTGCTCGGTCCCTAAGTTGAAACCGAACAATTTAGTCGTTGACCTGCATGGGCCACCACAAAAACCATGTCACGCCCCAGTCCCAAAATACCGAGGGACCAGACGCGTGATAATGGCCAGCAGTACGCACCGATGGATAAACCCAATTTAATGGATCCATCAGGGCATACTTAAGCTGTAATATAATAATAAGCAGGTCCAATAATACCTAATCACAGACTATACTAATCTCATCCACAACAGATAATCACAGATCAAATGCCAGAGTAAAAGCAAGTAAAAAGAATCTAGTATATCTCAATAAAGAGTCTCGGAGAACAATCCGAGAACAAGTCTAATACAATGATGCAATAGACTGGAAGTAAAGTAAATAGGAACAGAAGTAAATGAGTATCTCAAACCAATACCCAGGAGAAGTCCTCTGGTACGATCCCGTCCTCTGGTCCTGGTACTGCTCTAATGTAGGCACCTGCTTCTGCTCCATCTAATGCTCCTGTACTGTACAACTCTGGGTAGATCTCGTCTGCAATATCTGGGGACATAATCTGGATCCAGGTCCTCAGGGGACATAGCAAGGTACAAGAAAGCTCATGCCAATAAATAATAATGCAGTGCAGCAAATAATGAAATAAGCAGGGTAAGTATGTAAACATCTGTGCAATATGCCAGAGAGAATATCAATAGTACTCAGGTTGAAACGACTACAAGCTCTGTGTAGGGGAGCCGGTAGCAGTGATATCATGAGATGGTCTAGCTCAGTGGGAGACTGAGTAGCCGACATAATATAGTCAACCTGTAGCCTGCGGGTCTCTCCAGCAATCGATGGAACAATAAGGGAACACTAAATAACCAGCTAAGTGATATGCAAGATGAGAGCAGCACTAGAACTCAGGCTGAAGCATACTACAAGCTCTGTGTAGGGGAGCCGGTAGCAGCAGTAATATGAGTAATGGGCCAAGCTCGGGCTTCAGAGTCTTGTGCCTCACGATAATAGGGGTGTATATATATATGATCAGCCTGTAGCCTGTGTGTCTCTCCCCACCCAATGTAATCACACGTCTCATGTCCATGATACGCACAATCATATCTAATGCAAAAAGTCATCTAATGTCTAGGAATATAATATCAATGTCAAGTCCTGTATCCTATACAGAATCACCATGAATATCTCAGGAAGATCCTGTCTCATGAATGGTGTCAAGTGTCCTGGGTCATATGGTACTTGATAAGACAAGTACGAAAAGCTAAAGTGTCGCGAATATCCATCTCTAGATGACAATACACAACACCGCGTACGGTGTTGGCACCCGACTGATAATCGGACGCTAAGTACGTCATACGGTCCTAGGTTAAGCATGCACAGCACTATAAAGAAGCAAGAAAAATATGTAACAATACTGCAGAGTCTGCAGATACTACTCCGGTTGCTGAAATAAATATTACCATTAGATTCAGAAAATATCAAATAGCTAGAAACGCCTGTCCTTACGTCCAATTTGGACACAGGGGCAAAAATGACAATTCCGGGCCAAAGCGGGGTCCACATATGGGCCACTTTGCACCGAAAAGCATGTCAGGGTCAAAGGTCTCCAAATGCGTCAAACTTAGTGTCAACAAGTCAGGAACGATGATACGAACCCAACGGAACTTCCAGAATTGGATTCCGATGAGCCGATCACAAAATCGTCCGTCGAGCGGGGCTTGTGGGGCCTACGACACGCGATTTCGTCAACGTTCTCAGAATCGAATCAAACTTGACCCACAGGACCAGCGTATTGCTACGAGTCCGATGGCACAAGTTTCGTCTCGATCCGACGTGTTTACACTAAGTTACAGCGATTTGCAGAAAAGTCAGATACGGGCCGTTGTCCGCGGATACGCACTGATTCCGGTGTGCACGCACATCCGAATCAGCTTCTGCGAAATCCTGCACGTCCGTATCGACGGCGCGCACGTATCTGTGAAGTCCGCGCGCTACCAAGTCGTCCCGTTTGGCGGGGCGTACTCGGTTCCGGGGTGAATTGGGTGTTATTTTTCCTGTTTTTGGATCGCGGCTCACGATTACCACAGGACGCGATGCCCCGAGCGGGTTGCACGGGCACCGAGAGGGTTATACAGGCTTCGTAACGCAATTGATGGAATTGAAAACAGAATCACGAGGTGAGAGATGCAGGTACCTGAACGGGGCCTGAAAACAGCGAGTATTAATCGTGTCCGACACGCCTAGGGTTAGGGTTTATGGTTCCTGTGTCCGGCCGTGGATCCTGTATCGAGTCCTTGCTGTGTCCGTGTCTTCTTTTCACTGGGGTGTCGCCGGAGTTGGCTGAGCACGGCGGAGGCGAGCGGCTCGACGGAGTCTGTGGGCGAGGCAACGCTGGCCGGAGGCTAAGGGAGGTGCTGGTTCGTCGAGTTGGTGTAGGATAGGGTCGGCTCAGGCGGGTCACCGGCGGTGAGGCTAGGGCTGAGGTCGTCAGGGAAGGAGGCAGTGGTGCTGCAGCAAGGAGGCGAGTTCAGGGCGGAGGAGAAGAGGGGTCTGGGTCGAGCGGGTCGAGTGCTGGGGTGGCGCTCCGCGGCGGTTGCGCGGGGAGGAAGTTGAGGAGGGGTTGCTCGGCTGAGCACGGTGACGCCGGCGGAGATGAGAGGAGAGGGAGTCGTGGGTGCGGGGAGGTTCTGGAGGCGGGCTCGGGTGAGGGGGTCGACGAGCCTGGCGGTGGCGACGAGGACGGAGTCGTCGAGGGGTTCCGGTGGGGCAGCGGGAAGGTGCTCCTGGCGGGCGAGGAGAGGCTGATGAGGTCGGCGGAAGGCGGCTGTGAAGCGGCCGCGAGCGGGGGCGCGGGTTCTGGAGGGGAGCGGAGACAGCGGAGAGAGGCGGGGTTCTCCGGCGAGGTGGTCGTCGTCAGGAGGAGGTCGAGTTGGTGAAGCCGACGGTGGTGAGGACGCGGGGCTGAGTTAGGGTTCCGGTCAAGGGGCGGCCGGCAGCTTAGGGTTAGGGTTAGGAATTTAGAATTTAGGGATTAGGAATTTGGGGATTAGGGATTTGGGAATTAGGGTTTCTTCCTCTTTTCTTTTGTGGAGAAAACCTAGGGAATAAGTAGGTTTTTATACTTACAGAAATTAGAATAGGGTTAGACCTAGGATTCGGGCTGGGTCAACGGGTCAACGCTCCTTGGGCTGGGCTTCGGCTCTCATGGGGATATCGGGCGTTGGCACGGATTTAAATTCGGTTTAATTATAAATTGGTTTCTAGGGCTTTAAACGGGTTTCCGGAGTCCAATAAACTCACCGAAAAATGTTATGCGTCCGGTTTTCCGTTTTACACCATAAAATACTATTTCCATAATATTTTAATATGAATTAACCGTAATTAAAAATCATTGAATTACCAACTCCTAGGTTTTAATTCCCGAAAATTACCAGAAAAAATTGGGGAAAAATCCGAAGTTAAAATTCTGAAAATCAGGGGGCTTATAGCTAGTATAGCTTAGATTCATAGTTATCGACTTAGTGACTTAGTGTTAGACTCTTGCAAACTAGATTTTATTGGTTTGACATAGAAATGGCTTATTAACCTAGAATTGCATCAATTTAACTTATTTCCATTCTTGAACCTAGTATTGATGCAACATACCATATATAGGTCTGAGTGACACCAGCTTGGTCATCGAGAGACACACCTTGCTCAGGATTTCATGCGAGTACATTTCTCTGATAGTTTTCAATTCATAATATTGTATATATTCATGTTCTAGAATTGTATACTTGATCCTGACACAGTAATTTTATGGACTTGTACTACATGAATCCCGTCAGGAGATGTTATCCCCTACCGTGTTCAGCGGGTACTTGTGTACATGTATCTCATCGTGTATATTGGGTATTAATTATATTTTGTGTTCACATACTGCTCGTATTCAGTGTGCTTATTCGTGTATGCCCACCGCTCGTGTTTGGTGGTTATGATATTCGTGTATACCCACTGCTCGTGTTCAGTGTTTATATTTCGTGTTCATAGGTGTCATGATTGGATCCATCAGTATTATTTGGGGGTGGAAGAGTAGGAGTTGATTATATGATCAAAGCCCATTGTTATATCGTGTATATTCTGGTTACATACCTCCCTTTTAATCGTCTTACCTGATCATGTTCACCTAACCCGATCACATAATAAACTTGTATTCTGAGGCACATTAGCTATTTTAGATTACTGTTATTACATCATATTGCTGATATTCATATTGTTGATCTATATTCTCGTACATTACCTGTATATCTATTATTCATTCATTCATATGATAGTGATCTTGTATTTTATTTTTATTATCTGTTTATATGCTCAGTTATGCTATTGAAACTGCTTTCAGAGGTATGTACTTTGTTCCAATCCTGACTGGATATATTTTTCCAGATGACTGGCTTAAAGAGCATTTTTTATATTTATGGGCCTTAGGACGGCGTACCTTTAGAGGATACTCCTATAGATCAGGAGGACTTAGTTGCAGAGTCCGAGGAGGTCTAGTTTAATTGTGTTGGCTTGTATTAGACTATTATTTTGTTGAGATTCACAGTTTGTATATTATTTCAGATTGTGGATTGTATCTTATTCTTTCTATCGCTATTCCATTCGTGCATTATTCTTCCTTAGTTTGTTTTGTGTTTGAGATTAGTTATGTCACGACCCGCACCCGGAATTTGGGCATGAGCCGTGGGTACGTCCATCCTATGCCGCAACATCGGTGGTAGAACGCTGTCTAGGTCTCAAACATAACTCATCTTGTCAAAGGTCTCAACTCCATAGGGAGGACAATGATATACATGAATCAACGGTTTATAATATACTCAATCACAAGACTATTGGAAAGTAAATAGCACGATAAGAAATAAGGATAAAGAGTTTTGACATAAGTCATGCACAAATATAAATACATCACAAGTCTATAGTCTAGATGTCCACTAAAAGTCACCATAATAATAATATCCAGATCTCAGTTCTAGAACAATGGTACATAAATAAGACAGTCTAAATGTCTGTGGGTGGAATCTCCTCTATGATGGGTAACTCCTCTGGGATTTCTGGTATGAAATCTCCGTCTGCTCCCGAGCCATAGTGGGTAGGACAGAAATCCTCCAAGTCCTCTGAAAATATTATCCAGTCAGGATTGGAGCGAAGCACAAACACTAAACAACAGTTTCATTTATGTTGACAAAAATTATAAAACAATGTAAGGAATACAAGATGAAATAAATACTGGAAATATAGAATACTAGAGAATACGAAATAAGCAATAGAACATCTAGCAATGAATAAAAATATAAGTAAATGCTAAAATAAGTGAACCAGAATAAAGAAATAAATATCTGGCTATGTGTTTGAAATATCAGTTTATTATGTGATCGGCTTGGGACGAGATCAGGCTTGATATATATGATTGGCTATGATACATGTGAGGTCAGGCTAACCATCTGGTTAGCTCTGATGCGAGTAATAGTCAGGCTAATCATATATATCAGGCTATGAGGCATGTAAACGGTCAGGCTACACCAGACGTGATGTGTGGGGTGAGCTATGATGCATGTAAGGTGGGGTATGATCACATAAACTGCTAATATTTTCCCATCCCCAGCTAGCACGATGGATTCCAATTATGACTCCTCATGACAGGTATCTAGGGTGCTAACCCGTGTATCCACAGTGTCAGAGTCAAGTATATTATACAACTGGAATTATAGAATTAATTAACAAAAACAAAAACTATCTGAGAATGTACTCGCCTGTGGTCCCGAGGAAGGTACGAGGATCAATGTCCAAGGTAAGATCATGACGACCTAATTATGGAATATCAAAGTCAAAAAGCTGAAAAACAGGGATAAACATGTTTAACTAATTAAATGCGAGGCTTCTAGGTTATATCTAAGGTTTACTGGTCAATACTAGGTTAATTAGGACCATACTAGGTCTAAACCTTTTTACTCTAGGCTCTCATGTTGATACTAAACCACATTTACATACTAGGCAATTTGTATAAATACAACTCCTATATAGATTCTAGGGTGCTACTTAAACTATTTAATTCTTACTTAACTTGTACTCAAATTCCAACCTTAACTCATATACACTAAGTATTACTAGGATACCGAGAATATACTTTATGTGATACATTTCAAAGAGTGATACCCAAGGTACTACTTGTTATGTTGCACACTGGAACCCATGCCCTCAACCATACCTCACCTAGGATACCAACAAGGCCGTTACTAGTATCTTAGTTGCTACCTACAAGAACTGACCTATCTCCCTGTCACGACCCACACCCAGTATAGGGGCACAAGAGCGTGGGTACGTCCAGCCTACGCCGCAGCATCGGCGGTAGAACGGTGTCTAGGTCATGTAACTATCTAATCAATCTCACATGAATATCCAACTCCATAAGGAGACACAGATATCACCATATAATATGGAATATACTCAATCACATAAGCTAAAGCACGATGAGATATCGAAGCAAACAAATAAAGTACAAGACAAGTCTAAACAATAATAAATAATCTAACCTGCAATCAATAACATCCAAGTCTCCAAATATGTCGAAAACAAGTCCTCTATGTCATAGTCTGGAAAAAATATCCAGTCAGGATTGGAACAAAATACACCTCTAACAGCAGTTCCATGTATATTGATAAAAACTATAATATAGTGTAAAGAAATACAAGACATAAAGGAATACCGGTAATAAGAAATACTGACGAGCATGGATTTACTGGAAATAGAAATACTGGAATAAATGGAATACTAGAACATCATCATCAATATACATCTACCAATGAATAGAACTACAAGTACACGCAAGAATAATGAACTGGTATGTAAGTGTGTTCAAGAACAATAACTAGAACATGTAGAGATGCTAGATCAATATACTAGAGATGCATGTCAAGAACATCTAACCAAGTGTGTGAAATATACGCATATCATGTGATCAACTTGGGACTATATGACCCATTACATTGATTAGCGATCATCCCTAACAGGTCAGGCTAACCATATGTAACAATGATGAGGCATGTAAGGGTAAGGCTGTACCGACGTGAAGTGTGGGTGAGCTATGATGCATGTAATGTTGGGTATGATCACATAAGCTACTAATATTTCCCTATTTATCCCCAGCTAGCACGATGGATTCCAATCACGACTCCTCGTGACAGGTCGCAATGATGCCAACTCGTGTAAATAACAGTGTCAGAGTCATGTACGCTATACAACAAGAGTTATAGAGATAATCAACATAATGGAAACTGTCAGAGAATGTACTCGCCTGGGGTCCTTAGCTGGTATGAATCAGAGTCCAAGTCACCATCCAAATAGCCTATGTATTACAAATTTACCATGTCAAAAGATAATTTATTTTAATTTATTTAATTCTGGTATTATTACTCTAAAATCTTATTTTAATCTTATTATTCTGATTTTTAGGTTAATTCCTAAATTTGTCCAAAGGAACTAAATTTTATCAACTCGAGACTCATGGCACGCAAATCTAGGCGATCTGTTGACCAAAAAGTCAACTGACACAAACTCGACTTTTATGCATGATTTTCAGTAGATTTTAGTATAAAAAACATGCTGAAATTTATAGCTCGTCCGAATTCAAATTCGTTTGGAAATTAAGGCACATACAAATTTCGTATTGTGCACCGATGGTTAAATTCTAACCTAGAAGTTCTACAGAATTAACAGTATATAGATATTTCGTATTAAATTCTGGTAAAAACATATGTCAATTATCTTGACATTAGATTTCGGTTACTTTAAACGGTTCATGATTCTGATTCCTGGTTCTCCCGGAATCGCAAAAACATCCAAACACGTCTATTTTTGGACATGCTGTGCTATACGAATTTTCCAAAATTTAATACTCATAATTTAGTAAAACAATTTATATAATCAGGAAGCTAACCTCAATATCGTTCTAACACAAGAAACTGGGTCTCGTTTGGAGTCCAAAACTATGCGCAATGGCTTTTGGAAGATGAAGGAACCCTAGATGGCAATTCTCCAAAATTCGGCACAAGAAAACCCTAAAATTTAATAACTAAACTATTATATATATAGATGAGAGAGGGAGTAGCCGCGGCTCAGATCTTGACACATGGCAGCCATCCACGCTGCCCGCTAAGATCGAACGGTTAGCGTTCAATGCGGCTCGGCTCAGCTCAGTCCGACTCGGACTAGGACGCGGCTCGACTCGGTTCGCGGTCAGCTCGGCGCACCCACAGCCACCCCTCTGTCGCTGATAGGCGGGCCCCGCACTATTGGCTGCGGGAGGCTGACAGGGTGGCCCCTGTTCGCTGACTGGGCAGAAATAATTACTTTTTGGTTTTTATTTTCAGAAATTAGTTTTTAATTCAGTTTTTCATAATTACCTCAAAACAAAATGCTAAACAATAATCAGAAAATTCCCAAAAAATTCTAGAAAATATATTTTATTATTTAGAACCTAAAATAAAATTTTGGAATATTTTTAATTATGTTTGACCCTAAAATAAATTCTTGAAATTCCTAGGAAATTAGGGTTACTAGTTTTTAATTAACTAAAAATTGTGAAAAAATTCTAATAGTCCCAAATTAACCTAATAATAACATTTAAGCTAGAATTTCAGGATACGAAGGTTACAAGTCTGCCCACCTTAAAAGAATTTCGTCCTCCAAATTTAAAATCCTCAATTATTTTATTTATTTATTTATTTACTACCATTAAAATTAAATTCATCAAATCATATAATCATGAACTAATCCATATTGTTACTTCACAATATTCTCAAAATTCTATAAATATCATATCCCTAAAAATCTTCAAATTTAAAATCAAAATTTATTCTTATCACAATCTCCTCTAAAATTTTAAGTAAATCACTAAATACAGAATATACTATCAAATCCTTTAATTGACATCCAACCAATGCATAATTATAAATTTAAAAATCTTATCCTAAAATTTGAATTCAATCCTAATCCATTAATCATCTTAATCCTCGATTTCCTTTCCACACAAAATCAAATAATATAATAGTTATGAAATCTTCAAATACCACATTCAATATAAGTTCATAATTTGTAGTCCAATGAATATAATGATAATTTCCTCAACTGTTAGTGACATTCAATCATGTCACAATTTTCATAAAACTTTATGATTTAACAAATCGTCAATTCTGTCATATTAAAATCTTAACTCTCTTGATTTAAATAAATATTTATCCTCAAAATTTAAGGCACATTGTCTCTCTTTGTCAAATCATAACCTCTTCATTAATTCTTCACTATGGTCAAACTCTCAACAATCAAAGTCTAAGAGAATCCTACCTATAGTCTTACAACACGCAATACAACACGCTATCTAGATAAAATATGCAATCTAGATGAAACATGCAAAGTCATAGTCTCTTTTGTCATGGTATTATGGTCTCTGTCGGGGTGTACTACAAGCTACATTCTAGCAAGAAGATCATTGATACAGACTATGGTACTAGGAAATCAATCAATAAAATAGACGAAAAGGAACATAAGAAAAGAACAGAACATAGCCTTCTAACACAACCATAGGTTTAATGATGCATCCAAAGTTTCATACCCTTATCCTTTTAGGTACCACTGTTTCTACTACAAGCACATCCACTACTAGCTCTCTTACCTACTATAATTGTTTATACAAGTTGTTCTTATCACTCAAGTGCACACCAAGTGCAACACACCAAACTAAGTACTGCTCATTCTAATACAACTCTTGATGGAGGCCTAAGTCAGTTTGCAGTACCATCTCAAGCATTCTCAAGCCAATAGATCCTTACACATGCACATTAACCACTCATACACATTTCTTACCCATCATAAAATTTTATCATCAAAATAAAATTATCAAAATTTAACTTCTTGAACGATGTAAAATAAAATGCATATATTTCCTCAAAAGTCAAATACTCAATATCGAAATAAAATTTTAATCATTTCCAAAATCTTTATAGCTTTGACTATGTTTATTGAATTGAATTTTAATCCTCAAAATTTTAATAACATAAAATCTTAACTCCTCAAAAATTCTTAATTAAAATTCCTTTCCACTCTTTAAATTATAAATTTAAATCCACAAGTGTACATATAAATACTCACAGTCTCTAATACTTAAGGTGCACACAAATACACCAATTGTCCACAACCATCAACAATGTACTGAATATTTGCACTGCTCAGATTACTTGCACTAACACTTCCAATGATTCAAAGTTATTATCACACATATTTTCTCCAATGATTTTCTATCTATATTACTTGATACACCAATCTAATTATGAAGTACTTACTGTTATTAGCACCTTGCTCAACAAATCCTTGATATATAATTACCAGCACTATTGGTATGGTAACACTAGCTCCATCATTAGATCACCTCATCAAGCTTATTAGAACTCCCGATGATTCGTACTAGTTATAGCACCCATGTTTCACTTCACTCTTAATGGCAGGCATATGGTTCCATATCTCGATTGATGTATAAGCATATCTCTTAATCCTTTTACAGCCTGTTAAACTAATATGTGATACACTTCACAACTTTTATTACTAATCCTGATATTTCTCTACTTATGATATCTCATTAAACCCTTTATGAATATACATTCCTTTACTCTTAACACACCCGGTATCAATCATCAAATTGAATATCATGCTCCATTAATCTTTAACACAATTTCTTGATACTTAATTATTTACATAGATTATCCAATTACATAAATTTATGACTATCTAGGACGGGTATGCTGACTCTGATACTAACCCTTGGAACCATCTCTGATACTCTTTTCTTCTTCTATCTATAGTGCCAATACTAACTATAATAACACCTATCATAGAACCATTGCTACAATGTACTATGCTATGGGTATCTCTAGATTAAGGCCTACTGCTCACATGTCCAACTAAGGAACACTTACAAACTAACAAGTCACACTCAGTCAACACTAATACAAGACACAGACATAATTACAAGTAACCAATTATCATACTAACAAGAAAAACTCAAAGAAGCTCAAAAAAGAACGGGATTAAGGACTGAAGGTATTGCTATTGCTAGTAAAGAAAAGAAGCGACGGAACAAAGTCATGTAATAACGAAATAGATATGTATTGAGATGGGACTTTAAGAACCATTTAAGATACAACCTGATAATCATACACGTCTATCAGAAATCATGACACTCAGAATCCTCGCCACACCAGTAAGCATAGATGCGATTAATGACAGGTTCCGTAACTAAGGTATGCAACTCTATAATCATGTCATCTAGAATCCTTGCTATGCCAACTGGTATGGCTGCGAGAAATTCTAAATTTCATAACTAAAGTATGTACATCCAAGTCAGATTCCTACGTTTCCACCATGACAGCTAATATGGCTGCGATAAATTCTAGGTTCCATAACCAACGTAGGCGTTTTACCTTTCTCACTGTCCTCATCAACATATGTCATCAAATGATACCGTAAAGTTCAGTCCATAAAATTCATCTCGATATGAAATCAAAATCCAACAACGATACCAAGAATTAAATTGATAACTAATCAACAAGAATCAAACTCAATATCAACAAGTGAGAATGGACGAAAACAAGGGGAAAGGATTTAAATCGAAATTTATAATGAGATTCTCAAGGGTCATCCTAGGAATCTCTCAAATAATTTGTGATTGAGTATCCTCTCTCATCCTAGTATCTTATGTCTTATATTCTATCGCAGGCATGCAGTAGTACAACTAAGATGTCGCACTACTACGACATCGCACAACTTATGAAGTCTGACCTGCATAGGCCACCACAAAAAATGTGTCACGACCCGCACCCAGTATAGGGCATGAGAGCGTGGGTACGTCCAGCCTACGCCGCAGCATCGACGGTAGAACGGTGTCTAGGTCATGTAACTATCTAATCAATCTCACATGAACATCCAACTTCATAAGGAGACACAGATATCACCATAGAATATGGAATATACTCAATCACATAAGCTAAAGCACGATGAGATATCGAAGCAAACAAATAAAGTACAATACAAGTCTAAACAACAATAAAAAATCTAACCTGTAATCAATAACATCCAAGTCTCCAAGTATGCCGGAAACAAATCTCCTATGTCATAGTCTGGAAAGAATATCCAGTCAGGATTGGAATGAAATACACCTCTAACAGCAGTTCCATGTATATTGACAAAAACTATAATACAGTGTAAAGAAATACAAGACAGATAGGAATACTGTCAATAAGAAATACTGACGAGCATGGATGTACTGGAAATAAAAATACTGGAATAAATGGAATACTGGAACATCATCATCAATATACATCTACCAAAGAATAGAACTACAAGTACACACAAGAATAATGAACTGGTATGTAAGTGTGTTCAAGAACAATAACTAGAACATATAGAGATGCTAGATCAATATACTAGAGATGCATGTCAAGAACATCTAACCAAGTGTGTGAAATATTAGCATATCATATGATTGACTTGGGACTATATGATTCATTACATTGATTAGCGATCATCCCTAACAGGTCAGGCTAACCATATATAATAGTGATGAGGCATGTAAGGGTAAGGCTGCACCAACGTGAGGTGTGGATGAGCTATGATGCATGTAAAGTTGGGTATGATCACATAAGCTACTAATATTTCCCCATTTCTCCCCAGCTAGCACGATGGATTCCAATCACGACTCCTCGTGACAGGTCGCAATGATGCCAACTCGTGTAAATAACAGTGTCAGAGTCATGTACACTATACAACACGAGTTATAGAGATAATCAACATAATGAAAACTGTCAGAGAATGTACTCGCCTGGGGTCCTTAGCTGGTATGAATCACAGTCCAAGTCATAATCCAAATAGCCTATGTATTACAAATTTACCATGTCAAAAGATAATTTATTTTAATTTATTTAATTCTGGAATAATTACTCTAAAATATTATTTTAATCTTATTATTCTAATTTTTAGGTTAATTCCTAAATTTGTCCAAAGGAACTGAATTTTATCAACTCGAGACTTATGGTACGCAAATTGAGGCAATCTGTTGACCAAAAAGTCAACCAACATAAACTCGACTTTCATGCATGATTTCCTGTAGATTTTAGCATCACAAATATGTTAAAATTTATGGCTCATTCAAATTCAAATTCGTTTGAAAATTAAGGCACATACAAATTTCGTATTGTGCACCCATGGTTAAATTCTAACCTAAAAGTTCTTCAGAATTAACAGTATACAAATATTACGAATTAAATTATGGTAAAAACATATGTCAATTATCTTGACATTAGTTTCTGAAACTTTAAACTGTTCATGATTCTGATTCCTGGTTCTCCCAGAATCGCGAAAACATCAAAATGCATCTATTTTTGGACATACTGTGCTCTACGAATTTTCCAGAATTTAATACTCATAATTTTGTAAACAATTTATATAATCAGGAAGCTAACCTCAATATCATTCTAACGCAAGAAATTGAGTCTCGTTTGGAGTCCGGAGCTATGCGCAATGGCTTCTGGAAAATGAAGGAAGGAACCCTAGATGGCAATTCTCCAAAATTTGGCTCAAGAAAACCCAAAAAATTAATAACTAAACTATTATATATATAGATGAGAGAGACAGCAGCCGTGGCTCAGATCTTGACACATAGCAGCCATTCGCGCTTCCTGCTCAGATCGAACGGTTAGCGTTCGATGCGGCTCGGCTCAGCTCAGTCCGACTCGGACTAGGACGCTGCTCGGCTCGGCTCGATTCGCGGTCGGCTCGGCGCACCCACACCCACCCCGCGGTCGCTGACAGGCGGGTCCCGCACTGTTGGCTGCGGGAGGCCGACAGGTGGGCCCCTGTTGGCTGAATGGGCAGAAATAATTACTTTTTGGGTTTTCTTTTTCAGAAATTAATTTTTAATCCAGTTTTTCATAATTAACTCAAAATAAATGCTAAAAAATAATCAGAAAATTCCCAAAAAAATTCTAGAAAAAATATTTTATTACTTAGAACCTAAAATAAAATTTTGGAATATTTTTAATTATTTTTGACCCTAAAATAAATTCTTGTTTTTAATTAACTAAAAATTGTGAAAAAATTCCAATAGTCCCAAATTAACCTAATAATATCATTTAAGCTAGAATTTCAGGATACGGAGGATACACTCCCTACCTTATTCTGCTACTGCAGTTTCCTTGTATGCAAGCAATAATTCTCATTGTACAGGTAGCTCAGTCAAGGAACCCCCCCCCACACACTCTGCATACTCAATACCTCTCACTCACTCACAGAAAATTACTGATCTAATGAACCATTCACAGTGTCCTCACTTGAATTCACCTGATACTCTGAAGGCTGATACCCATCCCCTACTCCACACAACTTATTGGGGGTACAGGTACTGCTGTGGTCTGGGTACACCCTTTTCCCCTAATAACCTATTGCAGTACACACAATATGGTCTCTGAGCCAACATGAGGCTACTGGCACAGGCAACCTGAACTAGAATAAAGGCAGCAACCTATAGACTTAGGAAGCAATAACAGGGAAACACAAAATTTTTAGGATACTCAGATACAAATGAATAGGATACTCAAGGTAGCAAAACATCTCCATCATCACAATCATGCACACAAATTTCTATTTGTAATGGATTGAAGTTAGCCCAAAAGAATAGTTAAACCAACTCGAACTAGCTACTAATACTTCCTAGGTTCAACCCAATGCACACTGAGAAACTCAATTCACAGCCCATCACTCATGAACCCAAGTACTCATAGTTCACAAATTCACTGATACATAACACTATCACCAATCCTACACTGCTACTACACTGAATTCCCTCAACTACCTAATGCATAGGTCACCAAATTCCTCCACTCATTCACTCACATACTGTCTCTGCTTACTGACCCTTAACTCAGTGCACAGTGAACTTCCCCCACAGTGCCAAATCACAAGTCTCTCGCCTCCACATACTCTGATACATAGAACCCTACCTCTCACAACTTTTAACACTGACACAATCATTATCTCACTGATACTGAACTCTAGGGAACTCAATCAGCTGATACTCGACTAACCACTGGCACTGAACACAGTGATACACAGTTTCACTCACTAATACAGAACTAGGGGAACTCAATCAGCTGATACTCGAATCACCACTGGCACTGAACACTGTGATACACAGTATCACTCACTGATACAGAACCTGACCCTCTTATCCCCAATCACTGATACTGATACACAGTATCAGAAACTCACCCCCTAATACTGATGCACAAAACCCTAACACACATCTTAAAACCTGACTGCACACAGGACTTGAGGTTATGTACAGTCACAGGGAAAACCTGACTCTACACAGTATCAGAACTCACCTAAACCATTACACAGAACCCGACTGCACACAGAATCTCCCCCTTCAATATACACACAATAACACATATATACGTAGGTATATAACTACACACACACACACACACACACACACATATATATATATATATGAATAACAAGGTTCCTAAGAACTAGGTTAAAATTAGGTATTCCCTCCAGGGAGCATTTCATCAAACATATGAAGTACAAAAAAATGGATTCCACCATAAGAACTCCTAAATGCCCAAATCTAAACCCTAAATCGAGATCAAAACCATAGGTAGGAGATGTAATCATGTATAAATGCATATTCCCATGATTAGGGTTCACGAAATTTGGGAAAAACCTTTGTTGGAACACTAAAACACTAGAATCACCTAGGTCTTCATGGAAAAACCTAAAGAACCAATTCTAAATCAAATGGTGGGCTCCTAAAGGCCAAACAACAATTAAAAACAGAATTAAATGGGGTTTAATTTGGATTCTAACCTATTGGGAGATGGTTTTCCAATATAGGTCCTTTTTCTTCAAATCTTCTTGGTCCAAGCTCCTAGATCTCTTTTGATGGAGAAGGAAATGGGTTTCTAGTGAGGCGTCCCGACGTCCAAGACTTGATCTCCCTTGCCAGCCCCTTTCTGAACTTCCGGGCCCTGTCTCCTTGATCTTGAATCATCGACGGCGCAAAATGACTCAGGCGACAAAACTCCGCAGCGAACTCATCAACAGACATGCTCCCTTGGAACAAGTCATGGAACTGATTTTCCAAGGCTCCCAGGGCAACATCAGGAAAGAACTTCACCTTGAAGAGCTCCCTGAAGGCCTCCCAAGTAAGTCCCCAACAACGATTCTCGTCTCAGTGCAAAACCACGTCAGGGCGATGTCGAACATCTGGCTGTTGGCGGCCTCGATCTGAAGAGCCTCCGGAAGCTGCGCCAAGCGCAAGTTTCACTCTATGTCCTCTAGCCAATCGTCGGCATAGAGTATCCTCTCCGTACCTTTGAACTCCCGAGACATCATCCTCTTGAAGTCCACGATAGTGCCCGGCCTCTGGTGGTGCTGGCCATGATGCTGCTGCTGCGCAACTCTCTCCACAGCCTGGAGAGCTACCTGATGAGCATTCTTTATGCTCACCCTCATCATCTCAGTCTGGGCCTGGTGCGCCTTCGCCTGCTCCTTCTGAGCCACTGTTGACGTCCTCTGGGCATCAACCATGCCCTAGATCAGCGCGAACATCTGTGCCCCATCAACGGGCACACCTCTTGGAAACTAAGTCGGTGGTGGTGGAAGAGGCTCCGTCACAGCTATGGGAACCCTCTTAACAGGTGGGGGAGGAGGACCCCCAAAAAGTGCAGATACTCCTACGTGCACAGGAGATATAGGAGATACTGCGGATGTCTGTCCCACCGGGCGAAAGGTGACAGACCTCTCTGAAGCTGCTGCTCCGAGTCTCAAGGACCTGGTCTTCGGCGGCATTCTGAAGACAGATTGAAAGAATCAATTAAGGTAATAGACACGATATCATCAAGGAAGGACAGTAAAAATTCTAAAGGAAATAATCATTAAGAGTAGCATTATAAGAATCAGAAATTTCCTAATTGTGATTGAGCATATCCTCGGCCTAAATCCTATTTCCTAAAACAGGCTCGTAGCATTACTCTAAGCGAGCACTAATACGATATCGCTCTAAATTCGAATCTAGACCTACTTGGGCCACCACTAAAAACGTGTCACGACCCGCACCCAATATTTGGGCATGAGCCGTGGGTACGTCCAGCTTACGCCGCAACATCGGCGGTAGAACGCTGTCTAGGTCTCAAACATAACTCATCCTGTCAAAGGTCTCAACTCCATAGGGAGGACAATGATATACATGAATCAACAGTTTATAATATACTCATTCACAAGACTATTGGAAAGTAAATGGCACGATGAGAAATAAGGATAAAGAGTTCTGACATAAGTCATCCACAAATATAAATACAGCACAATTCTAGAGTCTAGATGTCCACCAAAAGTTACCATAATAATAATATCTAGATCTCAGTTCTAGAACAATGGTACATAAATAAGACAGTCTAAATGCCTGTGGGTGGAATCTCCTCTAAGATGGGTAACTCCTCTGAAATTTCTGGTATAAAATCTCTCTCTGCTCCCGGGCCATAGTGGGTAGGACAGAAATCCTCCAAGTCCTCTGAAAATGTTATCCAGTCAGGATTGGAGTGAAGCACAAATACTAAACAGCAGTTTCATTTATGTTGACAAAAACTATAAAGCAATATAAGGAATACAAGATGAAGTAAATATTGGAAATATAGAATACTAGAGAATATGAAATACGCAATAGAACATCTAGCAATGAATAAAAATACAAGTAAATGCTAGAACAACTGAACTAGAATAAAGAAATAAATATCTGGCTATGTGTTTGAAATATCAGTTTATTATGTGATCGGCTTTGGACGAGATCAGGCTTGATATATATGATTGGCAATGATACATGTGAGGTCAGGCTAACCATCTGGTTAGCTATGATGCAAGCAATAGTCAGACTAATCATATATATCAGGCTATGAGGCATGTAAATGGTCAGGTTATACACGACGTGATGTGTGGAGTGAGCTATAATGCATGTATGGTAGGGTATGATCACATAAACTACTAATATTTCCCCATCCCCAGCTAGCACGATGGATTTCAATCATGACTCCTCATGACAGGTATCTAGGGTGCTAACCCGTGTATCTACGGTGTCAGAGTCAAGTATAGTATACAACTCGAATTATAGAATTAATCAACAAAAACGAAAACTAATAGAGAATATACTTGCCTGTGGTCCCAAGGAAGGTGCGAGGATCAATGGCCAAGACGAGATCACGACGACCTAATTATGGAATATCAAAGTCAAAAAGCTGAATAAAAGGGATAAACATGTTTAACTAATTAAATGAGAGGCTTCTAGGTCATGTCTAAGGTTTACTGGTCAATACTAGGTTAATTAGGACCATACTTGGTATAAACCTTGTTACTCTAGGCTCTCATGTTGATATTAAACCACATTTACATACTAGGCAATTTGTATAAATATAACTCCTATATAGATTCTAGGGTGCTACTTAAACTATTTAACTCTTACTTAAATAGTACTCAAATTCTAACCTCAACTCATATACACTAAGTATTACTAGGATACCAAGAATATACTTTATGTGACACATTTCAAAGAGTGATACCCAAGGTACTACTTGCCATGTTGTACACTGGAACCATTGCCCTCAACCATACCTCAACTAGGATACCTACAAGGCTGCTACTAGTATCTCAGTTGCTGCCTATAAGAACTGACCTATCTCCCTACCTTATACTGCTGCTACAGTTTCCTTGAGTGCAAGCAATAATTCTCAACGCACAGGTAGCTCAGTCAAGGAACCCCCCCCCCCACACACACACTCTGCATACTCAATACCTCTCACTCACTCACAGGAAATTACTGATCTAATAAACCATTCACAGTGTCCTCACTTGAATTCCCCTGATACTCTGAAGGCTGATACCCATCCCCTATTCCACACAACTTGCTGGGGGTACAGCTACTGCTGTGGTCTGAGTACACCCCTTTCCCCTAATAACCTAGTACAGTACACACAGTATAGTCTCTGAGCCAACATGAGGCTACTGGTGCAAGCAACCTGAAATGGAATAAAGGTAGCAACCTATGGACTTAGGAAGCAATAACAAGGAAACACAAAATTTCCAGGATACTCAGATACAAATGAATAGGATACTCAAGGTAGCAAAAAATCTCCATCATCACAATCATGCTCACAATTTTCTATTCGTAATGGATTAAAGTTAGCCCAAAAGAACAATTAACCCAACTCGAATGGCTACTGATACTTCCTAGGTTCAACCCAATGCACACTGAGAAACTCAATTCACAACCCATCACTCATGAACCCAAGTACTCATAGTTCACAAATTCACTGATACATAACCCTATCACCAATCCTACACTCTACTGCACTGAATTCCCTCAACTACCTGATGCACAGCTCACCAAATTCCTTCACTCATTCACTCACACACTGTCTCTGCTTACTGACACTGAACTTAGTGCACAGTAAACTTCCCCCACAGTGCCAAATCACAAGTCTCTCGCCTCCACATACTCTGATATATAGAACCTACCTCTCACAACTCTTAACATTGACACAGTCATCATCTCACTGATACTGAACTCTAGGGAACTCAATCAGCTGATACTCGACTCACCACTGGCACTAAACATAGTATCACTCACTGATACAGAACCTGGGGAACTCAATCAGCTGATACTCGACTCACCACTGGCACTGAACACAGTAATACACAGTATCACTCACTAATACAGAACCTGGCCCTCTTATCCCCAATCACTGATACCGATACACAGTATCAGAAACTCACCCCCTAATACTGATGCACAGAACCCTAACACACATCCTAAAACCCGACTGCACACTGGACTCGAGGTTATGCACAATCGTAGGGAAAACCCGACTCTGCACAGTATCAGAACTTAGCCAAACTATTACACAGAACCCGACTGCACACAGAATCTCCCCCTTCGATATACACACAATAACACATATATACGTAGGTATATAACTACACATACATATATATATATATATATATATATATATATATATATATATATATATATATATATATATATATGAATAACGAGGTTCCTAAGAACTAGGTTAAAATTAAGTATTCCCTCTAGGGAGCATTTCATCAAACATATAAAGTGCAAAAAAATGGATTCCACCCGAAGAACTCCTGAATGCCCAAATCTAGACCCTAAATCGAGATCAAAACTATAGGTAGGAGATGTAATCATGTATAAATGCATACCCCCATGTTTAGGGTTCACAAAATTTGGAAAAACCTTCGTTGGAACACCAAAACCATAGAATCACCTAGGTCTTCATGGAAAAACCTAAAGAACCAATTCTAAATCAAATGGTGGGCTTCAAAAGGCCAAACAACAATTAAAAACAGAATTAAATGGGGTTTAATTCGGATTCTCACCTATTGGGAGATGGTTTCCCAATGTAGGTCCTCTTTCTTCTAGTCTTCTTTGTCCAAGCTCCTAGATCTCTCTTGATGGAGAAGGAAATGGGTTTCTAGGGTTTATAAATTCGGAAATTTTTGGGGAAGGAAGGGTTTTGTAAGTGGAGGCTAGGTTTAGGGCTTTCTTCATGAATGAAGAAGCTTGAGGGAGGCTCCCTCTCACTTAAATAGGATTAGGGTTAGGATTAGGGCTTCTAATGCCAAGTGGTTCAATTAGCCCTTCATGATTAGACATGAAAAACTTAATTTAATAAGGGTTTTGTCTTTTACCTAGGGTTTTAACTAAAACAAATCTACCGATTATGGTTTGGTCACAAGGGTTAAACCTAATGAGTCTTTAGGTCAAGCCCATAAACCTATACATTAAGAATACCCTACAATTATTTAATAACTTATCATACATATTTATTTACACAATAATTAAACATAAAAATTACAATAATGCCCTAATATAGAAATGTGGTAGTGACACGTTATACTTGTGAGATACCATATTGTTTCTCCGTTTGGAGTTGAGATGATTGACATGTACCATATTATATTGTTGAGATGTTAGATAGTTAGAAATGACCTAGACAGTGTTCTACCGCCGATTCTGCGGCGTATGCTAAGCGTAATCATGTACTCATGCCCAAATATCCGGGTGCAGGTTGTGACAAATCTGAACTAGTTAGGTCCACTAACACAAGTTCAAAATAATAAACTAACATTCTACAATAAATAAATAATATAATAAATAAATTTACAACATGTACAATATTTAATTAATTATGAAATTATGAAATTATGAAAATATTCTTTCCTAGAAAATATGGTAGTGACAAGAATTAATAGAAATTATCCCGACTCCAAGTTCAAGCACTCATTTTAATGCTTTAGAAGAAGCTTATACCTCTACTTTGTACGCAACATTAAAGGAGTTGAAAATTTTGGTGCTCGAGAAAGGTTTATTGTCACGCCCCAGTCCCAAAAGTACGCAGGACCAGGTCACGTGGCAATAGCCAGCTGTCATATCTTCGTGTATATCCCAATTTAATGGATCCTAATGAAGAGTGCTACGCTGTCCTAAATACTAATATGTTCCATAATAATCAACCACAGATAATCTAGTCTCGTCCACAATATAAACAATAAGAAGTACTAAATAAACTGCTGGAAGATAAGCACCAGTCACAAGATATCATAGTACAAACAATAATGTCTGGTGGGAACAAACCCACTACTATGACGAAATAAGTACTGAAATAATAGATAAAAGATAATGACTAGGGCATCGGCTGACTAGATAATGATGCTCCCAATCCTAGGCAGAAGACCTACAAGTGATCACGAAAACTCTGACGATAGTACCTCTAGCTCCTCTGCGGTAGCGAACCTCGTCTTATGTCCTAGGCCGTACACTGTGGGGTAAAATGCCTACATATATATATATATATATATATATATATATATATATATATATAACAAGGATCCTAAGAACTAGGTTAAAATTAGGTATTCCCTCCAGGGAGCATTTCATCAAACATATGAAGTGCAAAAAAATGGATTCCACTCGAAGAACTCCTGAATGCCCAAATCTAGACCCTAAATCGAGATCAAAACTATAGGTAGGAGATATAATCATGTATAAATGCATACCCCCATGATTAGGGTTCACAAAATTTGGAAAAACCTTCGTTGGAACACCAAAACCCTAGAATCACCTAGGTCTTCATGGAAAAACCTAAAGAACCAATTCTAAATCAAATGGTGGGCTCCTAAAGGCCAAACAACAATTTAAAACAGAATTAAATAGGGTTTAATTTGGAATCTCACCTATTGGGAGATGGTTTCCCAATGTAGGTCCTCTTTCTTCAAGTCTTCTTTGTCCAAGCTCCTAGATCTCTCTTGATGGAGAAGGAAATAGGTTTCTAGGGTTTATAAATTCTGAAATTTTTGGGGAAGGAAGGGTTTTGTAAGTGGAGGCTAGGTTTAGGGCTTTCTTCATGAATGAAGAAGCTTGAGGGAGGATCCCTCTCACTTAAATAGGATTAGGGTTAGGATTAGGGCTTCTAATGCCAAGTGGTTCAATTAGCCCTTCATGATTAGTCATGAAGAACTTAATTTAATAAGGGTTTTGTCTTTCACCTAGGGTTTTAACTAAAACAAAAATACCAATTATGGTTTGGTCACAAGGGTTAAACCTAATGAGTCTTTAGGTCAAGCCCATAAACCTATACATTAAGAACACCCTACAATTATTTAATAACTTATCATACATATTTATTTACACAATAATTAAACATGGAAATTACAATAATGCCCTAATATAGAAATATGGTAGTGACAAATTATACTTGTGAGATACCATATTGTTTCTCCGTTTGGAGTTGAGATGATTGACATGTACCATATTATATTGTTGAGATGTTAGATAGTTAGAAATGACCTAGAAAGCATTCTACCGCCGATTCTGCGGCGTAGGCTGAGCGTAACCTTGTAATCGTGCCCAAATATCCGGGTGCGGGTTGTGACAAATCTGAACTAGTTAGGTCCACTAACACAACTCTAAAATAATAAACTAACATTCTACAATAAATAAATAATATAATAAATAAATTTACAACATGCACAATATTTAATTAATTATGAAATTATCAAAGTATTCTTTCCTAGAAAATATGGTAGTGACAAGGATTAATGGAAATTATCCCGACTCCAAGTTCAAGCACTCATTTTAATGCTTTAGAAGAAGCTTATACTTCTACTTTGTACGCAACATTGAAGGAGTTGAAAATTTTGGTGCTCGAGAAAGGTTTATTGTCACGCCCCAGTCCCAAAAGTACGTGGGACCAGGTCATGTGGCAATAGCCAGCTGTCACATCTTCGAGGATATCCCAATTTAATGGATCCTAATGAAGAGTGCTACGCTGTCCTAAATACTAACATGTCCCATAATAATCAACCACAGATAATCTAGTCTCATCCACAATATAAACAGCAAGATGTACTAAATAAACTGCTGGAAGATAAACACCAGTCTCAAGATATCATAGTACAAACAATAATGTCTGGTGGGAACAAACCCACTACTATGATGAAATAAGTAATAAAATGATAGATAAAAGATAATGACTAGGGCATCGGCTGACAAGATAATGATGCTCCCAATCCTAAGCAGAAGACCTACAAGTGATCACAGAAACTCTGACGGTAGTACCTCTAGCTCCTCTGCGGTAGCGAACCTCGTCTCCTGTCCTGGGCCGTACACTGTGGGGTAATATGCCTCGTCCAAATCTGGAAAGGTACTAGGTCCTCAGAGGGACGTAACAAGATACATAGAAATATACCATATATAAATACTGAATAAAATAAATACAATAAAGTGTGTGCTAACCATCTAAGTGAATGCAATGTGAGGACAACTTTGGTACGTATGGGTAGGCATAGGCATAAAGTCCAACACCCCGAAGAGCATGGCAACAATGCAGTATATCGTCCATATCGCTCCGAAGAACGTGGCAGTAGTACAGTATATCATCCATATGGCTCCGAAGAACGTGACAACTCTGTAAGGGAGTCATTGGATCCGTGGCTCCTCTGGATACTACGAACTCCAATGGGTATATCCCATATGCCTACTAATGTCCTCCCCGCCCAATGTAGATACACAAATCGAATACTCGACGTGCATACCACGTATCTATATGCCAGTCTCTAACACTAAAATATAACCTGAACTACGTACTAACCGTGATGTAGGTTACACGCACCGATAGCTAGTCGAGTACGCAAACCCGCATCCCAATATGAATATGTCTCAGTGAACGCGTAAGGTGTCAGATCTCAGAAGATAACAGGGTATCCTCCATTGGGGTGAGTCTTCTAATGACTAGGCCAAGTATACTAATCATCGACGTATCCGTCGACTGCACCCGAGTCAATCTCGGACGTACACAGTTGTATAAAAGAAAAGCAACAAGAATACAATACAACATATGCATGATTTAAATTAGACAGTAAATATGGCAAGGTATCTTGCCAGGGTCCTGAAGTAGTGAATGCAAATAGCCTGCTCCTGTAGTGTCTCCTGGCCGATCCAATGATCCTAAACACACCAATATAATGTAACAAATACTAATGTCAGACACTAAATATTAAATACACACGACTACAACGTGATGCTTGAATATTGTCGCAAGTTCACGACTGCTCGAATATAGCGTCACATGTGCGCGTAGCTAAGGTGCACAAGTGTTCTGTGCTCGGGTATCCTGGGCCTTGAGACAATAATTTCAAGTTACGGTTTGACCACGATTTCTGTTCTGTGCGAACACATGCTTCTTGGTTTCTATGATCATTGTACGTGGTTTATGTACAAGTATTTGGGTGAAACACTAGTCCTTGATGTTAGGTCTCATGATTAAGGTGTTTGCTAGTTAATACACAAATCCTAAAACTTATTAGTCATTAATCAAGCATGTATATAATTAGGGTTTAATTAGGTTTGTGTCCAATACCATAATTTTTGACACGACGATACGACGATATAATAGTATCATGAAGAAGTGGAGATCTTTTGTGGTTACCTCGACGTGGCTGCTTGGATAGGGCCTGCTCTCGTCAAAGGGGCATACTCCGGCGAAAGGGCAGCTCCGGTTGGCGGCCAGCAAGGTGGCAGCAGCGGTGGCGGCAACTGCAGCAGGTGCGGCAGTGGCAGCAATGGCAGCAGCGGCTTGGCGTGCGGAGGCTTGGCGTGCGGAGGGGGCGGCCGCGTGGGGGACGTCGGGGTGGTCGGGCACGGTGGTCAGGCAGGGGAGGCCGGTCGATGGTGGTTGGAGGTGCTGGAAGCGGTCGTGGTCGGTCGATAACGACTACGGGGGGTCGGGTTATGAAGGGAGTTGATGATTGTGAAGGAGGAGGTGGTTGGCCGGTCTGGGAGGGTGGCGCCTGCGATGTCAGGCGACGGTGGTGGCGGTGTCAGGAAGCCGGATAGTCGGGGATGGAGGCTCGGTTGCAAGGGGAAAGGATTCTGCTAGGGTTAAGGGGTTTGTGAGGGTTTTGTTTGTTTTAGGGTTTACATGAATAAGGTTATGTATTTATATAGGGGATGAACTTTGGGGTTGGCCTCGAGGTTTGGGCCGGCCAGGGTTCATTGATATGGGGCTGGTCAGGTCCTGTTTAAGGTACAATTAGCTATAAACTAATTAACTAGATTAATAATTAACTGCGCAAGGCGAAGTTAATGATCATTGCGTAGCTAAGGTTACACTAAAGTCAGAGGGTACCAATAAGTCTCACATAATTCCAATTAAATCCGTTTATCCCTAGTCTCTAGTTTTAACAACAAAAAATATAATTCCTAAATTGGTTGAGGGGGTTTACAATCTACCCTCCTTAGAGCATTTCGTCCTCGAAATTAAAACATACGCTTGACAAGAATTTCTAACTGAATAAATAAAGTGCTAATACGTACCTAGTTCTTCGAAGAGGTGGGGATAGCGCTATCGAATATCCTCCTCACGTTCCCAGGTTGACTCGCCTGGTGAATGATGTCTCCATGTGACACAAACTAGAGGGATAGTCTGACCTCGCAATACCTTCTCACTCATGTCCAAAATCTCAACAGGCTCCTCTTGGTAGGATAAGCTCGGGCCGACTGTGATCTCTGAATGATCGAGTATATGGCTCGAATCCGGTATGTATCTTCTCAACTGAGATACATGGACGATGTCATGGACTCCTTCCAAAGTCTGCGGTAAGGCTAATCTGTAAGTAATCTCTCCGACGCATTCTAATACGTTGAATGGTTCGATGTACCTTGGACTCAGCTTTCCTCTGCCTCCAAATCTGATAGTCCCTCGAGTAGGCGAGATCTTTAGAAATACGTGATCTCTAACCTGGAACTCTAAGGGTCGTAGATGAGCATTCGCCCAATGCTTCTGTCTGTCTTGTGCTGCTAGTAGGTGCCCTTGGATCTTCTTCACCTTCTCTACTGTACGAACAGTAAACTCTGGTCTGAGAATCTGTCTCTCGCCTATATCACTCCAACATATGGGGTAACGATATTTTCTTCAATATAATGCTTCATAGGGAGCCATCTAGATGCTCGCTTGATATCTGTTGTTGTAGAAAAACTCGACCAAATGTAAGTGGTCCTTCCATGATCCTCCGAAGTCAAGCATGCACGCTCTTAACATGTCTTCCAATGTCTGAATGGTGCGCTCGGAGTAGCCATCTGTTTGTGGGTGATACGCTGTGCTAAACTTCAGGCGAGTACCAAGACTCTCTTGCATACTCCGCCAAAAGTGAGATATAAACCTCGTATCCCTGTCAGACATGATGCTAACTGGCACTCCATGTAGTCGCACAATCTCCCTCATGTACATATCTGCTAAGGCCTCTGTCGATTGCCCAACTCTGAAGGGTAAAAAGTGTACAGACTTGGTGAGTCTATCCATGATTACCCAAACTGCATTGCGACCACTAGGACTCCTCAGAAAACCCGTAACAAAGTCCATAGTGATGTGGTCCCATTTCCATTTCAGTATCGGAAGCAGTTGAAGTAATCCTGCAGATCTCTGATGCTCAGCCTTGACTTGCTGACATACCAGGCACTTGGCCACAAAGCATGCTCTCTTTCTTCATTCCATGCCACCAGTAGTGCTATCTCAAGTCCCTGTACATCTTTGTGCCTCCTGGATGAATAGAGTAAGTCAAACTGTGTGCCTCTGACATCAACTCCTGCCGAAGTTCTCCATTTGGAACATAGAGACGATCTCCATATCTTAAGGTTTTGTCTTCATGTATATGCAGTCCTATCTGTAATCCAGCCTCTGTCCTCTGTTTAAGCCTCTGAAATTTGGCATATGTCGGCAAAACAGCCTTGATTCTCTCTACCAATGTTAATTACAACTGGAAACTCGACAACTGTCCATCTATTCCGGGCATAACAACCTCTATACCCATCTGCTCTAGATCTCTCATTAGGCGTTGTTGCATAGTCAATAAAAATGCTATGGGTCTTCTGCTCAAAGCGTCAGCTACTACGTTGGCCTTTCCCGGATGGCACTGTAGCTCAATCTCGAAGTCTGTCATCACCTCGAGCCAATGTCTCTGCCTCTGATTAAGGTCCTTCTGGGTGTAGACGTACTTTAGGCTTTTATAATCAGTAAATATTTCCACTCTTTCTCCATATAAATAGTGCCTCCAAAGCTTTAAGGCAAAGATAACTACTGCAAGCTCCAAGTCGTGAGTAGGATAGTTCTTCTTATGTGTCCTGAACTGTCTAGAGGCATAGGATACAACCTTCCCATACTGCATCAAGACGAATCCAAGTCCTTTCCTGGATGCATCGCTATAGATCATGAATCCTCCGGGTCCAGACGGTATGGTCAAGATAGGTGCTATAGTCAACTGTTTCTTCAGCTCATCGAATGCCTTCTGACACTCCTCGGTCCAAGTGAACTCCTTCTCCTTGCGGGTCAAGTGGGTCATTGGCTCTATAATTTTCACGAAGTTCTCAACGAACCTCCGGTAATATCTGGCAAGTCCTAGGAAACTCCTGACCTCCGAGACATTAGTAGGGGTTGGTCAGTCTCTACTGATGAAATCTTTGTTGGATCCACCGAAATGCCATCTCCTGAGATAACATGTCCAAGGAAAGTGACACGATCTAAAAGAAACTCGCACTTGCTCAGCTTGGCATAAAGCCTCTCTCTTCTCAGCGTCTCTAACACTAGTCTCAAGTGCTCTTCGTGCTCCTCGTGGCTCTTCGAATACACTAAGATTTCGTCGAGAAAGACTACCATGAACCGGTCCAAGTACTGGTGGAATACTCTGTTCATCAAATTTATAAATACAGCCTGTACATTCGTCAGTCCAAAAGGCATCATTAAGAACTCGTAGTGACCCTAACGAGTCCTGAATGCTATCTTTTGAAAGTCTTCTCTTTACACCATCACTTGATGATATCCCGATCTCAAGTCAATCTTGGTGAACACCACTGCTCCTGTCAGCTGGTCGAACAAATCATCAATCCGCGACAGGGGGTACTTGTTCTTGATAGTCAAAGCATTGTGGGCTCTGTAGTCAATGCACATGCGTACTGTTCCATCCTTCTTGGGTACAAACAGCACTGGTGCTCCCCAGGGTGATGCATTAGGACGGATAAATCCTTTACTCTATAACTCCTCTAATTATATTTTTAGCTCATCTAACTCCTTCTTCGCCAATCGGTACACTTTCGAAGAAACCAGTGCTGCTCCGGGTACTAGCTCAATGGTGAACTGTACGTCTGTATCTGGCAGTAAGCCTGGCAGTTCTTCAGGGAAAATATCCGCGAATTCTGTAACTATTGGCGGGGGTACAATTTCCATAGCCATATAAGTTCCAGCTATCTGTCCTACTCCTTGTTCGACGGTCCCTCGCATGTACTCGAACTCCGGTTGGTCTTGCGGTCTAAAGGTGATGCTACCCTTCCAGCAATTTAGTACGGCGTTATACTGGCTTAACCAGTCCATGTCTAGCACAACATCAAAGTACAGTATAGGAAATACCAAGAATCGTGCTCTCATCTTTACCACATACGACTACTGAACATGTTCGAATAGTGCTGGTAACCGGCACAATACCTCCTCTGGTAAGAATCTTCTAACTCTTAGGTAAGGAGGAAGTAGCTACTCTTTGCATTGCTACAAATCTACTAGATATGAATGATAAGGTAGCTCCAGAATCAAACAATATAGTCGCAGGTAATGATGCAACTAAAATGATACTTGTGATAGCTTCTCCTTCTGTTTCCTCCTCTGTAGCTGCTAGTGCAAAGGCCTGTCCGTGCCTCTGCTCTTCGGTCTACTGTCGAGCTCGGTCAAACTGCGCCTTCTGTGGGGCAAAGGGTGGTCCCCTCTGAAATCCTCCGGGTGCTAGTGGATGTTGACCTCCTGGCAGTGTTAGTATCCTCGGAACTGGTGCTGTTGGTCTCTGTCCGGCCAGCGGTGCTTCCTCTCTGTGTTGTAGGCAGTCTCGGACTTGGTGCTGGTCTGACCCATAAATCAGACATGTCCTCAGTCTCTTTCTGCAGTCCTTCTTGTAATGTCCTCTCTTACCACAGTGGTAGCAAGTCAGAAGCTTCTTTTGCGGGTATGGAGTTATCCTCTGCTGTGTCTATGCTCCGGGACGACGGATCTGTCCTCCTACTTCGGGCAGTGCTCTGATCGGTGCGGTTGTGTTGGAACGTCTTGCGCCTCTATCGATGGCCTCCTGGACTCTCGCCTCTGAAAGAACCTCTTCATAAGAAATTCTCGCCTGTGTGGTGGTATACCTCTGTAGCTCGAAGGTGAGGTCGTAATGGAAGCTCTGGGCCTTCTTCAGATCATTGGATATCAGGACGACACTAAATCTGCTAAGGCGGCTGAACTCTGCATCGTAGGCGTCAATAGTCATATTTCCCTGTTATAGATGTTGGAACTGGGAGTACAGGGTATTTCTAACTATAGCTGGGAAATACTTAGCATTGAAGTACTCTAAGAACTGTTCCCAAGTCTGATTCTTGCCTACACTGCGCTCAATAAAATCCCACCAGTGTTGGGCGTTGCCATTCAGTTGGGCCCTCACGGCGGTCATCCAAAGGTCTGGATGCAGTTATGAAGCTTCTAGTAGCATCTCCATGTTGGCGATCCAATCGGAGATCTGCTCTACGGTCTCGTTGCCCGAGAAAGTATCTGGTCCCATCTGTCGGAACCATCTAACAGTGCCACCAGTCTGGGCTGGTGCAGGTGCTGGTACGGTTGCTGGGATAGGTGTCCTCTCCAGTACTGTCATCAAACTCTGTCTCAACGTCTCTGTCTGATGCCACTTTGCTTGCATTATAGTCTGGAGGAACTGTAGCATATGTGGCTGTCCGTCTAGCTGTGGCATCTGGGGTGTATAGGGTGGAGGAGGTGGTAGTGGAACCTTTGGCTGTGCGGTAGGTGTCTCCTCAGATGTTGGCCTCCCGGTCTGCGGTATCGGTGTAGCTCCTGAAGTCTGACACTCAAAATACGGTGTGGGGATCGTCTGTGAAGTTTGTCCCTTGGGCTGCTAGGTAGGATCGTCCTGAGAAGTCTCGTGCCAATGTATCAGCGGGGCCAATGGAGAGGTAATCCCTGGGGTACTTCCTCTCCCGGGGTGGTATTGTCTGGCACCACGGCACTGGGTGCTCCTTGTCCACTACGCAAGGTCATCTTGTTGCAAGAGATAGGATTTTATTAAAAGAGTACGAAATCAAGCAAATAGGATGCAGATATTTAGAAGTAATACGTAGGAAGTTCAAAGATGAAATCAAAGTGGATGAGACCTAAAAATTTCTATCCTATTGCAGGCTTGCTGGGCATGTTACCATAACATAAGCGAATAAGTCGACCTACATAGGCCACTACTAAAACCATGTCACACCCCAGTGCCAAAAGTACGAGGGACCATGTCACATGGCAATAGCCATCTGTCACATCGTCGAGGATATCCCAATTTAATGGATCCTAACAAAGAGTGCTACGCTATCCTAAATACTAACATGTCCCATAATAATCAACCACAGATAATCTAGTCTCATCCACAATAAAAATAGCAAGAAGTACTAAATAAACTGCTGGAAGATAAACACCAGTCTCAAGATATCATAGTACAACCAATAATGTCTGTTGGGAATAAACCCATTACTATGACAAAATAAGTACTGAAATGATAGATAAAAGATAATGACTAGGGCATCGGCTGACTAGATAATGATGCTCCTAATCCTAGGCAGAAGACCTATAAGTGATCACAGAAACTCTGACGGTAGTACCTCTAGCTCCTCTGCGGTAGCGAACCACGTCTCCTGTCCTGGGCCGTACACTGTGGGGTAATATGCCTCGTCCAAATCTGGAAATGTACCAGGTCCTCAAAGGGACGTAACAAGATACCTAAAAATATGCCATATATAAATACTGAATAAAGTATATACAATAAAGGGTGTGCTAACCATCTAAGTGAATGCAATATGAGGACAACTTTGGTACGTATGGGTAGGCGTAGGCATAACGTCCAACACCCCGAAGAGCGTGGCAGCAGTGTAGTATATCGTCCATATCGCTCCGAAGAATGTGGCAGCAGTACAGTATATTATCCATAAGGCTCCAAAGAATGTGGCAATAGTATAAGGGAGTCATTGGATTCGTGGCTCCTCTGGATACTACGGACTCCAATGGGTGTATCCTATATGCCTACTAATATCCTCCCCGCCCAATGTAGATACGCAAATTGAATACTCGATGTGCATACCACGTATCTATATGCCTGTCTCTAACACTAAAATATTACCTGAACTATGTACTAACCATGATGTAGGTTACACGCACCGATAGCTAGTCGAGTACGCAAACCAGCATCCTAATATGAATATGTCTCAGTAAACGTGTAAGGTGTCAGGTCTCAGAAGATAACAGGGTATCCTCCAATGGGGTGAGTCTGCTAATGACTAGGTCAAGTATACTAATCATCGACGTATCCGTCGACTGCACCCGAGTCAATCTCGGACGCGCACAGTTGTATAAAGGAAAAGCAACAAGAATACGATACAACATATGCATGATTTAAATTAGATAGTAAATATGCAAGGTATCTTGCCAGGGTCCTGAAGCAGTGAATGCCAATAGCCTGCTCCTGTAGTGTCTCCTGGCCGATCCAATGATCCTAAACACATCAATATAATGTAACAAATACTAATGTCAGACACTAAACATTAAATACACACGACTACAATGCGATGCTTGAATATTGTCTCAAGTTCACGGCTGCTCGAATACAACGTCACATGTGGGCGTAGCTAAGGTGCACACGTATTTTGTGCTCGGTTATCCTGGGCCTTGAGACAATAATTTCAAGTTACGGTTTGACCACGATTTCTATTCTGCGCAAACACATGCTTCTTGGTTTCTATGCTTATTGTACGTGGTTTATGTACAGGTCTTTGGGTGAAACACTAGTCCTTCATGTTAGGTTTGTGTCCAATACCACAATTCTCGACACGACGACACGATGATATAATAGTATCATGAAGAAGCAGAGAACTTATGTGGTTACCTCGATATGGTTGCTTGGATAGGGCCTGCCCTCGTCGAGGGGGCATACTCCGGCGGAAGGGCGGCTCTGGTTGGCGGCCAGCAAGGTGGCAGCAGCGATGGCGGCAACTGTAGCAGGTGCGGCAGCAATGGCGGCAGCGGCTTGGCGTGCGGCGGGGGCGGCCGTGTGGGGGACGTCGAGGTGGTCGGGCAAGGTGGTCAGGCAGGGGAGGCCGGTCGATGATAGTTGGAGGTACTGGAAGCGGTCGGGCTCAGTCGGCAGCGGCTACGGGGGGTCGGGTTATGTAGGAAGTTGATGATTGTGAAGGAGGCGATGGTTGGCCAGTCTTGGAGGGTGGTGCCGGCGATGTCAGGCGGCGGTGGTGGTGGTGTCAGGAAGTCGGATAGTCGGGGATGGAGGCTCGGTTGCAAGGGAGAAGGATTCGGCTAGGGTTAAGGGGTTTGTGATGGTTTTGTTTGTTTTAGGGTTTACATGAATAAGGTTATGTATTTATATAGGGGATGAACTTTGGGGTTGGCCTCGAGGTTTGGGCCGGCCAAGGTTCATTGATATGGGGCTGGTCAAGTCCTGTTTGAGGTACAATTAGCCATAAATTAATTAACTAGATTAATAATTAACTGCGCAAGGCGAAGTTAATGATCATTGCATAGCTAAGGTTGCACTAAGGTTTGAGGGTACCTATAAGTCTCACATTATTCCAATTAAATCCGTTTATCCCTAGTCTCTAGTTTTAATAATAAAAAATATAATTCCTAAATTGGTTGAGGGGGTTTATATTTATCCTTTGAGGACATGAAAGATGCTAGCTTGTCCCTGATTCAACTTATTAAAAATTTTTGGATGATGCTAGGGCTGCTGCTCTTGAACAAATCTTGATAGGCCTTGAGAAGCCTATTAATGAATAACTATATCTTAACAGTAGGGACATCTCGGCTCTAATTCAAAGTGAATATGAGTCCATTGCTACTGAATTCATGGATCTTCAGAGCACTTTCCAGGAGCATATAAAGATCCATGCTGAGAAGACTTTTCGAATAAATGCTTCTGAGAAAGAATTCACTTCTTCTCTGTCTCTTCATCATTCTACCCACGATGAACATAATGATAGGGTGATTTAAATCAAAACTCAGATTCAAGAACTTGAAGCCCAGCTCAAGCAAGCAAAAAAGGAGTTGAAGGTGACTGTGGAGTGACGTCAGGAAGAGATGGTTCATTGTGACTTAGCAAAAGAAAAACTTTTGGAGCATGATCATAACAAGAATGAGCTTGACCATGCTCAAAATAAGATGATAGGGTCATATGCTTATATGGCTCCTTTTGCTACAAATGACTCTAGAATGCTCGAAGCACATAGAAGAGCCACATTAAAAAAGGACCAGCAACTAGCTCGACTGACCCAATTCCTCCTTAATCTTTCTACTCCTCCTGAGTGAGATCTATCTTATGATCTTCCTTGTTTTATTTTCTTATAAGTTTCTCAATGAAAATATATTAAAACTTTTAGCTTTGAACAATACTTGTTTGTTATGGACCCATTATTTATTGTGTATGTACTATTAGATACAAATAATATGTTAGAGTAAAAACGTGATCAGTGGTAGTATAGACGTGATATATTTTCAAATAGGATCCAACTAATTATATCTGCTCAGAGGTATTATGGACATGGCAGAATAACTCTGTAGGAGAATTCGGTAGATTTATCACTCAAGACATACTCATGCTGAGTACAAATGATAAATTTTAAAGGATACAATACTATCAGATGTGATATGGACGTGATAGTTCACTAGTTTACTCCACCAAAAAAGAGAAGAAAGAGTAGTTCAGCGGCAAACTATTGTCTTATATTTAGGGGATAATAAATGGGATATGATTCAGAGGTAATATGGACATGAATCATATTACATTTATTTACTGGTGAAAAAACTATGAGATTATTCTCGACCCAACTAGGGATCACGAATAGGGTATCCATAATACAACTGGGCTTTAAGAATGGAATATTTTTGGTGGAGAGAATTATTTAGATGATCTTAATGAGGGTGTTCCGTTGGATCTGAGTATTGTCCCGCTGGGAAACTTCGAGGACCCATTACCCATGTCTTATTCAAAAATGAATATAGGTAATAGTTTGAGAGGCCGTATAGGCTATTAATTGTCGAGGATTAAACAAAATGTATTTTCTATATATTTTGTTTTAATCTGCTAGATATAGAGAAGAATATATCGTTCTTAGACAATACTTCTTGAGGAATTTGTCTTTAGTAGGCATCATTATCAAATCTTCAACATCTTTATCGTCTGGGACAGTTGACACCATATTTACAAAGAAAGCCTGTTTAAATAAGTCATCCATGCTTTCATCAGAATCCCACAATGATGAGTCAGAGGAATGAGGATGCGTCTCTTCTTCCAATTCTGAACTTTCAGGACTTGTTGGTGGTGTAACATATCCCAAACCTAATGATAAGGTTGTATCTTTCCCATATCCTCTTTAGAACCATTAGTCTGGATGACTCTTTTATTTTCGACTTTGCTAAAAATTATCTGATGTTGCTTGTCTTGTCTCGCCGGGACTATGAAGTATGCCTCCTTATATGGTTCATATGATGAACTATATTGGAATGGAGATGCCATGAGTATGGACAATGTTTCGTAGAGGTGAAGAGCCTCTAAGATTTTTTCAACAAAGGGTTCAAAATTAATGTAGTATAAAGTAGTCTCTTCTTTATTCATGAAATATAAGATTTATTCATCTTTCACATAGTCGACAGAATCTTCAGCCTTGACAGGAAGCTTGGTAAGATTGATGACTAGGGGTTGATTCAGTGATGTTGATTACTTGTAACGACAAAGGTCGATAACAAGGGACTCATTCTCCAGTCTTGGATGTTCATTGCATCGAAGGTTAATGACTAATTGAGATGACTTATGCTGGTCGATGTCGAGAGGCTTTAAAGGAGTTGGACGAGTAGTACGTCCTTTGACTTGGATTATCAGAGGCTCTTCTTTTGGAGTATTTTCAGCTTCATCAATAGCTTGATTAACTTCTTCTTTCATATAATCCCGTGTATAGAGCACAGAGTCAGCGATATATGCTTCGACATATTTGACAGGGTTGAGGTCAGCTACCTTTGGCTTGACCTCTCCTGTACTATTTATATATTTGAAGTATTGATGTAGGGTGGAGGGTACAATTTTATGCTCGTGTATCTATGGCCGTCCAAACAAAATATTGTAGGATACGTCATAGTAAATCATATAGCATGTGACTTTAGTACATAGATCTCCTATCTAAATTTTTAAGTGTATTTTTTCCAGTGGTTTACTTCTTCCTGTATTAAAGACTAAAATAGTAGTACTGGTAGCAGACAAGTTGTGCATCGGTCATACTAGACTTTTAGAAATAATGTTGAGTGAAGAACCAGGTTTGATGTGAATTTGGTTCACCTTAATAGATCCGATGTAACCGATATAATACAGAGGTCTGTCATGCTGATTATCTTTTAGTAGCATGTCATCTTGCATGAAGGTGGTGCTAGAAATCTTCTTGATCATATTGTGGTATTGAGGACAAGCTAATGGCGTTTCATTAGGAGTCTTGAGTTGAGCCAAGCATGATTCTTCATATATCAAAGCTTCGCTCAAAGCTTTACGAGTCTCCTTCGACAAATGAAGCAACCCAAATATGGAGAGTCATACTGGGATATTGGCCAGTTGTGACAATATGTCAAAATTGTAGGGCTTTTTCAAGTCCTTGGGGTACATTCTTCTTCAGTGATTTTTCGAAGAGCACTTCCTTTTCCTTTCATTTATCTTACATAGTAGGCTTCGATGGACCAGGTTCAGTTTTGACCGGAGCACCAAGAGTCGACAAATTAGGAAGAGTGTCAGAAACATCTTTCGGGATAGATTCGTAGGTTTTATGATAATTTTTGCCGGACCTGGTACCAGTCATAGCTTCTTTTTCGGGCATTAGAGAAAGAAGTACCATGTTACAGGACTTAAGTTTCTTTTTATCATGCCTCTACTTGGAGCGAGTTTGTGGGCTAGTTTTATCGTAACCCAATCCACTACGGAATTTGTTGGACTATCCTTGGTGTTGTAGAGGAATACGTTGTATCTTGCCAATGTTTAAATCTTCAACTTTCTGGAAGTCATACCCCGTATTTTTTATTAAATGTACAAATTGCTGGTTGTAATAATAAAATTGGGGATGATCCTCCTCAAGCATCTGAGTTGAGGTCGATGCTCTAATGGTTGCAGAAGGAGGAGGAGAAATTTGTGTAGGAACACCTTCATAAGCACTGAAGATTTATTGTTCCTTATACAGCGGAACACTTACAATCATGGACCATTGTCGGTGCGTTCAGCGAAGCTTGCGAGTAGAACTTGGTAGGGCAATATTCAGATTTTGAAATCTGATCTCAAGAGATACATCTTCCTGATGTTGGTCCTGATCTCCGTCTGATTGAGGATCCAAGGAAATCATATTGCACGATTTATACTTCTTACCCTTCTTGGATTTTGAATTGGAAGATACTGCTCCATGGTTCCAATTTGGCATCAAGTCAGAATGAATCCACATAATCTTGCCATGATCTGTGGTAAGAGGCACCAATTATTCTATTTGACTTCTAAAAGGTGGAAGTTTTACCACTTCCATTGTAGATCAAGGTATTGTGATAATGCCTTTGGAGACTTCTTGTGCTGGGAGATCGTCGAATTGAAGATACACTATATTGCAGTAACTGTCTTCTCTTCATTGTGAACTGTGATAGCGTTAGCATCAATCAAATATTGTATCTTCCTTTTTAAGACATAACAAGCCTTGGTAGGTTGATTTATATATCGGTGGTACAAGCAGTATTTTGGGTCGTCAGTTTTACGAGACTCATTTGGTCATTTGATGTCAGGATTCTACAACTTTTTACTTTTTATCAAGCATTCAAAAATGATGTGGATATCGCTATCGTCAAAGAAATATTGCTTCATAGTCCTAGAAGGCTCTGGAGGATTTTGTGCTGGAAGAGAGGTGGGTCACTTTGACAGGTTTATCGCCAAGGCTTCTTTTTCTTTGCTGTTGCGATTATTCGCACTATTGGAGGGGTGCTTTCCTTCAGCATTTGTTATTTGTAACACCAAATTATGTGCCATCTTTGCGTTGCCTTCAGCAACTTCGGCCCTGTAACCTCCGATTTCTAATTTCCAAAATAATTAGATTTTAATTCATTTTAATATATTGAGTTTTATAAAATATTCTCCTTGAAATTTTTAGTTGATTTTGAACGATGTTTGATTTTAGAAGGTAATTTAAAAATCTTGTATAAAAATCATTTTTTCATAAATATCGCTTTCTTATAAAATAAGTACATAAATAATAATATATATATTTCTAGTTTCAAATATTTATTGGCTTGATTCATAAAATTATTGTTTTAACTAAATAGTTATTTAAAAGACTAGTTGATAAAATAAAATAGATTTATAATTATTGGGATAGTAAATAAATAAATATTATACTTTCTAAGATTTTGCAAAATGTATTAATTAGTAGCTAATTTAAAATTTGCTAGCTTTCCTAAAAATATTTTCTGAAATTATAACCTTTGTTTTTATTTTACAAGTCGCCATTTCCATTAACTAGCCCACACCCTTTCCCACATGAAGAAATTATTCATGTATTAATTCTGGGCCACTCATTATTGGGCCAACCCGCAACCCTTTATCCCTCACCATCTCTCCCTATTTAGGTTCTCATTCTCACATTTCCCTAGAAACCCTAATCTTCAATTCATTGGCTAGCCTCCACAAATTCCCTCAAGCCACCACCATTTTTTGTGTGCTCGTGTCCGTGTGTCCATCATCACCGTGTCAGCCGTGATGGCCTCGGGTCCGACCCCGGGTGTCCCACCATATCCATTTCATTTCCTGTGTCCAGATTTACAGTTTACAACCAGCTTTTCCGTGTCCGACACACCCGGACACACCACCTCCACATCCACCACTGTACACAGCATCACCCGTGTCCAACACCGGACACGTCTACAGTACACCCCCGTCGTGTCCAGCCTCGGACACGATCGACCCAACCCCGACACAAAACCCAAAACCCTAACCCTAGATCTGAACTGCCACCGCCGGCGGCCAAGATCCCCTTCCGCCGCATCGAGCCCGACCCGCCGGTGGCCATGCCTCACCGCGTCGAGCACCGCCGCCGAGGAGAACGACGACCTCGAGCCGAGTTCGAAGCCGCCGCCGCCGCTGGAAGTCGAGCACCGCCACCGCCTCGCAGAGTCGAAGCCGTCGCCTCGGTGCGAGCAGACCGACCGCCTCGAACAGAGGAACCGCCGAGCCCGCCTCCTCGACCAGACGCCGCCGTCGTCGAGATCCCGCGCCGACGTCTCCTCGAAGCCGCTGCCCTCGAGCGCCGAGCCGCCCCCTCGAGCGCCGAGCCCGCTGCCTTCGCCGCCGAGTTCCTGCTGCCGCCTCGGGCCGCCTCACCTGCGCCGACGCCCTGCTCGACGGAGCCCCACCGCGACCTCGCCGGAAAACCCTCGGGTGAGGTTTCCCTCTCTCCTTTCCTTTTCCCCCTTTCTGTTCTGTATATGGTTAAGTAATTAATTAGAATAATTAATTAGTTAAGTTATGCGATTAGTTAATTATTATTAGTTAGTTAATTATAATTAATTAGTTAATTAATTAATGATTTGATTAGTTAATAATTAATATATAAGTAATTAGTTTAAGTGATAATAAAATAGTTTAATGAATATATATAATAGTTAATTTCATTGTAATTAGTTTAAGTTAATGTATAGTTAATGTATTGTAATAGTTAAATTATAATTAGTTTAATTAAATTATTAAAACCAGTTAGTAAATATTAATTAATTAGTTTGGTATTTTCTTATAATTAGTTTAGTTAATTTGTAATTGATGTAGTAAATAAATGTAATTGCTTTAGCATATGTAATTAGCTAATTTTATGTAATTAGTTTATTTAGTTATAATAAAAAGGTTTTTGATTATGTTAAATATAATAAATCTTGGGTTTTATGTTATTATTAAAAATATAGTTCCAATAATAAAATGAGTTCAAAATTTATGTAACTTGTTTATTAATTAAATATTAATTTAGTAAATTCCTATAATAAGTTGGTAATATATATATATATGCATATTAGTTTTATTGTTTATAATTTAGTTATGTATTATGTATAAAATATATTTGATTGATATATATATATTCAAATATGTATTTTTGGTATAAATATATATTATGTACAACTATTAGTGTATATACACAAATACGTATTTTTGTAAATTACTAATAGATACTTATATTATATTATATACGTTTTATTGGTAAACTAATTATTAAGGTATGTTCAGTATTTAAATATAAATAAATGTATATTGGTATATGTATATATAACTGTATTTTGGTATAAATATGTGTACCTATATATATATAAACATGTATAAACATATTTTGGTATATATATATATAGTATATATATATATAAAAACTATATTGATATATATGTACTTGTAAAACATATTCTGGTATATTACCTGTATATAGTATAGTATTATTTTGGTATGTATGTATATCTATATAATATAAGTTAATACGTATTTTGGTACATGTATACTAGTCTATATGTATGGGTGATGTATAATTTCTCACATAAATAAAATGTATTTCCACTTATGTACATACAGTTATACCTATTCTGTATACTTGGGAATAACTATATATATATATGTATTAAATTATTTATTGATAATATGATTAATAGTTAAATTACTATGTGACCCTAGTTGACTAGTGCCATACCTGATAGAGCCCCTGAGTTCATATAATTGTGATGTGTTAGTGTAGCACCTGATGTAAATGTTGTATTTGATATATTTTAGGACTGTTGGATCCTCCAGACGATACTCTGGGACAGGACATTGGTTTTACCAGCTAAGGACCCAAGGCGAGTACATTCTCTGATTAGTTTCTAATTTATGATATCTCCTATGTTCACTGTATCTAGTGTAAATATCCATGATCTTGACACGATGGTTACACGGATTGGTATACACGGATCTCGTCATGAGATGTTATTCCTTATTTATGGTGTAGCTTGTACAAGACTTGTTTCCTTGATACCTTGTGCATGTACAGACACTGATTCCCGGGGAGATTTGCTACCTTCCTAGGGAATCCTGTGCCATAGCGTACCATGATTGGATCTACTATACCAGTCGGGGGTTTGGGGAGTACTTTAGTGTAGATATGTGATCATACCCAACTTTATATGCACCATAGCTCACCCCACATCTCACGTCGGGTGCGGCCTGACCATTTATATGCTCCATAGCTGTTACGTGTGATTAGCCTGATCTCTACATGCACCATAGCTAACCAACGGTTAGCCTGACTTTATATGAACCATAGCTAAGAAACGGTTAGCCTGACTTTATATGAACCATAGCTAATCACATGTAACCAGCCTGATCAAGTTCCCAAGCCGATCACATGTTGAAGCTAGTACTCACACACTTAGTCATAGGTTTCTTGCTCATTGACATATGGTTCTTTTCCTGCATTTACTTACAGTATTTCCAGTATTTCTTTTCTTGTACATTTCTCGTACTTATACATGCATCTGGTATGTTTCCATCTAGAACTGCTACATAGTTTATGTCATTTATATAGAACTGCTATTTAGAGATGTACTTTGCTCCTTCCTGACTGGAAAATATTTTTTCCAGACTGTGACCTTAGTGGACTTGTTATGATACTTGGAGATTGGTTGTTCCTGATTACAGGTATGATTATTTTATCATTAGTCTTGTGTTGTACTCTTTTGTCCTCCAAATTCTTATCGTGCTGTAATTGTGATTGAGTATGTTGTTCATCTTTATAGTGTTATCCGTGTCTCCTTATGGAGTTGGATACTAGTGTGAGATTATTTAGATAGTACTTGACCTAGACAGCGTTCTACCGCCGATGCTGCGGCGTAGGCTGGACGTACCCACGCACTCGTGCCCTAAACCGGGTGCGGGTCGTGACACATTTTAGTGGTGGCCCACGCAGGTCAGACTTCGCAAGTTGTGCGATGTCGTAGTAGTGCGACGTCATAGTTGTACTACTGCGTACCTGCTATAGAATATAGGACATAGGATACTAGGATGAGAGAGGATACTCAATCACAAATTCTTGAGAGATTCCTGGGACGACCCCTTGAGAATCTTATTCCGATTTAAATCTTTTTCCTTGTTTTCATTCGTTCGCTCTCGCTTGTTGTTACTGAACTTGATTCTTGTTGAGCAGTATTAAATTAAAATCTTGGCATCATTATTGAGTTTGATTCTTGTTGACCAGTTGTTAACTTTAATTCTTCGTATCGTTGTTAAGTTGATTTCAAATTGAGATGAATTTTTACGGACTAGGATTTATGGTATCATCTGATGACATATATTGATGAGGACAGTGAGGAAGGTAAAACGTCTACTTTGGTTATGGAACCTAGAATTTATCGCAGCCATATTAGCTGTGGTGACGAGAACGTAGGGACCTGACTTGGATGTACATACTATAGTTATGAAGCTTAGAGTCTTTCGCAGCCATACCGGTTGGCGTGGCGAAGATTCTAGACGACATGATTATAGAGTGCATACCTTAGTTACGAAATCTATCGTTTATCGCATCTATGCTTACTGGCGTGGCAAGGATTCTGAGTGTCATGATTTCAGATAGACGTGTATGATTATCAGGTTGTATCCTAAATTGGTTCTTAAAATATCATCTCAAGACTTATCTATTTCTGTTATTCCCGGACTTTGTTCCACCACTTCTTTCTTTACTAGCAGTAAAGATACCTTCTGTCCTCAATTCAGTCTTTGAGCTCCTATTCCTTGAGGATTTCTTGTTAAGTATGATAATTAGTGGCTTGTAATTTTGTTGTGTCTTTTATTAGTATTGACTGTGTTGCTAGTGAGTTGTAAGTATTTCTTAGTTGGACATGTGAGCAGTAGGCTTTAATCTAGAGTTAGCCCTTAGCATAGTACCTTGTACCAATGATTCTAGGAGTAGTGTCATTAGAGACGGAGAGTTAAGGAGAGTATAGAGTATCAGTGATAGTTCTTAGAGTTAGTATCAGAGCCAATTACCCGTCCTGGATAATCATGATTATGTAATTGAGTGATCTATGTAAACGATTAAGTATCCGGGAATTGTGTTAAGGATTTATGGAGCATGATGTCCAATTGGATGATTGATATCGGAAATGTTAAAGGTAAAGAAATGTATATGTATAAAGGGTTTAATGAGATGTCATAAGTAGAGAAATATCAGGATTAGTAATGGAAGTTGTGAAGCGTATCACGGATTCGTAGGCTTTAAAGGATTGAAGGAAATACATATACAACCATCGAGATGAGGAACCATATACTTGCCCATGAGAGTAAAGAAACATGAGTGTTGTAGTAGATACATGTAATCATGAGCATTGATGAGATGATGCATTAATGAAACTAGTGATATAATACCAAGAGTGCTAATGATTCTACATCGAGGATTAGTCGAGAATAATGTTAATAACAGTGAGCACTCTGGGTGAAGATAATTAAATGATATACCAGTTGACATAAATTGAAAATCATGAAAGGAATTACAGGTGATGATAACTTTGAATCAATGGTGATAATGGGACAAGTGATTCGGGCAGTACAAATTTAGTACACAGTTCTAGACAATAGAGGTATTGAGTGCACCTTGAGTATCAGAGACCGTGAGCACTGATATGTACATTGAGGAGTTATAAATAAAAAGGTGGAAATGAATTTTAAATTTTCAGAATTTTTAAGGAGTTGAGATTTTATGTTGTTAAAATATTGAGGATTTAAATTTGATTCAATAAACATAGTTAAGGCTACAAAGATTTTAGAAGTGATTAAATTTTATTTCGATGTGAAGTATCTAATTTTGAGGAGGTATATGCATTTATTTTAAGTTGATCGGGAGGTTAAACCTTGACGATTATTTTGAGGATTAATTTTGTAGATGAGAGATATGAATATTAATATATGATTAGTTGATATGGGTACCAGTGTACATGAATAGGAATTTGTTAGTGTGCTAGAGTTAAGTGTTTGTTAGAGATAGTAGGCACTACAAGTAATATGTTAACATGATCCTTCTTCCTTCCTAATGTTCCTTTTCTTTCGCCTTTCGATGGATTGATTGATTTTCCTAGTACTGTGGTTCACATGCATGATTTTCTTGTTAGAATATAACTAGTAGTACCCCCTAACAGAGACTGAAATACCATGACAAAAGACACATGACCTATATTTTCTTAAATTGCATGGCTGTAGGTAGAGTTTTCTTAAACCATGATCATTGGGTTTTGACCATAGCAAAGATCTATGACGAGGTTATGACTGACAAAAAGAGACAAGAGGATTAAATTTGTGGATGAGCATTAAATTAAATAAATAAAAAAATTTAGGGGTTGTTATAACGGATTTGATGGATCATTGATTTTATGAAAATCGAGGTATGATTGAAATTCGAGGACAACCATTTACTTAAAGGGAGAATTAAGAAATTCACAGAGCCAAAAAAAAATTTGAGGATTTATTAATTTTAAGGAGGTCTTGATATGATTGAATTGATTATTAAAAATTTGAGAAATTTGAGGAGATTATGATACGACTGTAATTCAATTAAAATATTGAGGATTTGAGTAGTAAAAAAAAAATAAAAAATAAAAAAAAAATTTACATTGGGATAATAAATTCAGTGGATGAAAAAAAAAAAAAATATATTAGTTCAAAATTCGGAACCATTATACATACGGATAAAGAAATATGGAGTGACATGAAGCTCATGGTGAAGAAGATTATAATATAATTGATTATGGGATCATATAATTGAAGGTCGTAAGGTAAGATCATGGTATATTGAGGTTGTGATTTAAATTAAAATCTTGACCATGACAGTAACATTTGAAATCGAAGAAAATAATCGAGGTATAGTTGATGTTAAGATAAATAACTCGAATTTGATGATAAGGCTTTTGATTCAGAAATTCTAAGATCTAATCTAATAAAGTTGTGGAATTTGGAACTTTTATAAATGTTAGTTAATGATGAATCACAAGATTGAGAGAAGTAAAATGAACGAGGATAAAAAGGAAGGATTATTTTCAGATGATAGTAAAGACTATTTTCCTAGAAATTAAGAAAGGCGATTAGATTGTCTCTTGATTACATTCTGAAGGATGTATTTAAGTTTCTTAAATCAAATTGTCGATCGTATCTTTCGAATTAGCCATAACTTTCATGTCTATATCATTCATTATACTGGGTCTTCCTTGGTTTAGTTACTTTGAAAAGGTAACGTGCATTATTCAAATTATCTGTTTTGTGATCGTGTCTACTTCCCAAACCGAAACCTTCTAGAGGATTCAAAGCTGAGCCATGATTCCTTCAAGTTATTCCTATCTTAAACCATATTTTCTTTTTCTTCATGTTTCCTTCTGTTTGGTAAATAATTTCCTTATAGAAATATTTTCTTCAATGATATATTCATCATTATGAACAACAATTTTTCTATCCTAGTCATCCCTAAAATTTCGAGGACAAAATTTTTCTAAGGTGGATAGACTTGTAACCTCCGATTTCCAATTTCCAAAATAATTAGATTTTAATTCATTTTAATATATTGAGTTTTATAAAATATTCTCCTTGAAATTTTTAGTTGATTTTGAACGATGTTTGATTTTAGAAGGTAATTTAAAAATCTTGTATAAAAATCATTTTTTCATAAATATCGCTTTCTTATAAAATAAGTACATAAATAATAATATATATATTTCTAGTTTCAAATATTTATTGGCTTGATTCATAAAATTATTGTTTTAACTAAATAGTTATTTAAAAGACTAGTTGATAAAATAAAATAGATTTATAATTATTGGGATAGTAAATAAATAAATATTATACTTTCTAAGATTTTGCAAAATGTATTAATTAGTAGCTAATTTAAAATTTGCTAGCTTTCCTAAAAATATTTTCTGAAATTATAACCTTTGTTTTTATTTTACAAGTCGCCATTTCCATTAACTAGCCCACACCCTTTCCCACATGAAGAACTTATTCATGTATTAATTCTGGGCCACTCATTATTGGGCCAACCCGCAACCCTTTATCCCTCACCATCTCTCCCTATTTAGGTTCTCATTCTCACATTTCCCTAGAAACCCTAATCTTCAATTCATTGGCTAGCCTCCACAAATTCCCTCAAGCCACCACCATTTTTTGTGTGCTCGTGTCCGTGTGTCCATCATCACCGTGTCAGCCGTGATGGCCTCGGGTCCGACCCCGGGTGTCCCACCATATCTATTTCATTTCCTGTGTCCAGATTTACAGTTTACAACCAGCTTTTCCGTGTCCGACACACCCGGACACACCACCTCCACATCCACCACTGTACACAGCATCACCCGTGTCCAACACCGGACACGTCTACAGTACACCCCCGTCGTGTCCAGCCTCGGACACGATCGACCCAACCCCGACACAAAACCCAAAACCCTAACCCTAGATCTGAACTGCCACCGCCGGCGGCCAAGATCCCCTTCCGCCGCATCGAGCCCGACCCGCCGGTGGCCATGCCTCACCGCGTCGAGCACCGCCGCCGAGGAGAACGACGACCTCGAGCCGAGTTCGAAGCCGCCGCCGCCGCTGGAAGTCGAGCACCGCCACCGCCTCGCAGAGTCGAAGCCGTCGCCTCGGTGCGAGCAGACCGACCGCCTCGAACAGAGGAACCGCCGAGCCCGCCTCCTCGACCAGACGCCGCCGTCGTCGAGATCCCGCGCCGACGTCTCCTCGAAGCCGCTGCCCTCGAGCGCCGAGCCGCCCCCTCGAGCGCCGAGCCCGCTGCCTTCGCCGCCGAGTTCCTGCTGCCGCCTCGGGCCGCCTCACCTGCGCTGACGCCCTGCTCGACGGAGCCCCACCGCGACCTCGCCGGAAAACCCTCGGGTGAGGTTTCCCTCTCTCCTTTCCTTTTCCCCCTTTCTGTTCTGTATATGGTTAAGTAATTAATTAGAATAATTAATTAGTTAAGTTATGCGATTAGTTAATTATTATTAGTTAGTTAATTATAATTAATTAGTTAATTAATTAATGATTTGATTAGTTAATAATTAATATATAAGTAATTAGTTTAAGTGATAATAAAATAGTTTAATGAATATATATAATAGTTAATTTCATTGTAATTAGTTTAAGTTAATGTATAGTTAATGTATTGTAATAGTTAAATTATAATTAGTTTAATTAAATTATTAAAACCAGTTAGTAAATATTAATTAATTAGTTTGGTATTTTCTTATAATTAGTTTAGTTAATTTGTAATTGATGTAGTAAATAAATGTAATTGCTTTAGCATATGTAATTAGCTAATTTTATGTAATTAGTTTATTTAGTTATAATAAAAAGGTTTTTGATTATGTTAAATATAATAAATCTTGGGTTTTATGTTATTATTAAAAATATAGTTCCAATAATAAAATGAGTTCAAAATTTATGTAACTTGTTTATTAATTAAATATTAATTTAGTAAATTCCTATAATAAGTTGGTAATATATATATATATGCATATTAGTTTTATTGTTTATAATTTAGTTATGTATTATGTATAAAATATATTTGATTGATATATATATATTCAAATATGTATTTTTGGTATAAATATATATTATGTACAACTATTAGTGTATATACACAAATACGTATTTTTGTAAATTACTAATAGATACTTATATTATATTATATACGTTTTATTGGTAAACTAATTATTAAGGTATGTTCAGTATTTAAATATAAATAAATGTATATTGGTATATGTATATATAACTGTATTTTGGTATAAATATGTGTACCTATATATATATAAACATGTATAAACATATATTGGTATATATATATATAGTATATATATATAAAAAAACTATATTGATATATATGTACTTGTAAAACATATTCTGGTATATTACCTGTATATAGTATAGTATTATTTTGGTATGTATGTATATCTATATAATATAAGTTAATACGTATTTTGGTACATGTATACTAGTCTATATGTATGGGTGATGTATAATTTCTCACATAAATAAAATGTATTTCCACTTATGTACATACAGTTATACCTATTCTGTATACTTGGGAATAACTATATATATATATGTATTAAATTATTTATTGATAATATGATTAATAGTTAAATTACTATGTGACCCTAGTTGACTAGTGCCATACCTGATAGAGCCCCTGAGTTCATATAATTGTGATGTGTTAGTGTAGCACCTGATGTAAATGTTGTATTTGATATATTTTAGGACTGTTGGATCCTCCAGACGATACTCTGGGGCAGGACATTGGTTTTACCAGCTAAGGACCCAAGGCGAGTACATTCTCTGATTAGTTTCTAATTTATGATATCTCCTATGTTCACTGTATCTAGTGTAAATATCCATGATCTTGACACGATGGTTACACGGATTGGTATACACGGATCTCGTCATGAGATGTTATTCCTTATTTATGGTGTAGCTTGTACAAGACTTGTTTCCTTGATACCTTGTGCATGTACAGACACTGATTCCCGGGGAGATTTGCTACCTTCCTAGGGAATCCTGTGCCATAGCGTACCATGATTGGATCTACTATACCAGTCGGGGGTTTGGGGAGTACTTTAGTGTAGATATGTGATCATACCCAACTTTATATGCACCATAGCTCACCCCACATCTCACGTCGGGTGCGGCCTGACCATTTATATGCTCCATAGCTGTTACGTGTGATTAGCCTGATCTCTACATGCACCATAGCTAACCAACGGTTAGCCTGACTTTATATGAACCATAGCTAACCAACGGTTAGCCTGAGTTTATATGAACCATAGCTAATCACATGTAACCAGCCTGATCAAGTTCCCAAGCCGATCACATGTTGAAGCTAGTACTCACACACTTAGTCATAGGTTTCTTGCTCATTGACATATGGTTCTTTTCCTGCATTTACTTACAGTATTTCCAGTATTTCTTTTCTTGTACATTTCTCGTACTTATACATGCATCTGGTATGTTTCCATCTAGAACTGCTACATAGTTTATGTCATTTATATAGAACTGCTATTTAGAGATGTACTTTGCTCCTTCCTGACTGGAAAATATTTTTTCCAGACTGTGACCTTAGTGGACTTGTTATGATACTTGGAGATTGGTTGTTCCTGATTACAGGTATGATTGTTTTATCATTAGTCTTGTGTTGTACTCTTTTGTCCTCCAAATTCTTATCGTGCTGTAATTGTGATTGAGTATGTTGTTCATCTTTATAGTGTTATCCGTGTCTCCTTATGGAGTTGGATACTAGTGTGAGATTATTTAGATAGTACTTGACCTAGACAGCGTTCTACCGCCGATGCTGCGGCGTAGGCTGGACGTACCCACGCACTCGTGCCCTAAACCGGGTGCGGGTCGTGACAGGCCCCTATGATGAACGATGTCCACTCTTAAAATTCAGTTGTTCCAGTCCAGAGCCCTACTATAGGCAGTAGGTTTTTTTTGCAAGTTTCAATGAATGCAGAGTCTGGAATATCGGAGGGCAACTTCAGAGTTGTCTGCCTGAAACCTTCAACGAATTGAAGAGCGGATTCCTTCTCCTTCAATTTTATATCGATGAGATAGAATTGTTAAAGGAAAAAATACTTCATGTCATCAAACGAGGATATACAGTTATCAGGTAAACTATAATACTAATCATAGGCTATGCTGGCCAAGCATCCCACGAACAATCTGGTAAGGAGAGCATCCTTGTTTGGCAGATGAGCTACCATCATATTGAAGTAATTGATATATTGGCTCTATGATGTCCTGCCTTCAAACAAGACTATCGATTGGGGTTTGTATTTAAGAGGGAATGAAATATGATCTCAATGTAGAGGATAAGACTGTTTTACCCCTAGCTTGCGGAGTTAGTCTTTGTTCTTTAAAACATCGACTGTGTACGCAACTCTCGGATAGCTTCAAGAGGATCTTCGGTTCAGAGTGGTGCAATAGAGTAATAAGATCCTGATTGAACATGTATCATCACCGGCGATGATATACCCCCAATATTGAGAGAATTAAGTATGTCGGCCGCAGTTTCCTCTCTATGTCTTCGATCCAGTCATCCACATAAATAATCCCCTCAATGCCCTTAAAGTCATTGAGCCCCATCCTCTTGAAGTCAATGATAGTCCCCGGCCTCGGCTGCTGTGGGGTGGGCTGAGTTGGAGCTACCTTTGGCTGGACCAAGGCAACTCTCTCGACTGCGGCGAGTGCAAGATAATAGGCATTCTTATTGTCCTATCTTATAACCTCAGACTAGCGTTATTGTGCCTCCGCCTGGACCCTCTGTGCCTCCATTATCTACTAAAAGAGTTCAAACACCTATGCTGGATCAACTACTGGTTGTGGTGGTAGTGGTAGTATATTCTCTGAAGCTGTAGGCACTATCCTCTGATAAGCTATAGGCACCTTCCTCTGGACTAAAGGTGGAGCACCCCCGAAAGCTATTGCAGTAATGCACACCTGGACCAACAAAGCGTCCCTCTGAGCTAGAGCTGAGGGAGTAGTATCTGTTGGTGCCCTCCTCTAAGGCGGCGAAGTGACCGACCTCGCTAATACTATGCCTGAGCACTCAGATCGCGTCTTCGACGATATCCTGAAGATAGATTGAGACAAAGAAATCAATATTGAGTAAGAAACGATATCATCAAGGAAGGACAGAATTATTCAAGTACAGCAAGCATTCAAATTGATAAGGATAGCAAAACATATATTTTGGGAATGTTTCCTAGTTGTGATTGAGTATACTCTCAGCCTATACCCTGTATCCTAAAGCAGGCTCATAGGAGTACTCTAAGTCTGAGCACCACAACGAGATTGCACTACTTGGGATCTCTAGATATGCATGGGCTACCACTAAAATTGTGTCATGACCCACACCCAGAATGGGGATACGAGTACGTGAACAACGTCCATCCTATGCCACATAATCGATGGTAGAACATTGTTTAGGTCAATAATACTATCTAACATCTCATACCAAATGTATATGGTACCTGTCATGCTATCTCAACTCCAAATGGAGGAACAATATGGTATATGATAATAAAACCAATACTCAATCATAATATTAAACTAGAGAAAGAAATAGCATGATATGGAATAAAGGAAAGAAGTACAATGGTCACAAATACATCCACAGGTCCACAATATAAGTCTAGGCACAAAGCAACTACCAAAATAATAATACATGCTAAGAGTCTAAAATAAGACTAATAAAATGTCTAACAATATAAGTCTAAACCTCCTCAGTCACTGGCACTAGGTTCTCCTATTTTTGGTGAGTATCCTCTAATGGTTTGCCATCCTACGGCCTGTAGTAATTGGGACACTGCACCTCAAGCCAATCATCTAAAAATATATATCCAATCAGGATTGGAGCAATGTACAAAACTCTGAAAGCAGTTCCAAATATATGGTAGAATATATATGACAATAACTAAAAAATAATACAAGATAACTAGCAACAAGATATGAAATAAATTATAGTAAACAGGTAATGTACTAAAATGGAAAGAACATGTAATATAAAATATCTGTAAGTAATAAAAATAGATAAACTAGCTAATGTGCCTTAGAATACAAGTTTATTATGTGATCAGTTTGGGTTCAACACAAATATAATATGGTAACTCGATTACACGTATGATATGTAACCGACATATACACGAATACACTGGGATTGATCACATAACCAACTTCTACTCCCTCATCCCCAACAAATACTCATGGATCCAATCATGACACGTTACAAACACGAATATAGGCATACTGAACACGATCAGTGTGTGAACATGAAGTACACGATAATTACTACCCGATACATACGATAAATATATGTGAAGGAGTACTTGCTAAAAATAGTAGAGGATAACATCCCATGACAGGATCAATTTAGTACCCGTCCTTGTAGCCATTGTGTCAGAATCAAGTAAACAGTTCTAGAACATGTGATATATACACTATCATGACTGAAAACTAACAAATAGATGTATTCGCTGGTGGTCTTGAGCAGAGAATACAAAACGATATCCGAACTGGTGTCACACTTACCTATATTTGAAATGCCATGTCAATTGGTATATTAGAGTGATAAACATACCTAAATAGGCTAAAATATGGTTTCTATGTCATTTCTCGGTCAAAACTAGGTCATACTAGTCAATTCGATCAAACTAGGTCATTACCCTAATTTTGGTTCATAACTAGCTTCTATGTTGGTTTATAGAGCCATATTAGTTAAACTTAGGTGTTACTAGGTTATCTCTAGGTTTCTAGGTCATTTCGATAGGTTTTTAGCTTATTATACTATAATATACACTATTACCTACTTTACCTATTAATACCTTGGCCTATAGATAATTTCCTTAGTATCCTAATCAAATACCTTAGCCATATCTCATATGGCTTAACTATGGCCAAATACCTTGGTTATGGGTCAATGCCTTAGTTATGAGTTAATACCTTGGCTTTGAGCCAATACCTTATCCACGTATCCTAGTATCTTTTGCCATATCATGATAACTACATGATACATTAGTATAACTCATAACTAATTATCTTGAATACCTTAATATAAATAACTTAACTAACACAGACAATGGAACATGGTACCCCACACACACTTAATACCCAAATATCACAACACTAACCTTCATTCAACACACTACTTACTCACTAACACCTATCAATATCATAACACTCTAATACCCCTCACTCAACCTTGGTACTTGATATCTTGATATCAAGATACCACTTAACTTTGCATACCCTCTCGAATATATTCTTACTAAAGAATACTTGACACAAATACCAACACACTCAAATACGCCACTCTAACACACACTAACCCTATACATACACTAGGACACAATTGTGCATCACTAACTTCTAACAGATGCTGCTTATGTTGCTGCTTATGCTTATACTGCAGCTGCTATAAGATGCTGCTTATGCTGTTGTTACTGCTGTTGCTTATGCTGCTGCTGCTTATGCTGCTGCTGCTATAAGCTACTGCTTATGCTACTGTTACTGCTGCTTATGCTGTTGCAACTGCTGCTTATGTTACTGCTGCTCATGCTGCTTATGTTGCTGTTGTTATAAATGATGCTTATGTTGTTATTGTTATAAATGCTGCTTATGCTGAAAAGCAGATAAAATGCACTGAAAAGCTGGTGAATATAGCAAATAAGTTCCCCCTACTTGTATTCTACACACCCAAACTCCACAAAACCACCCCAAGCACACTCTCCTCATCCCCAATACAAACACACACCAAAATACTACTAAATATCCTCATGGTACCCACATTAACACTTGATACCAATTGTCATACACCTAATATGCAGTACTATCACACTACACCATGGTGCACCAAGATACTCTATTCCTACTCCAATACCACCATGATACTAACCTCTAAAACATACGAAATCCCCTTAATATATAAATTATGATATATAAACATAAATAATATCTAATTATCATGTAATTATAAGAAATTACACCTATTCGCTCAAAATCTCCAAATCTACAAATGCGTACTACGATATATCGTGATACGGCCTACACGTATCCAATTGTGGATATGTAGCTAGTATTTCAATCCCGATCTAAGTCCCATATAACTAAATTAGCATCATGACACACACTTGATGTGTCAATCTCGTAATTTCCCCAAAATATACACAAAATACCATGTAAAAATTATAATACATATTAGATTAGCCTAGAACTTGTTACTATAGGTAGTCATATGCCATGGGAGGGTTCTTAATGGTCAAATACATAATTTGGAACCTACAATGAAGGTGAAATCAGAATTGTACCTATTGGGAGATGGATTTCCAATAAATTATTCCTACGGACACGATCCGGATACGATCTTCTTGCCAAAGCTCCTTCTCTTAGTGCTCCTTGCAATTCCAAGCTATAATGCTCCTTGAGTGATGAGAATGAGAGGAAATGTGAATGAATTTAGAGAGATTGTTGGAGGGATGAAGTGAATTAGGAATCTTGGAATTTGTGGATCTAAATTAAAAGAACAAATGGAGAGGAAAGAGAGAAGACCCCTCTTATGTGGCCGACCCTCTTTTTCCCTCTCCAAGTCATCTACAACTGAACATAATGCCCCTACATAATAAATTATAAAGAATGATTAAGGATGGATATTTTGAAAAGTTTCTATACTAATAAAAATTAGTCTAATCCTCCTAATTAATTAGAGAGAATGGGTCTAATAGACCTAGTCCTTGTTGGGCTCACTAGTTGTCATGACAAATCTTATTGGTTCACTAGTGTCAAGTGTAAATAATAGGCTAGTCCACTAACTATAAATAATTAATACAAAACACAAATAAATATTTGTAGCATTAATTAAATATAATCTCTAAAATAAAATAACTATGCCAAATTAATAAATTACCCCTATCTGGAAAAATATGGCTGACAAAGTAGGCTTGACGTACCCACGTACTCGTGCCCCTACACCGGTTGCGGGTCGTGACAGAGAGTACAAATATCAAGAAGTACATATAGGATACACTTTAAATATAATGAGGTTAAAAGTTATATTTTATGTATTAAGGAAGTATTAGGGAGGATGGCATTTAAATTTTTATGAATTTGGAATTATCAGGATGTGGTATAAAGCTAAATAATAAAGCTAATGATTAGTAAATAAGGGGGATAGGAGATCATTGATTATTGGATATAAATTTAGTTTGGGGAAGGTTAATCGACGACAAAATTTTGAACTAAGGAGTTTCAAATCAAAAAATTAAATTGGTAATTGGAGATTGAATGATATAAATATTTTTAGGTCAAGATTTAATATAGTGACATACATTATTAGTGAAGGAAATAAGAGATTGATAGAAATATTAAACATTGAGAATCTAGAAAACTTGAGGAATACAAAGAGTAATTCGAGATTAAATAAAAGGAGTAAATTTGAAAAAAGGATATAAACATTGATTTATAGTAATGAACTAGCGAAAGACACAAATTAAGAAAATTAGAAAAAAATTAAGTGGATGATGGATTACAAAAACTGATAAAGGATCACAAGGTTATATGAAAGTATAGGAATGAGTCTTGAGGAATAGTTACTTCTGAGTGAGATCGAGCAGATATTCTCAAACAATATTCTACACCAGTTATTATATTTTATGTTTATTCCATTCTTGTATTAATTTATATCATGTTCATTTTAATATTTTTCTATAACTGCTGCCTATATTATTGTCCATCCTAATAGAGCCATCCTTATTTAAGATAATTTATTGGGTAATTTGTAACTATCACTTTTCCGAAAGAGGGGTATTTTTGTTATTTTAATAATTGCTTGATAATTTTATTAGTGATAATAATTATTATTATTATATCTATTGGTTGAGTGCTAAATAGTTATAATGGACTATGTGATTAGTTGGTTAGTGGTTAGTCTAATGATTAGACTTACTGCTAGTGTGCCCAAGTGGACCCAATTAGACTTGACTTGATCCATTAGTTTAGTTAATTAGTTTAGTCATGGTTGACTCATTAATTAAAGAGAATGAATAGAATATTCCATTCATTAAAGATTAGAACCTTCCATTTAATTAACCCCTTAATTAGCATAACTCTTCATGACAAACATTGAGGGACCCATAGTCTTTTTGCCTTGGCTAATGGGGAGCCCTAAGGTGGTCGACCCTAAATAGTAGGGGAAAGCAACATTAATTCCTCCCACTTTATTTATTCTAGCCATAATTTATTTCCCCCCCAAATTTCATCATTCCTCTACCAAATTTTACCAAACCAATCCCAATCCCTCCCATTTTCACCACCATGGAGAGCTAAGAACTGGAAGATTACAAGGGGGCTAGTAGAAGAGGAGTTTTGATAAGGGTTGGTATTCATTCTTCACTCTTATGGCCATTTGAAGGGGCTACTTTAGGAATCCATCTTCCAAAAGGTAAATTACTATTTTTCTATTCCTTTCTATTCTAAATATTGTGTTAGACCCATAGGAACCCTTTCATAATAGAAGAACTAGGTTCATATGATGTTTATTGAGAAAGTTATATTGATTTTTATGGGCAAATTGGAGAAAATCTAAATTTGGTCCACCAAGTGTTAGAGGTAAAAACTCATTGATGGTTAGAAGCTCCAATTCATGATTTATTATTGTTTATGTGTCCATAATTGGATACAGGAGTGCATATCATGATACATCGTGATACAGAGTCGTAGGAGGGGTATTTTCATGTGTATTGGGTTCTAGCATGCCAAATTCTCTATATTGCATTATAATAGCTATTTATAGGTTATTCATACTATATATGATATATTGGATGTTTTCTATGAAGCCTGGTGGGGTATCTTAGTGTTTGGAAAGAGTTTCACATTAGTATCATGGTGTGATACTCATGTGTGGCTCGATGCATACCAAGTGTTTGTTACTTTGTGTTAGTAGGTGTGCCTACTAATATGAAGAGTGTTACATATATTTTGAGTGTTAGGTGTGTGTATGTGTGTGTTTGTGTGAGAGAGAGAGAGGTAAATATTGGTGTGGATGTGTTTGCACTTAAGTGTGTGCAATGGGGGTTGGGTTCAGTGAGCTGAGGAGAGAAGCCTATGTATGACAGTGTGTTGTGGTGGTGGTAGTGTACTGTTGGTGGGAGATTAGTATGTGAGTGAGGGTGTATTAGTATACCATGAGTACTAGGAGATAGGTCAGTACTATAGGTCTATCCTTGGTATGGATATAGGTGTGTTGTTAGTGTGGGTATTAGCTCCAGGTATCTGCTAAATATAAGGGTGTCGGGTTGTTGCACAGGCCTTGTGCAATGGTGTGTTATGGTGACATCTGGGATATTGGTCTTAGAGTATCAGGACACTTGGTTTATTGGTTGTGAGTGAAGTAGGGGAAATAATGATGTGAGTGCTTGAGAGGAGTGTGTGTACCCAGATCAAGTGAATGGAGGTCTGTGATAGGATTTTACAGCAATTAATTGATGTGTTCAGGTCATCCTGGAGTGTATAGAATCTCGGACAGTGTTTGTTAATGTGAGACAGAGGGAGAGAGCATTGGACTGTGCTCGAGTTTAGCTCAGAGGAATTTCTAACTGCAGTTGGAGGATCTGAGGGCTGTATCAGTGATCGAGGGAAGGCCTGCAATAACTGTAGGAGACTGATCTAAGTATAGGTGTTATCTCCTTGTGTGTCTGAGTATCAGAATCGAGAGTAGACATATGGTTAATAAGATATAAGGTTTATCTTACTTTTAATATATATATATATATATATATATATATACTTAAGGGATTATCAGAGATCATAGGTGCAAATTATATATTGAATGTGTGGTTAGATGTTAGAGGGAGATGGAGAATGCTCGAGTTACCATCATATGCTGCATTAGACTAAAGCAACATCTGTGGTGGAGTCCTGCACTCGAGTACCCAATGGAGTAGTAGCAAACTGAATCAAGTATTCAGATAGGTGTTTGTGTGTGTGTCAGCTTGGGTGTTCCAGGTAGAGAGTGTTTTAGGAGTGTTTGTGTGTGGTTTAATGTAGGTGGTATACTATAGAGTATCAGGTGAATGTGAATGTGTGTCATCAAGTCTTAGGTGCATAATAGATTAGAGTATTATTTGAATATGTATATCAATATACACATTATAGAAGCATAAAAAGTGTGCCTCAGACAGATGGCAGTGTTTTCTATAAATAAATCCAATAGTTGCAAGATGGCACACTTTTTATCTGTTTGGCACACTTTCTACTTGTTTCAGAAGAAAGACGCGCACTTTCTTAAGTGTTCAATACTTTGGCATACTTTCGGAAGATAGCACACTTTATTAGTGTTACGAAAGCTCGTGCACAAACGATCTTCCCTCTTTCAGTATTTAATGTAGCAGACTAACAATTGACAGATGTAGAAATCGAAGAGTCAGAAGTCATCATTACAACTGTGCGGGCACGCAGACCCAGGTTGTTGTTTAGCATCCCCGCCGCTTTGCTAAATTCTTCAAAGGTGCGTCGTTGTGCCAAGTTCTTCAAAAGTACGTTGTTGTACCAATCTCTTCAAAAGTGCATCGTAGTGTCAATACCTTCAAAAGTGTGTCGTAGTACCAACTCTTTCAAAAATGTGCCATAGTGCCAACTGTTGTGCCAATCTTACCAAGAATGCGCAGTCTCCAAACAACTTCTAAAGTGCGAATATTATCCTAATCGACAGTTAGCAGTTATGAGTGCGTGTCTTATATATCGTACTTATTACCCTCACTTTTTCAACTAAGGGTAGTTTGGTAATTTGACATGGATGTTTGTATTTTTATGATTTATTATATTAAATATTATTCATGTGCAAATATTAATTATTGTATTATTTATTTATTGTAGATGTTAGATTTATTGTGGACTTGTGTAGTAGACCTAACTACTTTAGTTTAGATCAATGGACCAACATTTAATTCTAATTTAGATTGAGCCCAATAGTAAGCTCATTCATTAGGAGGATGAATTAATTAGTGAAACCAATTAGGCTAGAACCTTCCCTCCTTAATTAATTTCTTCATAAGAGAACCCATGGGGTATTTTGGACATTCCATAGTAGCTTAGAGGAGGGGTAGAGGCCGGCCACCTATAGGGAGGAGAGAGACTCTCTCTTCTTATTTTGTCATTCCAATCTAGATCGAGAATTTTTTCTCTTCCAAATTTCTCATTCCCACACCAATTCCTACTCAAATTTCTTCCTAATTCTTTCCCTACTCTTCATTGGAGGCTACTAGAATAAGGATCTATATGTTGGAGGCTATTTCAGTCAATTTAAGGATTTTATTAGAAATCCATCTCCTAATAGGTACAATTCAGTTTTTTCTCTTTAATTATGATCTAAATTTGTAATTTAACCATAAGGAACCACCCCATATGCTAAGGCCACCCATAGGAATTGAAATTAGGTTCATAGGAGGTCTATGGAAAAAGTTATGTGGTATTTTGTGTCAATTTTGGAGAAATTTCAAGATTGGCAGATCTTGTATTTGTCAATTGGTCAATTAGCCCAAATTGACATGTGTTTGCTTGTGTGTGACTAGTATCGTGTCCACCATTGGATACGTGTAGTTAGTATCCCGATAATTTGGAGATATATGTTGATTTCGGGATTTTTCTCCGACACGAGGGTTTGTGTATATCATATTTTGATACGGACACGTAATTGAGTAATTAATTCTTCGTATTATTCATAATTATTATTTTAGACTTGCTTGTGTGCTTCAGGATACGTTTGGTTGTGTGGTGGAGCCGTATCGCAAGTGTATCATAGAATAAGTGTGATACGGATGCGGTGCACTTCACGTGTTTGTTCATTGTATCTCAATTCATTTGACTTGGTATTATATATTAGTATAATATATTATATGATTGTGTGTATATGTATATGTATCTCTATAGTATTATATAGATATGATTTTAACTAGTGATACATATATATAGTTTATAGATATATATTCATCTATGTGGAGGTATATATATATATATATATGTATAATTATATGAGTGTATATAGTATAAATATATATATGTAGATACATCTATATGTATATGTGTATGTTTGTATATATATATATATATATATATATATATATATATATATGTATGGTTGTAAGTAGATCTATATAAGTTTGTGTGTGGATGTGTGTGTGAGGGGTCGAGCAACTGAATGCAGTAGTAATTCAGTGTGCATTCAGGAGTAGCTAAGCCAACTATGCTGCAGCAGTCACCAACAGCAGCAAGGCCAGCATGTAGCACTACACAGTTTCAGTGTGCATCAACAGCAAGCACAAGAACTAATTAAGGATTTCAGCAACAGCAATCAGTATGCAGTCACCAACAGCTAGCTGAAATATTAGGAGCTCAATTTCAGCAACTAGCATATGCAGCAACAACAACCTTCAGATTAGAACAGCAGCAGTGTGCAGCCTCGAGCCAACAAGCATCAGCTAGCTGCACTGAGCTGGATGAGCAGCAACAAGCACTACAATCAGTAGAGGGTACAGCAGCAAACTGTATTCAGCAAGCAGTTAGCAACAAACCTGCAGAGCTCGTGCACAGCAAAGAACAGTAGCAGCCATTCACAATATCACCAACAGGAAGAAAAGAGAGGAGCAACTACAACTATAGAACGACAACATCATCGAGCCACCAATGCAACAGTTAGCTGCACTGAGCAGCATATAGCAGCTAGCTGCATTGAGTAGTATGTAGAGGACAATATTGCATTCAGCAAGGCATGCAGGCACAACAAGGCAGGGGTTCAGTTAGTTAAGGTTTGAGTTAGTTAGTTTATTGGTGGTTTAGCTAGTTAAGGTTATAGTCTAGTTAGTAGTTCATGATAGTGTATTAGTTAAGTACATAGTATAGTAGTTGTATATCTGCATTGTTAGCTAATAATTAGTTATATACATACTTGTTAGATTAGTAGATTAATATGTAGATATTATATATAAGTAATAATATATATTTTATGTTAGGTAGTTAGTAGTATTTAATAGTTTAGTTAAGGTTAGAATAGTTAATGTATTGATAGTGAGCTATATATATTAGGATCTGAATTACCTTGTGATACCATGGTAATGTCAAGGTATTGGTGGATACTCAAGGTATTAGGTTTAACTATCAAGATGGGTCTGTAGATAGTGAGATATATATTGGTTCAAATCTAAGGTATCCAAGTTGCATTAGTTAGCTAAGATTACTATACATATTGTCTTGTATATATATAAATTAGTATTTTTATATCTAAAAACATGTGTATCCTATGATACGGTATTTTATGTGTATCTTAGTATCTTAGCTTAGCTAGTGTGGTCTAGTTACATTGTGTATAGACCTAATATCCTAGAGATTGACTCATACAATTTAGAAATAGCTAGTTTGACCAAATTTGACTAGTTTGACCTAGAGTTGACCTAGTTTGACTATTTTGACTTAGAAATGGCTTCATGACCTAGAATTAAAATAGTTTAATTTATTTTTATTTCAGAACCTTATATTGATGCAAGCTCAAGACCTTAAGTGATTATATTTCTCTATTAGTTTTTATTTCATAATAGTGTATATATCTTATGTTCTAGAACTGTATACTTGATTATGATACAGTGGTTCACGGACTGGTACTACATGGATCCTGTCGGGAGATATTATACCCTACTATGTTCAGCGGGTACTCTTTCACATCTATTTTATCGTGTGTATTGGGTATTGATTATTTATAATTCGTGTTCATACACTGCTTGTGTTCAGTGTTCTTATATTCTTGTACACACACTGTAATACCCTGTTCCGCTCAAGCGGACTGCCGTCTCAATCGGCAATCGTGCAGCTGTCCCGACCTGCTTTGCCTCGATCAAGAAGCAAAGGATATCCAGACTTGTCCCTAAAGGAATCCGGCTTGGACTTTCAGAGGCTCGCTCAGACGTATCGCTCTACCGAGGCGAATCATCGCTAAGGTGGGTGGCTACGGTAAACTTGTCTTTGCTTAGCCAGCACACATAAAACCTGGAAATCATATATGCTAGTCGCTAGGTGATTCACCCCCTGCATGCTAATAAATCCAACGCACCTAGCTAAGCGAATAATCCCAACTTGTATTGTTTGCTAGAACATGGAAAAGGAAATACTGCTTATACTCAGACCCTCGCATGCTAAGTCCCTTAACGGTTTCATCTCTCGGACTACCTTCAGGCCCGAGCAACATGCCTGCTTATGTTCCTAGAACGCATGCTTGTCTGCTTGATAGTTACCGTGTTTTCATCCAAATCCCGGGAGACTACTAAGTAGTCGTTCCGTGCCTGAATGTTCCTGCAAGTATCCGGGACCGTTAGGTCACCAAGGCATCCCCGAACCAGGGGAATGCATCAAGACAAGTTATTGTACAGAACCAAGATTCAAGTATCCCATATACTCGTGTACTCGTGTTCCCGTGCACTCGTGTTCTCGTGTTCTCGTGTTCTAGTGCACGTGTGTTCTCGTGTATCTCGTGTAATCGTGTTGCCTGAGATTGGTTAAATCGTGTTGCCTGAGATTGGTTAACCCTGACTTGTTTGTCGCGGACAACTCGGACCCGAGGTAAGTTCCACGGACGGTCACCGGGGCACTGGGGCCGATCCGGTCCGGATGGAGCTCGTGTGTAGTCTTCGTATTCGGGACTGGGTAGCTTGCAGCTCATCGTGTACTCTTGTAGCAAGCTATCCTTGTCCCCGGCTACGTCTATAATGGCTTTGCCAGCGACCGTGTTCATATAGATAAACTTGTTGCATGCTTGCTTGTAAAATGAAAGATAAACCATTCATCCTCACTTAGCGGCTATCCGCGTGCGAGATACTGTATCGTATGAAACAAATAAACTGAACACCTGAATGATCATGTTTAAACGACCCTTCGTGTATGCATATGCTTGCCTCCTGAATGTTTATACATGCTCCTGCTTAAATTAATCATGTTTGCCTTGGACAGGGAAGGAGAAATGGTAAGTCTCGCCGTGTTCCCTCAAACATCGCACGACGCACTGCCCGACACGTTAAGCTATTCAATGTTTGCATAAAACTGATCCTAAGGCAACTAGAAAGACAACTTAATAGTTGTGCACGAAACCTGTATTACGTGTTTGGATTTATCGAGCGGGCGAGTAGCTTCCCCACCAGTGCATTCAATGTACTGATAATCCACCAGTTTGTATGCAGAGTGCGGGAGAACCTCGTGCGGTGCGGACGCCTCCTTCGTGCGTGCTAAGGCCAGGAGTTCCCTCTGAAGCCTTGCAACGGTGCGTCCGGGACTGAAGCACATATACAAGACATAAGTTGTGAACATCGCCTGACCATCGCCTGTACATTCATTCCACAATTGTAGCTACTTGGCACGCTTTTACTGTTTCAGAGAGAGAGGCTTGAGCGACTTGTAATCTTGGCTATACGCCGCCTGTAATACATGTTTCATATCAATAAAGAGATTACTTTACTTGTTTCGATGCTTCTGCTATATTTGTCGACTCAGTGAACCTGTTACCGATCGCCTATGCGTTCATGACTCTGCTGCACTCGGACAATCTGTGCGACTCTGTGGCTTAGAACTCTAACCGCCAGCCAATGAACCATGGCCTTGCACGGGCGTGGCTCACGCTCGTGCAGTATCACGCCCGGATGGGTTAAGCGATCGTTCCGCGGGAGCGCTGGCGAGGGTGATTCCCGCCTAGCGGGAATGACCGATTGCCTGCGGGAGATCGGGGCGTGACATGTTGGTATCAGAGCCTGGCTTCTACGCCTTTGGACGTCGATTCGATATCTCTGTTTCGAAAGCTCGTTCGTGGGTTATGTGCACGCTCTCTCTCAATGCCTCGATGGGATGTTCCAAAAATAAGTCTAAATACTTTCAAAATATGTTTTGAATGATATGCTTGCTTGTCTGGTTGTATGTTACGAGTGGCCTTTGTGCCAACCTGTGCGAACCATTGAGAGTATCGCTAGTAGCTTGTCCGAGATTTTCACTAACCCTAAGTTTGGTTGAATGCATCTATTCGAGTGACGCCTTGAACTAGTACACCATCCAAGACTTAGAAAAAGGAAAAACTTGAGTGCTGAGACTTCGCTATCACTAAGCTGGTTGACGTGTTCACGCTAGAGGGGCCCTTCGAAAGTGTGCACGATCCAGTCTAAGCGATATGCTGACTTCGACGCTTGTGCAAGTGAAGATCCAAATGAACAAGTACAAACGACTAGTCTAGGATTGCCTCAACCCTAGATTACTGCTTGACCCTAGTAAGTCTCGAGGACGAGACTTTTTTTAGGTTGGGTAGGATGTAACACCCTGTTCCACTCAAGCGGACTGCCGTCTCAATCGGCAATCGTGCAGCTGTCCCGACCTATTTTGCCTCGATCAAGAAGCAAAGGATATCCAGACTTGTCCCTAAAGGAATCCGGCTTGGACTTTCAGAGGCTCGCTCAGACGTATCGCTCTACCGAGGCGAATCATCGCTAAGGTGGGTGGCTACGGTGAACTTGTCTTTGCTTAGCCAGCACACATAAAACCTGGAAATCATATATGCTAGTCGCTAGGTGATTCACCCCCTGCATGCTAATAAATCCAACGCACCTAGCTTAGGGAATAATTCCAACTTGTATTGCTTGCTAGAACATAGAAAAGGAAATACTGCTTATACTCAGACCCTCGCATGCTAAGTCCCTTAACGGTTTCATCTCTCGGACTACCTTCGGGCCCGAGCAACGTGCCTGCTTATGTTCCTAGAACGCATGCTTGTCTGCTTGATAGTTACCGTGTTTTCATCCAAACCCCGGGAGACTACTAAGTAGTCGTTCCGTGCCTGAATGTTTCTGCAAGTATCCGGGACCGTTAGGTCACCAAGGCAGCCCCGAACCAGGGGAATACATCAAGACAAGTTATTGTACAGAACCAAGATTCAAGTATCCCGTATACTCGTGTACTCGTGTTCCCGTGCACTCGTGTTCTCGTGTTCTAGTGCACGCGTGTTCTCGTGTATCTCGTATAATCGTGTTGCCTGAGATTGGTTAAATCGTGTTGCCTGAGATTGGTTAACCCTGACTTGTTTGTCGCGGACAACTCGGACCCATGGTAAGTTCCACGGACGGTCACCGGGGCACTGGGGCCGATCCGGTCCGGATGGAGCTCGTGTGTAGTCTTCGTGTTCGGGACTGGGTAGCTTGCAGCTCATCGTGTACTCTTATAGCAAGCTATCCTTGTCCCCGGCTACGTCCATAATGGCTTTGCCAGCGACCGTGTTCATATAGATAAACTTGTTGCATGCTTGCTTGTAAAACGAAAGATAAACCATTCATCCTCGCTTAGCGGCTATCCGCGTGCGAGATACTGTATCGTATGAAACAAATAAACTGAATACCTGAACGATCATGTTTAAACGACCCTTCGTGTATGCATATGCTTGCCTCCTGAATGTTTATACATGCTCCTGCTTAAATTAATCATGTTTGCCTTGGACAGGGAAGGAGAAATGGTAAGTCTCGCCGTGTTCCCTCAAATATCGCACAGCGCACTGCCCGACACGTTAAGCTATTCAATGTTTGCATGAAACTGATCCTAAGGCAACTAGAAAGACAACTTATTAGTTGTGCACGAAACCTGTATTACGTGTTTGGATTTGTCGAGCGGGCGAATAGCTTCCCCACCAGTGCATTCAATGTACTGATAATCCACCAGTTTGTATGCAGAGTGCGGAAGAACCTCGTGCGGTGCGGATGCCTCCTTCGTGCGTGCTAAGGCCAGGAGTTCCCTCTGAAGCCTTGCAACGGTGCGTCCGGGACTGAAGCACATATACAAGACATAAGTTGTGAACATCGCCTGACCATCGCCTGTACATTCATTCCACAGTTGTAGCCACTTGGCACGCTTTTACTGTTTCAGAGAGAGAGGCTTGAGCGACTTGTAATCTCGGCTATACGCCGCCTGTAATACATGTTTCATATCAATAAAGAGATTACTTTACTTGTTTCGATGCTTCCGCTATATTTGTCGACTTAGTGAACCTGTTACCGATCGCCTATGCGTTCATGACTCTGCTGCACTCGGACAATCTGTGCGACTCTGTGGCTTAGAACTCTAACCGCCAGCCAATGAACCATGGCCTTGCACGGGCGTGGCTCACGCTCGTGCGGCATCACGCCCGGATGGGTTAAGCGATCGTTCTGCGGGAGCGCTGGCGAGGGTGATTCCCGCCTAGCGGGAACGGCCGATTGCCTGCGGGAGATCGGGACGTGACACACACTACTTGTGTTCAGCGTACCATATTCGTGTTCGTAACGTGTCATAATTGGATCCATTGATATTAGTTGGGGATGGGGGAATAGGAGTTGATTATGTGATCAAAGTCCCAATATATTTATGTACATGTCGATTACATACCACACTTGAAATCGAGTTACCTTATTGTATTCGTGTTCAACCTAAACCGATCATATAATGAACTTGTATTCTGAGGCACATTAGTTAGATTTCAGTTATTCCTTTATATTGCAGATATTCATAATGCTTGTTCTTCATTCCAGTGCATTACCTGTTCTCTCTAGTTCACTTCATTGAGATGTTTAGTTATCTTGTATTCTTTTCTATTATCTATTTTATATGGTCGATTATGTATTTGAAACTGTTTTCAAAGATATATACTTCGTTCCAATCCTGACTGGATATATTTTTCCAGATGATTGGATCATAGATTAGTGTCCTACATTCTACGGGTCGTAGGATGGTATACCTTTAGAGAATGCTCCAGTAGACCAGGAGGACTTAGTTACAGAGCCGGAGATGGTTTAGTTTATATTTTGGTGGACTTGTATTAGACTTTTATATTTTGGTGGACTTGTATTAGACAAAGTTTGACCTGTTTGACTTAGAGTTGACCTAGTTTGACTTTTTGACTTAGAAATGGCTTTATGACCTAGAAGTTGACTAGTTTAACTTATTTTTATTCTAGAACCTTGTATTAATGCAATATTCCATATACAGGTCAGTATGATACCAGTTCGGACACAGTTTGACATACATTGCTCTAGACCACAGGCGAGTACATTCTCTGATATTTTCTCATTTATGATATCCTCTATGTTCATTGTATCTAGTGTAGATATCCATATTTTCTTGATACGATGGTTACATAGATTAATATATCAAGATCTCATCATGAGATGTTATTCCTTGGTATATGGTGTATCTTGTGCAAGCCTTATTTTATTGATTTTCTTGTACATGTACAGATACTGATTCTCAGAAAGAGTCACTATCTTCTTGGGGAATCTCGTGCCATAGCGTACCATGGTTGGATCCACTATACCAGCCGGGGTTGGGGAGTATGTAGTATAGATATGTGATCATACCCTCCTTGTGCAAGTCTTGTTCTTTGTGATTGTTGATCATACACCACACGTATGATTAACCAGGCCATTTACTCTTATGCAAGTTCCCAAGCCGATGACATGTTAAATCTGGTACTCACTCACTTAGTCATTGGTATTCTTGTTCATTATCATATTGTTCATTCTTGTATATATTTTCAGTATTGCCTTTATTGTGTATCTCTTATATATGTATATGGTATTTTGTATATTTACATCTATTTACTGCTACATAGTTTATATTATTGATTTAGAACTGCTGTTAGAGATGTACTTCGCTTCATTCCTGACTGGAAAATATATTTTAGAGGGTCCGAGAGATTAGTGTCCGACATATTATGGACTTCGAATTATAGATGGTGTAGACTTGGACCCACTAGTTCTGGAGTGATTGCCAGAAGGATTATCCGGATTACTAGTTTTTTCATAGTTAGTTTCTTTAGCTTTGGTACCAGATTTGTTTTCGGCTCATATTTGAGTTGTTGATTATTGTTTCTATTGGTGTTGTTATATATTGAATAGATAGTTTTGTTAGACTTTCTTGATATCTTCTCATGCTTTAGAATATGATTGAGTTTTGTGTTGATTTTATATTATTGTGAGATATTTAGATAGTATAGTTGACCAAGACAGCGTTCTACCGCTGATACTGCAGCGTAGGCTGGGTTGTTTCCGACTTGCATCCCTACACTGGGTGCTGGTCGTGACACATTTTTACTGGTGGCCCATGCAGGTCAGGCTTCATAAGTTATGTGATATCATGGTAGTGCGACGCCTTAGTTGTACTATTGCTAGCCTGCGATAGGATATAGGTTATAGGATATAAGATATTAGGATGAGAGGATACTCAATCATAAATTTCTTGAGAGATTCTTAGGACGACCCTTGAGAATCTTATTATAATTTCTATTTCAAATCCTTTTCCTTGTTTCTGTCCGCTCTCACTTGTTATTGTTGAATTTGATTCTTGGTGATCGATTGTTAAATTTGGTTCTTGGTGATCGGTTGATTTAAATTTTTGGTGTTCGTTTTTGAGTTTGATTTCATATCGAGAGAAATTTTATGGACTAAGTTTTCTACTCCATTCCAATCCTGATTGGATATATTTTTCAGATAATTGGCTTGAGGAGTAGTGTCCCACTTACTACGTGTCGCATGACGGTGAACTATTAGAGGATACTCCCCTAGAGCAAGAGAACCTAGTGCTAGTGAATGAGGAGGCTTAGACTTATATTTTTTAGATATTGTATTAGTCTTATTTTAGACCCTTGGCATGTATTATTATTTTGGAAGTTTCTTTGTGCCTAGACTTATATTATGGACTTGTGGATGTATTTGTGACTCTTGTACTTCTTTTCTTTATTCTATATCATGCTATTTCTTTCCCTAGTTTGATATTATGATTGAGTATTGGTTTAATTATCATGTACCATATTTTTCCTTCATTTGGAGTTGAGATATCATGATAGGTACCTTATACATTTGGTATGAGATGTTAGATAGTATTGTTGACCCAAACATTGATCAATCGCCGATGGTGCGACGTAGGATAGGCATTTTTCACGTACTTGTATCCCAATTTTGGGTGCGGATCGTGACATACGTCACAGCATCGATGGTAGAACGTTGTCTAACTCGACAATACTATCTAAATATCTTACACAATAAATATAATGTATCTCTCAAAATATCTCAACTCCCATATAGAGGACAATATGATAATAATAATCAGTACTCAATCATAGTATAAAAGTAGAGGAAGATATGGCATGATAAGGAATAGAAGAAAAGAAATAAAGAGTCAAATATATCATAAGTCTAAGTCTAATCAAAACACAAGATCTCAAATAATTATACATGCCAAAAGTATCTAACTGACATATACAATATCATAAATGAACTAGCTTAGTCTCATCGACTGTTAGTGTTAAATCAATAGGTTCTACGAGTGCTATCTCATTTGGCTCGCTATCTTGTGGCCCGTAGTGCTTAGGACACCAGTCCTCTAATGAATCATCTGAAAAATATATCTATTCAGGATTGGAGTAAAGTACAACCCAATAGAAGTTCCAATAATTAACAGAAAATATGAGACAATAATAGCAATAAAAATAAATGATATAGGAATATCATGTCACTTGGGTGTAATGAATGAGAAATGAGTTAAAATGCACTAATATGATTTTTGAGCAAATAGTATATCTCGATATCCGAGCTGGTGTCACACAACCTATATAGGAATATCATGTCACTTGGGTGTAATGAATGAGAAATGAGTTAAAATGCACTAAAATGATTTTTGAGGCCATTTCTAGGTCATTCTAGTTTACTAGGTCCACACTATGTTAATTAGTCCATGTTGATCACTAACTAACACTAGCTTGTATTAGCTATATTAGGTCATAACCTTAGCATATAAGTCATACCTTAGCTAATTTCTACACTATCTAGTTATGACTTGGTATCATGGATACCGATCCATAATTAATATCTTATACTTATGGACACTCATATAATAAATAACTATAACCAATAAATATAGCTAATGACATACTACTATTAATTACCCCTTCTCTAAACTCACTTACCTACTAAACTTCCTCTAAAAGCTCACTGATACACACCTCAGTGTGTACTAACACAAAGACATCAATGTGTACCCTCACTACTCACCTACACTAGGTATCTAATACTTAACTAATGACAGTATATATTTAACACATTGATCCCTTAGCCATAGCCTATTGCCAAATAATGATACTCAACTAAGACCTACATAACTAATAGACTACCTGCTAGTAATACCAACTGAATACAAGTCTACTTGCACTTGCTAATATTGCGTCAGTTTAACTGCACCAAAATAGTTATGTTCCTCAACCACTGCATCATCTGAACATCCCTTTGTAGTGCTCCCTGCTATTAAGTCCATTAATTTCACCACTGTAATCCACACAACTCTCCATATACATCTACTACTTGCGCACCCCCTTCTCTTACCTATCTCACTGTAACCCGACCACTAACTCTGATACACTAGGTATCAGTTCTTTATTGATACCATACCCTAGTCCTTCGATAGCTCACTGCTCCCACATAAACTGCATTGCATTAAGGTCCCCCTTATACTAACTAATATTGCGACTTCTATTGCTATTGCTTTTGCTACTGCTACTGTTATTTTTATTGCTACTGCTACTTCGATTGCCACTGCTACTGCTATCCTTGCAAGGGTACCAAACCCCCTATAGTTCCTACATCTAACCATCAACATCAACAACACCAAAGTATCATAGTATCAATAACAACAATAGCTAGGCATGATGTTGTTGCTCCTTGCTGCTTCAGTTGCAACCCAGCCTGATGTTGGTCTTAACTGCAGGGCATATCAGTGCAGAACTAAACAACTCATAATCTCACACAGTCCACACATCTCATTGTCACCTCACCACACAAACACATAACCTGTACGTATGCCTCTCTCTCTCTCTCTCTCTCTATATATATATATATATATATATATATATATATAAACCCCTAACACATAAATACTTGACATGCTATCTATGATACTCTATGATACGTACCAAAATGGAATACCAAAATCACTAATTCTCCACTAATACTTATAATACAACTCAATTACATATTAATATAACTAATGTAGTTAGTTATAATGGAATTTGAAGAGAAATCATACTCATATGCACAAATTATCTTATGCAAAAACTGAATTAAAAACTATTTTTTGAAAAAACATAAAAGAAATTACCCTGCCCAGTCAGCCAACAGGGGCCCGTCTGTCAGCGACTCACGGGCGTGGGTGCGGGTGCAACCGGTCCAAGCCGAGCCGAGCCGAGTCCGAATTCGACTCGGACTCAGCCGAGCTAAGCCCAGCTGAACCCTGGCCATTCAATCCAAGTGGGCAGCAGCGGAATGCTGCCATGTGGTGCATTTTTAGCCGCGATTGCTTCTCTCTCCTTTATATATATAGTATTAAGGTTATATTTTTTTAGGATCTTTCTTTTAGCCAATTTTGAGAAGTTGTCATCTAGGGTTCCTTCATTTTCCAGAAGCTATTACTCATAGATCCGGACTCCAAACATGTCCCAGTTTCTTGCGTTATAACCGTATTAAGGTTAGATTTTTGAATATGATTTTTTTTTACGAAATTCTAAATATTAAATTCTAGAAAATTCGTAGAGCACAGCATGTCCAAAAATAGATAGGTCTTGGTGTTTTCATGATTCCTGGGTAACCAGGAATCTGAATCACAAACTGTTTAAAGTTTTAGAAAGCTAATATCGAGATCATCGATTTATGTTTCTTTCAAAATTTAATTTGAAATATTTCTATACTGTTAATTATGTAAAACTTTTAGGTCAGCAATCAATCACTGTTGCATAATACGATTTTGTATGTGCAATAATTTCTAAACGAATTTGAATTCGGATGAGCCATAAATTCTAGCTTGTTTTTTACACTAAAATCATGCATGAAAGTTAAGTTTGTATCAGTTGACTTTTTGGTCAATAGATTGCCTCGATTTGCGTGCCCTGAGTCTCGAGTTGAAAAAATTTAGTTTCTTTGGACAAAATTTAGGAATTAACCTAAAAATCAGAATAATAAAATTAAAATAGGATTTTAGATTAATTTTTCCAGAATTAAATAAATTAAAATAACTTATCTCTTGACATGGTAACATATCATACATAAGGTTTGGACTCTGAATTGGTACCTGATCCAACCACAGCTAAAGACCACAAGCAAGTACATTTTCCTAATTATTTTAAGTGATTGATAGTCTCTATAATGCATGCTTAGTATTGATTATTTGATTTTTGACACTTGTTATACGGATTAGAATGATGGATTCTTATTATGAGATACGTGACCGTTCTAGATTATTGTTATTTCTTCGTGACTGGTTTGGAATCCATGTTGTACTCGTAGGGAAGAAAAATACTTAGTGAACATGAGAACTACCCTTTCCATTCCATGGTCTCACTGGAATAATAGCATGCATGCACGACACGTATGGTTGCCGAATTTTACCTTTAGCCATTCACATGTCACCAAGGTATTTCAAATCACATAGAGTAGTTTGTTCCGATCTGTTCTTCCATAAATTGCAGTTATTTTCTATGTTGATTGGATATATTGTACTACATCTTCACTATGAGAGGACTTCAGTATTTAGTTATTCTGGTTGACTTATTAGGATTTCAGTTTTGTTGCCATCATATATTTTTTTACTATTTATTATTTTATAGCTTCTACCATGTGTTAGAACTATTTTTACTGTGATGTACTCATTCCTTTCCAGATTAGATAAACATATTTTAGGTGACTACGATGAGAATACGATCACTACACATTATGGACCGTATATTATCGATATAGTTGAGCCTGATCTTGCCCTTCAGGAGGATCAGGGAGAGTTAGCAGCTCAGATACCGTCTACAATGGAGTGGTTTAGTAGAGTACTTGGTTCTGTTATTTTTGGACCGGATTTTTCTCCAAATTTTTTTTTAGAGTATTTTTAATATTGTTCTTTGGATATTTAGTTATTTTTTGAGAGACTTCTTGGACCCGCATCGGGACTATTATTTTATTATTATCTATGGTATATTCTTATAAATTAGTGCTTGTGATTGAGTGTAGTATGGAGGTGTATATATGTTGTGAGTTGTAGATTATACTTGTGGCTTATTGTACAACATTCTACCATCGATACTGCAGCGTAGGCTGGACGTACTCGTGACTCATGCCCAAATCCAGGGTGCGGGTCGTGATATCACTATACACAGTCTATAATATCATGCGCACTGATCACAGTCTATATGTATAATCATGAAGGAATAATAAAGTGATCACGGAGAAGAACATCTTCTGACGGGAATCCAAGGTGTACCAATCCGTGTACCATCGTATCAAGAATCAAATTTAACATCGCCAAAACTTGTAACGTAGAAGCTATCGAATATGAAAACTATCAGAGAATATACTCGCCAGAATACCGGTACAAAATATCAAATGGTGTCCGAATCAGTGCCTCAAAGGCCTAAATATGAATTATCAAGTCAAAATAATATTTTGGAGTTATAAATATGCTAAACTAGCTTGAAACTAGGTCTCTAGGTCACTACTAGGTGAAACTAGGTCAAACTAAGTATTCTATGGTCAATACCTTTCTAAACTAGGTTTACTAGGTTATGCTATTCATTACCAAGTTATACTAGCTAGTACTAGGTCAATACTAGGTTCCTAGGTCGAATCCTATTGCTATGTCATGGTAGATATCAACACTTGGTATATATATAATTATCCAACTTATGTATATATCACTACCATATTTCTAGATGAGCATATTCTTGTCATTTAGAATATTTATTAATGAGTGATTAAATATTTATATTATGTGCTACTAGTAATTATATTATGTAGTGTTATTTAATTATTTGTTAGTGGGCTAGTCTATGTGTAGTTAGACTTGCCACTAGTGGACCCATTGGATTATCATGACACATGAGCCGAATATTAGACTAAGCCCATCAGACCCTCGTCCTTAGTTATAAGGAGATTAGCTTAATTTGTATTAGTTAGAGACTTTTCAATATAGTCCTTCCTAATTATTTCTCATAGTTCACTAGTGGGGGTACTTTGGGAAATTGATGTTATTTGGGCAAAGGGAAAGAGGGGGGGTCGGCCACCTATAGGTAGGGTCTCTCTCTCTCTCTCTCTCTCTCTCTCTCTCTCTCTCTCTCTCCCCTCTTTATTTCATTTTAATTCTAGATCCCCAAATTAGATTATCCCTCCACCAAATTTAACCTACTTCACACCCATTCCCTCTCAATTTTATCATCTAAGAAGTATTAGAGCTTGAATTGTAAGGAACACTTAAAGGAGGAGGAATTGACAAGAAAAATTATGTGCTAATTGTGTCCATTGAGCATTTCATTGTGAATCCATCTCCCAATAGGTAAATTTTGAACACAAACCTTAATCTAGACTCTAATTCATGTATTTAACCATTAGAAACTATCCCTTGGCTTAGGGCTACCCATACGATCAAGAATTTGGTTCATACGACTTGTATTGTAGAATCTACATGGTGATTTGTGTCCAATTAGGAAGAATTCCAAGATTGACACATCATGTGTGTGTCATGACACCAATTAGATCGAATTAAACTTAGATCAGGGTTATGAGACTAGATATGTGGATACAAATGGTTAAGAGTAGGCCGTATCATGGTATTTTGGGATACGCTATGATACGGGGTTCATTTTGGATAATTTGTGTTAATTATCTTAAATTTTTATTGTAGCAAGTTACATTATATATATATATATATATATATATATATATATGTTTGTGTGTGTGTGTGTGTGTGTGTGTGTGTGTGTGTTTTCTATGTATAGGAATGATTATTGTAGTGTATTAAAAGTTTTGGTGTGTCACATGGGTGTGTATCTTAGAGTATCACATACAGCATGCAAAGTGTTTGTTGGAATGCCTATTGGTCTATTCTAGTATTAATTTCAGTTTCCCACATATAAGTATATTTGTATTCGTAGTAGATTACTATATGTATATATATATATATATATATATATATATATATATATATATACTTGAGTAATGTTGATGTGTGTCTGGGTGTGGGTTCAATATGACAGTATCCGTGTTGTATTAGTGTGGTAAGAAGTTATGTTTGGGTGAAGGTGCAGTATGTGCACAATGCAGTTGGGTGTTCAGGTAAGTGTATATCCTTACGTGCGGGTCAGTTAAGTGAGGGGGAAGATTTGGCATATGTTGTGCATATCAGGGCACAACAAGTAAGGCTCGAGCCAGACCAAGATAAGGGGTTGTGAACATAGGTGAAGTATGTGAGCAGCAGCAGTTAGGAGTGCTTAGTGTTTAAGCATATGAGAATAAGAGAAAATTAGTAGGGACAACAGCAATTCACGGATGTGAACTAAGTTGGGACAGGTCTTGCAGGAAATAAGGGGATAGGTTATTTCAGAATTAGATCACAACAGTAGCAGAAATTGGGAAGCCTGGATGCACATGCATCAAGTATGTGGGGTGTGTTTGTATTAGTGGATGTATCAGAGAAAATTGATATAAAAGGTAATAGGTTGGAGGCTCAGGTTGTGTGAGGTTGGTGTCAATTGAGACACAGGGTATTAGTATCTTGATGTCAATATCTTGGTATCCGTGACATCAGTAGGGCCATTAGCAGCAAGTGGTTTGTTTTCAGTTAAAACTGAATATAGGGTGGGTTTCAATCTCGAGTGAGCAAAAAGATTGGTATATCTTGTATCAGTTAAGGTAGTTGGTAATGCATATCAGTTAGCATTATAGGAAGGTTAGTTTATTAGTTGATAGTATATAGTTAGCTAAGATGTCAGTTATAAGTAGCAATGATGTTGTTGTATTAGTTAGTTAGTTAGTAAATATTATTTAGTATATTTTATCAGTTAGTATATAAATTATATATATTAGTGAGTATCTAATAGTTAATATTAGCTCAGTACTAGATAGTATAACCAATACTATCAACTATAATCTTATACTAACTAGTTTGACTTAGAAATTAAGGTAATGACATAGTATAGCTAGTATAAGCTAGTGTAAGCTAGTTAGTGACCAATATGGGCTAATTAACTTGTGTATGATCTAGTTGACTAGAAGGACCTAGATATGGCCTAGAAAATCATATCAGTGTATTTTAAACTCATTTCTCATTCATTACACCAAGTGACATGATATATCATTTACTCGGGACAACATGCGAGTACATTCTCTAATAGTTTCCTTATTTGATATCCTCTATATTTCATGTATTTAGTATTGAGATATTTTATTCCTTATACGATGGTTTCACGGATTGGTATACATAGATCATGTTCTTAAAATATTATTGTCATGGTTACTCAGTAATCGCCGTATCGTACTTCATGATTACTCAATGATTATCGTGATATCTTAGTGATTATATATATCGTGATCATAGTGCATGATATTATAGACCGTCAAGTGTGATATATGTTATAATATGTCATAATTTGGATCAGTATACTAGTCGAAAGATTGGAGAAGTATTAGTGGATATGTGATCATACCTTATAGCCCGTAATTTAGTGTAGTTCATGGTAGTTAGCATGAACATGCAACTCACGCATGGTCACACTAGCTCACCTTTTATATATAGCTCGTGTTAGGCCCAAGTCGATCACATGATCTTACTAATATTTTAATGCATATTTATATATTGTTTTCTTTGTTCCAGTTTATTACATTGTTATTCCTCACCATATTATTCTAAGTTCTTGCCATTTATTACCATGATGCTCTTTTTCGTGATACATGCTAGTTCAGTTAGTTTCATTATTTATTTTTATTGCTATTATTGTTTCATAGTTTTTGTCAATTATTGTAAGTGTTATTTGGGTTGTACTTTGCTCCAATCTTGACTAGATATTTTTTTTGATGATTCATTAGAGGACCGGTATCCTACGCACTATGGGCCACAAGATGGCGAGCCGTTTGGGATAGCACCCATAGAGCCTGTCGAGTTAGTACCAGCAGTTGATAAGGCATAGTTAGTTTATTTATGATATTATTTAAGTCAGTTATACTTTGGCTTTGTATTATTATTTGAGATCTTATGTTGAGATTAGACTTGGACTCGTTATGTATTATGATTTTATTTCTTTTCTTCTATTTTTATATCATGCCAAATCTTTCTCTAGTTTGTTATTATGATTGAGTATTATTTACCATTACCATATTATCGTATTGTCCTCTATTTGGGAGTTGGGATATCTTGTCAGGTACATTATATATTGTGTGAGATATTAGATAATATTGTTGATCTAGACAGCGGTCTACCATCGATGCTATAGCGTAGGCTGGACGTACCCACGTACTCGTACCCTTATACCAGGTATGGATCGTGACACATTTTTGTGGTGGCCCATGCAGGCCAGGCTTCGTAACTAGTGTGATATCGAAGTAGTAGTAATCAGACTTAGAGTATTACTACATGCCTGCTATAGGATATAGGACTAAGGATATAGGATGAGAGGATACTCAATCACTACTAGAAATATTTCAAATCTATTGAGTTTATTATCTTTATCATTCAGAATAATTGCTTTCTTTGGTGTTTGTGGTATTAAACGAAAGAATAAAAGTGTATTTCAATGACGGGGTTTATACGAAACCCGTGCCCTTTGGTTTACAAACAAACTTGTACAATTTAATCCTATGCGAGGATGTGGGAGTACAATTTATTTAATCTGGGTATAAATTGCTATAGGTGTCTGATCTGCGGTCGATCACTTTAGCCCTTGGACCACACGATGTTGAAGAAGTGTCGTGGAAGACAGGTAGCAGCTTCGAAGGTTGCAAAGGAGAGTGGATGCACGATGCCAAAATCATCGATCCCTACTCTTTGCCTGAGCTCTGAACTCTCTCTCTCTCTCTCTCTCTCTCTCTTGACCTCCGGTTCGATCTTTCTGGGAAGCTCGACCTTGTTCGATCCTTCTTTCAAAGTTTCGACCTTGTTAGATCTTCAAATTTGAAGTTTTTCGACCTTGTTCGATCTTCAAGTTTAAAGTTTTTCGACCTTGTTCCTCATTAATAGGGGTCTCTGTTTATAGAGTTTTGGTAACAATGACCACTCCGTCGGTGTAAAAACCCGAGGAGTGGAAAGTACAGTACCCTTTTACACAACGGTTAAAATAACCAATGTCTGCGTATAGATGACCTTTTGAGTGAGCATGTGACGCGTGTCCAACTAAGGGGACAAAACGCGTATATCTGCTGCGAAAATCACGGTGTAGAAGCCACGTAGGTAGGTATCCCTTGTGTAGAAGAGGTTGGCATAGAAGCCAAATGACTGTCACCCTGGCGTAGAAGCCAAAATAGGCATAGAAGCCGAGTAGGCGTAGAAGCCGGATGGACATAGAAGCCGAGTAGGCGTAGAAGTCGAATGGTCGTAGAGACTGAGCGGGCATTTAAAGCCGAATGGTCGTAGAGATTGAGTGGGCGTTTGAAGCCGAATGGTCGTAGAGACTGAGTGGGCGTTTGAAGCCGAATGGGCGTAGAAGCCGAATGAGCACAGATCTTGAATGGGCATAGAAGCCGCTGCGTACCGTGCCAGAGTGCTGATATGGACGTCTTAGCCAGAATTATGACTTTTGAAGATATAATCAAATCTCTTGTAGAGATTTGCCACCATCTTGTAACTTAAATACGGAGGCGTATTTTGAAGGTCTGCAGCCCTTCTGTGCATCCGTCGCAGAGACGTGCCATGAGAGAAATTGTCACCGCTCTGTTCAATTAGACGTAGAGATGTGCCTCGAGCCCCGTACGAAGTACAGCTTTTGACGTGGCAGGCGGTTTGTCTACTGCAGAGCGTAAAACAACTCATGTTTGCCTATGTAAAATAAGGCAGCGTATCCCCTTGTACGTGAAAGAGCAGTTTATGCTGAGGGGACGTCAGTAAATGATGGTTCGGTGATATTTTAACCAAATCCTCTGCATTAAATACAGAGATCCGTATTATACTGTGGTGCGCGTCCCGATGGGTCCGTCCTAGTTTCCAGCCGTCGTCTGGGTAGCAGTGCAGCACTTTTTGTCAGGAGTCAGAGGTCAAGTTTACTGCGTGACTTAACAGGTTCATTTTGGGGAAGACGAAGCGTTCCTCGTACGCTTTAACGCTGCTTTGAGATCGGCTGAGTTTTACGCCATGGAGGCGATGAAGAACCCTGTTTACGCTGGAGCGGCCTGGACGTACTGCACTTACGTGGATGGTCCTTAAAGCTTGTGCTTCACATTGTGTTTAGCGGAGAAAGCTCTGCTTGTACGCTTGATGGCTCTGAAGGCCTCTGTTTATGCTGCTCTGCATCAGTATGCTGCGTTGCTCCTCCCAGCGTATTTTTTATGCTTCTACAAGACCCCCTTCAAAGCTTTTAAATTCCTCAGAATTTGAAATGCTTTAAATGAAGCATGAACGGCCCCTCGTAACTCGAAATGTTTCTGAATGGAGCGTTGAAACGGTCGATGCAAACTTTATGGCAGATTTATTAGGGACCGCTGTGATCTCTTTCGCCTATAAAAAGGCTGGGGGAGTTAACCTGTTCTCTCTACATTGCCATCACCATGTAGAGATGATCGCCGGGGTTCGTCGGGTCGACCTGAGAAAGAAGGAGATCATGTTCTTCCAGTATGTAGGGAGCCGAAAAAGACAGCATCTTTGAGCAAGTGTCCACTGCAACGATGGATCATGGAAGGATATCTTAGCCTCACTTGCTCGGGATAATCAGCAACTTTGTATGGTGGTTCTTCGGGAGAGACGAAGAATCGTATTTCACCACGCTGCTTGCAAGTGGCGCCTTCTCCAGTTACCTCTGGTGACGAGAGGCAGACAGACCGGCTAGAGTGGCGGTGGTCTGTAGGAAAGCAGAATTACCCTGCTTTCCTTCTGTTGGAGGATGGGTCATATGCCCAGTTTTGTATCCTTCTGCCCCTGATCATCTTCTTGGAAGAAGAGGAAGACCACCAATGCGAGAACCTGTCAGAACAGATTCTGAGGGCGGCCTTCAGACGACGGTGGAGAAATCCTTTTGTCGACGGAGTTTCCCTCAGATATAATCACGAACACGAAGAAAAAAAACCCTTGTAGATTGGATTTCCCTCATATGTAATCATGACTTTAATCTTTTAATGAAATCGTCTTGCTTCTTTATATGATCATCTTGCCATACGTTGCTGTAAAGTCTGAATATGTGTAGCTTCGACACGTCTGATTCTTTATGCCAACTCTGATATGAAGAGTATTAGGCCCGGTCCTTTATGCATAGCGAACAGTCCATAAAACGCTGTTAAGCATTTTTTGAACCTTTAGAACTGTCCTGTTGCTAGGACTGAGGGACCGCATAGAGCTCTGAACTGCTGCTTCTGATGAGCAGAAATTTTGTTCAGACTTCGTCTTCAAGAACGACCTCTCGAAACTCCCTTGGAACAGGGTCGATGTTTTGTCTGTCAAACTGAGTTTGCCATCTTGATAGACGAGATGTTCAGACTGGAGTCTGTATGAACCTCCAATTTTGGACCCGAGAAGAGTAATTTCTTAATGTTTGAACTCTGTATGTTTGGGGTACTTTGGGGTTAAGACCGAGTATCTTTTGTGTGAACTCTTTGCAATTGACCGCTTCGGGGACTGTTCGGATATGCGAAAAGTCGTGGAGCGTGAAATCATTAGCCTGTAGCCTCTGGGCGTAAAACACCATTGAGCGTGAAAACGTAGACTTGTGGTTCCTGAGCGTGAAGTCATAGGTTCGTAGCCTCTCGAGCATAAAAGCTACCGAGCACAAAGGCATACGGGCGTAAAACCATAGACTTATAGCTGTCGAACGTAAAGCCGTAGATTCGTAGCTGTCGAGCTTAGAAAGCTTCTTTAGTGTAGAACTGTAGATCTGTAGCTCCTGAAAAAAAAATTCTCCGAGCGTGAAGTTTGCGGATCTATTGCTTCTGAGCGTAAACTGAGCGCCACCGAGCGTGAGATCATCGATTTGGTATCTACTGAGCGTAAAGTCGTAGGTTTGTTGCCTCTCGAGCATAAAAGCTACCGAGCACAAAGGCATCCGGGCGAAAAACCATAGACTTATAGCTTGCGAGCGTAAAAGCGTAGATCTGTTGCTGTCGAACGTAAAAAGCTCCTTTAGCGTAGAAACCGCCGAACTGCTTTGGGCAAAGAATTTTTCGAATTCGCTGACTGTCCGTCTTTTGAGAGTAGTGGGCTGACGTAGCATCCAATCATAACCACCTATTAATTGCGAGATTTGGTTAGGGTCTCGAGGAGTCCGTCCGAGGATTCGAGGAGTCGACTCGAACTTTATATATATCCCAAGCCTTTGAGAGAAAACCTTTTTATCCGTCTTCTGCGAAAGAGAGCTTTCGACTGTTCGAGTTTTTCTTCGTTCCTTCTCCGAGCACTTCGAGTCTTCAGAAATGGCGCCGAAATAAACCCCCTCCACTAAGGGAAAGAGCATAGGTTCTTCTTCTCATTCTTCTGCCCCAGCGAGGGAGTCTTTGGTCGGGCAAGGTAAACTTCACTATGAGCGGAGTATCCCGCCGACGAGCAGCGCACCCGGTCTTAGAGGTAGAGCCTTTTGGGATGACAAAAACGACAAAAAAATCCTTCGCACACGTTGAACGTGACCGCGCTAGGTCGTCTTCTGTGCTGATAGCCTCTTTGAGGAAGATGATGCACGGAGGCATTTTCATCTTTTACGCCCACATTTTTAATGTGTCAGCGTCAAAACTTCATATTTTCGTAGTTCCGAGCGTAAAAGCTCTGGCTAACGAAAATTGGCGTATATCATAAAATTTGAGTTTTACGCTTGTGAAGGGGACTTCCGGCATAAAATGAACAAATTTGTGCAATCTTGGCGTAGAGCACAGACTGTCGTTTCTTTGGTCTGTATATTTGTACAAGATTTGTAATGACATATTTTCCTTGCACTTTTTAGTTGATTTGGGTGAGTCTCCACTGGCCGAGGTGATGGGTTCCGCTGCCGAGATGCTGCACTCGAACTATCTAGAGGATCTGTCCCACGTGACATTTCCTATCTCCGGACCCCAATATCCTGAAGGAAGGGGGATCTTGATATCGGCTCAGGGTGAGCGGACGCTGCTGAACATGATCAACGGGGAGCCCCTGACATACGTAGACGGGGAGCAGTACATAAAGCCGGCTTTCCTCTTTGGGGACATGATTGATTACACAGTCCCAGACGAAGCCAAAGAGGGAACCCTGGGTTTTCCCCGCCGGGAATTTAGTTTTGTATCTGCCAACGATGCCGAGGGATTATCCCATCTCGGCTTTCTTCCATGCGACGCATCCCAGGAGGATGTCGTGGACGTTAACTCCCGATCTTTACGGCAAGCCGGGGAAGATCTTTCATCTGAAAGGGGCTGACCAGGGGTCGTTTGTCAGCCGCCCTTCCGGCGTTGTGACGTTATTCAGGGGACTGTGCCCGGGCAGTGTCCCGAGTGAAGACAGCTCAGTGATCCAGCCGGTCCAATTGCCGACCTTCTGCAACGACTTCATGGGACGAGGTGGGGTATATCCCAAGGAGAATCCTCGGTGCAACGGGTGGATCACCCCAACAAATATCCGATGGACTTGCCTAGTTGACTGGGCTTTGAAGCACTTTCGGAGAGAACTCGAGGGCATTGGACTGTATGCCACCGTGAGTGCGACTAGTGTTGGGTTGCCTCCCAACCCTAACTTGTTCTTGGCACTGATGGAGCGATACATTTCGCTCACCGGGACTTTCGCCACTCCACTGGGGGAGTTGGGATTGGCCCTCCATGAAATGGCAATGGTCTCGAGAGTGCCAATGGGGGATACCCCATACGAAGAGTATGTTCCCACCAACCGGGAGTTGGGGGACTTGGACCCTCGGGTGGCGGAAGTGTATCAAGAGCTGATGTGTCAATACTTCGCGTGCACCACTTTTTATAATGAGCCTTCTGATTTGGCTCACGCCACCAAGTGGATGTCCTACCTCTTCTTCCACCGAGCCAGGGCCGCTAAGTCGGAGAAAGTCTCGGGGGGCAAAAATAAGCCCGTGAACTGTTTGGGCGTGCTTAGTGCCCAGGTCGTTGAGGATCTTATGGAGGAGGCTAAAGCTCCAGATCAGATTCTCGTTGAGGGGGTAGGAAAGTACCCTGAAGGCACTAAGGCCTACAGTTACTTGAGGCGCTGCCGCAGGACTTTGTCTAAGGAAGCCCAACTGGCCGGTTTTCTCTTGATATGGCTGCGTCGAGTAGTAGTGCCTGGTACTGCGTCCGTGGACCGCATTCACCGGAACATCCTGTGGCCGGCAGTGCGTCTGGTGTTCGGGGCAAGACTGGGCTTGCTTTCTGCCATTGTGTGCCGTATAGAGGCTGGGCTGAGAGCCATGACTGATGGGTTGCTCGTCGATGAAGCTCGGCGTGGGAGTTTTCCTCGGGTGGAATTACCAAACCTGTACTTGATGGGATGGTTAATTCTCCATAATCCCCGGGTGATGTCTCCCGGCTCTGGTAGCAGCTCGGGGGGTAACTTCTTGATGAACTACAAGGACTCTCCCTGGAATGTGAACACAACTTTGGATTGTCGGCTGGTGTTGAACCTCAGTCACGGCTGGAAGCTCCTCTGTACTCCCCCTCCTGTACATCGCAATCAATCAGGGGTGAGACTTGAGGATTCAGGTGGAGAGAAGATCGATCTTTCTCCGAAAGCTTTCAATTGGTTGGTCTGCATTAGACCCTCCCATCTGTTGTACAGAAGCGAAGACCATTGCTTCTTCGAGCCCTACTTGCCAAGTCAGTTCACCAGGCAGTTTAGGTACGATCAGTTGCACGTGGGCAATGCCGTCACCAGCTTTAGGTCCAGGGGCAGACTCATTGATGGAGCCAGAGGGTGGCGATATTTTATCATGGGTTGTACGGGAGCAATCTTCATTGTGCCGGTCGTTACAACCTCCACGGAGCTCCGCATACTCCATTCTTACGCCCAGTTCTATGTGGCGATTAACACCTTCCATCACGATTTTGACATGCGTGGAAGCTTCAGGGTGCCTTCTCCCAAGACTGGGGGAAGAGTTGAAGTCCCGTCGGTTTCTTCTGACGAGGGTGAGGAGTCTGGCACTCCGGATGAGCCTCTGGTGTCGGTGTCGAGGTGTGAAGTGCCTCCGCCTGCGGGGGCTTTGGTAGTCTCTTCCGGGAAGCGACGGGCTTCTACCCCTAAGGAAGCTTCTCTTCGTCAGAGGAGGAAGGAGACGGTTGCTCGTCCTCTCCCCATTCTTGGTATTGAGGCTCCCGGGAGTGAGCCTGTATCTCCCCATATCAGGGATAATTCTTTGGCTGGCGGTTCCTCGCCTTTTAGAGAGGGACCTTCTACAGTTCCGGTCGGCGGCGCTGGAGAATCTTCGCTAGAGGTCGCTGTCGTTGCTACTGCTCCAGGTAGTGGAGCGAGATTGCCTGTGTGGCGCGGCAGATGGGAGAATCTTTCCCTAGACCAGCAACGGATAAAACTCCCGCTGTGTCAGCGAGCACGCCTAGCGAGATTCCAGTTGACGAACCTCGACTGCGTCTCGGTGATGGCTTGGCAGAACTCCGGGCGATGTCGGTTGGCCCACCCCCTTCTCCAGGTATGATAGTTCGCATTGCGTCATTAAAGCGTGGTTTAGCTACATCGGTTGCAAATACGCCATATATACCGTTGGCTCCGGATAAATGTCGTCTTTATGTCTCCCTTTAGAATGATTACCATCATATTGATATCAACTTTCTGGTCCTTTTCTCAGGGGATGGCGTCCACGGGGAGTACAGCGTTGAAGCACCCTCTGGCTCTGCTCCGGCTCCTGCCAATGATACGGAGGCTTTCAACTTCGAGGAGGAAATACCTTCGGGGGCCAGCTCGCCTGGAATGGTTTTATCATCTCGAGAGGAGGACGAACCCGTCATCGTGACTTCGCCTCTCGCGAGTATGCTGATGACTTCGACCGTTGTCGTTGCACCTCCTTTTGTTGCACCACCCGTCGAGGCGGCGGCTGTGGCCACTTCGTCTGCAATCATTCTTGGAGGGGGACTTGCTGATATCGCGGCCACTCCTGGCGTTCAATCGGATCTAGTTGCGCTGACCGAGCAACATACCAGCCTCTTTTACACCAGTTTGAAAACGATGATATCAATGGTGTTGGCGAAGAGTCTAGATTTCGAGCGCCTGAAGAAGACTTCTCAGTTTTCGATCGGGGCTGTCAGGGAGTTCGGCGATCCTAGGGTAGCTGATGCCCTGGAGGTGGTGGTTAATGGTTTAGAGCAACCCATTAACGAATACTTGCAGCTGACTCGGGGCAGCTTTGATGCTGAGGTCCAGGCCAGATACGACCTCATGACTGTGCGGCTTTCTACACAGCTGGAAAGCCTGGACAACTCCATTAAAACACCTAAGCTAGAGATGGATAAAAAAAAAGTTGTCGTAGAAGAGGCTCTCGCTCTTTAGACGAAGCTCCGATCCGAGCACGAAGGGAACGCAGCGAGGGCCCGTAAGCTGAAGGAAAAACTCGCTCTGGCAGAGGAGTGGGCTTCCCAGTCGTTGGCAGGTCTAGATGTAGCGACTGGTCGACTGAACGCAGCGCGACAGGATTTGGAGCGTGCAGAAGCTGCCCGTGCGGGCTCTCTTCGGGCAAGGGCTGAGCTGACCCTTACGAACAATCCTGAGGCATGGCTGGAGCGGGCTCGCGCCGATGCCTTGGTTTTCCGGAATGAGAAGATAGTTGCACTGGAGCGGCTGATTCGCGATCTGACTGCTCCCCCATCATGATGTATCATTTCTCTTTTTTCTTCTCCAGATATAATTCTGCTCTTTATCGGAAATAAATAAAAGCGACTCTTTTCTGACTTTTGTGGACTCATCATTTCGGAATGTAAATGACAGTTTTTTTTCTTTTTTTTAGGCTAGAGGGATATCAGAGGTAGTATGGACATGATAGACTCTCGATAAACTTTTTAGCAGGATATATCTATTCAGAGGTCATACAGACATGATAGGATATGATCCAGCTAGTTTTGTTTTGGGAGTTATTTTGTCAGAGTTGAGATCCTCGCTATATTCCACTCGAGCAGGGGAGATTAAGCATAGTACCTTTTCAGGAATTTGTCGTTGATAGGAGCCATTAACAGGTCTCCATTAGGCTGGGCTATCCTGTAGGCGCCGTTTGAGAACGTTGTCTCGATCACATAAGGGCCTTCCCCCTTGGGCTGGAATTTGCCTTTACTTCTGTGAGTAAGAATCATCGGCTTTCTTCCGGCTAGAACTAGCTCGCCGACTTTGAACACTCTTTCCTTTACTTTATGATTGAAAGCTTTGGAAATGCGTGCTTGGTAGAGCGCGATGCGCTATTAAGCTTGGAGGCGTTTCTCGTCTAATCCTTCTAGCTCTTGGAGCCTTAACAGGTCATTCTTTTCTCGAGTCAGCTCATTAGTCACGGCTATCCTGAGTGACGGGATCTGGATTTCAATGGGAAGAACTGCTTCGCTCCTGTAGACCAGCGAGAATGGGGTGCAACCTGTCGGTGTTCGTACCGCTGTGCGGTATGCCCAGAGACATTCGCCCAGCTTCTCATTCCAATCTCTCTTGTTTGAAGAGACGAATTTCTTTAAGAGTTTGATAATGGTTTTGTTGAAAGCTTCCGCAAAACCATTAGCAGCTGGATAATATGCCGTAGAGGCAATATTGTATATCCAATTTTTATCGCAAAATTGATGAAACGCTTGGCTGATGAATTGAGGCCCATTGTCGTAAATTATCCTCTGGGGTACTCCGAAGCTATAAATGTCGTGATGCTTGATGAAGCTGATCACATTAGATGCCTTTACCTCAGCAAGAGGGATCACCTCTGCCCATTTAGAAAAATAATCCGTGATGGCCAGTATGAACCGGTGACCCCTGGAAGAAGACGGGTGAATAGGACCGATGATATCCATACCCCATGCTTCGAAAGGCCAGGATGCGATCGTAGGATGTAGATGTTCAGACGGTTGATGTATAAAGTCTGCATGAACCTGACAGGCTCTGCATTGTCTTGCATACCGTATTGCATCTGCGATCATAGTAGGCCAGTAATAGCCCATTCTCCTGATACGATCCTGTAGCTTAGGACCGGACTGATGTGCTCCGCATACGCCGTCGTGAGCTTGACGGATAATCTGCTGTGCTTCGTCGTTAGAGAGACATCTCAATAGCAGTCCGTCGTAGTTCCGGCGATATAGGCATTGTGAAGATGCATCGTAGTAGAAGCGTAATGATCGTCTTTTGACGGATACTGCTTCTTTGGGGTCCTCCGGCAAGATTTTGTATGCGACAAAATCTATGAAAGGACTTCTCCAGTCTCTTCTGGGGGGATCTGTGTTCATGGCGTAGCTGCGTTCTATGTGAAAGTTGTTCTTCACACAGAATAACTCTGTTAAGAAGGATTACCAAATCCTGCCTTCTTATAGGAGTGGCTAAATCTGCAGCTAGACTGGCTAGGGCATCAGCTTCTAGATTCTGAGATCGAGGTACATGCTCTAGGAAGAACCCTTCGAATGTCATGGCTATCTCGACCGTCGCTCGGTGATAGGGGATGAGGTCTGGATTCCGGACTTCATATATTCCCCTGACTTGATTGACGATAAGTAGAGAATCACCGAAAGCTTCCAGGGACTCGACCCCCAGCCCTTTAGCGATTTGGAGCCCGATTAGTAGAGCGTTGTACTCTGCCACATTGTTGGAGCATGGCTCGCTAAGAGAATATGCTCGGTAGATGACGAGTTTATCAAGAGTGACCAGGACGACTCCTACTCCTGAAACGACGTTTCTCCTAGGACCGGTTCTGGAGGCACCATCGAAGAATAGTTGCCATGCGTCAGTTTTTATTATGGAATTACATTCTGCAACTTCATCGGGAATGTCCTCATATAATTTGGAGGCCTCCGGGATCGGATGAGCAGCTAGGAAGTCAGCCAGCGCTTGGCCCTTGATGGACTTCTGCGGTACGTATACCATGTCATATGGTGTTAATAGCATCGCCCAAGTCGCGAGTCAGGAATTAAGAGCACTGGGCTTGCTCATCAGTACTCGAAGAGGGTTGATCCTGGAGATGATATGAATAGTCTGGCCAGCGACCTAGTGCCGTGTCTTCTGGATAGCGAATATCAGAGCCAAGCATTCTTTCTCCACTGGGTTGTACCGGTGTTCGACTCCGACCATCATGTCACTACCACATTCTGAAAACAGGGGTATTTTTGAATTTTTACAATATTTACTATTATGTTATTTACCATTAATTAATTGCATAATAATATATTTGATTTAAATAGTTATTATGTGTGATGTGTAAATAATTATAGTATTAGATGCAGTGTTCATTATTTTATTTAGCTAGCAGACTGACCTAGAAGCCAGTAGATAGCACCTGTCCGAATTATGGAATTTTGAGGTTAATTATTTTATCTAGAATTTAATTCTTGGAGTTTATAATTAATTACTGTATTTATTTAATATTTTTGCGCCTTGTCTTTGCTTCGATATTTGGAGCACTATCCAGACTTTTGTCTTCCAACAAATTTCACAATCTTGTCCTAGACATGTCCGCCTTCAATTCTGCTATTTTTGCAACTCATAATTTTGCCCCTTGTGCATTGTTTCTGGCCGCACAAAAATCGTCGCGGACGTTTATTTTTATTTCCTATTTTTGTATCGTTGTGCGTTCCAATCGAAAATTGGAGGCCATCTTGACCTATTTTTCGTGCGACCCAAATTAGGGTAATATTCTGTTCTGAGTCTTCTTCAATATTGGTATTGATGACTTGACCTGATTTTGGCCCCAGGTACTCCTAATTAATTGTTGAACACAACTTGCATTTATTTCTATTTAATTTGAGGATACCATTTTATCTGATTTTAAAATCCCAAATTAATTCCAGTGCCCTCCAAATTCAGCCCATACCCATCTTACAGCGTCCCCTGACCCTACAAAATACCGGACCCCGAATCGCCGCCCAATTTTCGTCATTTCATGTGTTTGTACAATTTCCCGAATTTAAGGGACTAAGTTGCAATTATTCAATTGTAGGTGCCAACACCTAATTATTTTAAACCAATGAGGGAACCCACTATTTTTAATTAGTCTCACCCTCATTCCCCATGAATTAATTCCCTCATGTTCAATCTGGACCACTCAATTAATTGAGTGCATCCTCACCCTCCATCATAACACCCTCTCTCCTATATAATATCATGTCACCCTCAAACCCTAATCCCTATGCAACCTAGAAAACCCCACCACCCTCACAAGCCTCCAAAATCCTCAAGCCCTCTCTCTCTCATACGTAGGATTTTTCTTCTCTTTCTTTTCTTCTTCTTCTTCTTCTTCTTCTTCTTCTTCTTCCTTCTCTTCTCATTGTTTTATTTTGAAATTTGAATTCAAAATATTTAGGGGAGGGAACACTGTTCCCTATTGATCCCTGCTGATCCGGCCAAGCCATCTCCCCGCGACTCCGGCGGCCTAGCCGATCCCGGCGGCCCGCTGTTCTTCCGTCCCCCTGTGCTCCGGCCGGCGAACTCTTCCCAACCTCCGGAGGCCATCAGCCGAGCGTCCCCACGGCGACTGTCCGGTCGGCGGCTGCTCCTCTGCCTTCTATTCCGTCCGGTCCGGCCGGCAACTTCTTCCCCGACCGAGCGGATCAACCCAGGCCGACCCCCTCAGTCCGACGCCGGTGTCCGCTGCTCCCCTGGCTGCTCCTCCGGTCCGGCGGTCTCCAGCCGGCGGCAGTGCTCCGGCAAGCCCTCTGTAAGTATTCCTTTCTTCTTCTCCCTCATCCTTCTCTTTATATATATATATATATATATATATATATATATGTATATATAAATATGTATATACATGAGCATATATATATATATATAATATGTATATGTATAGGTATTTTAATTAATGTATATATGAATGGTTAATTTGTATACATGTACATATATTTTGTAAATGTATTTGTATAAAAAAATTAGTGTATATACATGTTTAATAACTATTTAATTAATATGTATGTATATATTTATATACGTACGTATGTACGTATATGTATATAAATATTAATATCTAATCAATGTTTTAAATACGTAAATAAGTATAGCAATTGTTAATTAATATTTAAACACCTTATGTGTAGTATTTATTTTTATTAAAAATTAAGTGTATGTATATAATTTAGTGTATATATATGTATAAGTATATATATTTATTGGTATATATATAAATACCTAGTATACGTATTTGTGTATATTGATAAATGTATATATATATATCTAATGTATATATATAAATGTTTGTTTATATATTTAAATTAGCATGAAATTAGTATATGCTTTTAATTAAATTGTGTATATAATGTAAAGTATTTATATTTAATTAATGTGGTAATTAGTATATGTATTTCATTAATTTGTATATAAAATGTAAGGTATTTATATTTAATTAATGTGAAATTAGCATATGTATATTATTATTTTATTAATATCTAATTATATATGTATAGTAGGTATTTAAATAATTCTATAATTAAGTTTGGCATATATATATATTTTGTATATATATATATATACTTGATATAATTTCATATATATATTTTGTGCATGTATATTATTCATAAATAAAGTGTTTAAATACATGTATTAGCATAGTATATATATATTTCAGTATATGTTGGTAATTGTAACTTGGTATATATATAATTAGTGTACATATATATATTCTTTTGTGTATTATATGTACATGTATAAATTATTTTCATTAAATGTTAAACGTGTATTAAAAATGTGTTTTTAGTATTTAAAAATATATCTATAATGTATTGGCATATATATGTGTTTAATTTGATGGATATAAATACGTGTTCTACTTTGAGCATTTTAAATATATATAAATACTTAGCATATTTTCAAATATATGTAATTGGTATATTCATCTGTATATAGTACTGTATAATTTAATTGGTATAAATTAGTGTATAAAAATAATAGTATACGTACTATTTTTGGTGTGTATATATATATATCTTTATGGTTCCACTGACATAGCTATATATGTGTAGGTATATTTTTGTATAAACCATTAGTACATTTATAATATATATACATGTATATTTTGCAGTTGTATTTAATTGGAGATATGTTGTATGTACATACAGGTATTAGTTTTATTTAAAGTGTATATTTATACTTATAGCTATTATTGTAATTTAGGGATATATATATGTAGTTGGCCTATCTAGTAGATGACCCCTACCGTACCCAGCGTAGCCCTAAGGCCAGTGTATTTCTATTGTGTGTTAGGATAGCTTCTGATAAAAATGTCATTGTGGTGTTTATAGGACTGTGGGTTTACCAGGGGATACTCTGGAACAGGACATCCATAAATACCAGCTAAGGACCCGAGGCAAGTACATTCTCTGATAATTTCCAATTCTTGATAATTGCTATAAGTTCAATGATCTTGAAATGTTACAACTGAATCTTTGACACTGTGCTACACGGACTAGTATAGCTTGGATCTGCAGTCATGAGATGTTACCTTAATTATCGTATTGACATTGTACACGACATGTATATTTAGAAACCGTACATGATAGACTTTACTTGCTCGTGTATCGTGACGTGTCATGGTTGGATCCACAGTACTAGTTGGGGGCGGGGAAGTAGTTAGTAAGAAATGTGATCATAACCTCTTATTGTAGTATAAAAACTGTAAGTGTTAATCATGCTCTTCACCCATGATTAGCCAGGCCTTATAGCAACCGTACATGTTCCCAAGCCGATCACATTTCGAAACTACTATTTCAAACACCTAGAATAGATTACAGTTCCCTATTTTAAATCATATACTACATCACCCGTATATGATACTGTTCCTTGTTCTTTTATTTCCATACATGCACTGACTATATCATAATTGCCTATTACCTGTCTCTTTACATTGCCTGTCTCCCTTAAAATTGCCATTGCATTTATTTCACTGTCTTCTCAGTAGCTAGCATAACATGTTTTATTGTATTATAGACATTATCAATTAATGGAACTGTTATTTGAGATTGTGCTTTGCTCCTTCCTGACTGGAAATATTTTTCCAGACTATGCCTTAGAGGACCGCTGTCCGACACTTATGGTGAGTAGCTGCAGACTTGATAGTAGTTGGGATTCCAGGAGGTCTAGCTGGAAGTTATTATTTCTTGTTAGTTCTTTTAGTAGATTTTTGGTACCGGATTTGTCTCCGGCAATTTGATGATTTCTTGGATATTGTTGAGTTAGAATATTACTTGTGGACTTGTGTTGTGTTTAATTTTAGTTTTGATTCGATATCTTATCGTGCTGTTAGTCTGTGATTGAGTATATGTTCATTTATTTGTGTCATCCGTGCCTCCTAATGGAGATTGGATATTTGCGTGACATTAGTTAGATAGTATCAATACCTAGACAGCGTTCTACCGCCGATGCTGCGGCGTAGGCTGGACGTACCCACGCACTCGTGCTCCTAAACCGGGTGCGGGTCGTGACACGTTTTTAGTGGTGGCCCATGCAGGTCAGACTTCGCGAGTTGTGCGATGTCGTAGTAGTGTAGCATCCTTGTTATACTACTGCGTGCCTGCTATAAAATCTAGGACATAGGATACTAGGACGAGAGCAAATACTCAATCACAATTCCTTGAGAGATTCCTGGGATGACCCCTGAGAATCTTGTTAAAACTTCCAATTTAAATTCATTCCCTTGTTCTGTCCATTCTCACTTGTTGATATTGTTATGATTATTGTTGATTAGGTATTAAGTTAGTATTTTGGGTTTCATTATAGAGTTGATTTCATATTAAAAAGAATTTGCAGACTGAATTATGATATTATCTGATAACACATGTCGATGAGGACAGTGAAAATGATTAACATTAGGGCTATTGGACTACAAAAGGTGGATTTAAATTTTAAATTTGAGGATTGAAAATGAATTTCAAATTTTAAGAATTTTGAGAGGATGAGATATTATGTTGTTAAAATCTTATTTTGAAGATTTCAATGAATTGCAAAATTTTGAAATTTGAGGAGTTGAAATATTGTTATTAAAATTTTATTTTGAGGAATTCAGATTCAATTCAATGAACCTAGACAAGTCTGTAAGAATTTTGTGTGATTAAGTTTCATTTTAGTATTTAAATAATTAACCTTGAGGAAAGTGTATGCATTTCTACTTTAAAATTTATTCGAGGAGTTATTTTGAGGTATTTTAATTGAGGATAAAATCTTATAGTGAGAGAGATATATTAGTATACAATAGATGAGATGCATGTGTAAGGATCTGTTGGCTTGAGTATGATTGAGAATTCACTGCAAACTGACTTGGGTGATCATCAAGGGTTGTATTAGAAAGTGCAGTACTTAGTGTAGTGTGTTGCATTTGATATGCACTTGAGTGATAGGAATAACTAGTATCAGCGATTGCAGTAGGTAAGGAAGCTAGCAGTGAGTGTGTTTATGATAGAACTGTGGTACCTATAAGGATAGAGGTATCAACCATGGATGCATCTTTGATCTGTGCAATCAACTAGGATTATTCAAATCTTTTATCTTGAATGTTGCTTCTTTAGAATTATACTGTCCTTCCTTGATGATATCGCCTTTTACCTTAATTGATTCTTTGGGATCTGTCTTCAGGATGTCGCCGCAGACAAGGTCTATGAGAGCGGGAACACCAGTTTTAGAGGGGTCTGCCACCTCTCCACCTGATGGACAGACATCCGTAGTTCCTCCTACATCTCCGATGCACGTAGGTGATCCTCCTCCTCCACCTGTTCAGAGGATAGCCGCAGCTGTAACGGACAACCTTCCTCCTCCATCAACTCCGATTCCCGGAGGTTTGCCCATTGACGGAACTCAGATGTTTACCTTGATCCAAGGCATGGTAGATGCCCAGAGAGTAACGGCAGACGCTCAGCGAGTTCAAGCTGAGGCTCAGAGGGTGCAAGCAGAAGCGTACCAGGCACAAACCGAGCTGATGAAAGAAAACATGGAGAATACTCACCAGGTGACTCTCCAAGCTTTGGAGAAAGTAGCACAGTACCAACAGTTTCCTGGCCAGCAGCAGAGATCAGGCACTATAGTGGATTTCAAAAGGATGATGCCTCGAGAGTTCAAAGGCACCGAAGGAATACTCTACGCTGACGACTGGCTAGAGGATATAGAGAGAAGCCTGCGATTGACCCAGATTCCGGAGGACTTGAAGATAGAAGCCGCTGGCAGTCAGATGTTCGATATCGCACTCACGTGGTATCGCACAGAACCGAGAATTACTGCACAAGGACTTACTTGGGAGACCTTCAAGGAACTCTTCAAGGAGAAGTTCTTTCCCGACGTGGCATTGGGAACCTTGGAAAGTCAGTTTCATGACTTAGTTCAAGAAAACATGTCGGTCGACGAGTACGCTGCAGAATTCTGTAGATTAAGCCGTTTTGCATCGTCTATGATTCGAGACCCAGGAGATCGAGCCCGGAAATTTAGGAAGGGACTGACGAGAGAGATTAGATCGCGCACTTCTGGTCGTCGTACCGCTACCTTTGAGGCTATCTTAACGGATGCTCAGATCGCAGAAGAGGATCTGGATCTCAGGCCTAAGAGGAGTCACGATACTTTTGGAGATACGAATGATAGCGCAGGACCAGCCAAGCACCCCCGTATTCAGCATCAACAACAGTACCAAGTACCATTTCATGTTCAGCAACAACCATGGACATTTCAGCATCCATCGCAGTACCTAGCACCAGTTCCTATCCAGCGACAGCCCTGGGCATTTCAGTATCAACAGCAGTACCCGGCACCAGTTCCTGTACAGCAGGATCAACGAACTTGTCACTTCTGTAAGAAGCCAGGTCACCTTTGGGAGAGCTGTAGAACGAGGCTAGGACTTTGTTTGCTTTGCGGCACTGCGGGACATCGAGTAAGGGATTGTCTTCTAGCCTCTTATCTTCCCGGCCAGCGCACAACTTCAGATTATAGAGATCCAGTTAGGCTACCTGTGGAACCGTATGTTGCTCAGTACCCGCGAAGGGAACCACCCCAGCAGGACGGGCAATTGCGGTGACGGTCGAGGGACCTATATTGCAGGTAATGTGTTTGTAGGTTCTGTTTTGTCCTTCCTTCTGTTCCTATCTATTTGATTGATTGATTGCTTAGTACCGTAGTTCGTATGCATGACTCTTGTTATAATGTAGTTAGTAGTACCCCTGATACATGAACTGCAACACCATAACAAATGAGACCATAACCATGTATGCCCCCTAGATTGTGTGTGGTATGACTATAGGTAGAATTTTCTTAGACCGTGATTATTGGTGTTGACTGTAGTAAAGATTCATGAAGGAGTTATGACTTGACAGGAGGAACAAGATGATTAAAATTTGAGGATAATTATTGATTTAAATAAATGGTTAAGCAATTAACATGGCATAATTGGTGGTTTATTAATTCCAGGAAAGATTTTGACATGTTTAAAATTGGTTATTAATTTGGAAATTTGGGAGATTTATCAATGTATTTATTTAATTGCAAGTTATGAATTTTAGAACTTTATATTTGAATGTGACGTTTGGAGAATCCTTAAATATCATATTGTAGAGTACTTTGAGGAGTGGATATTAAATTCCGGACATTGGATTATTAACTCAAAACTTTCAGGAAATTTTTGATAAAAAGGGACTTTGATTCTATGTCGAGGATTTTTACAGGAATACAGATAATTTTAGAATTTTTGAAATTTGCGAAAGGACATTGTGGAGTATTAAAAGATTTCATGGATGATAAACTTAAATTTGAGGGAAATAATTATGTGTATGATTAAATGCTAATATGAGGATTTTAAATTTCGAGGACGAAATTCTTTTAAGGTGGGTAGACTTGTCACTACCACATTCTGAAAACAGGGGTATTTTTGAATTTTTACAATATTTACTATTATGTTATTTACCATTAATTAATTGCATAATAATATATTTGATTTAAATAGTTATTATGTGTGATGTGTAAATAATTATAGTATTAGATGCAGTGTTCATTATTTTATTTAGCTAGCAGACTGACCTAGAAGCCAGTAGATAGCACCTGTCCGAATTATGGAATTTTGAGGTTAATTATTTTATCTAGAATTTAATTCTTGGAGTTTATAATTAATTACTGTATTTATTTAATATTTTTGCGCCTTGTCTTTGCTTCGATATTTGGAGCACTATCCAGACTTTTGTCTTCCAACAAATTTCACAATCTTGTCCTAGACATGTCCGCCTTCAATTCTGCTATTTTTGCAACTCATAATTTTGCCCCTTGTGCATTGTTTCTGGCCGCACAAAAATTGTCGCGGACGTTTATTTTTATTTCCTATTTTTGTATCGTTGTGCGTTCCAATCGAAAATTGGAGGCCATCTTGACCTATTTTTCGTGCGACCCAAATTAGGGTAATATTCTGTTCTGAGTCTTCTTCAATATTGGTATTGATGACTTGACCTGATTTTGGCCCCAGGTACTCCTAATTAATTGTTGAACACAACTTGCATTTATTTCTATTTAATTTGAGGATACCATTTTATCTGATTTTAAAATCCCAAATTAATTCCAGTGCCCTCCAAATTCAGCCCATACCCATCTTACAGCGTCCCCTGACCCTACAAAATACCGGACCCCGAATCGCCGCCCAATTTTCGTCATTTCATGTGTTTGTACAATTTCCCGAATTTAAGGGGCTAAGTTGCAATTATTCAATTGTAGGTGCCAACACCTAATTATTTTAAACCAATGAGGGAACCCACTATTTTTAATTAGTCTCACCCTCATTCCCCATGAATTAATTCCCTCATGTTCAATCTGGACCACTCAATTAATTGAGTGCATCCTCACCCTCCATCATAACACCCTCTCTCCTATATAATATCATGTCACCCTCAAGCCCTAATCCCTATGCAACCTAGAAAACCCCACCACCCTCACAAGCCTCCAAAATCCTCAAGCCCTCTCTCTCTCATACGTAGGATTTTTCTTCTCTTTCTTTTCTTCTTCTTCTTCTTCTTCTTCTTCCTTCTCTTCTCATTGTTTTATTTTGAAATTTGAATTCAAAATATTTAGGGGAGGGAACACTGTTCCCTATTGATCCCTGCTGATCCGGCCAAGCCATCTCCCCGCGACTCCGGCGGCCTAGCCGATCCCGGCGGCCCGCTGTTCTTCCGTCCCCCTGTGCTCCGGCCGGCGAACTCTTCCCAACCTCCGGCGGCCATCAGCCGAGCGTCCCCACGGCGACTGTCCGGTCGGCGGCTGCTCCTCTGCCTTCTATTCCGTCCGGTCCGGCCGGCAACTTCTTCCCCGACCGAGCGGATCAACCCAGGCCGACCCCCTCAGTCCGACGCCGGTGTCCGCTGCTCCCCTGGCTGCTCCTCCGGTCCGGCGGTCTCCAGCCGGCGGCAGTGCTCCGGCAAGCCCTCTGTAAGTATTCCTTTCTTCTTCTCCCTCATCCTTCTCTTTATATATATATATATATATATATATATATATATATATATATGTATATATAAATATGTATATACATGAGCATATATATATATATAATATGTATATGTATAGGTATTTTAATTAATGTATATATGAATGGTTAATTTGTATACATGTACATATATTTTGTAAATGTATTTGTATAAAAAAATTAGTGTATATACATGTTTAATAACTATTTAATTAATATGTATGTATATATTTATATACGTACGTATGTACGTATATGTATATAAATATTAATATCTAATCAATGTTTTAAATACGTAAATAAGTATAGCAATTGTTAATTAATATTTAAACACCTTATGTGTAGTATTTATTTTTATTAAAAATTAAGTGTATGTATATAATTTAGTGTATATATATGTATAAGTATATATATTTATTGGTATATATATAAATACCTAGTATACGTATTTGTGTATATTGATAAATGTATATATATATATCTAATGTATATATATAAATGTTTGTTTATATATTTAAATTAGCATGAAATTAGTATATGCTTTTAATTAAATTGTGTATATAATGTAAAGTATTTATATTTAATTAATGTGGTAATTAGTATATGTATTTCATTAATTTGTATATAAAATGTAAGGTATTTATATTTAATTAATGTGAAATTAGCATATGTATATTATTATTTTATTAATATCTAATTATATATGTATAGTAGGTATTTAAATAATTCTATAATTAAGTTTGGCATATATATATATTTTGTATATATATATATACTTGATATAATTTCATATATATATTTTGTGCATGTATATTATTCATAAATAAAGTGTTTAAATACATGTATTAGCATAGTATATATATATTTCAGTATATGTTGGTAATTGTAACTTGGTATATATATAATTAGTGTACATATATATATTCTTTTGTGTATTATATGTACATGTATAAATTATTTTCATTAAATGTTAAACGTGTATTAAAAATGTGTTTTTAGTATTTAAAAATATATCTATAATGTATTGGCATATATATGTGTTTAATTTGATGGATATAAATACGTGTTCTACTTTGAGCATTTTAAATATATATAAATACTTAGCATATTTTCAAATATATGTAATTGGTATATTCATCTGTATATAGTACTGTATAATTTAATTGGTATAAATTAGTGTATAAAAATAATAGTATACGTACTATTTTTGGTGTGTATATATATATATCTTTATGGTTCCACTGACATAGCTATATATGTGTAGGTATATTTTTGTATAAACCATTAGTACATTTATAATATATATACATGTATATTTTGCAGTTGTATTTAATTGGAGATATGTTGTATGTACATACAGGTATTAGTTTTATTTAAAGTGTATATTTATACTTATAGCTATTATTGTAATTTAGGGATATATATATGTAGTTGGCCTATCTAGTAGATGACCCCTACCGTACCCAGCGTAGCCCTAAGGCCAGTGTATTTCTATTGTGTGTTAGGATAGCTTCTGATAAAAATGTCATTGTGGTGTTTATAGGACTGTGGGTTTACCAGGGGATACTCTGGAACAGGACATCCATAAATACCAGCTAAGGACCCGAGGCAAGTACATTCTCTGATAATTTCCAATTCTTGATAATTGCTATAAGTTCAATGATCTTGAAATGTTACAACTGAATCTTTGACACTGTGCTACACGGACTAGTATAGCTTGGATCTGCAGTCATGAGATGTTACCTTAATTATCGTATTGACATTGTACACGACATGTATATTTAGAAACCGTACATGATAGACTTTACTTGCTCGTGTATCGTGACGTGTCATGGTTGGATCCACAGTACTAGTTGGGGGCGGGGAAGTAGTTAGTAAGAAATGTGATCATAACCTCTTATTGTAGTATAAAAACTGTAAGTGTTAATCATGCTCTTCACCCATGATTAGCCAGGCCTTATAGCAACCGTACATGTTCCCAAGCCGATCACATTTCGAAACTACTATTTCAAACACCTAGAATAGATTACAGTTCCCTATTTTAAATCATATACTACATCACCCGTATATGATACTGTTCCTTGTTCTTTTATTTCCATACATGCACTGACTATATCATAATTGCCTATTACCTGTCTCTTTACATTGCCTGTCTCCCTTAAAATTGCCATTGCATTTATTTCACTGTCTTCTCAGTAGCTAGCATAACATGTTTTATTGTATTATAGACATTATCAATTAATGGAACTGTTATTTGAGATTGTGCTTTGCTCCTTCCTGACTGGAAATATTTTTCCAGACTATGCCTTAGAGGACCGCTGTCCGACACTTATGGTGAGTAGCTGCAGACTTGATAGTAGTTGGGATTCCAGGAGGTCTAGCTGGAAGTTATTATTTCTTGTTAGTTCTTTTAGTAGATTTTTGGTACCGGATTTGTCTCCGGCAATTTGATGATTTCTTGGATATTGTTGAGTTAGAATATTACTTGTGGACTTGTGTTGTGTTTAATTTTAGTTTTGATTCGATAACTTATCGTGCTGTTAGTCTGTGATTGAGTATATGTTCATTTATTTGTGTCATCCGTGCCTCCTAATGGAGATTGGATATTTGCGTGACATTAGTTAGATAGTATCAATACCTAGACAGCGTTCTACCGCCGATGCTGCGGCGTAGGCTGGACGTACCCACGCACTCGTGCTCCTAAACCGGGTGCGGGTCGTGACACATCATCCTGCTGAGGTAGTAGATAGCCTGTTCATGACCCATGTCGTTCTTCTGTGCGAGAAGAGCTCCTAGCGAATGATCCATCGCTCGAACGTACAGCAAGAATGGTCTTCCGATGACAGAAGGTACCAGAACTGGCGGACTGGTGAGGTAGCGCTTGATATCTCCGAACGCTTGCTGACAGGCTTCGTCCCATACGAAGGATACACCTTTCTTCATGAGATGAGAAAATGGCTGACATCTCCCTGAGAGGTCGGATATGAATCGCCGGATATAAGCCAGACGGCCTTGAAATCCCCGGAGTTCCCTCAGATTACGGGGCGGTCGCATTTCTACGATTGCCTGGACTTTGTCAGGGTCCACCTGGATGCCTTTGGCGGTGATGACAAATCCCAGGAACTAGCCACTGGATACACCCAGAAAGGACTTCGTAGGGTTCATCTTGAGTTGATGTTGGCGCATTAACTCGAATACCGTCCTCAAGTCTTGAACGTGATCGTCTTTGAGGCGACTCTTGATGGCTATGTCGTCCACGTAACATTCTACTATTTTGCATAAATGCTCATGGAATATGTTACTCATAGCCCGTTGGTATGTAGCCCCTGCGTTCTTCAATCCGATGGGCATGATCGTATAGCAATATACCCCCAATAGTGTCCGAAAGGTAGTGTGCTTCTCGTCTTCAGGATGCATCTTGATCTGATTATATCCTGAGAATCCGTCCATGAAAGACATGCGTTCAAACCCGCAGGTGTTGTCGATCATGATGTCCGTGATGGAAAGAGGGAACTCATCTTTGGGGCAGGTCGCATTCAGATCTCGGTAATCGATGCAGATACGTACCTTCTCAGTCTTCTTCATGACTGGGACAACGTTGGTGACCCAGTCGGGATGTTGTTCTTCCCGGATGAAACTGCAGGCTATCAACTTCTTGACTTCAGTTTCAATGGCGTCCATCATTGCTGGGCGGAACCGACATTGGTGCTGCTTCACTGGCTTCGAATTGGTTAATATATTGAGTTTATGAGTAGCTACATTCGGGTCTAGGCCTGGCATGTCCTCATAATCCCATGCAAAGACGTCGATATATTCCTTTATCAGCTATATAATTTCTTTCCTTTCAGCTGGGGGAAGATTGTTGCTGATAAATATCAGTTTTGGCGAAAGTTTGCCCCCAACATCAATTTAAATAACTTCATCCTTGGTTGGAGGTTCTCTTTGCCCGAAGCAGAATTCCTACTGCGTATCCATTTGTTGAGCCCAAGAGTCATTCTCAAATGGCTCAAAATCCTGTTCATCTACTTCTGAGGGATCTGTCACTACCATATTTACTGATAGTGTTTGTTCGAGAGCATCAGGTGAGTCGGAAGGCGACGAGCCGTTCTGGGAAAAGGGAAAGATGTCCTCGTCTGACTTGGAAGTCGTAAGGGAGGTGGCATACCCTAACCCGAAACGAGTTTGTCGATAGCGGGGGTCGCCGCGCGGCGGCATTCGTCTGCCTCTTCCGTAGTTGAGGCCTGGCTTTCGCTTCAAGTTGTAGCCCATGTTTTGCATGATCTTCAGCGCTTGCGGGCTGTATCGGTGAACTTGCATCTTCCCAGAATCGTTATCGAAAAGATCTTCCTGGTCGGTCGGTTGATTGCGCATGCGGTCGAAGAATATTGGACGCTGACTGCTGCTGGTAGGCGGGACAATGAAGATAGAATCCTCATGTGGTCCATACGTTGTGATGATGTTGGATGATGATGCTACTTCCCAGACATACGGATGGTAGGAGTTTATAGCTTCCAAGAATTTTTGTGCTGTGGGTTCTACTTCGTCACGGGGAGTGGTATATACTCGCTCAGAGGTGACATGGACATGGCAATTGACGGTCGAAAGTTTATTCAGAGGTAATATGAACATGAAAAACTTTGTGATTATGACTTCCATTGGGGATGGAGGCACACATCTGCTCAGAGGTGATATGGACATGGCAGTTTTTATGGACTTAACACCACTGGCATACTAAGAGTTAAGTACGGATGTCAAGTATAGACGACAATCGATATCAGAGGTAATATGGACATGACAATTGACAGTCGAAAGTTTATTCAGAGTTAATATGAACATGACAAACTTTATGATTGTAACTTCCATCGGGGATGGAGGCACACATCTGCTTAGAGGTGATATGGACATGGAAGTTTTTATGGACTTAACACCACTGGCGTACTTAGAGTTAAGTACGGATGTCAAGTGTAGATGACAATCGATATCAGAGGTAATATGGACATAACAATTGACGGTTGAAAGTTTATTCAGAGGTAATATGAACATGACAAACTTTGTGATTGTGACTTCTATCGGGGAAGGAGGCACACATCTGCTCAGAGGTGATATGAACATGGCAGTTTTTATGGACTTAACACCCCTGGCGTACTTAGAGTTAAGTACGGATGTCAAGTGTGGATGGCAACTTATATCAGAAGATAGTCGGCAGCCGAAAGTTTTATTCATTGGTGATATGGACATGACAAACTTTTGTCCTTACTCTTCCTCGAGTACACACATTTTCTTTTAAAAGGAGAAAATCTTTATGTAAGAAAAGAATGGAAATCCAATCGGTATGGACCATCCCTTTGTTCACAGATTCAAAGTGATGACCTTGGCATCGATTGTCTCCTGAATTTTCCTTTTTAGCACATAGCACGCCTTTGTGGGGTGATGAGTGTATCGATGGAAGAGACAATAATCTGGGTGATCCACGTCGCCAGCCCTCTCAGGATGTCCGATGTTGGGTAGCTGGAGCTTGCGCTCTTTCATTAATATATCAAAGATTTCAACGATGTCGTCTTCGTTGAAGGAAAAAGTCCCTTTTGGTCTTCGGGCTCTTGATGCCTGAATTTTATGGTCTTGCAGGGAGATCGTTGCTATTGTATCATCTTCGGATCTTGAGGGGATTCTACCCCCGGCCCTGGACGTTCCCCTGTTCTGTCGAGGTAAGTTACCTCTGGACATGCCGTGGTCTCTGGCCACAGAAACTGATTTATCCAGAACTGCCTCTGTTTGTACAGGATTGGACTTGGAATTTTGGGTCTCGTGAGAGACGCAGTATATCCCAACCCGAAACAAGCTTCTCGATAGTGAGAATTACTATGCATCGGCGTTCGCCTACCTTTCCCATAGTTGAGACCTTGTTTCAGTTTTAAGTCATAACCCATATTTTGCATAATATTTAATGCTTGTGGGCTGTATCTGTGGGTTTGTATCCTGTCAGATTCAGACTCGCGTGATTCCTCTTACACGATTGGGGCGTTCCGCCTGCTGCCAAAGATTATCGACCCTGATCATCATGGGTTGGTGGAATGATAAAGATGGAGTCTTCCTGTGGTCCACCTGTTATGAAGACATCAAATGTTGACGTATCTTCCCATATGATTTCCCCGTGTTTGACTGTTAGGGGAACCGAAGTCCATTTATGCCTCTCGTTCTTGCATTTCTGGATTAGATAATCCTGCAGGTCAGGAGGAGTAGAGGAAGAAGACGAAGGCTTGTTTCTTCTGTTCCCATCAGCGGGCATACGGAGGTTGGGCACCCCGATTTTCCCTGTGCCACCTGTGTATAACAGATTGGCCATCTGGGTGGCGGATAATCCCCTGGGAGGGTATCTTTCCGCAACCTGAGCTTGTTTTACGCTGAGGGACCTTGCCTGGCGTAACTTGGAGATTCGCTCAGACTGGCGTAAAGCTGGAGAGGCCCTCAGTCGGCCATCGGCTTCTCGCGTAATCCGGAGGGTAGGCAGACTGTTCCCTTGCTGGCGTAAAGGTCGAGAAGTTGAGTACTCTGCCGCTTGCTTTCCCTTGCATAGATCACAACGCTCATCTGGTTCACCGTAGAGGCCAGATGTTGTCTTGCACGTGGAGCATGATCTATACCTCCGATTTGGCGTTGAGGCACCATCAGAAGTTTTGTCTGTACCGCGCAGAGCGGGAGACTGATTTCTACGCATGGAGCGTAGTGGATGCTTCTGGGTTAGCTCTGAGGCTTTGCCCAATGTTTCGTCTATACCGCTCGTAGCGGGAGACTGATTTCTATGCGTAAAGTACAGTAAATTCTTCTGGGTTAGCGCTGAGGCTTTGCCCAAAGTTACGTCTGTACCGCGCATAGCGGGAGACTGAATTTTACGTGCGGGGCACGGAGGGAGCGATGCTACAACCTCATTGGTCGGAGAGATCGGTGAGATCGGATAGTCCACAGGAATGGCGGAGGGTGTCTTGGGCATCCACACCTTGTGTAGCTTCCTGTTGTCTTGGACGGAGAGAGGGTGAGAGCTACCCCTGGTTCGAAGCATGTCTTCGTAGGCAGACTGGTCGAAATGAACGACCAGTGTCTTCTTCATGGTTCCTACAGATACTGCATCGTGTTGAGCAATTACTTCCTCATCAGAAGAGAAAGACGTCTCCAACAGAGTCGCCATCTTGTTTGTGGTATTAAACGAAAGAATGAAAGTGTATTTCAATGACGGGGTTTATACGAAACCCGTGCCCTTTGGTTTACAAACAAATTTGGCGATTTAATCCTATACGAGGATGTGGGAGTACAATTTATTTAATCTGGGTATAAATTGCTATAAGTGTCTGATCTGCGGTCGATCACTTTAGCCCTTGGACCACATGATGTTGGAGAAGTGCCGTGGAAGACAGGTAGCAACTTCGAAGGTTGCAAAGGAGAGTGGATGCACGATGCCAAAGTCGTCGATCCCTACTCTTTGCTTGAGCTCCGGACTCTCTCTCTCTCTCTCTCTCTCTCGACCTCCGGTTCGATCTTTCTGGGAAGTTCGACCTTGTTCGATCCTTCTTTCAAAGTTTCGACCTTGTTCGATCTTCAAGTTTGAAGTTTTTCGACCTTGTTCCCCATTGATAGGGGTCTCTATTTATAGAGTTTTGGTGACAGTGACCACTCCGTCGGTATAAAAACCGAGGAGTGGAAAGTACAGTACCCTTTTACACAACGGTTAAATAACCAATGCCTGCGTATAGATGACCTTTTGAGTGAGCATGTGACGCGTGTCCAACTAAGGGGACAAAATACATATATCTGCTGCGAAGATCACGGCGTAGAAGCCACGTAGGTAGGTATCCCTTGTGTAGAAGAGGTTGGCGTAGAAGCCAAATGACTGTCACCCTGGCGTAGAAGACAAAATAGGCATAAAAGCCGAGTAGGCGTAGAAGCCGGATGGGCATAGAAGTCGAGTAGGCGTAGAAGCCGAGTAGGCGTAGAAGCCGAATGGTCATAGAGACTGAGCGGGCGTTTGAAGCCGAATGGTCGTAGAGACTGAGTGGGCATTTGAAGCCGAATGGGCGTAGAAGCCGAATGAGCACAGATCTTGAATGGGCGTAGAAGCCGCTGCGTACCGTGCCAGAGTGCTGATGTGGACGTCTTAGCCGGAATTATGGCTTTTGAAGATATAATCAAATCTCTTGCAGAGATTTGCCACCATCTTGTGCATTAAATGCGGAGGCATATTTTGAAGGTCTGCAGCCCTTTTGTGCATCCGTCGCAGAGACGTGCCTTGAGAGAAACTGTCACCGCTCTGTGTAATTAGACGTAGAGACGTGCCTCGAGCCCCGTACGAAGTGCAGCTTTTGACGTGGCAGGCGGTTTGTCTACTGTGGAGCATAAAAAAGCTCATGTTTGCCTGTGTAAAACAAGGTAGCGTATCCCCTTGTACGCGAAAGAGCAGCTTATGCTGAGGGGACGTCAGTAAACGACGGTTCGGTGATATTTTAACCAAATCCTCTACATTAAATGCAGAGATCCGCATCATACTGTGGTATGCGTCCCGAGTGGTCCGTCCTCATTTCCAGCCGTCGTCTGGGTAGCCGTGCAGCACTTTTTGTCGGGAGTCAGAGGTCAGGTTCACTGCGTGAATTGACAAGTTCATTTCGGGAAGACAAAGCGTTCCTCGTACGCTTTAACGTTGTTTTGGGGTGCTCTACCACTAGTTCCGAGGACTGTTCCTTCAGTCATGGAGGATCTTCCACCCCTACCACCTATGCCATTAGACGAGACACAAATGTTCTCTATGTTCCTAGAGATGATGGTGGCACAACAGAGACAGACGGACGTTCTACGTTAGGGTATCGAGGGTGCACACCAGTTAGCACTAGCTACTGTTGAGAGGGTAGCGCTTGTTCAGCCATAGACCTCACCGCTTCATCCCGCACCATACCAACCGAGCCTAGGTACCATCATTGACTTTAAGAGGATGGGGCCTAAGGACTTCAGGGGCATTGAAGGGATATTTTATGCCGGCGATTGGATCGAGGACGTTGAGAGGGCCCTGAGGCTAGCACAAATTTTAGAGGGCTTAGATGTAGAGGCAGCGGAAAGCCAGATGTTCAAAATTGTACTGACATGGTTCCACACAGACCCGAAGATCGTGGTGCCAGGACTGACTTGGGAAGCTTTCAAAGAGCTTTTCAAGGAGAAGTTCTTTTCAGATGTGGATCTGAGTGCTCTAGAGAGCTAGTTCCTAGATCTCTTCTAAGGGAACATGACGGTGGACAAGTACGCAACGAAGTTCTGCAGACTCGACAGATTTACAGAGGAATAAAATCTTTTAGGGAAGGCCCAAAAGTTTTGGAAGGGTTTGATCAGAGAGATCAAGTCTCTCACTAGAGGACTCCGCACAACAACATTTAAGGATATCCTCACGGACGTATAGAGGACATAGGATGACTTGGACCTTAAATCCAAGAGGAAACGAGATACGTCAGGAGGAACTAGCAGTAGTGCGGGTCAAGCCAAATGACCCCACTTCCAGTTGCAGAGGATCTTCCAACAATAGAGACATTAGTCTCATGTAGCATTTCGAACACCCGTGTCGCAGACATAACAGGCCCCAAAACCAACACATGAGACCCCGCAGTGTACACACAGTAGAAAGATTGGACATACACGGGAGATTTTTAGGAAGAGGCTTGGAGTGTACCTCTATTACGGAGAGCCAGGCCACTAGTTGAGGGAGTATCTAGTAGCTCTAGTTCGAGTAGGCTAGGAAGAAGCACCAACACAGAGAGTACCAGCTTGACCACCTACAGGACAACAGAGGGGACCTCTTTTATAGACTCAACAGCAACAGTTTGTCCAGCACCAACAGTAGTAAAGAGGTATACCATACGGGCGAGCTTTTGACATGGCAGTTGAGAAGGAGGAGCCAGTCGGAGATGTGATATCAGGTTCAGTTCTCCTTGATTATATTCCAGCTTATGCTTTATTTGATTCTGGTGCTTTCATTCTTTTGTATCTGTAGTTTTTTATAAGCATCGATTAGAGTATGAAATACAAGATCATGACTGGGGGAGGCATTATTCTGGTTAGTAATGTTTACAAGGATCGGAGAGTTATACTGGGAGCTAGGGAGTTGAGCGCATCCTTACTTATAATTCCACTTCCGAGCTACGATATTGTACTCGGGATAGATTAGTTGAGTAGGCACCATGCAAGTATAGATTGTCATGGAGGCAGAGTTTTATTTTGACCGCCAGAAGAGCCAGAGTTTGAGATTGCCAGAGGAGTAGTGAAGCAGAGTGAGGATAAAATTTATGGAGCCATGGTGGAAAAGAAAGAGTTGTCACATCTGTCGATAGTAGAGTTCATGGATGTTTTTCATAAGGAGTTGATGTGTTTGCCGCCAGACTGAGATGTTGAGTTCTCTATAGATTTAGTGCCAGGCGTAGAGCCAATATCTCATCACGTCTATAGAGTTAACAATGGCGAACTGGTATAATTGCAGAAGTAGGTGTATGAGTTGCAAGAGAAGGGCTTCATTCGATCAAGTTCATCACCATGGGGTGCTTCGGTATTGTTTGTACTGAATGAGGATGGGTCAGTACATATGTGTATCAACTACATGGATCTAAACAACCACACTATAAAGAACAAATATCCGTTGTCAGAGATTGATGATCTCTTCGATCAGTTGAACAAAGTGAAGGTATTTTCGAACATAAACTTGAGGTCGGGTTACCACCAAGTAAAAATAAAGAAGAAGGATATTTCGAAGACAAATTTTCAGACTCGGTATGGCCAGTTTGAGTTCATGGTAATGTCATTCTGGTTGACCAATACCTCGATTGTATTCATGAATCTGATGAAAAAGGTATTCCACCTGTATTTTGATAAGTTTATGATGGTATTTATTGATGATATTCTTGTATATTCGAAGACCCCGGAGGAACATGTGGAGCATTTGAGAATTATTCTGGAGACTCTTAGGAAGAAAAAGCTTTATGGTAAGCTTTCGAAGTGTGAGTTTTTCCTTGACAAGGTTGAATTCCTTAGACATATGATTACAAGTGACGTGATCTCAACGGGCCCGAAGAACATTACAGCAGTAGAGTCATGGGCTACTCTGAGTTCAGTGGCAGAGATAAGGAGTTTTCTGGGGTAGCAAGTTTTTACCGGAGGTTTATACAAGACTTCTCTAGGAATGTGGAGCAGATGACTAGGCTAACGAGGAAGGATGTGGAGTTTGTCTAGACAGATAAGAGTCATGCCACTTTTGAGGTATTGATGAAGAGGTTGACGATAACTCAAGTGATGACATTGCCTTCAAGATCAGGTGGATTCACTATCTATAGTGATGCTTCAGGAAAGGGTTTGGGTTGTGTCTTACACCAGAATGGGAAGGTGATTGCCTATGCTTCCAGGCAATTACATTCTCATGAGAAGAATTACACTACCCATAATTTGGAGTTGGCAGCAGTCATCTTTTCTCTATAGTTGTAAAAATACTATTTGTACGGATAGCGTGTGGAGATTTTTACAGACCATAACAGCTTGAAGTACGTGTTTACCTAAAAAGAGCTAAACATGAGACAGCTGTGGTGGTTGGAATTGATGAAGGAATTTGACATATTATTGTAGTACCATCCAGGGTAGTCGCTGATGCCTTGAGCAGATATCCAGTGGCTATATGCTTGACTACGGACAAATATTTATTGGCCAATCTTGAGAGTTTGGTTATTGAGATGCTAGTACCAGGTGTCGAGATATAGATATAGGGATTGCTGATACAGTCTGGGCTGATGGACAGGATTCGAGATACATAGTATGACGATGAGTCTCTGAGGAGCATCAGAGCATAGGTTCAGATAGGATTATCCGAGGACTTCACAATTGCTGAGGATGGATCACTATAGTACGGTACTAGATTGTGTGTCCAAAGTGGAACGTTGCGCGAAAAGGTTCTTCAGGAGGTACATTGATCGCAGTACTCTATAGATCTAGGTGACAACAAGATGTATAAAGATCTTAGGGAGCATGTATGGTGGTAGCATACTTCGTATCCAGATATTTAGTGTGCCTGCAGGTAAAGGCAAAGAGGCAAAGGCCTGATGGGTTACTTCAGCCTTTACCAATTCTATAGTGGAAATGGAAGCATGTTACTTTAGATTTTGTTTCGGGGCTTCCATATTCTCCTTGAGGTATAGACACGATTTGGGTCATCAAAGACAAGTTGACTAAATTGGCCCATTTAAAGTAGGTACATCTATGGAAAAGATAGCAAAGATATATGTACGACAGATCATCAGATTATATGGAGTTCCTGTGAGAATCGTCTCAGATCGGGATAGTTGCTTCACATCCCACTTCTGAAGGAGTTTGCAAGCAAGCATGGGCACCCAACTCAAGTTCAGTATGCATATCACCCCGAAACAGACGGACAGTCGGTGAGGACTATTCAGACACTCGAGGATATGCTTTACACTTATATTTTAGATTATAGATATTCTTGGTAGGATAATCTTCACCTGGTATAGTTTGCTTACAACAACAGCTACCAGGCCAGTATCAAGATGTCACTATTCGAGGCTTTATATGGACGAAGATATCATACTCCTCTATCTTGGGATGATGTTAGTGTGAGAGTCTTGTTGGGACAAGAGATGATTGTGCATGCAGCTGAGAAGGTGAAGCTCATCAGGGATAGACTTCATGTGGCACAGCACAGATAGCGGCATTGGGCCGATAGCCACCGGAGGCCTTTAGAGTTTGAGGTATATATTTTGGTTATATTGTTTGTGATTACTTTATTTTAGGTTGGGTGTTAAGGCTTTGTTTGTTCTATGTTGGCGATAAGGTGTTCTTGCGAATTTCTTGGACACGTGATACTATTCGCTTTGGTAGACGGGAAGCTTAGTCCATGGTACATCGGATCTTTTGGTGTTCTTACGAGGGTCGGTGTAGTGGCCTATAGACTAGACTTGTCGTGTGCACTAGAGGGAGTGCATAATGTGTTCCATGTGTCACAGCTGAGACGGTACTTGGCAGACCCAAGTCACATATTAGATCACTCGGAGATCTATGTGGGTCCGAATCTCAGCTACCCAGAGCAGCCAGTAGAGATTATGGATCCAGGAAGAAGGTGTTGCAGAACCAGATAATTCTCTTAGTGCGCATCGCGTGGAGGCATCACACTCCGGAAGAGTCTATTTGGGAGAGGGAAGCAGAGATGTGCGAACGATACCCTTATCTCTTTTAACCGTGAGGTATCACTTTCTTTCTTGATTTGATTGCTTGTTGTGGTATAGTCTTCTTCAAAATTTGAGTACAATTTTTTTTAAGGAGGATAAACTTGTCACTACCACATTTCTAGATATGGGTATTCTTGTCATTTAGAATATTTATTAATTAGTGATTAAATATATATATTATGTGCTACTATTTATAATATTATGTAGTGCTATTTAATTATTTGTTAGTGGGCTAGCCTATATGTAGTTAGACTTGCCATTAGTGGACCAATTGGATTGTCATGACAGATTGAGCGCAATATTAGACTAAGCCCATTAGACCCTCTTCCTTAGTTAATTATGGAGATTAGTTTAATTTGCATTAGTTTAGAGACTTTCCAATATTGACCTTCCTAATTATTCCTCATAATTTACTTGTGGAGGTACTATGGGAAATTAATGTTACTTGGGCAAAGGGACGGCCACCTATAGGGAGGGTCTCTCTCTTTCCTCTTCATTTTATTTTAATTCTTGATCCCCAAATTAGTTTATCCCCAATTCACTTCAACCCTCTACCAAATTTAACCCAATTCATACCTATTCCCTCTCAATTATATTATCTCAGAAGCATTGAAGCTTGGATTGGAATGAGCATTTGAAGAAGGAGGAATTGACAAGGAAAATTGTGTCATAATTGTGTCCATTGAGCATTTCACTATGAATCCATCTTCCTATAGGTAAATTCTAAATTTACTCCTTAATCTAGACTCTAAATTATGTATTTAATCATTGGGAATCATCCCTTGGCTTAAGGCTGCCCATAGGATCAAAAGCTAGGTTATACGACTCGTATTATGGAATCTACATGATGATTTCTATCTAATTAGGGGAAATTCCGAGATTAACACATCAAGTTGGTGTCATGAGAACAATTAGATCTAATTAGACTTTGATAAGGGTTGTGAGACTAGATACATGTCCATAAATGAATACGAGGAGGCCGTATCATGGTATTTTGGGATTAGCTATGATACGGGGTTCTTTTTGGGTGATTTGGGTTAATTCTCTTAAATTTCTATTGTAGCAAGTTACATTAGTTTTATATATATATATATATATATATATATATATATATATATGTGTGTGTGTGTGTGTGTGTGTTTGTGTGTGTGTAGGAATGATTATTGTAGTGTATTGAAATTTTGATGTGTCACATGGGTGTGTATCTTAGAATACCACATATAACCTGCAAAGTGTTTGTTGGAATGCCTATTGGTCTATTCTAGTATTAATTTCAGTTTTCTACATATAAGTATATGTGTATTCGTTGTAAATTACTATATATGTATATATATATAAATATATATATATATATAGAGAGAGAGAGAGAGAATATGGGAGGTGAGATGGCACCTCACTCTCAAAACTAGGGTGGCGGTGACGTGGAACAATCCCAACCACATATTTCATAATTGGCAAATTGCACTTAACCCCCTCCCCTTGTTTGTGTGGTTGGGATTGTGCCACATCACCGCCACCCTTGTTTTGAGAGTGAGGTGCCACCTCACCTCCCTTATCCTCTATATATATATATATATATATTAGTAATGTTGATGTGTGTTTGTATGTGGGTTCAATTAAGGTTGTTGTACTATTATAGTGGTGACAGTATTCGTGTTGTATCTGTGTGGTGAGAAGTTATGTTCGGGTGAAGGTGCAGTATGTGCATAGCGCAGTTGGGTGTTCAGGTAAGTGTATATCCTTACCTATAAGTCAGGTAAGTGAGAGTGGAAGACTTGGCATGTGCTGTGCATCTTAGGGCAAAATAAGTGAGGATCGAGCCAGAGCAAGATAAGTGGTTGTGAACATAGGATGAGTGTGTAAGAAGCAGCAGTTAGGAGTGCTCAGTGTTCGAGCATATAAGAATAAGAGGAAATTATCAGGGACAATAGCAATTCACTAATGTGAACTGAGTAGGGGCAGGTCTAGCAGGCAATAGGGGAATGGGTTATTTCATAATTAGATCACAATAGTAGCAGTAATTAGGAAGCATGGATGCACAGGCAGCAAGTATAAGGGGGATGTATATGTATCAGTAGATGTATCAGAGAAAACAGATATAAAGGGTAATAGGTTGGAGGCTCAGGTTGTGTGATGTTGTTGTTGGTGTCAATTGAGACACTGGGTATAAGTATCTTGATGTCAATATCTTGGTATTAGTGACATCAGTAGTGCCAATAGCAGCAAGTGGTTTATGTTCAGTTAAAACTGAACATAGGATGGGTTTCAGTCTTGAGTAAGCAAGAAGATTGGTATATCTTGTATCAGTTAAGGTAGTTGGTAATGCATATCTGTTAGCATTATAGGAAGGTTAGTTTAGTAATTGATAGTATATGGTTAGCTAAGATGTCAGTTATAAGTAGCAGTGATATTGTTGTATCAGTTAGTCAGTTAGTAAATATTATTTAGTATATTCTATCAGTTAGTATATAAATTATATATATTAGTGAGTAGCTAATAGTTAATATTCGCTCAGTACTAGATAGTATAACCAACACTGTCAAGTATAATCTTATACTAAGTAGTTTGACTTAGAAATTGAGGTAATGACCTAGTATAACTAGTATAAGCTAGTGTAAGCTAGTTAGTGACTAATATGGGCTAATTAACTTGTGATGACCTAGTTGACTAGAAGGACCTAGATATGGCCTAGAAAATTATATTAGTGCATTTTTAACTCATTTCTCATTCATTACACCAAGTGACATGGTATTCCTATTTAGGTGTGTTTGACACCAGCTCGGATAATGAGATTTATCATTTACTCAGGACTACAAGCGAGTACATTCTCTGATAGTTTTCTTATTTGATAGCCTCTATGTTTCATGTATTTAGTATTGAGATATTTAATTTCTTACACGATGATTTCACGGATTGGTATAAGTGGATCTTGGTCATGAGATGTTATTATCATGGTTACTCAGTGATCTTTGTATCGTACTTCATAATTACTCAGTGATTACTGTGATATCTTAGTGATTATATAGATCGTGATCATAGTGCATGATATTATAGACCATGCAGTATGATATACGTGTTATAACATATCGTGGTTTGGATCTGTGTACTAGTCGGGGGAACGAAGAAGTATTAGTGGATATGTGATTATACCTTATAGTCCATAATTTAGTGTAGCTCATGATAGTTATCATATCATGCAACTCACGTATGATCGCGCTAGCTCACCTTTTATTTATAGCCCGTATTAGGCCCAAGCCGATCACATCATCTTCCTAATATTTCAAGGCATATTTATATATTATTTCCTTTATTCCCATTTATTATATTGTTATTCCTCACCATATTGTTCTCAGTTTTTGTCATTTATTACGATGATGCTCTTTCTCGTGTACGTGCTAGTTCAGTTACTTTTATTATTTATTTTCATTGCTATTGTTGTTTCATAGTTTTTGTCAATTACTAGACCTACTATTTGGGTTGTACTTTTCTTCAATTCTGACTGGATATATTTTTTAGATGATTCATTAGAGGACTGGTGTCCAACGCACTATGGGCCACAGGATGGCGAGCTGTTTGAGATAGCCCCCGTAGAGCCTATCGAGTTAGTACCAACAGTTGATGAGGCATAGTTAGTTCATTCATGATATTGTTTATATCAGTTAGACTTTGGCTTTGTATTATTATTTGAGATCTTGTGTTGAGATTAGATTTGGACTTGTGATGTATTATGATTTTATTTCTTTCCTTCTATTTTTATATCGTGCCATATATTCCTCTAGTTTGTTATTGTGATTGAGTATTGTTTACCATTACCATATTATCATATTTTCTCTATTTGGGAGTTGGGATATCTTGACAGGTACATTATATATATTGTGTGAGATATTAGATAGTATAATCAACACATCATTCTACCGTCGATGCTGCGGCGACGGCTAGACGTACCCACGTACTCGTGCCCTTACACCGGGTGCGGATCGTGATAGTATACTAGTACTATATACTTAGTATCTTAGACCATGCACCTATTACTTAACTATACTTAACCAATATACTATTACCTCACTAGTATCTTAATCCAATTCTAATACCTTGACCAATATCATAATACCTCGCCCCTAACTCAATATCTTGCCCACATCCAATAACTCACTATTACCTTGACCCAAACTAGTTACCTTGCCTCATTCCACTTTATTATTTTATCTCACTTGCCCTGACTTGATACTAAGTATCTCTTAATATCAAGACACCATACTTGATATCAACTTAAAGTCTCAAAACCTAGGTACTAACTAGCTTGACACTAAGTTACTTAGCCTAACACTTACCAACACTCTACATCTCCACTATATCTTGCACATTCACTCACTTCAAACACTTTCTCATATAGGTCACTTACAACTCTTGTTGTGCTATTCTCCCCCTACCACTATGCACAATGGTACCAATCAATCTTGTATTCACTTACTCAGGCCATCACTTTGCAGTATACTTGTTACTGAACAAGATGGTCCTGTCAAAGCCACAATGCTGCACAGAATATCACCCATATATCAATGTTGCTCATTTATTCTGTAGTGCTACCCTTGACCTGCTGCTTGTAAGACGTGCTATACAAGTGGTAAGGACCTTGCATAAAGCCTCCGACCCGTCTCCATATTCTTCATTCATTGTTTCACTTATGACAAGCCTGCAGCAAAGAATCTAGTGCAAAATCCTCATACAGTTCCCCCTCCAACTACTACCTGCACTTACAGTGCAACCAACGACATTCCATCAACCCAGGCATAACCTTATGTGCACACCATTCTACTTCTGGTAAACCTCTTACACTAGCCTTACACTGTTGCAGTGATACAAACCATCGACACCCTGAGCAATTTATTACCCAGGAATCTTCCAGTATCACAAACTCATATCTAAGGTATGTCAAGTAATACCTTAACCACATGGTACTCACAAACTGCAAAAACATCCGTTTCCTTAAATGAGCACTGCATAATTACTGAAACAACTACTCCACAGGCCCCCTGCTCGAATTCTCCCCTAATTACTGCCCATTAGCAATATACGAGAATGCAACCTCACTGGAAATCTATTTCCCCCACAGGCCTGATACTCAATTCAGGTATCACCCTGCTGCCCAATTCGAGCACCCCCAAAACCTGGTACCATAGTGCATTACATGTTCACTTGTTATCACTGCTACTACCTCCAATCGATTTTGCACAAGTCCCTACCTCCCCCCAATAGCTGCCTATAGTAGCTATTACAACTTCAGTCCCTGCAATAATTAGATATCCCTAACTGTTACACGTTACTCACCCTACATGGCACTACACCACTGCATCCAGTGAACCCACTTCCCCTTTCTCTTCAATATAATAACATCAACAACAACAATAACTACAGCAGCAAGCTACTACTAGTAACTCGAGCACTCCCCCCCCCATGCTCATAATGCTTCACCCATCTTACATGCACAAGACAACCTCAATTATATATATATATATATATATATATATATATATATATATATATAAAACTTGAATAGTTATAATTAATGCACTAATTGAAGTATTGATACCAAATAACTAAAAAACCCCAAAATATCGATACGCACTATGGCGTATCGTGATACGGTCTACTCGTATCCAATTATGGACACGTAAATACTAACAAATCATGAATCATACTCTAAAACTACTAAGAAATCATTCCTTTAAACACCTAATGGGCCAAATTCGGATTCTCTCCAATTTGGCCACAATAGTCTATGTAACTATCACAATATGGACTTATAGTACCTGGTTCTTCTCCCTAAGGTTGGTACTTAGCCATGTGTGGATTTCTAAGGGTCCAATACTACAAATTAGCTTAGAAATTGTCATGCCCCAGTCCCAAAATACCGAGGGACTAGCCACGTGGCAATGGCCAAAAACATACTCCAATGGACAAACCTAATTTAATGGACCCGTTATAGCGTACTTAAGCTGTAAAACAAATATAATAGTCTACGATACATGTCACAGTCTAATTCTAATATGATCCACATAAGGTAAACATAAATATCAATTGTCAAACTAATCAAACTCAGAAATGTAATCCAATAACAAGTCTCAATAAAAAGTGTCTCGGGGAACAACCTGATAATAAGTTTAATACAGTAATCCAAGAGACAGAAAATAGAGAAACTAGAAACAGAAATAACTGAGTATATAAAGCAATACTCAAGAGAAATCCTCTGGCAATACCTCATCCTCTGGTGATGGTACTGCTCCAGTGTCTTCTCAGGTCCCGTATACCTCGGGGTAGATCTCCTCTGCTAAACCTGTTTGCATAATCCAGATCCAAGTCCTCAGGATACATAGCAAGGTACAAGAATAACTCAAGCTAAATAAAATGCAGTAAATAAGAATATATATCCACAGGGCAAACTATGTAACCAGCTATGTGATATCCAAGTGAGAGCATCACTAGTACTCAGGCAGAGACCACTACAAGCTTTGTGTCGGGGAGCCGGTAGCAGTAATATCACGTAATGGGCCTAGCTCTGATATAGAGGCTACAACACTGCAATAAAAAATATATATATGTATGTAATCAGCCTGTAGCCTGTGTGTCTCTCCCTACCCAATGTAACCACTTGTCTCATGTCCATGATGTCTCATGTCCATAATACGCAAGATCATGACCTTTAGCTAGTACAGCGAGTCATAATAATATCTATGTATATGCAAGATCTATGTCACGAATCCTGTAATAACTCAGGAAAGATTCTGTCAAATGAAATATGTCAAGTTTACTATGGTATGACATACTTGATAAAGCAAGCCCGAAAATATATGATCATAATATCAACTCTCTAAGTGACGTTACACGACTCCGCGTACGGCGTCGACACCCAAATATTATTCGAATGCAAAGCAACGTCTCACGGTCCTAGGTTGAACATGTATATCTTAAGAGTATATATATATATAGAAAGAACTCAAGCAAATAATATAACAGGACAATCGCAAGTTGGCAATGTATACTTGCCTGGGGTTTGAACTCCAACAGTTGCTCCGGTAACAGCAAAATCTTCAGGAACGCCTCCGAATGCTGAAAAAAACATTTCCACCATTCTCAAAAGATATAAAATAGCTACGATTGACTACCCATAAGTCTAATTTGGACACAGGGCAAAATTGACAATTTCTGGTAAAAGCGTGGTCCACATGTGGCACACTTCGCAACGAAAAATGTGCCAGAGACAAAGTTCTCCAAATTCATCAAACTTAGTATCTACAAGTCCAGAACGATGATATGAACCCAACGGAATATCCAGAACTAGATTTTGATGATCCGATCATAAAGTCGCCCGTCAAGTAGAGTCATAGGGCCCACGATACGGGGTTTCGTCAATGTTCTCAGAATCCAACCAAACTTGGATCACAGGACTAGCGTAATGGTACGAATCCAATGGTGCAAGTTTCGTTGCGAAACGACAAGCACACACGAAGTTACAACGAGTTTTAGAACCGGCCCGATAGGGAGTATTTTCAAAGAATACGTGTTGATTCTGGTGTGCACGCATATCCAAATTAACTTTTGTGAAATCCTACACATCCGTATTGACGATATGCACCTTTCGGTACAATTAGCACACGACGAAGTCGCCTCGTTTAGTGGGACGCACACAGTTTTGGTAAAATTTGGGACTTAGAAACCAAGTTTTTTGTCAATTTCACCCGCGAATAAAACACAACATACATCAAAATAAAATAAATTAATTACAGGGTCTTAATCTCGGTTATGTTGTCTAATTTACTGTTCAAACAGAATTTTAAACAGGTTAGGAGTAAATTGGCCATGAACTTGTGAGTTTGAGACGATTTTTAATTTACAAAAATTGGGTAATTTTTTCGATTTTTATGTCACGGGTTGCGACCGACACAGGACGCGATACCCTAAACTAATTACACGGGGTTCGAGAGGTTCACGTGGTCTTCACATAGGATTTGACACAACAAAATACGTATCTACACACAGGGAGATACGCGAGCTAGAAGATGGGTAGCTCACTGATGTCTTGATAGGGTGGCGCGACGGGGCATGGCGGTGGCGGCGGCGGTTGTTATGGCTGCGGCGGCTGCTGGGTTGCTCGGGTGGTGGTAGTGGTGCGTCGGGGAGGTCACCGGAGGAGTCGTCGGAGGTCGAGGTCGTCGCCGTAGGATTCGGGGTGGCCGTGGGGAGCTCGGGGTGTTCGGGGTTATGGGAGTCGACAGGAGTCGGAGAAGCGGTGGCGGTGGTTGTGAGGGTGGTGGAGGAGCCGCGGAAGGGGGTTTATATAGGAAGAAGGGTGGTCAGAGCGAGGGTCGTGGGTGCGTCGAGGCCGAGAGCCTCGGAGCCGGGGGTGGGGTTGTGCGGCAGAGTCAGGGGATCGTGGGTTCTCGGCGGGGGGATTTTATATAGTTACTGTGTATTAGTAAATGGGTCAGGTCGGGTACGTGTTGGTCGAGTCGGGTAGGACCCGATCCACTAGGGTAGGGTTTGGGTCGGTTGGGTTTGGTTTGGTTTGGTTCGGTTAGTGTTGGTTTAATCTAGTTTACTCTGGTTCAATCAAAAATGATGTTTTTCGCTATTAAAACTATTTTTTGAGCCCAATAAATTCCAGAAAAATTACACAATATCCAATAATTAATTATACACCTAAAAATATAATTTTTGTAATATTTTAATACTTAATTTAATACATAAAAATATTATTCCCTGAAGGACATTTATAATAATTAATTAAAAACCACAGAAAAATCCACAAATTTATTTTAAAAATTTTAAAAAAAGGTTGTTACAATCTACCCACCTTAAAAGAATTGTGCGTCTTCACAACTAAGAAAATAAAACATAATCGGCAGCAGAGATGGCGTGGTTGCAAAATATGTTTGTTGAAGCACGATGCTAGGAGTAAGGAATCATGAACAAGGAAAGATCGAGAGGAAGGGTGATGGTTAAGCAGAACACGTAGGGGAGGAATAAAATTATTTTCCTAGGCAATGAGAGATAAGTAACTCAAGAGTAAAGGAGCATGGTTAGATCAAAGATCAACTACAACTTATGAAAACTTGGGTACCAGTTACTAATCTAGACTAACAAGTTTATGCTAACATTATACTAGGCTTAAGCTAGGGAATGGAACTAACAGGCACGTGCTAAAGCATTTAGAAGAATAGATAGCTATGATAAAACTTAAATCTTACTCATATTCACTACTCCACGAGTCTGTGCCTCCTCCACTGTCATCGCAAAAGCCTGTCCGTGTCCTTGTGGTGGTCCCTTCTGCAATTGATAGGCCTGCTGGAAGAGTGTTGCTCTTGGTGCCAAGGGTGGCCTTGGTTGATATCCTCCCGGTGCTGGTAAAGCTTGTCGATTAATCATCGATGTTTCTTCTCGATGCTCCTTGCAATTTTCGGCTGAATGTTGTATGGATCCGCAAACAAAGCACAATCCTAATCTGAGTCGGCATTCTTTAGCGAGATGGCCTACCTTGCCACAATAATGACAAGTAGGGAGTAATAGTGCTAGTGTTGGTAGGTCTGATCGATGAATCATCAGTGCTTTCTTTCGATGCTCAGGGCAATCCCTTACTGAATGCTGACTGGATCCGCAAGCTAAACATAATCCAAATCGCGTCGGCATTCCTTGGAGAGATGGCCTACCTTTCCACAGTAGTGACAAGTAGGAAGGACTAGTGCTAGTGGTGTAAATGCTCTCTGTGGTGGATTCATCTGTGGTCGCTTTGCAGCCATTTTTTATTGGACTCCCTCCTGGTGACGCACTCCATGGGTCGTGCTACAGCACGAACGTCCGTATATAAAGTAGTTGCAATGGAGCTGATTAATTTCTGTAGCTCAGAGTTAAGCCTATCAAAGAACTTCTTTGCTTGGCTTTGCTGGGCCTCTTGATGAACCTGCTGTTGGACTTGCATCATTGCGTATAACATTTGGAACATATGTTGTTTGTCTATAGGTTGTCCTGGTGGAAAAATAGGCATCGGTGGAGTAAATTGCGACGGTAGTGGAATGTCGTCTCTGTGGAACCTCGAGACGAGCTGATCTGCTTGATTGCTTTGTTGAGTTGATTGTCACTCCATCATCGTTGGTGACAACTACAACTTGTGGTATTCCTGCAGGAGTCTCGTCGCTTTCTTGTGGATCCATTACTCTGCATCCAAAATAAACTATAATAGGTGCACAGGGGAATCAAGGCAGGATGCAAGTCAAAAATTTATTTTGAAGTCGATATAGAGATCAAGAACGAATCAATCAAGTGGATGAGATCCTATAACTTATCCTATCTTAATCGCAGGCTTGCTTAGTTCCTTAGTTAAAACCGAACAATATAGTCGTAGACCTGCATGGGCAACCACAAAAACTATGTCACGCCCCAGTCCAAAAATACCGAGGGACTAGCCACGTGGCAATGGCTAACATCACACTCCAATGGGCAAACCCAATTTAATGGATCCATTAGAGTGTACTTAAGCTGTAAAAAAAATATAATGGTCTACGATACATGTCATAGTCTAATTCTAATCTTATCCACAGAACGTAAACATAAATATCAATTGTCAAACTAATCAAACTCAAAATGTAATCCAATAACAAGTCTAAAAAATGTCTACGGAAACAACCCGATAATGAGTTTAATACAGTAATCTAAGAGACATGAAATAGAGAAACTAGAAACAGAAATAACTGAGTATATAAAGCAATACTCAGAAGAAATCCTCTGGCAACACCTCATCCTCTGGTGCTGGTACTGCTCCAGTGTCTGCTCCTATCCCGTATACCTTGGGGTAGATCTCCTCTGCTAAACTTGGAGACATAATCTGGATCCAGGTCCTTAGGGGACATAGCAAGGTACAAGAATAACTCAAGCCAAATAAAATGAAGTAAACAAGAATATATATCCACAGGCCAAACTATGTAAACAGCTATGTGATATGCAAGTGAGAGCATCACTAGTACTCAGGCTGAGACCACTACAAGCTCTGTGTCGAGAAGCCGGTAGCAGTAATATCATATAATGGGCCTAGCTCTGATATAGAGGCTACCGCACAGCAATAATAAATATATATGTATGTAGTCAGCCTGTAGCTTATGTGTCTCTTCCCTTCCAATGTAATCACACGTCTCATGTCCATAACACGCAAGATCATGACCTCTAGCTAGTACAGCGAGTCATAATAATATCTATGTATATGCAAGATCTATGTTACGTATCCTGTAAGCCTATACAAAATCACCTGAATAACTCAGGAAAGATTCTGTCAAATAAAATATGTCAAGTTTCCTATGGTATGACATACTTGATAAAGCAAGCCCGCAAATATAGGATCATAATATCAACTCTCTAAGTGACGTTACACGACTCCGCGTACGGCGTCGACACCCAAATATTATTCGAATGCAAAGCAACGTCTCACGGTCCTAGGTTGACCATGTAGTTCTTAATTATATATATATATATAGAAAGAACTCAAGAAAATAATATAACAGGACTATCGCAAGTTGGCAAGGTACACTTGCCTGGGGTTTTAACTTTAACAGTTGCTCCGGTAACAGCAAAATCTTTCGGAACGCATCCGAATGCCGAAATAAACATTTCCAACATTCTCAGAAGATATGAAATAGATAGGATTGACTACCTATAATTTCAATTTGGACACAGGGAAAAATTGACAGTTTCTGGTAAAAGCGTGGTCCACATGTGGGCCACTTCGCACCAAAAAATATGCTAGAGACCAAGTTCTCCAAATTCGTCAAACTTAGTGTCTACAAGTCCAGAACGATGATATAAACCCATCGGAAAATTTAGAACTGGATTTCGATGAGCCGATCACAAAATCGTCCGTCAAGTGGAGCCATGGGGCCCATGATATAGGGTTTCATCAATGTTCTCCGAATCGAACCAAACTTGGGTCACAGGACCAGCATAACGCTACGAATCCAATGGCACAAATTTCGTTGCAAAACGACAAGCACACACGCAGTTACGGGTTTCAAAACTGGCCCGATACAGAGTATTTTCGACGGATACGCGTTGATTCCGGTGTGCACGCACATCCAAATCAAATTTTGCGAAATCCCACACGTCCGTATTGACGATACGCACCTTTCGGTATAATTTGCACATGACGAAGTCGCCTCATTTAGCGGGACGTAAACTTCTTCGAGAAAATTCAAGATTTAAAAACCAAGTTTTTGGTCGATTTCATCCGCGAATAAAATACAACATACATCAAAATAAAATAAACTAATTACAGGGTCTTAATCTCGGTTATGTTGTCTAATTTACTGTTCAAACCAAATTTAGAAATAATAAACAGGTTAGGATTAAATCGGCCATGAACTTGTTAGTTCGAAACAGTTTCTGATTTACAGAAATTGGGCTGTTTTTCCTGTTTTTGCGTCGCGGTTTACGACCGACACAAGACGCGATACCCCAAACTAATTGTAGTGCAATAAATTTGATAGAATGAAATACGTATCTACACACAGGGAGATACGCGAGCTAGAAGACGGGTAGCTCACTAATGTCGTGATAGGGCGGCGCGGTGGGGCACGGCGGTGGCGGCGGCGGTTGCTGTAGCTACGGCGGCTGCTGGGATGCTCGGGTGGTGGTAGTGGTGGGTCGTGGAGGTCACTGGAGGAGTCGCCGGAGGTCGAGGTCGTTGCCGTAGGAGTCGGGGTGGCCGTGTGGAGCTCGGGGTCGTCGGGGTTGTGGGAGTCGGCAGGAGTCTGAGAAGCGGTGGCGGTGGTTGTGAGGGTGGTGGAGGAGGCACGGGAGGGGGTTTATATAGGAAGAGGGGAGGCCGAAGCGGGGGTCGTGGGTGCATCGAGGCCGAGAGCCTCGAAGACGGGTGTGGGGTTGTGCGGCAGAGTTGGGTGAACGGGGGATCGTAGGGTCTCGGCGGAGGAATTTGATATAGTTACTTTGTATTAGTAAAAGGGAAGGGTCGGGTCGGGTACGTGTAGGTCGGGTCGGGTAGGACCCGATCGACTAGGGTATGGTTTGGGTCGGTTATGTTTGGTTCGGTTCGGTTTGGGTTGGTTTAATCCGGTTTATTCTGGTTCACTCAAAAATAATGTTTTTAGCTATTAAAAATATTTTTTGAGCCCAATAAATTTCAGAAAAATTACACAACATCCAATAATTAATTACACACCCAAAAATATAATTTTTGTAATATTTTAATACTTAATTTAATACATAAAAATATTAATCCCAGAAGGACATTTATAATATTTAATTAAAAACCACAGAAAAATCCAGAAATTTATTTAAAAAAAATAGGTTGTTCCAAAAATAGGGATTATATCTATTTGCAGTCAAATTCCAATAAAACTCCTCCAAATGGACACAAAATGGACACAAGTTCCTAGAATCACCCTTCATAGTAGTGCTCCTTGCAATCCAAGCTCCTAGTCCTCCTTGGGAATGAATATGGGTATGGAATGAGGGGAAATTGAGTAGAATTTGGTTGGGATGGTCTCAATTTAGGGAAGAACCAAATTAAGAATGAAATAAAATATGAAATGGCTAGTAGAGGAGTCCACTCCCCCTATTATAGGGTCGGCCACTATTCTGCCACTTTGGTCAATGCAAAATATCCGAGTTACCCTTAATGGTTGTCATGAAGGGTTATTAAATTATGGGAAGGAATCTATTCCTAATAGAAAGAATATTTTATCTATTCTAACTAATCCAATTAGTCAAATCATAGCTAATCTAACTAATTAAACAAATATGTCATGTCAAGTCCAGTTGGGTCCACATTGGCTTACTTGCACTAAGTCTAACTAATAGGCTAACACTCTAACCAATATATATATATATAAATATATATATATATATAATAATAATAATAATAATAATAATAATAATAATAATAATAATAATACAAACAAATAGAAATGATAAAAATATCTCTAGAATGGAAAAGTGGTAGATACAATGACAAGTGTCATAGGATATTAGAGTAGGAAATACATAGATATCTGTTGACATAGGTATGTAAATGGCTATATGGGAAATAAGTTCATGTAAGATGATTATCTATATACAATTATATTATTGGGTGTCCAATTAGATATTTATGTATATAGGGTGTCCTATGAGTATGTACAAGCAAATCCTAGGTGTCTAGTGTCTGCACTAGGGTTGTGTGCCATAGGTATGTGAGAGTACCAATTATATCATGTTCATTGGGTTACGTATTAAATAGGGCTATCCCAGTGAGTGCCAAGTAATAGATAAGTATCCTAGTAGCAAGGGAGATTGTGTTGTGTCAGGATGAGACTAGAATAAGGTAAGGATAAGGTATTAAGGTATTAAAGAAATATAAGTAACAAGGTACCTGTAGTTGGAGTTCATGATATTAGTCGTAGAGTATTCCTCTTCTTCACGGTTTTAAATGGTGAAGTTCTTTTTAATCTAGATGTTGTCCTTTAATGTCAGTTTTGATTGCCAAGAACCATGTTCTTACAATGCAATACTGGTCGTTCCTTTCTACCATCTTCTAGTAAATGAGTTAAAACCTTAGAGATTGAATCTATTGCAATAATTCGTGTCCTTTCTTCTAGAATTTAGGATATAAACTATTTATAAGCTTCTTATTTTCATACTAGAAGATGTTTGAGAAACTTTTCCTAAACTATTGAAGATAATCGTATTTCCTGCTCATCCTAAGCACTTTATGTTTCCTATTCTTTATGTTACGAATAATTCTTTGTTCTTATTACCTTGAGAGATAACTTAAAATCCAGGATTTAGGGAAGAAAAAAGAGGGGCACTCTTAATCTCTAGATGTTCTGTCTCCTCCTGGTACTAGTATGTACCTTAAATTTTGAGGACAAAATTTTTCTTAGGAGGGTAGGATTGTAACTACCATTTTTCACCAAAGGAGTATTTTGGTAATTTTGTATATGATAATTTTATTTTATTACACTATATTGTAAGTTAATTTCTATAATTGAATTGTTAGTTGTTAATGGTTAGTTAGTGCTAAGCAATGGCCATAGTTAGTCTAATTAAATTAAGTTAGTTGTCATGGAGAAAATATTTCCTATTAGTTGTAGAGATTCCTTTTATTAACCAATTAGATTTATTTTTCTCCGAATTTGAATTTTAATTGGATGGTGGAATGGCACAATTAGTAATTTAGACCAATTCCAAGTCCATATAGTGGCCAAACTTGTCATGAAGAGATTTGGATTTCAATTTTCCTTCAAATTCTTACTACTTCTTTTCCAAGCAACACCAATTCATTTTTCCACCAAATATTAGATCTAGAATTTTAATTCCCATTTTATTTCTTCACCGAAATCTTTCTTTCTTCTTAAATAGGAGAGCAAGGAGCTTGCAGCATTAGGAGGAGATTGAGGAGGAGTCTAAGCCTTGGTGGATCATGTCCAACTAGTCCCTAGGTGTCCAAATTCAAAATTCTCCAAAGGAGCTATAAAAATACTAGGTAATTCTTTTAATTTTATCAAATTCATTGTTAGGAACACTCTTGGACCTATATAAACCTTCCATTGGTTGTAATTGACCCTCAATTGGTATATCTAGGCACTAGGAGCGTTTAATTTGGTACATCTATGCTTGTGTCATATAGAATATTGATTTTTGGCTCAATTTGAGAAAAATCCAAATTGTGTCCATATTGTGTTTGATTTGTGTCCTCATTTAGTCCGTGTTAGGCCCATGCCGATCACATATCTAACTAATATTTCAAAATACCAGTTACTATAGTTCTTCTTCATTTTACTTTATATATGTTGTTACCTGTCATATTGTTTCTCTTTTACCTGTTTCTCAGTATTTACCATGTATTGTTCTCATTTTACTTTTCCATCATTTATTTTATTACTATTATTGTTTCATTGTTTCTGTCATATATTGCAACTATTTTTGGGTTATACTCGTTCCATCCTGTCTGGATAACATTTTAAGGCTTTGTTGTGCTCCACGTTCCAGAGTTCAGAAGTGATGCTATAACTGAGTCTACTTTTGCACTATGAACCTAGAGGTGACCCCTGGTGAGATCTAGGCTAGTATTTCTCTATCTCAGTGCCATATCTTAGTTTTATTTCTTTTAGATTGTTGTTGGATTATCTTTCTTCATTCATATCTTCCTTTAGTTATTGTGATTGAGTACTTATTGTTATTAGTTAGACTTTTATTGATCTTGAGATCTAGACAACGTGTGTCACGACCCGCACCCGATATAGGGGCACGAGAACGTGGGTACGTACAACCTACGCTGCAATATCGACAGTAGAACGCTGTCTAGGTTATCAATATCTATTTATCTATCTATCTATCTATCTATCTATTTATCATACTAGTTCAACCAGTACTATCATGTACTCAATCACAATATTCTAAAAGAAGAACGAACAAGAAGGATAATTAATAACAATCTACAAGAAGGGAACTAGACAAGATATCTAAAAGAAACACTAACTAATCTCTACAATAGTCACCTTAAGGCCATAGGGTAAGAGCAGTCCAGTCTATAATACCATTTTGAGATTCTGGAATAGAGAACACAACCATCGCTGAATATATATTATCCAATCAGGAATGGAATGAAGTACAAAACTCTGAAACCAGTTCCAAATGCATGGTAGAGCATATATGATAGGTAATAAAAAATAATACAAACTAACTACAATAGGACATGGAAATGAACAAAAGTAAATAGGTAATAAACTGGAAAGTAAAGAACATGCAATATAGAATGACTGCAAGTAATGGAATAGATAACACTAGATAATATGCCTTGAAGTAAAAGTTCGTTATCTGATCGATTTGGATTGAACACGAATATAAGCACACTGAACACGAGTAGTGTATGAACATGAATATAATAAGGTAACTTGATTGCACGTGTGATATATAATTGACACGTACACGAATACAAGAGGGCTTTGATCACATAACCGACTCCTACTTCCCCATCCCTAACCAATACTCATAGATCTAATCACGACATATTACGAACATGAATATAAGCACACTGAACACGAGCAGTGTGTGAACACGAAGTGCACGGAGTACACTAAAATCAATACCCAATACACACGATAAAACTCATGTGAATTAGTACCCGCTGAACATAGTAGAGGATAACATCTAATGACAGGATCCATTTAGTACCGGTCCGTGTAGCCACTGTGTCAGAATCAAGTATACAGTTCTAGAACAAGTGATATATGCACTATCATGAAAAAAAACTAACAGAGAGATGTAATCGCCTGGAATCCGGGGTAAAGTATTAACCCGTATCCGGAATGGTGCTCCGAAGACCTAAATATGCAAAGTTACATCAAAACAAGATTTTGGAATGATAACAAATTAAACTAGTTCATTTCTAGGTCATTATGATAATTTTAAGTCAAAACAGTCAAATTATGTCAACTTTAGGTCGAACTAGTCAAACTTGGTCAAACTAGCTATTTCAAGGTTGTATGAGTCCATCTCAAGGATATTATGTCTATACACTAGGTATCTAGGCTATACTAGCTATAATAGGATACTAGAGTATCAATACTATACCGTATCGTAAGATACGCAAAATATTATATAAGAAAGTACTATACAATGAATACAAATGTAATATATATTAATATTCCCTAGCTAAAACTAGTACTAATGGATACCTCGGCTTTGAGCCAACATGGTATCACACTAGCTATACCCATCTTTATACACAAACTCAATACCTTGAGTAACTCCAATACCTAGCAATTACCTTGGTATCACAAGGTAATACTAACTAACAATACTAACTTATCCATACTATTAATAACTAGCTAGCTAAGGTATATAGATATACCCATATATATATTTAACTCATACTAACTAACATTCTATATCTCACTAAAACTTAAAATATATACTAACCCGAAGGTTCACTAACATTAACAACCAAGTTCACATCCTATTAACTACTAAAGTATACTATAACTAATAGTTAACTTAACATAACATAACATATTCTACCATCCTTCCTAACAGTTAACATATATAAATAACAGTGCAATACTAAACTACTATATACTAATATAATTAATGTCACGACCCGCATCCGTTGTTGGGGCACCACTACGTGGATACGTTCAGCCTACGCTGCAGCATCGGTGGTATCATAACTGAACTACAAGATATAATTAATGTCACGACCCACACCCTGTCTAGGTCACAATACTATCTAATCATTCTCACACAAATATCCAACTCCATAAGGAGACACAGATATCATAATATAACATAAAAATACTCAACCACGGAACTAAAGCACGATAAGATATAGACGAAAATAAACAAAATACGACACAAGTCTAAACAAAAATAATCTAACTCAAACAATAACATCCAAGTCTCAAAGTATGCCGGAAACAAATCCGATACCATAATCTGCTAAAAGAAAACTAACTGAATAACTAGTGATCCCGGCTAAACCTCCCGGAATTACAACTGAACTACAAGATCCAAGGCTGCCGCTACTCTCCATGTGGTCCATAATATGTCGGACACCAGTCCTCTAAGGCGTAGTCTAAAAAAATATTTTCATTCAGGATGGAGCAAAGTACAACCCAAATAACAGTTCTAATTAATTGACAAAGACTATAAACAATAAATAGATGATGCTATATGTCACGCCCCAGTCCTAAAATATCGAGGGACTAGACAAGTGGCAATGGCCAGCAGTACGCACCGATGGACAAATCCAATTTAATGGATCCATCGGGGCATACTTAAGCTGTATTACAACAATAATCAGGGTCTACTAATCTCATCCACAGAATTAATATATCAAATATCAACAAAAGGAATATAAACATTAAATATCAAGTCACAAGTAATTTAAATTGGGGAACAACCTGATAAATCAAGTCTGATACAATGGTTCATTAAACAAGAAGGTAAATAATAACACTGACTGAGTATGGAAGAAACATATACTTAGAAAATTCTATGGCAATCACCTAGTCCTCGGTTCTTGGTTCTGCTCCAATGTATGCACCTGATCCTGTTTCGGCTCCTGCTAATGCTCCTGTCCTGTAAACCTCAGAGTGGATCTCCTCTGCTAATCCTGGGGACATAATCCGGATCCAGGTCCTCACGGGACATAGCAAGGTACAAGAAAGCTCATGCCAAAATAAATACAGTGCAACAATAAATGAAACAATAAGGTAAATTATATAACCAGCTAAGTGAAATGCAAGATAAGAGCATCACTAAAACTCAAGCTGAGACCACTCCAAGCTCTGTGTCGGGGAGCCAGTAGCAGTAATATCACTAGTATAGTGCCTAGCTCTGATATAGAGTCTGAGGCCTCACAATAAATATAACACAAGTAGAGTGCCTAGATCTGATATAGAGTCTAAGTCCTCACCATAATAAATATATATATAAATTAGCCTATAGCCTGTGTGTCTCTCCCTACCCAATGTAATCACACATCTCATATCCATGACACGCAAGATCAATACTAATGCAGCAAGTCATATGATGTCTATGAATATAATATCTATGTCATAAAACCTGTATCCTATACAGAATCACCATAAATATCTCAGGAAGATTCTGTCTCATAAATAGTATCAAGTGTCCTGGGTTATGATGTACTTGATAGGACAAGTACGAGAAATATAGGGTCTCGGTATCCATGTCTAGATGACGATACACAACGCCGCGTACGGTGTTAGCACCCGACTATCAATCGGATGCTAAGTAAAGTCACACGGTCCTAGTTCAAGCATGAACCACAATATATATATATATAAGGCAAGGAAATAAGTAACAAGAACTGCAATATTGGCAAGGTACACTTGCCTGGGGTTCTGGCTCCAACTGTAGCTCTGACTTCAGTGGGATTTGCAGTCAGTACTCCGGTTGCTGAAATAAACATCACTATCAGATCCAGAAAATATCAATCAGCTAGAAATGCCTGACCTTGAGTCCAATTTGGACACAGGGGCAAAAATAACATTTTCAAGTCCAAGCGGGGTTCATATGTGGGCCGTTTTGCACCGAAAAATGGGTCAGGGTCAAAGTTCTCCAAATCCGTCCAACTTAGTGTCAACAATTCAGGAACGATGATACGAACTCAACGGAACTTCCAGAAATGGATTCCGATGAGCCGTTCTCAAAATTGCCCGTCAAGTGGAGACTGTGGGGCCCATGATACACGATTTTGTCAACGTTCTCAGAATCGAACCAAACTTGGATCACAGGGCCAGCGCATTACTATGAGTCCGATAGCACAAGTTTCGTTTCGATCCAACATATGTACACAAAGTTACAGCGAGATCCAGAAAAGACGAATATGGGTCGTTGTCGGCGGATACGCTTTGATTCCGGTGTGTACGTACATCCGAATCAACTTCTACAAAATCCTGCACGTCCGTATCAACAGCGCGCACATATACGTGAAGACCGCATGCGACCAAGTCGTCCCGTTTGGCAGGGCATACTCAATTTCGGGGTAAAACAGGGCATTGATCGCTACAGGACGCGATGTACCGAACGATTTGTACGGGAACCGAGGGGGTCACACAGCCTACGTGTCACAACAACGAAACAGAAATCGGGATAGCAAGGAGAAAGAAATGGGTACCTGAACAGGGCTCCGAAAATTGAGTTGCGCGTGTCCGAGTTCGAGTCTACCGTGTCCTTGATGTGTCCGGGCCGTGTCCTGGCTAGGGCTAGGGCTCTGCTGTGTCCGAGCTCGCCGGAGGCTATGCTGGACGGGGATGGGTGTCGTCGGAGTCGTCGGCTCGCTGATGGAGGCGGCGTCGGTGCTGCGGGTGCTGGCCGGAGTCGACGAGGGGCTGAGGAGAATCGGGCAGCCGGAGGTCGGGGATGAAGGATAGAGTCGGGGTTCTGGGGAGGCCGACAAGGTCGAGAGCGGCCGGGTATCGGTGCTGGAGGGCGGCGCCGGCGGTCGGCTGGGACGGAGGGGTATGTCCTGAGTCGGGGAGAGGGGAATTGGGCAGCGGCTTCTGGAGGTGGAGGGTGAAGGCAGGAGGCATCGGCGGGTGCTGGCCGCGGAGGAGAGGGCTTCTGGCGGCGGCGAGGTCGGGCTAAGGCTGGTGGAGGATGGCCGGAGTTGGGGGTTCTAGCCGGAGAAGAAGGAAAGGGGAAACTTCGGTGGCTGGCTGCGATTTTATAGAGGAGGCGGCCGGCGTTGGGGGAAGGTGAAGGGGGAAGGTCGCCGGCGGCCACGGCGGTGGAAACGGCCACCGGTAGGTGAAGAGTCGGGAATGAGAAGGGTTTGGGGGTTAGGGCTCCAAACGGGTCGGGTCGGGCGTAGAAGCCGAGTGGTCATAGAGGCCGAGCAGGCGTGGAAGCCGAATGGGCATTGAAGCCGAGCAGGCGTAGAAGCCGAGTGGTCATAGAGACCGAGTAGGCGTAGAAGCCGAGTGGTCACAGAGGCCGAGCAGGCGTAGAAGCCAAATGGGCGTTGGAGCTGGAAGGGCGTAGAAGCCGAGCAGGCGTAGAAGTCGAGTAGGCGTAGAGGCCGAGCAGGTGTAGGAGCTGGATGGGCGTAGAAGCCGCTACGTACCGTGCCAGAGTGCTGATGGGGACGTCTTAGCCGGAATTATGGCTTTTGAAGATATAATCAAATCTCTTGCATTAAATGCCAAGATTTGCCACCATCATGTGCATTAAATATGGAGGCGTGTCTTTGAAGGTCTGCAACCCCTTCTGCGCATCAGTCGTAGAGACGTGCCTTGAGAAACTGTCACCGCTCTGTGTATTAGACGTAGAGACGTGCCTCGACCCGGTACGGAGTGCAGCATTTGATGTGGCAGGCGGTTTATCTACTGCAGAACGTAAACAGCTCGTGTCTGCCTGTGTAAAACAAGGCAGCATATCCCTTCGTGCTTGTAAAAGCAGTTTACGCAAAGGGGATGGCGGTATTTGACAGCCTGGGTCGCAGTGCTGTGCCATCATTATAGCCGTCGTTTGGGTAGTCGAGCCGTATCCCTTTGTCAGAAGTCCAAACGTCAGGTTTATTACAGGATCTTCATTGCAGGGTCTGACAGGTTCACTTCGGAGAATATGAAGCGTCTCTTGTACACCTCAATGCTGCGTCTGAAAGAGGATGAGTTTTACGCCCTGGAGGCGATGAAGCACCCTGTTTACGCTGAAGCGGCTTGGACGTACTGCCTTACACGGATGGTCCTTTGAGCTTTCGTATTTCATGCTGTGTTTTAGCGGAAAGAGCTCTGTTGCACGCTTGATGGCTCTGAAGGCTTCTGCTTACGCTGTTCTGCACCAATATGCCGCGTATAGTCATCCGGCATATTTTTTATGCTTCTACAAGACCCCCTTCAAAGCTTTCAAATTCTTTGGAATTTGGAACGCTTTGAATAAAGCATGAACCGCTCCTCGTGGCTCGAAATATTTCTGAATGGAGCATTGAAACGGTCAAGGCTGACTTTATGGCAGATTTATTGGGGACCGGTGTGACCTCTTTCGCCTATAAAAAGGCTGGGGAAGTTAACCTGTTCTTCCCATATTTCCATTACAACGCAGAGATGATCGCCGGTGTTCGTCGGGTCGATCTGAGGAAGAAGGAGATTATGTTCTTCCAGCGTGTAAGGAGCCAAAAAAGATGGCGTCTTCGAGCAAGTGTCCACTGCAACGATGGATCATGGAAGGATATCTTAGTCTCCCTTGCTTGGGATAATCAGCAACTTTGTATGGCTGTTTTTCTAGGAGAAGGGAAGGGTCATTTTAGACCATACGGCTTGCAAGTGGCGCCTTCTCCAGTTACCTCCGGGAGTGAGAGCAGCAACTAGCTCTGACCTCGGGCATTGAGTTGGGTGAAATATCTCAACTCAATCTGTCACGGTGCACGGAGCATGGGATATGAAAGCCCCAACTCTGTATTCTCCCGCCGTTGATCATTGCTATGTCAGTCAGTTTGCTGGAACTGACTGACTGCTGGAGAAGATGGATAAAGAATTGTGCCCCTGAGAGAACCTATCAGAACAGCTTTTGGGCAATCTTCAGACGATAATGATGAGGAAGCCCTCCTGTCGACGGAGTTTCCCTCAGTTGTAATCATAAAAAATGAAGAAAAACCCTTGTAGATTGGATTTTCCTCATATGTAATCACGACTTTAAAAAATCATCTTTCTTCTCTGCATATGATCGTTTTGCCATACGTTGCTATGAAGTCTGAATATGTGTAGCTTTGACACGTCTGATTCTTTACGCCGACTCTATTAAAAGAGTGCTAGGTCCTGTCCTTTTGCACATAGCGAATAGTCCATAGAACGCTGTTGAGCATTTAGAATATTTAGAACTGTCCTGCTGCTAGGACTGAGGAACCGCGTAGAATTTTTGTTCAGACTTCGTCTTCAAGAATGACTTCTCAAAAAATCCCTTGGAATAGGGTCGAGAAATGGCTGTCAAACTGAGTTGCCATCTTGATAGACGAGATATTCAGAATGGAGTCTGGATGAACCTCTAATTGACCCGAGAAGAGTTATTTCTCAATGCTTAAACTCTGTATGCTTCGGGTACTTGGGATATCTTGGGGTCAACAACGAGTATCTTCTGTGTGAACTCTTTGCAATTGACCGCTTTGGGGACCATTCAGATGTATGCGTAATCTGGCCGGCGTATCTTTCAGATGTGCAGGAAGTCGTGGAGCACAAAATCATTAATCTGTAGCATCTGAGCATAAACTAAACACCATCGAGCATAAAATCATAGGCTTGTGGTTCCTGAGCGTGCAGTCGTAGGTCTGTCGCCTCTCGAGCATAAAAGCTACCAAGCACAAAGGCATCCGGGCGTAAAACCATAGACTTATAACTTGCGAGCGTAAAATCGTAGATCTGTTGCTGTCGAGCGTAGAAAGCTCCTTTGGCGTAGGAACCGCTGAACTGTTTTGCGGGAAAAAACTTTTCGAATTCGCTGACCGTCCGCCTTCTCTGAATAATAGGCTGACATAGGACCCAATCATAACCAAATATTAGGAGATTCAGTTCGGGTTTCGAGTAGTTCATCAGAGGATTCGAGGATTCGAGGAGTCGACCTCGATTGTTTGAGTTTTTCCCCTCGTTCTTTCTTCGAGCACTCCGAATTTTCAGAAATTGTGCCAAAACAAACCCCCTCCACCAAGGAAAAGAGCACAGGCTCTTCTTCTCGTTCTTCTGCCCCAGCAAGAGAGTCTTCGGTCGGGCAAGGTGAACTTCCTTCTGAGCGAAGGCTCCTGCCGACGAGTAGCACACCCGGCCTAAGAGGTATATCCATTGGGGATGACAAAGAATGACGAAAAATCCTTCGCACACGTTGAACGTGACCGCGCTAGGTCATCTTCTGTGCTGATAGCCTCTTTGAGGAAGATGACGCACGGAGATATTTTTATCATTTACGTCCACATTTCTATTGTGCCAGCGTAAAAACTCCATATTTTTCGCAGTTATGAGTGTAAAAGCTCTGACTGCCGAAAACTTGGTGTATACTATAAAATTTTAGTTCTACGCTTTGGATGGGACCTCCGAGGTAATAATTAGAATTTTGGCAGTATGGCATAAAGCACGGACAGTATACCGCCGATTACGCTTCAGGATGTGACTTCCGGCGTAAAATGACCAAATTTTGTACAGTCTTGGCGTAAAGCACAGACTGTCGTTTCTTGGTCTTTGCGTTTGCAAGATTTGTAATGACGTATTTTCCTTGCACTTTTGCAGTTAACTTGCGTGAGTCTCCACTGGCTGAGGTGATGGGTTCTGCTGTCGAGATGCTGCATTCGAACTACCTGGAGGATCTGTCGCAAGTAATATTTCCTATCTCCGGACCCCAGTATCCTGAAGGAAGGGGGATCTTGATATCGGCTCAGGGCGAGCGAATACTGCTGAGCATGATCAACGGAGAGCCCCTAACGTACGTAGACGGGGAGCAGTACATCAAGCCGGCCTTTCTCTTTGGGGATATGATAGACAAATAGTTTCAGACGAAGCCCAAGAGAGAAACCTGGGTTTTCCCCGCCGAGAGCGTGGTCTTGTATCTACCCACGATGCCGAGAGATTATCCTATCTCGGTTTTTTTCCATGCCACATATTGTAGGAGGATGTCATGGACGCTGACTCCCGATCTTCATGGCAAGCCGGGGAAGATCTTTCACCTGAAAGGAGCTGACCAGGGGTCGTTTGTCAGCCGCCCTTCTAGCGTTGTGACGTTGTTCAGGGGACTGTGCCCGGGCAGCGTCCCGAGTGAAGATAGTTCAGTGATCCAGCCGGTCCAATTATCGATTTTCTGTAATGACTTTATGGTGCGAGGGGGAGTATAACCCAAGGAGAATCCTCGGTGCAATGGGTGGATCACCCCAGCAAACCTCCAATGGATTTGACTAGTTGACTGGGCTCTGAAGCATTTTCGAAGAGAGCTGGAGGTCATAGGATTGTATGCTACCGTGAGCGCGATGAGTGTTGGGTTGCCTCCCAACTCTAACCTATTTCTGGCACTGATGGAGCGATACATTTCGCTCACCATGACCTTTGCCACTCCACTGGGGGAGTTAGGGTTGGCCCTCCACGAAATGGCAGCGATCTCGAGACTACCGATGGGGGATATCCCGTATGAAGAGTATGTTCCCACCAATCGGGAGTTGGAGGACTCGGACCCTCGGGTTGTAGAGGTGTATCAGGAGCTGATGTGCCACTATTTCGTATGCACTACTTTTTATAATGAGCCTTCTGATTTGGCTCACACCACTAAGTGGATGTCCTACCTCTTCTTCCACCGGGCAAGGGCCGTCAAGTCGGAGAAAGTTTCGGGGGGCAAGAATAAGCCCGTGAACTGTTTGGGCGTGCTCAGTGTCCAGGTCATCGAGGATCTTATGGAGGAGGCTAAAGCTCTAGATCAGTTTCTCAATGACGGGGTAGGAAAGTACCCTGAAGGCACTAAGGCCTATAGTTACTTGAGGCGCTGCTGCAGGCCTTTGTCTGAGGAAGCCAAGCTGGCTGGCTTTCTCTTCCTATGGCTGCGTCGAGTAGTGGTGCCCGACATCTCGTCCGCGGACCGCATTTACCGGAACATCCTGTGGCCCGCCATCCGTCTGGTGTTCGGGGCAAGACTGAGCTTGCTCCCTGCCATGGTATGCCGTATATAGGCTGGCCTGAGAGCCATGACTGACGAACTGCTCGTCGATGAACCTCGACGTGATAGCTTTCCCCGGGTAGAGTTACCATACCTGTACTTGATAGGATGGTTAATCCTCCACAACCCCAGGGTGATGTCTCCCGGCCCTGGTAGTAGCGTGGGGGGTAGTTTCTTGCTGAACTACAAGGACTTCCTCTGGAATATGAACACAGTCTTAGACTGTCGGCTGGTGCTGAGCCTCGGTCACTGCTGGAAGCTCCTCTGCACTGTCCCCTCTGTACATCGCAATCAGTCGGGGATTAGGCTTGAGGATTTAGGTGAAAAAAAGACCAATCTTTCTTCGAAAGCTTTTAATTGGTTGGTCTGCATCAGACCCTCCCATCTACTATACAGAAGCGAAGATCATTGCTTCTTCGAGCCTTACTTGCCCAGTCGGTTTGCCAGGCAGTTTTGGTACGATCAGTTGTACGTGGGCAATGCCATCACCAGCTTCAGGTCTAGGGGCGGACTCATTGATGGAGCCAGAGGATGGCGGTATTTCATCATGGGCTACACGGGAGCGACCTTCATCGTGCCGGTCGCTACCCTCTCCATGGAGCTACGTATACTCCATTCGTACGCTCAGTTCTACGTGGCGATCAATACCTTCCATCGCAATTTTGACATTCGTGGAAGCTTTAGGGTGCCCTCTCCCCAGCCTGGGGGAAGAATTAAAGTCCCTTCGGTTTCATCTGACAAAGGTGAGGAGTCCGACACTCCGGATGAGCCTCTGGTATCGGTGCCGAGGTGTGAAGTGCCTCCGCCTGCGGGGGCTTTGGCGATATCTGGGAAGCGAAGGGCTCCTGCTTCGAAGCAGACTTTCCCTCGCAAGAGGAAGAAGAAGACGGTTGATCGCCCTCTTCGGATTCCTGGCAGTGAGGCTCCTAGAGAGGGACCTGATGTCTCTCCTGTTGGGGATGTCTCTTTGACTGGAGGTTCCTCGCCTCTCGGAGAGGGACCCTCAGTTTTGACTGGCGGCACCGGAGAACTCCTGCTTGAGGCTGCCGTTGTTGCTACTGCCTCCGGTAGTGGAATGAACTCGCCTGCATGGCCGAGGAAAATGGAAGAATCTTTCCCTAGACCGGCAACGGATGAAACTCCTGCCGCGTCCGTGAGCATGACCAGCGAGGTTCCAGCTGACGAACCCCGACCGCGTCTTGGTGAAGGCTTGATAGAGCTCTTGGCGATGTCGGTTGGCCCACCTCCTTCTCCAGGTATGACAGTTCGTACTGCGTCATTAAGGCGTGATATAGCTACATCGGCTACAGACGCGGCGTATATACCGTTGGCTACGGGTAAAGGTCATCTTTATGTCTCCTCTTAGAAAGATTACTATCATATTGATATCAACTTTCTTGTCCTCTTCTCAGGGGATGGCGTCCACGGGAAGTATGGTGCTGAAGCATCTTCTGGTTCTGCTCGGGCTCCTGACGATGATACGGAGGCGTTCGACTTCGAGAAGGAAATACCTTTGGGGGCCAGCTCGCCTGGAGTAGTTTCGTCACCTCAAGATGAGGACGAACCCGTCATCGTCACCTCGCCTCTAGCGAGTATGGCGATGACTTCGACCGTCGTTGTCGCACCTTCTTCGGTCGTACCACCTATCGAGGTGGCTGTGGCCACCTCGTCTGCAATCATTCCTGGAGGGGAACTCGCCAATATTACGGCCACTCCTGGCGTCCAACTAGATCTGGTTGCGCTGACCGAGCTATATACCAGCCTTTTTTATACTAGCTTGAATACGCTGATATCAATGGTGTTGGCGAAGAACCTGGATTTTGATCGTCTGAATAAGGCTTCCCAGTTTTCGATTGGGGCGGTCAGGGAGTTTGGCGATTCTGGGGTAGCTGACGCCCTGGAGGCGATGGTTAATGGGTTGGAGCAACCTATTAACGAATACTTGTAGCTGACTCGGGGCAGTTTTGAAGCTGAGGTCCAGGCCAGATACGACTCCATGACTGCGCGGCTTACCAAACAGCTGGAGAGCCTAGATAACTCCATTAAAGCACATAAGCTGGAGATGGATAAAAGAAAAGTTGTCGTGGAGGAGGCTCTTGCTCTTCAGACGAAGTGCTAATTCGAGCATGAAGGGAATGCAGCGAGGGCCCGCAAGTTGGAGGAGAAACTCGCTCAGGTAGAGGAGTGGGCTTCTCAGTCGTTGGCAGGTCTAGACGTAGCGACTAGCCCACTGAGCACAGCGCGACGGGACCTGGAGCGTGCAGAAGCTGCCCGAGCTGGCTCTCTTCGGGCAAGGGCCGAACTGTCCTTTACGAACAATCCCGAGGCACGGCTGGAACAAGCCCGCGCTGATGCCTTGGTTTCCAGGGACGAGAGGGTGGCTGCACTGGCAAAGCTGATTCGCGATCTAACCGCTCCCCCGCAATGATGTGCCCTTCCTTCTTTTTGCTTCACCAATGTAATTCTGCTCTTTTCGGGAATAAATAAAGCGAATCTTTTTTGACTTTTGTGGACCCATCATTTCGGAATATAAATGACAGGTTTGGATGAGAGTGATATCAAAGGTAGTATGGACGTGATAGACTCTCGATAAACTTCTAGCAGGACATACCTATTCAGAGGTCATACTGACATGATAGAATATGACCTAACTAGTTTCGTTTTGGAGGTAGTTTGGTCAGACTTTGAGATTCTCGCTATATTCCACTTGAGCAGAGGAGGTTAAGCATAGTACCTCTTCAGGAATTTACCATTGATAGGAGACATTAACAGGTCTCCATTAGGCTGGGCTAACCTGTAAGCGTCGTTCGAGAACGTTGTCTCGATCACATAAGGGCCTTCCCACTTGGGCTGGAATTTGCCTTTACTCCTGTGAGTAAGAATCATCGGCCTTCTTACGGCTAAAACTAGCTCGTCGACTTTGAACACTCTTTCCTTTACTTTATGATTGAAAGCTCTGGAAATGCATGCTTGGTAGAGCACGATGCGCTATTGAGCTTGGAGGCGTTTCTCGTCTAATCCTTCTAGCTCTTGAAGCCTTAGCAGGTCGTTCTTTTCTTGGGTCAGCTTATTAGTTACGGCTATCCTGAGCGACGGGATCTGGATTTCAATTGGAAGAACTGCCTCGCTCCCGTAGACCAGTGAAAATGGGGTACAACCTGTCGGTGTTCGTACCGTTGTGCGGTATGCCCAGAGACATTCGCCCAGCTTCTCATTCCAGTCTCTTTTGTTTGAAGAGACAAACTTCTTCAAGAGCTTGATAATGGTTTTGTTGAAAGCTTTCGCCAAACCATTAGCAGCTGGATAATATGCCGTAGAGGCAATATTATGTATCCGATTTTTATCACAAAATCGAGAAATGCTTGGCTGATGAACTGAGGCCCATTGTCATGGATTATCCTTCGGGGAATCCCAAAGCGATAAATAACGTGATGCTTGATGAAGCTGATTACGTCAGACGCTTTTACCTCAGCGAGAGGGATCACCTCTGCCCATTTGGAGAAGTAATCCGTGATGGCCAGTATGAACCGATAGACTCTGGAAGAAGACGGGTAAATAGGACCAATGATGTCCATACCCCATGCTTCGAAAGGCCAGGATGCAACCGTAGGATATAGATATTCAGACGGTTGATGTATGAAGTCTACATGAACCTGACAGGCTCTGCATTATCTTGCATAGTTGATCGCGTCTGTGATCATAGTGGGCCAGTAATAGCCCATTCTCCTGATACGATCCTGTAGCTTAGGACCAGGCTGATGCGCTCCGCATACGCCGTCGTGGTCTTTCTGGATAATCTGCTGTGCTTCGTCGTCAGAGAGACATCTTAGTAGCAGTCTGTCGTAGGTCCGGCGATATAGGCATTGTGAAGATACGTCGAAGTAGAAGCGTAATGATCGTCTTTTGACGGAAACTGCTTCTTTGGGGTCCTCCGGCAAGATTCCGTATGCGGCAAAATCCATGAAGGGACTTCTCCAGTCTCTTCTAGGGGGATCCATGTTCACAGAGTAGCTGCGTTCTATGTGAAAGTTGTTCTTCACACAGAATAAATCTCTGTTAAGAAGGATTACCGAATCCTGCCTTCTTATAGGAGTGGCTAAATCCGCAGCTAGACTGGCTAGGGCATCAGCTTCCAGGTTCTGAGACTGAGGTACATGCTCTAGGAAGAACCCTTTGAATGTCATGGCTATCTCGACCGTTGTTTGGTGATAGGGGATGAGGTCTGGATTTTGTACTTCATATATTCCCCTGACTTGATTGACGATAAGCAGAGAATTATCGAAAGCTTCCAGGGACTCGACCCCCAGCTCTTTAGCGGCTTGGAGCCCGATTAACAGAGCGTTATATTCTGCCACATTGTTGGAACATGGTTCGTTAAGAGAATATGCTCGGTAGATGAAAATTTTATCAGGAGTGACAGGACGATTCCTACCCCTGAAACCATGTTTCCCTGGGGACCAGTCCTGGAGGCGCCGTCGAAGAACAGTTGCCATGCGTCACTTTCCATTGCGGAATTACATTCTGCAACTTCGTCGGGAATGTCTTCGTATAATTTGGAGGCCTCCGGGATCGGATAAGCAGCTAGGAAGTCGGCCAGCGCTTGGCCCTTGATAGACTTTTGCGGGACGTATACCATGTCATTTGGAGTTAACAACATCGCCCAAGTTGCGAGCCGGGAATTAAGAACACTTGGCTTGCTCATCAGTACTCGAAGAGGGTTGATCCTGGAGATGATATGGATAGTCTGGCCAGTGACATAGTGCCGCATCTTCTGGATAGCGAACATCAGGGCCAAGCATTCCTTCTCCACTGGGTTATACCGGTGTTCGGCTCCAACCATCATCCTGCTAAGGTAGTAGATAGCCTGTTCATGCCCCACATCGTTCTTCTGCGCGAGAAGAGCTCCAAGCGAATGATTCATTGCTCGAACGTATAGCAAGAATGGTCTTCCCATGATGGGAGGTACCAGAATCGGCGGACTGGTGAGGTAGCGTTTGATATCCCCGAATGCTTGCTGACAGGTTTTGTCCCATACGAAGGATACTCCTTTCTTCATGAGATGCGAAAAGGGCTGACATCTTCCCGAGAGGTTGGATATGAACCTCCGGATATAAGCCAGACGGCCTTGAAATCCCCGAAGTTCCCTCAGATTGCGGGGCGGTCGCATTTCTACGATGGCCTGGACTTTGTCAGGGTCCACTTGGATGCCTTCGGCGGTAATGACAAATCCCAGGAATTTGCCACTAGATACACCCAGGAAGGACTTCATAGGGTTCATCTTGAGTTAATGTTGGCGCATTAACTCGAATACCGTCTTCAAGTCTTTAATATGATCATTTTTGAGGCGGCTCTTGACGGCTATGTCGTCCACGTAACATTCTACTATTTTTCGTAAATATTCATAGAATATGCTACTCATAGCCCGTTGGTATGTAGCCCCGGCGTTCTTCAATCCGAAGGGCATGACCGTATAGCAATATACTCCCAACGGGGTCTGGAAGGCAGTGTGCTTCTCGTCTTCAGGATGCATCTTGATCTGATTGTATCCTGAGAATCCGTCCATGAAAGACATGCGTTCAAAACCGCAGGTGTTGTCGATCATGATATCCTCCTTGGGGCAGGCTGTATTCAGATCTCGGTAATCGATGCAGATAAGTATTTTCCCATTTTTTTCATGACTGGGACAACATTGGCGACCCAGTCGGGATATTGTTCTTCTCGGATAAAACTGCAGGCTATCAACTTCTTGACTTCAGCTTCGATGGCGTCCATCATGTCCGGGCGGAACCGGCGTTGGTGCTGCTTCATAGGCTTCGAGTCGGTTAATATATTGAGCTTATGAGTAGCCAACTTTGGGTCAAGGCCCGACATGTCCTCATAATTCCATGCAAAGACGTCGATATATTCTTTTATCAGCTGGATAACTTCTTTCCATTCAGCTGGAGAAAGATTGTTACTGATAAATATCGGTTTTGGCGAAAGTTTACCCCCAACATCAACCTGGATAACTTCGTCTTTGGTGGGAGGTTCCCTCTGCGCGAAGCGAAATTCCCACTGCGTATCCATTTGTTGAGCCCAAGAGTCATTCTCAAACGGCTCAGAATCCTGTTCGTCTGCTTCAAAGGGATCTGCCACTACCATATTCACTGATAGTGTTTGTTCGAGTGCATCAGGTGAGTCAGAGGGCGACGAGTTTGAGATGTCAACCGATGTGATAATCAATAGTCGAAACCAAGAAGGTTTGTTCAGAGGTAATATGAACATGACAAACTTCTGGGATGCAATTCTATCGGGGATGGAAGTGCATATCTGCTAAGAGGTAATGTGGATATGGCAGTCTTTATGGACCTAACACAACTGGCATACTTAGAACTAAGTACGGGCGCTAAGTTGAGATGACAACCGATGTGATAATCGATAGTCGAAACCAAGAAAGTTCGTTCAGAGGTAATATGAACATGACAAACTTCTGGGATGCAATTCTATCGGGGATAGAAGTACATATCTGCTCAGAGGTAATATGGACATGGCAGTCTTTGTGGACCTAACACCACTGGCGTACTTTAAGTATGGGCGCTATGTTGAGATGACAACCGATGTGATAATCGATAGTCGAAACCAAGAAGGTCTGTTCAGAGGTAATATGAACATGACAAACTTCTGGGATACAATTCTATCGGGGATGGAAGTGCATATCTGCTCAGAGGTAATATGGACATGGCAGTCTTTGTGGACCTAACACCACTGGCATACTTAGAGTTAAGTACGGGCGCTAAGTTGAGATGACAACCGATGTGATAATCGATAGTCGAAACCAAGAAGGTTTCTTCAGAGGTAATATGAACATGACAAACTTCTGGGATGCAATTCTATCGGGGATGGAAGTGCATATCTGCTTAGAGGTAATGTGGACATGGCAGTCTTTGTCTAGAGAGACTTTTTAGGGACTCTTCCTCGAGTACACACACTTTTTTTTTGAAAAGAGCAAATTGTTATGTAAGAAAAGAATGGGAATCCAATTGGTAAGGACCGTCCCCTTGTTTACAGATTCAAAGTGATGACCTTGGCCTCGATCATCTCCTGAATTTTCCTTTTTAGCACATAGCACGCCTTTGTGGGGTGATGAGTGTACCGGTGGAAGAGACAATAATCTGGGTTATCCACTTTGCCAATCCTCTCAGGATGTCTGATATTGGGTAGCTGAAGTTTGCGCTCTTTTATTAATATATTAAAGATTTTAATGATGTCGTCTTCGTTGAAGGAGAAAGTTTCTTTTGGTCTTCGGGCTCCTGATGCCTGAATTTTACGGTCTTGCGGGAAGATCGTCATTGTTGCATCATCTTCGGATCTTGAGGGGACTCTACCCCTGGCCCTGGACATCACTTTGTTCTGTCGAGGTAAGTTACTCCTAGACATGCCGTGGCCTCTGGCCGCAGAAACTGACTTATCGGGAACTGCCTCTGGTTGTACAGGATTGGATTTCGGAATTTTGGGTCTCGCGAGAGACGCAGTATATCCCAACCCAAAACGAGCTTTTTGATGGTGAGAATTACTACGCACCGGTGTTCGCCTACCTTACCCTTAGTTGAGACCTTGTTTCAGTTTCAAGTCGTAACCCATGTTTTGCATAATATTTAATGCTTGTGGGCTATATCTGTGGGTTTGTATCCTGTCCGTTTCAGACTCACGCGATTCCTCCTGTACGATTGGGGCGTTCTTCCTGCTACCGAAGATTATCGGACGCTTATCGTCATGGGTTGGTAGAATAATAAAGATAGAGTCTTCCTGTGGTCCACCTGTTATGACGAAATTAGACGTTGACGTATCTTCCCATATGATCTCCCCGTGTTTGACTGTCAGGGGAACTGAAGTCTGTTTATGACTCTTATTTTTGCGTCTCTGGATTAGATAATCCCGCAGGTCAGGAGGAGTGGAGGAAGAAGACGACGCCTTGTTCTTTCTGTTCCCATCAGTGGGCATGCGGAGATTGGGCACCATGGTTCTTCCTACGCCACCTGTGTACAATAGGTTGGCCATCTGGGTGGCGGATAATCCCCGTAGAGGGTGCCTTCCCGCAACCTGAGCTTGCTTTACGTCGTGGGACTCCGCCTGGCGTAATTTGGAGATTTGCTCAGACTGGCGTAAAGTTGAAGAGGTCCTCAGTCGGTCGTCGGCTTTCCGCGTAATCCGTAGGTTAGGCAGATTGCTTCTTCGTTGGCGTAACGGCCGAGAAGTTGAGTACTCTGTCGCTTGCTTCCCCTTGCAGAAATTACAGCGCTCATCTGGTTCCCCATAGAGGTCAGATGTTGTCTTACGCATGGAGAGTGATTTGTACTTCTGATTTGGTGCTGTGGCATCATCGGAAGTTTGGTCTGTACCGCGCGTAGCGGGAGACTGGTTTCTACGCGTATAGCGCAGTGGATACTTCTTGGTTAGCACTGAGGCTTTGCCCAAAGTTTCGTCTGTACCGCGCATAGCGGGAGACTGGTTCCTACGCGTAGAGCGCAGTGGATACTTCTGGGTCAGCGCTGAGGCTTTGTCCAAAGTTTCATCTATATCGCGCATAGCGGGAGACTGAATTTAACGTACAGGGCACGGAGGGAGCAATGCTACCACCTCATTGGTCGAAGAGGTCGGATAGATCGGAGAGTCCACAGGAATGGTAGAGGATGTCTTGGGCATCCAGACCTTGCACAGCTTCCTGTTGTCTTGGACGGAGAGAGGGTGAGAGCTACCCCCGGTTCGAAGAATGTCTTCGTAGGCAGACTGGTCGAATTGGACGACCAGTATCTTCTTCACGGTTCCTATAGATACCGTATCGTGTTGAGCAATTACTTCCGCATCAGAAGAGAAATATGTCCCCAGCAGAGTCGCCATCTTGTTTGTGGTATTAAACGAAAGAATGGAAAATATATTCAGGATAGGGTTTATACGAAACCCGCCTTCTTTGGTTTACAAACAAACTTGCACAGTTTGATCCTATACGAGGATATGGGAGTACAATTTATTTAATCTGGGTAAATATTGCTATAGGTATATGATCTGCAGTCGATCACTTTAGCCCTTGGACCACAGGATGTTGAAGAAGTGCCGTAGAAGACAGGAAGCAGCTTCAAAGGTTCCAAAAGAGGGTGGATGCACGATGCCAAAGTCGTCGATCCCTACTCTCTGCCTGAGCTCCGGGTTCTCTCTCTCTCCCTCTCTCTCTCTCTCGACCGTTGGATCTGGTACTGGATCTCTTGATCAGTTTTTAGACCTAACTTCTTTGACCCTCCAATTTGTCGACCTTGTTCTTTATTGATAGAGGTCTCTATTTATAGAGTTTTAGTGACAGTGACCACTCCGTCGGTATAGAAACCGAGGAGTGGAAAGTACAGCACCCTTTTACACAATGGTTAAAGTAACTAATGCCTGCGTATAGATGATCCTTTGAATGAGCGTGTGACGCGGGTCCAACTAAGGGACAAAATGCGTATAATCGCTATGAAGATCACGGCGTAGAAGCCACGTAGGTAGGTATCCATTGTGTAGAAGATGTTGGCATAGAAGCCAAATGTCTGTCACCATGGCATAGAAGCCAAATGGTTATCAAACCGGCATAGAAGCCGAATAGGCGTAGAAGCCGAACAAGCGTAGAAGCCAAGTGGTCATAGAGGCCGAGCAGGCGTGGAAGCCGAATGTGCGTTGAAGCCGAGCAGGCGTAGAAGCCGAGTGGTCATAGAGGCCGAGCAGGCGTGGAAGACGAATGGGCGTTGAAGCCGAGCAAGCGTAGAAGCCGAGTGGTCATAGAGACCGAGTAGGCATGGAAGCCGAAGGGCATTGAAGCCGAGCAGGCATAGAAGCCGAGTGGTCATAGAGACCGAGTAGGCGTAGAAGTCGAGTGGTCACAGAGGCCGAGCAGACGTAGAAGCCAAATGGGCGTTAGAGCCGGATGGGCGTAGAAGCCGAGCAGGCGTAGAGGCCGAGCAGGCGTAGGAGCTGGATGGGCATAGTAGCCGTTGCGTACCGTGCCAGAGTGCCGATGGGGACGTCTTAGCCGGAATTACGGCTTTTGAAGATATAATCAAATCTCTTGCATTAAATGCCGAGATTTGCCACCATCCTGTGCATTAAATATGGAGGCGTGTCCTTAAAGGTCTGCAACCCCTTCTGCGCATCAGTCGCAGAGACGTGCCTTAAGAAACTGTCACCGCTCTGTGTATTAGACGTAGAGACGTGCCTCGACCCCGTACAGAGTGCAATTTTTGATGTGGCAGGCGGTTTATCTATTGCAGAACGTAAACAGCTCATGTCTGCTTGTGTAAAAGAAGGCAGTGTATCCCTTCGTGCTTGTAAAAGCAGTTTACGCAAAGGGGATGGCGGTATTTGACAGCCTGGGTCACAGTGCTGTACCATCATTATAGCCGTCGTTTGGGTAGTCGAGCCGTATTCCTTTGTCAGAAGTTCAGAAGTCAGGTTTATTGCAGGATCTTCATTACAGGGTCTGACAGGTTCACTTCGGAGAATACGAAGCGTCTCTTGTACACCTCAATGCTGCGTCTGAAAGAGGATGAGTTTTACGCCCTGGAGGCGATAGAGCACCCTGTTTACGCTGAAGCGGCTTGGACGTACTGCCTTACGCGGATGGTCCTTTGAGCTTTCGTATTTTATGCTGTATTTTAGCAAAAAGAGCTCTGTTGCATGCTTGATGGCTCTGAAGGCTTCTGTTTACACTGTTCTGCACTAATATGCCGCGTATAGTCATCTGGCGTATTTTTTATGCTTCTACAACTGTGATCGAGGATCTCAACTGGCTGCTCTACGTAAGATAGACTGGGCCCGACTGTAATCTCCGAATGATCAAGCATGTGGCTAGGGTCTGCCACATATCTTTTCAACTGTGATACGTAAAATACGTCATGCACTCCTTCTAATGATGTAGGCAATGCAAGACGATAAGCCACTTCGCCAACTCGTTCTAAGATATCAAAAGGTCAGATGTACCTCAGACTCAGCTTGCCTCTGCCTCCGAATCTGATGGTACCACAAGTAGGCGATATCTTCAAAAATACATGGTCACCTTCCTTGAACTCCAAAGGTCTACGGTGCGCATCTGCCCAATGTTTCTGTCTGTCCTGTGCTGCACGCAGGTGGCTCTGAATCTGCTTGACCTTCTCCAATGTTTGTGTCACCAACTCTGGACCAAGTATTTGACGCTCTCCCACGTCACTCCAACAAACTGGTGACCTACACTTCCTGTCGTACAGTGCCTCATAAGGTGCCATCTGTATGCTAGCCTGGTAGCTGTTATTATAGAAGAATTCCACCAAGTGTAGATGGTCCTTCCAAGATCCTCTAAAATTAATCATGCACGCTCTCAACATATCCTATAATATCTGTATCGTACGCTCTGACTGGCCATCAGTCTGTGGATGATATGCAGTGTTGAACTTGAGACGAGTTCCTAGACTCTCCTGCATACTCCGCCAAATATGTGACGTGAATCTGGAATCATGATCCGATACGATGCTGATAGGCACTGCATGTAGTCGTACTATCCACCTCATATACATGTCAGCTAATATCTCTATGGACTGCCCAACTCTGAAGGGCAAGAAATGTACAGACTTGGTGAGTCTGTCTACGGCAACCCAAACTGCATCCTTTCCGCTAGGGCTCCACGAGAATCCTGTGACAAAATCCATGGTAAAGTATTCCTACTTCCACTCGGGAATGGGAAGCGGTTGCAATAGTCCTACAGTCCTCTGATGTTCAGCCTTGACTTGCTGACAAACTAAATATCTCGCCACGAATCTTTCGATCTCTCTCTTCATCCCATGCCACCAGAAATGTTGCCTCAAATCTCGGTAAATCTTCGTACCCCTAGGATGAATAGAATAAATCAAGCTATGAGCCTCGGTCATCAACTCCTGGCATAGCTCGCCACTCGGAACGTATAGGCGATCTCCATACCTCAATGTTCCGTCTTCATGTATCCTGAGCCCCGTCTGCATGCCGGCCTCTGTCCTCTCTAGCAGTCGTCAAAATTTTCCATCTGTAGGCAGGGCTGTCTTGATCCTTTTAATCAATGTAGACTAAACCTCGAGACAGGCCTTTTGTTAAACCATATCTGGCGATACAATCTCAATCCTGAGTTCCTGAAGATCCCCTATCAACTGGCGCTGAGTCATAAAAATATGCCATAAACTTTCAGATTAAGGCATCTGCTACTACATTCCCCTTGCCAGGGTGGTATTGCAACTCTATATAATAATCTGTCATCAACTCTTTCCAGCGCCTCTGTCTCATATTGATCTCCTTCTGCATGTAGACATACTTCAGACTTTTTGTGATATGTTTAAATCTCAACATGCTCTTCATAAAGGTAGTATCGCCATAGCTTTAGTGCAAATATTACTGCAGCTAGCTCTAGATCGTGCGTCGGATAATTCTCCTCATGAACTCTCAGCTATCTCGATGCGTAGGCTATCTATTCTATCTAATCATAACTCATATTTGCTGAGCTTGGCATACAGCCTCTCCTGCCTCAGTGTCTCCAACACGATCCTGAGATGTCTCTCGTGCTCCTCCTGGCTCCTAGAATATACCAAGATGTCGATGAACACCACTATGAACTTATCTAAGTACTGGTGGGAAACATTATTTATCAAGCTCATAAATACTGCTGGCGCGTTGGTTAAACCAAACGGCATGACTAGAACTCATAGTATCCATACTTTGTCCGCAAAGCCATCTTCAGAATGTTCTCTTTCCGTACCATGATCTGAGATCGATCTTCGTGAATATAAAATGCGCTGCTAAGCTAATTAAATAAATTTTTGATGCGCGGCATAGGGTACTTGTTCTTTATCGTTACAGCACTTTACGCCCTGTAATCGATACACAAACATACCATCCCTGAAATCAATACGCAAACCTACCGTCCCGTCCTTTTTTGGCACAATAAGATGGGTACCCCCCATAGAGAAACACTAGCCCGACTGAAATTCTTGTCTAAGAGATCCTCTACGATAGACCTTCAACTCAACCAACTCTATCGGTGCTAGTCTGAAGACGGGAAAATAACCCGCTCGGCTCTTGGAGTCAACTTTATAGCAAACTCTATATCTCTGTCACGTAGCAGACCTAGATGATTCTCTAGAAACACATCCTCAAACTCTGATATAATACGGGGGTACACTGGTTCACCTTTTGCAATATGTGTCGCTAAGGTTGGACACAATGCCCTCGGGCTCCCTGAAGAAACTCAACTCAGGGTAACCTGGTGGTCTAAAAATAATGCAACCACGTCGATAATCCAGCGTCGCGTGGTATTGGCTCAACCAACTCATGCTAGGACATTGTCATACTCTAGACTAAATCTCATAATAAATTCTTCCGTCTTGTTTTTAACATCAATCCTCAAAAGAAAAAATTTCCTTGACTAATGTATAATTACTTTTCTTCTAAAATTTATTCCTACATTTGTATTCCTCAAATTTCTTCTTTTCATCATTTATCTCTCCAAGTCACATAGTACGTTAATAGTATTCCCCAAGCACATACTAGAATTCCCAGAATCAGATTATTATCTTTTAAGTGTGAGCCTGAAATTTTTCTCCTCTAGCTTATAACATCGTTCCTGGTATTGATATTATATACAACCACTAGTTTCCATCATCAGGCTATATATTTCCATAAATTATTTTAGGTCATGATCAACAATCTTTCCAGCTCCTAGTACTTCCAAGATCACTGCTATCTCAAGCATGGGTAGGGTACTACTAGGTCTAATTCTCTTGCTAGTCTTCCACCCTAGTTTTACAATCCAAAGACCCTATCAATCTATCCTAGTCAGGGTAACAATCTTCTCAGATAATATTGCACAAATCATGTCTTCTGCCGTCTGAACTATGATCTTCTTCTGGAGAAAACCATCAGGCACAAGCGTCCGTCTTTCCGAATTAATAGGAGATGAGAAACAATGATAACGATATTGACGAAGGTTGAATGAATACAAATTGGAAGTCCAAGGGCGATAATCATATACAAAGTGAGTTTTTAAAAATCGATTATGGATTGAGATCCTATTCAACAATAAATCATAATATCTATTCCTAATTTGCAGGCTCGCTTGGCACAGTTAGGTGACCAAGGTGATTTAATACCGACCTGCATGGGCCACCACAAAAACATGTCACGCCCCAGTCCCAAAATACATAGGACCGGGAATACATGACACGCCAGCTACGCATTCGACCAGACTCTGGTCTGACTCGAATACGTATAAGCTGTATAATATAAAGGGCACTATCTAAATATCCCATAAATGTAAACCTCTATGTCTCAATCCACAATAAACAAAAATATACAAAAAAGAGCTACATGTGCTAAAGTCGGCCGCCCAATAACACACAAACTTGAATAGACTTGAGAAGAGATAAGTCTACAAAAACTAGACTACAATAACAGATGAATAATCAATATGAAATAAGTAACCATAACGCCGGTAGAAATGATATGAGTACCTGGTACAGTGCCCGCAAGACATCCAACTCCATCAGCAGCTCCAATGCTCCGTAAACGTCTATGCTGCAAAAAATAGCAGGGGACCAGGTCCTAAGAGGGACGTAACAAGGTACAGCATGCCAAGTATAACAGAAAGTACAAATGCAATGACAGGATAAACTATGATAACCAAACAAGTGAGAAACAGTTTAAAGACAATGTTCGATGCGTGAGCAATCCAAAATAAAATCGTAGCTCCGAACATAGAGATACACGGGGCATACCGTAGCTCCGATCACAGAGTCACACGTGTGATTCAACTACTCTTGAATACAGGATCACTACATATACATATATAAGCATATGCAGAGGAGCCCAAACGTCTAGTAACTGTCTTCCCCTTCCCAAGCGATCAACGATGGTGCACTGAACCTGAACCTCTATCTAACAGTCTTGACACACAGAAGTAACATAACAGACGCGACCCTAAGGTCGTCCCAGTCTCTGATCATGATGTCAGTATCAGGATACAGGAATCTGGCACGATCACAGTGTATTAGTGTGTCCTAGGGTGTCGATATACTCAGGTACGTACATCAAGGTTTTACGAACATCTAACATTCATTCTAAGACATTACGACGAACTTCTGCACCCGGTTGTGATCCGGACGCTAAGTATCATCGTAAACAAAATACGCACATAATGTACATAAAGAAACAATAAATATCTGTAATCTAAAATATAGGGTGGCAAGGTACACTTGCCTGTGTCCGGCTGCTGATGACGGGGATCCGATACCACGTCCAAGTCCTCAGGTCCCGTAGTACCTAGAGATGAGATACAAACCCAATCAATAATCTATCACACGGCAAACAGGGGTGTGACACACGTCTATACATATGCTTAATCTCAGCAATGACTCATAGGGACAAGACGCTAGGGGTTGACCACAGTTGACTACTGGTACGATATATCAAATCAACTATTCATATGTACCATATTATCAAACCATCCTCAAAACATAATTAATGATTATTAACCCTTCGTTTCATATCATTGTTACCTAAACACAAAGTACTACTCTAATTTAACCCATCATTAATTTCCAGTCCCCAAATTACCGATCAATGGTTTTATACTATACACTAGTTCACAATCAAACACGTGCTCCTTAGTGTTCATCAATGTTCAAAATATTATAATGTTATTTCTCAATAATTTAATCTTTATTAAATTATTTAGCATTTTTCCAACCATGTAGTATATCCAGAACATTTAGTTAAAATCAAATCCTAAACCTCCATGCAAATCATTTAAATTTATTTTAATTTATGTAACCATAAATACTAACCTACATTAACCCTAAATCAAACATACATACATATATGCTCAAAAATACTACACTACACTTATACCAATATAAACCCTAACAACACATTAAACCCTAATCACAAGTTATTATTCATGCTCATCATCAACACTATAATCTATACAAACATTTATACTTAAACCCTAGCTAATGCAAGTCCAAATAAAATTAAACTTAGAAAGGGGGAGGAGTCGATACCTCGTCGAGGCTCGTTGGCCGGAGGGGGTGATGGCCGGAGTAGGGAGGTGGTCAAACGGGTGAGGTGGTGTAATGGTGGTGGAGGTGATCGAGAGGGTGGTGGTCTTATTGGAGAAGATGATCAGCAGGGTGGTGGCCTCGTCGGAATAGATGATCTGTAGGGTGAAAGAGCTCAGCAGCCGGAGGGGTGTCAATTGGGGTGCAGTGGAAGCGGGGGATGAACTGCTGGCTGGAGAATGGCCGGAGCAGGCTCGGTGCGAGGACAGCAGGCCTGAGCCGCGGGAGCTTGTGGCTGAAGGAGCTCAGCCGCCAGAGTCGAGGGAGGAAAACTGCTCATGGCTGCGTCGGACTGTGGCGCTGGAGAACAGTGGGTTGATGGCGGCAGTAGCTATCGAGGTCTGCGGTTATGGTTTAGCCGCCGGAGAACAGTGGGTTGATGGCGGCGTTGGCTGTAAAGGTCTGCGGGTATGGTTCAGTCGCCGGAGGGGTGATGCTCGGCCGCTGGGGATTAGTCAATTGACCGGAGGGTGGTTCTTCATGGAAGGAGAAGAAGAAAGGAAGAAGAATGGATAAAATATAGAGGGGGCTCAGATTTTAAGGTGGAGAAGGGAGGAGAGAGAGAGGGGGATGAGGTTTCCTAGGTTTTTGGGGATTAGTGCCGGCATGGGGTTGTGTGTAGGGATGGGGACATTTTATAGGAAGGGGTGTCATGAATGGAGGGTGGAGATATTGCCATTTCAAATGAGTGGGGTATATTTTACATGAAGAGAACGATTTCTTCATGCAAAAGAAGGGGAGGAGAAGGTTGACTACGGTCAAAGAAGAGGGTGGCCTCTCTATTTGGCCTTGACCAATGAGGGTGTGCCACATGTCCCAATATTCGTAATTTAGCCACTTAAGTTTGGGTAATTGCACAAACACATAAAATAATAGAAAAAATAGTTGGAGAATTGGTGTTTGGTGTTTTGTAGGGTGAGGGGACGTTGTGCATTTGGCACGGGCTTAATTAAATGAGCATTGGAATTAAATGGGGATTAAAATAGGATTAGTCAAAGTTGGTATCCCAGATTTAATTAGAATAAAAATGTCCCACGCTTTTAAATTAAATGGGGGCACTTGGGGTCTAAATTTGGAAGTGACACAGAGGTCAAAAATGGTGTGGGCTTGGAGTCAGTCTTGGACCCTTTAGTTGGTCCGGCTCAACGAGTTAAGTTGATGTCTCAAAATTGATGGCAATGACACAGGTGTCCGACAAGGATTTATATATAGGATTTTGGATACGAGAAGTTGTGCAATTAATTTAGGGCACAACGGATTTGATTTTGAGTGACGAAAAAGTCCAGTGCCTAAATTGGCAGGTCAAGTCAAAGGTACAACAATCGGTTGGAATTTATGGGCTGGTGTTGGGCTCTGAATAATTCAATAATGGTAGGACGCGCCTAGGGTTTAATTAAAAGAATAACAGTCATATGCAACCCTACTCTAAACCTCAAACATCTGCTGCTAAACCAAAATTTTCTAACCCATACCAAACTATCTATAGAATTAATTGAGGGGGTTTAGAATATGGTTAGTATATTGAAGGTTATATATATTAGATATATTTATGGGGTTTTGAATTACCTTGGGATACCAAGATAATGTCAAGGTAATGGGTCGATACCAAGGTATTGGGTTTGAGTATCGAGATTGGTGTATAGGTAGTGTGATACGCATTGGTGCAAGGCCAAGGTATTCTAATTTCATTGATTAGTTAAGATACTATATGTATTGACTTGTGTATATATATATATATATATATATATATATATATATATATATATATATATATAAATTACTAATTTTCATATATTAAAACTTGCGTATCCTGGGATACGGTATTTTGTGTGTCTTATAGTATCTTAGATTAGCTAGTGTAGCTTAGTTTCATAATGTATTGACCTAGTATCCTAGTATTCGACTCTTACATCCTAGAAATAGTTGGTTTGACTTAGAAATAGATTTATGACTTAGAATTGCATCAATTTAACTTATTTTCATTTCAGAATCTTGTATTGATGCAATATACCATATATAGGTCTGTGTGACACCAGCTTGGGCATCGAGAGACACACCTTGCTCAGGACTTCTGGCGAGTATATTTCTCTGTTAAATTTTAATTCATAATAGTGTATATATTCATGTTCTAGAATTGTACACTTGATTCCGACACAGTGATTTCACGGACTTGTACTACATGGATCCTGTTAAGAGATGTTATCCCCTATCGTGTTCAATGGGTACTCATGTGTACATATATTTCATCATCTACATTAGGCATTGATTTATATTTCGTGTTCACACACTGCTCGTGTTCAGTATAATTATATTCATGTACACCCACTGCTTGTGTTCAGTAGTTATATTCGTGTTCATACCATGTCATGACCGGATCCATTGGTATTAGTTGGTGATGGGAGAGTACGAGTTGATTATGTGATCAAAGCTCCATTGTGCATCGTGTACATACCAGTTACATATCACACTTGTAATCATCTTACCTTGTTGATCATGTTCAACCTAAACCGATCAGATAATGAATTTGTATTTTGAGGCACAAAGTTAGATTTCACTTTATTTCCTCATATTGCAGATATTCATATTGTTGTTCTATATTCTCGTATATTACCTGTATTCTCTTGTCCATTAATTCATATTTTTAGTGATCTTGTATTTTATTTCTATTATCTATTTTACATGCTCGATTATGTTATTGAAACTGCTTTCAAAGGTATGTACTTCGCTCCAATCTTGACTGGATTTTTTTTTTAGATGATTGGCTTATGGAGTAGTGTACCATATTCTATGGGTCGCCGGATAGCGTACCTTTAGAGGACACTTCTGTAGACCAGGAGGACTTAGTTGTAGTGGCCGAGGAGGTTTAGTTTATATATTGTGTTGGACTTGTATCAGACTATTTGTTGAGATTCACAGTTTGTATATTATTTCAGATTGTGGATTGTATCTTGATTTCTTTCCTTCGCTATTCCATTTGTGCTTATCTTACTTAGTTTGCATTATGATTGAGTTTAGTTATATTTGTGAGATACTATATTGTTCCTCTGTTTGGAGTTAAGATGATTGACATGTACCATATTATATTATTGAGATGTTAGATAGTTATAAATGACCCATACAGCATTCTACCGTTGATGCTGCGGTGTAGGCTGGGTGTACCCATGTACTCGTACCCGAATATTCGTGCGCGGGTCATGACACATTTTTAGTGGTGGCCCATGTAGGTCTAGATTTACAAGTAGTACGATATCGTAGTAGTGCTCGCCTAGAGTACTGCTACGAACCTGCTTTAGGAAATAGGATTTAGGCTGAGAGTTTACTCAATCACAACTAGGAAACAACCCCAATATCTGTTTTGCAACCTTATCCATTGAATGTTTGCTTTGCTTTGAATAAATTATGTCCTTCTTTGATGATATCGTATCAGCCTCAATATTGATTCCTTATTTTAATCTATCTTCAGGATGCCACCGAAGATGCGTTCCCAGCGCTCAGGTGCCACGACCGCATGATAAGTCACTTTATCACCTATGAGGGCAGCACCCTCAGACGATGTTCCAGTACCTACATTCCGGAAGTCAGCTTCACCGGTCTAGGTGGGCGTATCTGCAGTAGCTTTCGGAGGTGCTCCACCTCCAGTACCGAGGACATCGCAGACAGTATACGGGGATCTTCTACCCCCACCACCCGTAGTCGATGTCACTACCACATTTTCTAGGAAGGGGTACTTTAGTCTTTTCCTATTTAATTAAATATTGTGCAAGGTAAATAATTATTATTGTATTATTTAATTATTGTTAGATATTATTTATTTAATTTTGGACTTGTATTAGTGGACCTAACTAGTTTAGTTTGGACCCATGGACCAACATGAATTAATTAGTTAGACTTGGCCCAATTAGAAAGCCCATTGTTCAGGAGATAGATTAAATTAATTAAATCATTAAACTAGAAGCTTTCTTCCTTAATTATTTTTTCATGAGAGGCCCCAAGGGGTATATTGGATATTTCATAATTACTTGAGGGAGAGGTAAGGGCCGACCGATTATAAAAGAAGGAGGAAATTTCTCCTCTTCTCCTTTTCATTCCAAATCTAGATCTAGAATTTTTCACTACCAAATTTCCTTCATTCCTATTTATTTCCCTACCAAATTCATTCCAATTTCTTCCCAAATCACCATTAGAGACTTGAGAAGCAAGGATCTAGATGGAGGAAGCAAGGATCTACAAAGAGGAGCAAGGATCTACAATAGAGGCAATTTCATCTCAATTGGAGGTTTCATTGGGAATCCATCTCCCAATAGGTATAATTCGGTTTTTCCTTTAAAATAGCTTCTAAATCTGAGATTTAATCATAGAAAATCAACCCATATGTATGTACTACCCATAGGACTTAATTTTGTGTTCATAGGAGACCCATGAAGAAAGTTATGGTACTTTTTGTGTTAATTTTGGGAGAATTCTGAATTGACATTTTGTTGTGTGTGTCAATTTGATCCTATAGATCAATTGGGCATGTGTTTATGTGTTTGGGGCTAGTGTCGTGTCCACAATTGGGTACGTATAGGTCGTATCCCAATAATTTGGTGATACGTATTGTTTTGGGGATTTTCCCTCCGACACGGGACTTTGTACATGTCGTATTTTAACACGGACATATACATCTATATTTGACACTTTGTTTCATTCATAAATACTATATGTGACTTGCTTGTGTCCTTCGGGGTGCAATTAGTTGTGTGTTGGACTCGTGTCGCATGCGTATCCTAGATCTAGTGGGATACGGTGTGATACTCTCCATTTGTGGTGTGTTTATGTGTAGATCTAATTATTTGTGCTTTAATTCTTGAATTATAATTAAGTATATATATAGATGTTATATATTTATTATAGTGTATTTATTATTATATTTATGGTAGCATAGATCTATGTATTATATGTGTACTAATATAATGTATAAATATATATGTAGCTTTCTTCTACATGTATTTATATATATTACAAATTATGTTAGGAATATAAAATATATGAAAATATTTTATAAAATATATATATATATATATATGTGTTTAATTAAGTAATTAGATTATTTATAGTTATTATGTGATTATTTATATATATATGTATGGATGTATATTTATTAACATATTTATGTATGTGTACTTTTAACCATGTTGTAATATGTACATTAGTACATAGAATGTGTATTATAGCTATTGGTATTTATTTATATAGATATATATAATATATATGTGTTGGATTATATATATATAGAAGTATATATTTATTTTAATTATTGATTTATATATATATATTGATATATATATATATATATATATATATATATATATAGGTTATATATAGGTTATATATATTTACTATTTTTTTGTGACAGTAGGATTAATGACAGAGAACTGTCATTATTAGAGGCGGTTATAGCAGCAGTCGCTGTAACAGTGACGGCGGGAATTAATGACAGAGCCGCCACTGTCATTAAAGAACGCATGCAGCAGCAGGAATTCACAGCAGTCGCGACAGAGACTTTGGTGACAGTTAAAAACTGTCACCAAAGGGGAGGCAGCAGTACAAAAATGCAGCAGCAGTAGCGACGGCTATTCAGTGACATTCTGAACTGTCACTGAAAGTCTGTTAACTGAAAATTAGTGTTTTTCAATACTGCTTTCAGTGACAGTTTGGCAGATTTTGGTATATTGTTTTTATGTTATATTTATATATATGTATATATATATATATGTATTAATTATGAGATATAATACTAGTATTGTTATGTTTCTTAATTGTATAATATTAATATATATATATTATAGTATGTATGAGGGTAATTACTATATCAAAGGTATTGAGTATTACCTTGTGGAAACCAAGGTAAGTGGGATACTCAAGATACGGGGTTTGGGTATCAAGTTTGTGACTTTGTGTGGATACCAAGTTGGTTCAAAACCACGGTACCTATTTGATCTATAAATTAATATTATATATTATTATACATTATTATTGATATATATGTATTGTGAGGTTTACCTTGGATTCACGTATCCGGAGATACGGTATCCTAATATTTTAGGATGTGGTTTCTATGACTTAGATTTTAGTATTTTAACCCAAGAGTTTTTTGTTAGACTTGTGCAACCTAGAAATAGATAGTTGACCTTGGTTTGACCATAGTTGACCATAGTTGACTTAGAGTTGACCATAGTTGACTTTTGACTTAGAGTTGACTTATTGACCGAGAAGTTGACTAGTTTAACTTATTCTCTTTTTAGAACCTTCTATTGATGTTGTATTCCATATCTAGGTCTTCGAGGCACCGAGTCAGACATCTGTGAGAGTATTCATTGGAGTTCAGGCGAGTACATTCTCTGATAGTTTCTTATTTATGATATCCTCTATGTTCATTGTATCTAGTATAGATATCCATGTTCTCTAGACACTATGGTTACACGGTTTTGTATATCCGGATCTCGACATGAGATGTTATTCCTTGGTATATGGTGTATATGGTGTAGGTATTATTTTATTGGTTATCTTGTACATGTACAGACACCGATTCTCGGGAAGACTAGCTATCTTCTTGGGGAATCTCGTGCCATAACATACCGTGGTTGGATCTATTATACCAGTCGGGGGTGGGGAGTATTAGTATAGATATGTGATCAATATTCCTATTGTATAAAGTACAGATTACTAAATAGTGTTGATCATACACCGCACATATGATTAGCCAGGCCGCAATGCATCTTGCCCAAGCCGATCACATGTTAAGCTAGTACTCACACACTTAGTCATTAGTATTATTGTTTCATTGGCATATTGTTCATTATTGTATTTATTTCCATTATTTTCTTATTTTATATATATCTCTTGTATCTATTGTGCATCTTGTTTATCCACAACTATTTACTATTACATAGTTTTTATCATTAATTAAAACTGCTGTTAGAGATGTACTCTGCTCCTTTCCTGATTGAATATATTTTTCCAGATGATACTGAGGAGTGGTACCCTACCTTTTATGGACCCCAGGATGTTATGGGTTTAGATTCTGAGACCTTGGCTCAAGAGGGACTTATCCCAACTGAGACAATTAACCCTGGAGTTGTAGCTTCGTAGTATTCTTTGTACTGGATTTGTCTCCAACTTATTCTGTTACTTCTTCAGACTCATTGATGTATTATTTTAGACTCATGAGTTGTATTGTGACTATTCTATTCTTTATCAAATTCGTGCTTATTTCTATCTTAGTTCTGTGATTGAGTATACTATCATTATTGGTGGTTCATTATATTGTTAGATAGATTATCTAAACAGCGTTCTACCGCCGATTCTGCGGCGTAGGCTGGACGTTGTTTCCGACTAGTACCCTTACATCGGGTGTGGGTCGTGACACATTTTTGGTAGTGGCCCATGCAGGTCCAGCTTTAAAAAGTATGTGATGTCGTGGTAGTGCGACAATTTAGTTGTACTACTGCGAGCCTGCGATAGGGTATAGGATATAGGTTGAGATACTCAATCATATCTAGGAAAATTCTTTTGGATTCAACTATTCTTCTTTGATATTGATACTTGATCTCTTAATCTGTCCTTCCCTTGATGTCTTACATCTTGTGCCATATTGATTCTTTCTTTCGCTTTGTCTCAGGATGCCGCCTAAGACTAGATCGCAGCAGGGAGAGCAGTTTCTGAGAGGTCTGCGACATCCCGAGGGCCTGCACCAGTCACTTCTCCGGTGATTGGAGTGTCAGCTGCTTTCGGAGGTCCACCACCTACTCAGAGGACTGTGCCAGCTGTATCTGAGGGGCTTTCACCACCACCTCCTGTGCCAGCAGAGGCGTCACAGATGTTTATACTGTTTCGTGAGATGCTCGAGGCACAGAGGGCTCAGTCAGAGGCACATCAGAGGCAGACCGACGTTCTACGGCAGGGCATCGAGAGTGCTCACCAGCTTGCTCGTGCTGTAGTTGAGAGAGGAGTTCCTGTACAGCTGCCGGTTGTTCCTTAGGTTGTTCCTTAGGTTGCTCAGCTTCGGCCAGGCAATATTCAGGACTTCAAAAAACTGGAGCCTAAGGTTTTCAAGGGGACAGAGGGCATCGAATATGCTGATGATTGGCTCGAGGACATTGAGCGTCTTATGAGGGTGTCCCGTCTTTCTGAGGATCTGAGGGTTGAGGCGGTAGGACTTTAACTGTTTGATGTTGCTCGTACTTGGTTCAGGAATAAGCCGATTCTAGTTGACGCAGGACAATCTTGGGAGGTATTCAAGGACCTTTTCAAGAAGAAGTTTTTTGCCCGGGCAGACAGGCTAGACTTGGGGAGACAGTTTGAGAGTCTCATTCAGGAGAGCATGTCTGTGGAGGAGTATGCTGCGGAGTTCGGCAGGTTGAGCCGATTTGTAGATTATTTAGTGAGAGAGTCGGAGGTACGAGCCATTCGTTTCCGTGAGGGTCTAAACTGGGAAGTGAAGATTCTTATTCCATTTTTTTATGAGACATACTCGGAGATACTTGCGAAGGCACGCAAGGTTGAACGGGAGTTGGGTTTGAAGACCAAGAGAGACCGTGATTCTTTTTTGGGGGCCAACGACAGTGCAGTATCTGCCAAATGTCCTCATTTCCAGTCCAGACCTTTCCAACAGCCACAGCAGAACCAGACTCCAGCTAGAGTGCCTTTTCACCAGGCACCTCAGTAGCAGAGATAGTTACAGCAAGCTCCATGCAACTACTGCAAGAAGCCCGACCATATTTGGAAAGTTTGTAAAAGGAGGCTAGGAGTTTGTTTTTATTGTGGTACTGAAGGGCATCAATCGAGGGAGTGTCCTCGTCGTGCAGTTCAGGGAGCAGCTCCAGCTCCGAGGGCACAGATGAGACCACCTGTAGCACAGCCGAGGGGACCGCTTTGGACACAACAACAACGTTTTGTCCAGCATCAGCAGTAGGGAGGTGCTCGACAGGGACGAACGTTTGCTATGACCGTCGAGGAGGATGAACCACCGGAGATGTCATCACAGGTTCTATTCTTCTTGATTCCATTCGAGCTTTAGCTTTGTTTGATAGTGGTGCTTCCCATAGTTTTGTATCTGTTTCTTTTGCTCTGAAGCATGGTTTGGTAGTTGAGTCTTTGCTTAGGCCTTGTAAGATCATGACCGGGGGAGGCATTATCTTTGTTAATGATATTTAGAAGGATCGGATAGTTACTTTGGGAGGCCGGGAGTTGAGTGTGTGTCTACTTGTAATGCCACTTTCGAGCTACGACATTGTACTCAGGATGGATTAGTTGAGTAGGCACCGTGCTAGCATAGATTGTAGAGGAGGTAGAGTTTTATTTGGTCCGCTAGGAGAGCCAGAGTTCGAGTTTGCTAGAGGAGCTGCGGAGCAGGGAGAAGGCATTATTTGTGGAGCTATGGTGGAAGACATGGAGTTGCCACATCCATTGATAGCAGAGTTCTTGGATGTGTTTCCTGAGGAATTGCCAGGATTGCCGCCAGATCAAGATGTTGAATTTTCTGTAGACTTGGTGCCAGGTGCAGAACCAATTTTTCAGCATGTCTATAGAGTAAACAACAGCGAGCTGGTCAAGTTGAAGAAGCAGGTGGACGAATTGCAGGATAAGGGGTTTATCAGATCGAGTTCTTCACTATGGGGAGCCCCGGTATTGTTTGTACCCAAGAAGGATAGATCGGTGAGCATGTGCATTGATTACAGGGCTTTGAATAATCTCACTATCAAGAATAAGTATCCTTTGCCACGGATTGATGATCTGTTATTTTGTATAAAATAAACGAAAGGATCGTTAAAGGAAAAATGACGGGTTCTTTATTACGAAAGAAAACCCTTGCTCTTTGGTTTACAAACAAGCTAGTACAATTTTGATCCTACAGAAGGAATATCGAAGTACAATTTATTTAATCTGGGTAAATATTGCTATAGGAGTCTGATCTGCAGTCGATTACTTTGGCCCTTGGACCATACGATGATGAAGAAGTGCCTAGAAGACAGAAAGCAGCTTCGAAGGTTGCTGTAGAGAGTGGATGCTCGATGCCAAAGTCGTCGATCCCTACCCTTCGCCTGAGTTCTGGATTCTTCTCTCTCTCTCGACCGTTCTCTCCACCAATTTTTGACCTTCAATCCTCGACCTTGGATCTGATACTGGATTTCTTGACCAATTTTTCGACCTTGACCTCTGTTGATAGAGGTCTCTATTTATAGAGTTTTAGTGACAGTGACCATTCAGTCGTTGTAGAAACCGAGTAGTGGAAAGTACAGCACCCTTTTAAACGACGGTTATAATAACCATTGCCTGCGTATAGATGATCTTTTGAATGAGCGTGTGACGCATGTCCAACTAATGGACAACGTGTATAACTGCTGCAAAGATCACGACGTAGAAGCCACGTAGGTAGTTATCCTTTGTGTAGAAGAGGTTGGCTTAGAAGCCAATAACTGTCACCATGGCGTAGAAGCCAATAACTGTCACCATGGCGTAGAAGCCAAGTAGGCATAGAAGCCGAGTAGGCATAGAAGCCGAGTAGGCATAGGAGCCGAGTGGTCATAGAGGCCGAGTAGGCGTAGAAGCCGAGTAGGCGTAGGAGCTGAGTGGTCATAGAGGCCGAGTAGGCATAGAAGCCAAGATGATGTGGACATTTTAGCTAGAATTATAGCTCTTAGAGATATAATCAAATCTCTTGCATTAAATATAGAGATCTGCCCCCATCCTGCGCATTAATGCAGAGACGTGTCTTTGAAGATTTATTGTTCCGATGATTTGCCATCATTCTGCGTATCAAATGCAAATACGCACCTCGAACCCTGTACGAAGAGGAACTGCTGACATGGCAGGCTGTTTGCCTTCTAGGGAGCGTAAGAAGCTCACTCCTGCCTGGGTAAAACTGGGGCAGCGTATCTCCTTGTGTGAGTAAGAGCAGTTTACGCAAAGGAAATGTCACTAGACGTCGGTTCGGTGACATTTAATCAAATCCCCTACATTAAATGCAGAGATCCGCCATTTATCCTGTGCATTAAATGCAGAGGCATGTTTTGAAGGTCTGCCACCCTTCTGCGCATAAAATGTAGAGGCGTGCCTTCGGCATCTGTCAGTATTTGGTGCCTTAAATGCAGAGACGTGCCTCGAGAACCTGTCACCGCTCTGCGCATTAAATGCAGAGACGCGCCTCGAGCCCTGTATGAAGAGCAGCTTTTGACATGGTAGGCTGTTTGTCTTCTGCGGAGCGTAAATAGCTCACATCTGCCTGTGTAAAACTAGGCGACGTATCCCCTTGTAAGCGTAAAAATAATTTATGCCGAGGAAATGGCAGTAAATAACAGCCTGGGTTGCAGTGTCGCGTCATCATTATAACCGTCGTCTGGGGAGTCGTGGAGTACTCTTTATCAAGAGTCAGACGTCAGGTTCACTGCACGATTTGTCAGGTTCACTACATGACCTGTCAGGTTCATTTTGGGGAATACGAAGTGTCCCTCGTATACTTCAATGCTACATTAAAAGCTGGTGAGTTTTATGCCATAAAGGCGATGTAGCACCCTTTTTATGCTGAAGCAGCCTGGACATACTGTACTACGCGGATGGTCCTCGAGATTATATTTTACGTTGTGCTCAACGGAAAAGCTCTGTTGCACGTTGATGGCTCTGAGGTCCTCTATTTACGCTGCCCTGCCTCAACACGCTGCATATAGCTATCCAACGTATTTTTTATGCTTCTACAAGACCCCCTTCAAAGCTTTTAAATTTCTCGTAATTTGAAACGCTTTGAATGAAGCATGAAACGTTCCTCATATTTGAAACACTTTGAATGGTGCCTGAAACGGTCAAGTTTGACACGTTCTTTCAAGGCTGACTTTATGGCGGAGTTATTGGGGATCGGTGTGATCTTTTTCGCCTATAAAAAGGCTGAGGAGTTAACCTATTCTTCCCACATTTCTTTTATCACACAGAGATGATCGCCGGAGTTCGTCAGGTCGACTTGAGGAAGAAGAAGAACATGCTCTTCCCGCATGTAAGGAGCCAAAAAAGACGATATCTTCGAGCAAATATCCTCTACAACGATGGATCATGGAAGGATATCATAGTCTCCTTTGCTCGGGGTAATCAGCAACTTTGTATGATGGTTCTTCCGGAGAGAGGAAGGTTCGTATTTGACCACACAGCTTGCAAGCTGTATCTTCTCCCGTTACTCATGGACGTGGGCAGGCAAACTAGCTGCTGTCCGAGATTGAGTTGGGTGAAATATCTCAACTCAATCTATCACGGCGCTGGACGCAAGAAAGCAGATTTACCCTGCTTTTCGGTGTTGGAGGATGGGTCTAGGCCTATTTTTGTATCCTCCTATCGTTGACCATATGTCAGTCGGTTTGCGGACACTGACTGGCTGCTGGAGATGATGGATGAAGAATTCTGCCCATACGAGAACCTGGTAGAACAGATTCTGGGCGCAATCTTCAAACGATGATGAGGAAATCCTTTGTAGACGGGATTTCTCTCATATGTAATCATGAAAATGAAGAAAAACCCTTGTAGACTAGATTTCCCTCATATGTAATCATGCTTTTAATTTTAATAAAATTGTCATCCTTCTATGCATATGATCATCTTGCCATATTTTGCTGTGAAGTCTGAATATGTATAGCTTTGACACGTCTGATACTTTATGCCGACTCTGTTAGAAAGAGTGCTAGGTCCTGTCATGTCTTTTATGTATAACTAAGGATGCGCAGAAAGCCGCTTAGCAGTCGAGTGTTCGAACTGTCCTGCTGTTAGGAATGGAAAACCGCATAGAATTTCTGAACTGTTACTTCTGATAAACAGAATCTTTATTCAGACTATCATCTTCAAGAATGGTTTCTCGAAAATCCTTTGGAACAGGAAGAGAAATGGCTGTCAAAATCTGTGTCGCCATCTTGAACTATAGACGAAATATTCAGACTGGATTCTGGATTAACTTTGAATTGACCCATGAAGAAGAGTAATTTTCATTGTTGAACTCTGTATGCTTTGGGTACTTGGGATATTTTGAGGTCAAGAAGGAGTATCTTCTGTGTGAACCCTTGCAATTGACCGCCTTGAGAATTGTTCAGATGTACTGTACTGGCCTGTATATTTTTCAGATATGCGGAAAGTCATAGAGCGTAAAATCATAAGTTTGTAGCCTCTGAGCGTAAAAAGCTACCGAGCGTGAGATCATAGATTCGTAACTGCTGAGCGTGAACTCGTAGGTTTGTAGCCTCTCGAACGTAAAAGCTGCTGAGCATAAGAGCATCTGGGCGTAAAACCATAGACTTGTAGCCTGTGAGCATAAAACCGTAGATCTGTAGCCGTCGAGCATAGAAAGCTCCTTAGCGTAAAAAACTGTAGATTTGTAGCTTCTGAAAAGAAAATCTTTCGAGCGTGAAGTCGTGGATCTGTTACCTCTGAGCGTAAAAAGCCACCGAGCGTGAGATCATGGATTTGTAGCTGCTGAGCGTGAAGTCATAGGTTTGTAGCATCTCGAGCGTAAAAGCTGCTGAGCATGAGAGCATCCGGGCGTAAAACTATAGACTTGTAGCCTGTGAGCGTAAAACTGTAGATCTGTAGACGTCGAGCGTAAAAAGCTCTTTAGCGTAAAAAACCACGAATCTTCTTCGCACGAAAACTTTTCGAATTCGCTGACTGTCCGCCTTCTCTGAGTAAATAGGCTGACGTAGTACCCAATCATAACCAAATATTAAATATGAGATTTGGTTCGGGATTCGAGGAGTCCATCCGAACTCTATATATACCCCAAGTTTCTGAGAGAAAAACTTTCCATCCATCTTCTGCGAAAGAAAGCCTTTGACTGTTCGAGTTTCTCTTTCGTTTCTTCTCCGAGTCTTCAAAGTTTCCAATAATGGCCTCGAAATAAGTCTCCTCCTCTAACGGAAAGAAGGTTGCTTCTTCTTCTCGTTCTTCTGCTCAAGCGGGGGCGACTTTCGTCGGGCACGGCGAGCTTCACTCTGAACGAAGTATCCCGCCGACTAGCAGTGCACCCGGCCTTAAAGGTAGAGCTTTTGGGACAAAAAAGAACGACTGAAAATCCTTCGCACACGTTGTACGTGAACGCGCTAGGTCGTCTTCTGTGCTGATAGCCTCTTTGAGGAAGATGATGTACAGAGATGTTTCATCTTTTACGCCCACATTTCTAATATGTCAGTGCAAAAACTCTATATTTTTGCAGTCTGGCATAAAAGCTTTTACTGTCGAAAGTTGGCGTATACTATATAATTTGAGTGTTACGCAGGAATGGAAAATCCGGCATAATAACTCAAATTTTGGCAGTCTGGCCTAAAACACAGACTGTCGAAAACTTTGTGTATACTGCCAGTCTTAAATTTTATGCTTTAGGAAATGGATTCCAGCGTAATGATCAAGTTTTTACAGTCTTGGCGTTAAGCACAGATTGTTGATTTTTGGTATATGCTGCAAGATCTGTAATGTCTAGTTATAGGAACTGATGTATTTTTCTTGCACTCTTACAGTTAACTTGCATGCGTCTCCGCTAGCTGATGTGATGGGTTCTGTCACCGGGATGCTGCACTCCAACTATCTGGAGGATCTGTCGAACGTGACATTTCCTATCTACGGGCCCCAGTATCCTGAAGGAAGGAAAATTTTGATATCGGCTCAGGGCGAGCGAACGCTGCTGAACATGATCAACGGAGAGCCCCTAACGTACATAGACGGGGACCAATACCTAAAGCCAACTTTCCTCTTCGGGGACATAATTGACAAGCAGTCCCAGACGAAGCCCAAGAAAGAACTCTAGGTCTTCCCTGCCGGGAGCTTGGTTTTGTATCTTCCCAAGATACCGAGAGACTAACCCATCTCGGCATTCTTCCATGCTACACATCCTAGGAGGATGTCGTGGACGCTGACTCCTGATCTTCACCGCAGGCTGGGAAAGATATTTCATCTGAAAGGAGCTGACCAGGGGTCGTTTGTCAGCCGCCCTTCCGGCTCTGTTACAACGTTCAGGGGACTGTACCCGGGCAGTGTCCCGAGTGAAGATAGTTTAGTGATCCAGCCGGTGCAATTACCGACTTTCTATAATGATTTCATAGGGCACGGGGGAGTATACCCTAAGGTGAACCCTCGGACAAGTGGGTGGATCACCCCTACAAATCTTCGATGGGCTTGCTTAGTTGAATGGGCCCTGAAGTATTTTCAGATCGAACTGGAGGGCATTGGTCAGTATGCAGCTGTGAGTGCCACCAGTGTTGGGTTACCTCTCAACCCCAACCTATTTCTGGCACTGATGGAGCGATACATCCCGCTCACCGGAACTTTTGCCACTCCATTGGGGGAGTTGGGATTGTCCCTTCACGAGATGGCAGAGATCTCGAGACTGCTGATGGGGGATACTCCATATAAAGAGTATGTTCCCACGAACCAGGAGTTGGAGGATTCAGACCCTCGGGTAGTGGAAATATACCAGGAGCTGATGTGCCACTACCTTGCTTGCACCACTTTTTATGGTGAGCCCTCAGATTTGGCTCACATCAATAAATGGGCGTCCTACCTCTTCTTTCACTGGTCCAGGACTGCTAAGCCTAAGAAGGTATTGGAAGGCAAGGCTCAGCCTTTGAATCCTCTGAGCGTGCTTAATGCTCAGGTAGTCGACGATCTCATGGAAGATGCTGGGGCTCCGGACTGGATCCTCGACGAAGGGGTAGGAAAGTATCCCGTAGGCACTAAGGCCTATAGTTATTTGAGGCGCTGCCGCAGGCCTCTGTCCAGGGAAGCTTAACTGGCTGGCTTCTTCTCCATATGGCTATGCCGACTGGTGGTACCCGACATCGCATCTATGGACCACATTCACCGCAATACGCTATGGCCTGCAGTGCGTCTGGTATTTAGGGCAAGACTGGGCTTGCTCCCTGCCATGGTGTGCCGCATTCAAGCTAGCCTGAGGGCCATGACTGACGGGCTGCTCGCCGATGAAACTCGGCATGATAGCTTTCCCAGGGTAGAATTATCATACCTGTATTTGATGGGATGGTTAATTCTTCATAACCCCAGGGTTATGTCTCCCGGCTCTGGCAGTAGTTCGGGGGCTAGTTTTTGTTGAACTACAAGAATTCCTCCTAGAACGTGACCACAGTTATAGACTGTCGGCGGGCGCTGAACCTCAGTCACAGCTGGAAGATCTTCTGCACTGTCCCCCCCGTACATCTCAATCAACAGGGGATCAGACTTCAGTACGTAGAAGACGGGAAGACCGTTCTTTCTCCTGAGTCTTTTAATTGGTTGGTCTGCATTAGGCCTTCCCATCTACTGTACAGGAGTAAAGTCTATTGCTTCTTCGAGCCCTACCTGCCTAGTCGGTTTGCCAGGCAATTCGGGTACGACCAGTTGCACGTGGGCAATGCCGTCACCAGCTTCAGGTCCTGGGGTAGACTCATTGATGAAGCCAGAGGATGGCGATATTTTCTTATGTGTTGTACTGAGGCAACTTTTACCGTACCCATCATTTCACTCTCCACGGAGCTGCGCATTCTCCATTCGTATGCCCAGTTCTATGTGGCAACGAACACATTCCACCGCGATTTTGATATACATGGAAGTTTTAGGGTGCCCTCTTCCAAGTTTGGGGAAAGAGTCGAAGTCCCCTCGGTTTCTACTGACGAGGGTGAAGAGTCCATCAATCCAGATGAGCCTCTGCTGGCGGTATCGAGGGGTGAAGTACCTCCGCCCGCAGGGGCTTTGGTAATCTCTGGGAAGCGAAGGGCTCCTGCTCCGAAGGAAACTTTCCCTCGCAAGAGGAAGAAGAAGACGGCTATTCGTCCTCTCCGGATTCCTGGTATTGAGGCTCCTAGAAGTTAGCCTACATCTCCCCATGTTGGGGATGATTCTTTGATTGGAGGTTCCTCGCCTTTTAGAGAGGGACCCTCTATAGTTCCGGCTGGTGGTGTCGGAGAATTCTTGTTGGAGGCTGCTGTCGCTGCTACCGCTTCAGGTAGTGGAACGAGATCGCCTTCGGGGCCGAGACGAATAAGGATATCTTTATCCGGATCAGCATCGGGAGAGACCCCTACCGTGCCTGTAAGTGCACCCAGTGAGATTCCAGCCGATAAACCTCGGTTGGAACTTGACGAGGACCTGGAAGAGCATTCGCCAGTGTTTGTTTAGATGGGTGGCCTAGCATCACTAAGAAATGATTTAGCTGTACTGGCCGCAGACGCGACATATACACCATTGGCCATGGGTAAATGTCGGTTTTTTGCCTCTTCTTTTTTGGAAAATTAACATTATGCTGATATTAACTTCCTTTTGTCTTCTATTCAAGGGAAGACATCTTCGGGGAGGGTAGTGTAGATGCGCCCTTTGGCTCTGTGTTAGGTCCTGGTGGCGATACGGAGGTGCCTGATTTTGAAGAGGAAATATCTTCGGGTGCCGGCTCGCCTGTCGAAGAGATTCCGATATCTCAAGAGGAGGACGAGCCTGTCATTGCGATGATGCCTCCTTTGAGTACGCCGGTCACTTCGTCCGGTGTTGGCGCTTCTTCTTTTGTCGCACCTTCTGTTGAGGCGACGGCCGTGGCAACATCGTTTGTGGTTGTTCTTGGAGGGGGACTCGCCACTATCGCGGCCACTCCCAGCGTCCATTCGGATCTAGCTGCGCTGACCGAGCAATACACTGGTATCTTCTACACCACCTTGAAAATGTTAATATCAATGGTATTGGGGAAGAATTTGTGCTTTGCGTCGCTGAAGAGGTCCTTCCGGTCCGCGATAGTGCCGATCCGAGAATTCAACGACACTGGGTAGCTGACACGCTGGAGGAGATAGTTAATGGTTTGGAGCAACCCATTAACGAATACTTGCAGCTAGCTCAAGGCAACATTGACGGTCTCGTTCAAGCTAGGTACGACTTCCTGACTACGCAGCTTGCTGAACAGATGGCATCTCTGAATAAGTCCATCGAGGCTCAACAGCGGGAGATGGACCGTGAGCATGTCCAATTGGGGTATATCGTCCCCGAGTTGACCCGGTGTGAAGCCGAATATGAGGAAGTGGCAGCGCAAGCCCGCATATTGAAGGATGAGCTCGTTCGAGTAGAGGCAAAGGCTCTCGCTTTGTCGGCAGCCCGAGATGTGCTGAAGGAGCGACGGGCGACTGTTCAGCAGAATCTGACACGTGTGGGTGCTTTCCACTCAGGCTTTGTGCGGGCTCGGTCTGAGCTAGTTGCTTCGAACAGCGATGCAACAAGGTTAGAACGGGCTCGTACCGACGTATTGAACTCCAGGGATGAGAAAATGGCTGCTCTGGCGCAGCAGATTCACGATCTAACCGCTCCACCCAAATGATGTACTTTTTTGCTTTTTAATGTACTTTCGCTCTTTTTTTTTGGGACCCATCATTTTGGAATATAAATGACGGGTTTGGGTGAAAGTAATATCAGAGGTAATATGGACGTGATATAATATGATCCAACTAGTTTCGTTTTTTGGAAGTAGTTTTGTCAGAATAAGATTTTCGCCTTATTCCACTTGAGAAAAGGAGGTTAAGCATAGTACCTTTTCAGGAATTTGCCATTGATAGGAGCCATTAACAGGTCTCCATTAGGCTTGGTGTCACGCCCCAGTCCCAAAATATATGAAACCAGACCACGTGACATTGGCCAGCTGACACATCTCCGAGGATATCCTAATTTAATGGATCCTAACGAAGCATGCAACGCTGTCCTAAATCTAACAAGTCTAATATCAACAACAGGCAGAGTCTAATCTCATCCACAAATAGCAAGTAAAATACTGAAATAAAAGACTGGAATATAAGAACATAGTCGAATGTCATAATACAAACCAAAATATGTCTGGTGGGAACAAACCCACTACAAATAATAAAAATAGAGTATTGAAGACTGAAATAATAGTGTGACTGAAACAACTGCTAACTAGATAAGAAGCTCCAGTCCTAGGCGGAAGGCCTACCAAGATGATCCAGGAAACTCCGATGGAAGGACCTCTAGCTCCTCGTCAAGAGCGTACCTCGTCTCCACAACTGGTCCGTACACAGTGGGGTAATAGGCCTCGTCCAGATCTGGAAGATAACCAGGTCCTTAGAGGGACGTAACAAGATACAAAATGTATGCCAGATATAGTACTGAATAAAAATAAAGAGGGTGTACTAACCATCTAAGTGAATGCAATGTAAGGACAACCTCGGAACGTATAGGTAGGTGTAGGCATAACGTCCAACGTCCTCTAGAGTGTGGTATCTGCATCATTCATAATTTCAAAGAGTGAGGTATCTGTATATATATAATATCTAACACTCTAAGGGACGTGGTATCTGCAATATATATACGTCCGTAACACTCCGAAGAGCGCGGTGTCTGAATATAGAAAGTCATCGGGTCTGTGGCTCCTCTGGATACCACGGAGTCCGATGTGTGTATCCCATATGTTTATCAGTTGTCCTCCCCGCCCAATGTAGGTACACAAGTCGAATACACGACGTGTGTATCCCGTATCTATATGCCAAGTCACATCTAATTATTACTCTAGATTACGTGCTAGTCCGTGATGCATGTCGTACGCACCGATAGCGAATCGGGTACGCAGACCCGCATCCCAATATGAATGTACCATCGTGATACGTGTAAAGTTATCACGGTCTAGGAAGATATCAAAATATCCTCACAGTAGTAGGTGAGTCAGCTAGCAGCTAAGTCTAGTACACTACTCATCGACGCATTCGTCGACTGCACCCGAGTCAATCTCGGACGCGCATAGTTTATGTATATTGCAACATTTATCATTTAATTTAAATAGTAATCTAGCAAGGTATACTTGCCTGTCCCGGGTAGCTGCGAAAGCCAATGTCCTGCTCCTGATGCCTCGGCTGTACGGTCCAGCAGTCCTATATATGATAAAATATTGTCACATCAGTCGCTACAATAGCACGACTAAAGCACACTACTTGCAGCTATAGTTGACACAGGGTCTGGACTGTACAATTTGTGGGACCCCTTAGTACATATATTTATACATAGATATCACAAATATATATATGTACACTAATACATATTTAAATATATTAAAATAATATGTATGTTTAATAGTACATTTATATATACACATATTCAATAAATACATATATATGAATATAATAGATAATATTAATAATGTCATATATTTATACATATACATATATTTAGATACTATTTATGTACATAAATAAATATACACAACATTATTTATATGTATTTAAATATATATATATATTCGTACACATATTAATATTCACAAGTATATATATATATATATATATATATATATATATATATATATATATATATATATATATATATATATATATATATATATATATAGATATATACTCATATTTATGTACTAAGTATACAAATAAATAATAATATATATATGTATATAGTATACATATATCTATTACACTAATATACTAAATATATAAGGTATATATATATATATATATATATATATATATATATATATATATATATATACACACACATTTATATACACAAATATACATATATACTTATATGTACAAAATATAATAAAAATACCAACCAATATATTTATTTATATATTTACACAACATATTTATATGTAATATACCAATACACAAAAATGTGTTTCTGAAATATATACATTTGTATATATATATATTAATATATACATATTAGGTATTTAGTAAATATAAGGTATTTAAACTCAAGTATATATATACTATGTATATAGATACATTTATATTTATTAAATACGTACTTATATATTTATATTATATATACAATATACTCAAAAAATAGTAATACAGTATATACATACATTTATATACATAAATATTAAGAAATACAGAATAATACATATAATATACTGAATACGTATTCAAATACAAAAAAATACAGAAACTATATATGTATGCATGTATATAAACCTTGCAACATTAAATACATATAAAACTAATAGTATAAATACATAAAATGTTATACCTATACGATGCTCAAGCGGAGGGGGACCCGGTGGCTGACCGTCGACGGCGGGGATGGCCGGACGGAGCTCCGGTAGGGCTCGGGGGGTTCGGCAGCAACAGCAGCAGTCTGGAGTCGTCGGCGCTGCGGGGGTGAGTGCGGCCAGGTGCGGCATCGACCGGCGCTGGAAGTTGGCGGGGACGAAGTTGGTTGGCCGCGGGAGAGGTCAGTGGAGTTGGGCAGCCGGGCGTGCAGCGGTGGCAGAGAAATCGGAGGTCGGCTCGAGCTCGGGGAGGGGTGAGCTCGGGTTGAGGACGGGGTTGTTGGGGGTGGCTGTAGGCGGCTAGGCGGCGGGTGGCGGTGGCTGGAGGTAGGGGAGAGGTCGTCGAAGGGGGCCGAGTGGTTGAGGGGGTGGCCGGAGGCGGTGGCTGGACGGGAGAGGGCGGCAGGAAAGCTGGGTAGGGGTAGGGCTCGGGCTGAAGGTTTTAGTGAAATAGGGTTTTGGTAGTATTTCTCCCTGGTTTGTGTGCATTTAATGAGGTGTAAGAAGCCCTATATGTAGGAGAGAGAGTGGGTATCCTGCCTTGGAATTAGGGTCGACTGTGTAAAATTTTTGGGGAGTTGGGGAGCTCCCTCATGATGAGAGGAGGGCTAGGAATTGAGCTTTTTCAAATGGAGGGTCATGATGTGCCCATCCAAAAGTAGTGCAAGTACATGAAAAATGGGGGGAAATTAAATGTGAACTGGTTCAAGGAATGTAGGTTCTTTCTCTATGTAGTTGGGCCAATGAGAGGGGGGCACCTCATTGCAATTTTGCACAAAGGCCCCTGAACAAATTAGAATTTGCACAAATTCTGGAATTGGGGATTTGATGTAACAAAACACGATGTTTGGTGTTTTGTATTGGGCTAGGATGGTGTATGGTATTTTGTATGAGGCTTGTGGGTGTGTGTGGGGGTTTGGGTTGGAGTTGGGTTTAATTTAAATGAGGTTATGTCACCACATTAATTAATTCGTAATTAATGCACCGGGTGTCTCTAAATTAATTTAACAAATACCGGAGGGTCTAACTTTGGTTGGACAAGGGTCATTAGTGTGGTAGGCTCAGGGTACAATAATATCATGATCTGGGTTGGTCAAATTGGGTTGAAGTTGGGTCTCAATTTCGATTGGAACGGACAACGAACGTAAATACGTAATTTATTCAATTTGCGTACGGACGTTTGTAACGACTTTTGTGCGACTAAAATCAGGCACGAAAATCAGTATCCGGGGGTTGCTCAAGGTTCATTATGATAGGTTAGTATGTCTAGGCCAAGTATATGGAATTTGTTTCAGGGTAACAGCTAGAGTAGAGTCCTAAATATCGGGACAACGGCAAGGTGTCCTAAATAACAAAAATACTGCACAAATATTATACTACTATATAATAAATATTAATTATATCTAGTTAACCCTAATTATGCTATCTTTGTTAATTAAACCTAAATTTTGGTCGAAGGGGTTTACAATCTACCCAACTTATAAGAATTTCGTCCTCGAAATTAAAATAGACACATAATAATCTATAAATTATCAAGCAATGCAACGAACATACCTAGGACCGGTGGAGCTGGCCTTGCACTATCTGTTTAGCTCTATTGACGTACTAGGAACACTCCTGAGCCTAATGCTAGTTCGATCCGTACCTCAAACACTATCCTAACCTTCTTCTGCAATCTTTCTAAACATGTCCCTTCTTTCTGTAATAGTGACATGTCGGCAGCTCTCTATGCGGATACAGCACAATCCTCTGTTGCGTCTGTACTCCTGGATGCCGGATCGATCCTCCTACTCCCGGTTGTGCCTGAGCTGGTATAGCTACACTGGAATGCCTCGATCCTCTGCTAATAGCCTCTTGGATCCTAGCCTCTGACAGAACCTTCTCGTAAGAGATCCTCGCCTGGGTGGTAGTGTACCTTTGTAGCTCATACGTTAGACCATGATGGAATCTCCTGGCGTTCTCTAGATCTGCCATCAAGCTCTGTCTCAAAGACTCGGTCTGATGCCACTGCGCCTGCATCATAGTCTGGAAGAACTAGAACATCTGTGACTGTCCCTCTGGATGTGGCATCTGGGGTGGAAAGGGTGGTTGTGAATCCTCTGGTTGTGCTGTAGGTGTCTCCTGAGACGTCGGTCTGCGGCATCGGCGTAGCCCTTGAAGTCTGGCCCTTGAAGTGCTGCAACGGGATAGTCTGAGAAGTCTGACCCTCTGGCTACTGCGTCGGGTTGTCAGGAGAAGTCTGGTGCCAATGTATCAGCAGGGCCTGTAGGATCACCGGGGCCTATGGGGGTGTTTGTTCTCCGGGTGGTCCCTGGGATGTCTCCTGTCTCGGTGTGATGGCGGATGGCACCATAGCTCCGTATGCCTCACATCTACTGCGCAAGTTCATCTCGCCGCAAGAGATAAAACTACATTAAAAGAGTACGGAATCAAACAGGATGCAGATGTTCAAATAATTAAATACAAAGGAGGTTCAAAGGCGATGATCAAGGTGGATGAGATCTAAAAATTTCTATCCTATTGCAGGCTCGCTAGGCATGCTACCATACCACAAGCGATAAACAGGACCTGCATGGGCCACCACTAAAACCATGTCATGCCCCAGTCCCAAAATATATGGAACCAGGCCACGTGGCATTGGCCAGCTGACACATCTCCGAGGATATCCCAATTTAATGGATCCTAACGAAGCGTGCTACGCTGTCCTAAATCTAACAAGTCTAATATTAACAACAGGCAGAGTCTAATCTCATCCACAAATAGCAAGTAAAATACTGAAATGAAAGACTGGAATATAAGAATATAGTCGAATGTCATAGTACAAACCGAAATATGTCCGGTAGGAACAAACCCACTATAAATGATGAAAATAGAGTACTGAAGACTGAAATAAGAGTGTGACTGAAACAACTGCTAACTAGATAAGAAGCTCCAGTCCTAGGTGGAAGGCCTACTAAGATGATCAGGGGTACTCCGATGGAAGGACCTCTAGCTCCTCGTCAAGAGCGTACCTCGTCTCCACACCTGGTCCGTACACAGTGGGGAAATAGGCCACGTCCAGATCAGGAAGATAACCAGGTCCTCAGAGGGACGTAACAAGATACAAAATGTATGCCAGATATAGTACTGAATAAAAATAAAGAAGGTGTGCTAACCATCTAAGTGAATGCAATGTAAGGACAACCTCGGAACGTATAGGTAGGTGTAGGCATAACGTCAAACATCCTCTAGAGTGTGGTATCTGCATCGTCCATCATTCTGAAGAATAAGGTATTTTTATATATATAACGTCCAACACTCTAAGGGACGTGGTATCTGCAATGTAAATACGTCCGTAACATTTCGAAGAGCGCGGTGTCTGAATATTGGAAGTCATCGGGTCTGTGGCTCCTCTAGATACCACGGAGTCCGATGTGTGTATCCCATACGTTTATCAGTTGTCCTCCCCGCCCAATGTAGGTACACAAGTCGAATACACGACGTGTGTATCCCGTATCTATATACCAAGTCACATCTAATTATTACTCTAGATTACGTGCTAGTCCGTGATGCATGTCGTACGCACCGATAGCGAATCGGGTATGCGGACCCGCATCCCAATATGAATGTACCATCATGATACGTGTAAAGTGTCACGGTCTAGGAAGATATCAAAATATCCTTACAGTAGTAAGTGAGTCAGCTAGCAGCTAGGTCAAGTATACTACTCATCGACGCATTCGTCGACTGCACCCGATCAATCTCGGATGCGCACAGTTTATGTATATTGCAACATTTATCATTTAATTTAAACAGTAATCCAGCAAGGTATACTTGCCTGTCCCGGGTAGCTACGAAAGCCAATATCCTACTCCTGAAGTCTCGACTGTACGGTCCAGCAGTCCTATATATGATATAATATTGTCACATCAGTCGCTACAATAACATGACTAAGACACACTACTTGCAGCTATAGCTGACACAGGATCTGGACTGTACAATTTGTGGGACCCCTTAGTACATATATTTATACATAGATATCACAAATATATATATATGTACACTAATACATATTTAAATATATTAAAATAATATGTATGTTTAATAGTACATTTAAAAATAGCACCTATGTGTTATTTAGTAATATACAAATAATTATGTATATATACACATATTCAATAAATACATATATATGTATATAATAGATAATATTCATAATATCATATATTTATACATATACATATATTTAGATACTATTTATGTACATAAATAAATATACACAACATTATTTATATGTGTTTAAATATATATATATATTCATACACATATTAATATTCACAAGTATATATATATATATATATATATATATATATATATTTATAGATATATACTCATATTTATGTACTAAGTACACAATTAAATAATAATATATATATATGTATATAATTACATATATCTATTACAGTAATATACAAAATATATAAAGTATATATATATATATATATATATATATATATATATATATATATATATATATATATATATATATATATATATATATATATATACATATATATATACACACAAATATACATATATACTTATATGTACAAAATATATTAAATATACCAACCAATATATTTATTTATATATTTACACAACATATTTATATGTAATATACCAATATACAAAAAATTATTTCTGAAATATATATATTTTTATATATATATATATTAATATATACATATTAGGTATTTAGTAAATATAAGGTATTTAAACTCAAGTATATATATACTATGTATATACATACATTTATATTTATAAAATAGGTACTTATATATTTATATTATATATAAAATATACTCAGAAAATAGTAATACAGTATATACATACATTTATATACATAAATATTAAGAAATACAAAATAATACATATAATATACTGAATACGTATTCAAATACAGAAAAATACAGAAACTATATATGTATGCATGTATATAACCCTTGCAACATTAAATACATATAAAACTAATAGTACAAATACATAAAATGTTATACCTATACGATGCTCATGTAACCTCCGATTTCCAATTTCCAAAATAATTAGATTTTTAATTATTTTAAAATATCAAGTGTTATAAAATATTTCTCCTTGAAAATTTTTATTTGATTTTGAACGATGTTTGATTGTAGAAGGTAGTTTAAAAATCCTTTATAAAAATCCTTTTTCCTAAGTGACGATGTAGTACAAAATAAATAAATAATAATAATATATATATTCCTCTAGTTTCAAATTTTTATTGGCTTGAAATCATAAAATTATTTATTGGATAAAATTAATTAAAGGACTAGTTGTTTCTTCAAAATAATTTTTATAACTAATGGAATGGTAAATAAATAAATTACGTAGCTTTCCTAAAATATTTTCCGAAATTATAATCTCTTCTTTTTAAATTTTTCAAATTTCCATTTCCTATTAACTAGCCAGCACACCCTCATTTTTCCCACATGAGAAATCCTTTTATATTTAATTCTGGGCCATTCATTATTGGGCCAACCCGCAACCCTTTAACCCACACCATCTCTCCCTATTTAAGTTCTCCTTCTCACCATTCCCAAGAAACCCTAATCTCCTAATTATTAGCTAGCCCCCACAATTTCCCACAAGCCATCATCACCATTTTTGTGCTCGTGACCGTGTGTCCAGCATCACCGTGTCAGCCGTGATGGCCTCGGGTCCGACCCCGGGTGTCCCACCGTATCCATTCATTTCATGTGTCCAGATTTACAGTTTACAACCAGCTTTCCGTGTCCGACGCACCCGGACACCACCTCCACATCCACCACTGTACACACCTACCCCGTGTCCAACACCCGGACACGCCCACAGAGCATCATCCCCGTGTCCGGCAGACCCGGACACGACCCCCTGACACACAGCACCCTAACCCTAGATCTAGCCTTGTCGAGCCGAGCCGCGGAGCACCTCCTCGTCGTCAAGCCCGGTGGCTGCAGGACCTCCACCTCCGCCGAGAAGAACCACCGTGGCCGCGTCGAGCCGTGGCCGCTGAAGCCGGTAGCCGCCGCCGACGTCTCCTCGAAGCCGCCTCCCCTCGAGCGCCGAGCCGCTGCCCTCGAGCGCCGAGCCCGCTGCCCTCGAGCTCCACGCCGCCGCTGCTCTCGAGCGTCCGCCGCCGACGCTTCAGACCGCCACCGCCTCGAGTCGAGACCACCGCTGGAACCAGACCGCCGCCGCCGCGGATTCCCTCATCCGTCGAGCAGATCTGCCTCGAATTTCCACCGCCCGGCCGCTTTGAGATGGGATCTACCGCCGACGCCTTGCCGGTCCGACCCCAGCGGCCCTCCTCCGCGCCGACGCCGGAGACCACCTCGACGTGAGCCCCTCTTCCTTTTTCTTTCTTTCTTCAGTCTTCCTTTTCTTTCTTCAGTCTGTGCTTTTTCTGTGATTAAGTTAGTAATTAATTAATAAATTAGTTAATTAATAAATTAGTTAGATTAGTTAATTAATCATTAGTTAAATTATATAGTTAGTTTAGTTAATTTAAATTAGTTAATTTGATATAGTTTAGTTTAATTAATTATAAATTAATCAGTAGTTAATTATTAATTAATTAGTTTAGTTAATATATGATTTGATTAGTTAATTATTAATAATTAGTAATTAGTTAATTAATTTTTCAGTTAATTAATTTTAATCAGTTAGTTTTTATCAGTTAATTAATTCATTAATCAGTAATTATTATTTAATCAGTAGTTAAATTATTAAACAATTAGTTTATTAAATTACAACATCAGTTTAGTATATATAATTAGTTTATATTAATATGTAATTTGGTTATATTAACATGTATTAGTCTAGTAAATTTATATAATTAGTTAGTAAATAAATAAAATTAGCTTAGTAAATTCATGTAACTAGTTTGGTAAATACTACATAATTAGTTTATTGTTTTAACGTATGAAATTAGTTATGTATTATTTTTGATATATATACAAATATGTATTTTGGTATAAAAAGTATATATGTATATATACATCTACTAGTGTATATACACAGATACGTATTTTTGGTAAATTACTAATAGACACTTATATATATATTATATACGCTTTATGGTATACCAAGTATTAATGTATGTTTCAGTATTAAAAAAATAAATAAATAAATAAATGTATATTGGTATATATATGTATATATAACCATATTTTGGTATATATGCATATAGTATATATATATATATAAACTGTATTGATATATATGTACTTGTAAAACATATTTTGGTATATTACCTGTATATAGTATAGTATTATTTTGGTATGTATGTACATATATATATAATATAAGTTAATATGTATTTTGGTACATGTATACTAGTCTATATGTATAAGTGATGTATAATTTTTCACATAAATAAAATATTTTCCACTTATGTACATACAGTGATACCTCTTCTGTATACTTTGGAATAACTATATATATATGTATTAAATTATTTGTTGATAATATGATTAATTGGTAAATTACTAGGTGACCCTAGTTGACTAGAGCCATGCCTGGCAGAGCCCTGAGTTCATGAAATTGTGATGTGTTAGTGTAGTACCTGATGCAAATGTTGTATTTGATGTATTTTTAGGACTGTTGGTTCCTCCAGACGGTACTCTGGGACAGGACATTGACATTACCAGCTAAGGACCCAAGGCGAGTACATTCTCTGATTAGTTTCTAATTTATGATATCTCCTATGTTCACTGTATCTAGTGTAAATATACATGTTCTTGACACGTTGGTTACACGGACTGGTATACACGGATCTCGTCGTGAGATGTTATTCCTTATTCATGGTGTAGCTTGTACAAGACTTGTTTCCTTGATATCTTGTGCATGTACAGACACTGATTCCCGGAGAGATTTGCTACCTTCCTAGGGAATCCCGTGCCATAGCATACCATGATTGGATCTACTATATCAGTCGGGGGTTTGGGGAGTACTGTAGTGTAGATATGTGATCATACCCAACTATCCATGCATCATAGCTCACCCCACATCTCACGTCGGGTGCGGCCTGACCATCTCCATGCCTCATAGCTGTTACGTGTGATTAGCCTGACCTCTCCATGCATCATAGCTAACCAGCGGTTAGCCTGACCTTTCATGAATCATAGCTAATCACATGTAACCAGTCTGATCAAGTTCCCAAGCCGATCACATGTTAAAGCTAGTACTCAACACACTTAGTCATAGAACTCTTGCTCATGGACATAATGTTTCTTTCCTGCATTTACTTACAGTATTTCTAGTATTTCTCTCATTGTACATTTCTCGTACCTATACATGCATCTGGTATGTTTCCATCTAGAACTGCTACATAGCTTATGTCATTTATATAGAACTGCTATTTAGAGATGTACTTTGCTCCTTCCTGACTGGAAAATATTTTTCCAGACTGTGACCTTAGTAGACTGGTTCCGACACACTTGGGGATTGGAAGTTAATGATTGCAGGTATGATTATGTTGTCTTTAGACTTGTGTTGTTTTCTTTTACTTCTTCAAATTCCTATCGTGCTGTAGTTGTGATTGAGTATGTTGTTGATATTTTATAGTATCATCCGAGTCTCCTTATGGAGTTGGATACTAGCGTGAGATTGTTAGATAGTACTCGACCTAGACAGTGTTCTACCGCCGATGCTGCGGCGTAGGCTGGACGTACCCACGTATTCGTGCCCCTAAACCGGGTGCGGGTCGTGACACGTTTTTAGTGGTGGCCCATGCAGGTCAGACTTCGCTAGTTGTGTAATGTCGTGGTAGTGCGACATCATAGTTGTACTACTGCGTACCTGCTACAGAATATAGGACATAGGATACTAGGATGAGAGAGGATACTCAATCACAAATTCTTGAGAGATTCCTGGGACGACCCCTTGAGAATCTTATTCCAATTTAAATCTTTTTCCCTTGATTTCGTCCGCTCTCGCTTGTTGTCACTGAACTTGATTCTTGTTGAGCAGTTTTTAAATTAAAATCTTGGTATCATTGTTGAGTTTGATTCTTGTTGACCAGTTGTTAACTATTATTTCCTGGTATCGTTGTTGAGTTGATTTCAAATTGAGATGAATTTTTACGGACTAGGATTTATGGTATTATCTGATGACATATATTGATGAGGACAGTGAGGAAGGTAAAACGTCTACTTTGGTTATGGAACCTAGAATTTATCGCAGCCATATTAGCTGTGGTGACGAGAACGTAGGAACCTGACTTGGATGTACATACTATAGTTATGAAGCTTAGAGTCTTTCGCAGCCATACCGGTTGGCGTGGCGAAGATTCTAGACGACATGATTATAGAGTGCATACCTTAGTTACGAAACCTATCGTTTATCGCATCTATGCTTACTGGCGTGGCGAGGATTCTGAGTGTCATAATTTCAGACAGACGTGTATGATTATCAGGTTGTATCCTAAATTGGTTCTTAAAATATCATCTCAAGACTTATCTATTTCTGTTATTCCAGGACTTTGTTCCACCGCTTCTTTCTTTACTAGCAGTAAAGATACCTTCTGGCCTCAATTCAGTCTTTGAGCTCCTATTCCTTGAGGATTTCTTGTTAAGCATGGTAATTAGTGGCTTGTAATTTTGTTTGTGTCTTGTATTAGTATTGACTGTGTTGCTAGTGATTTGTAAGTGTTTCTTAGTTGGGCATGTGAGCAGTAGGCTTTAATCTAGAGTTAGCCCTTAGCATAGTACCTTGTACCAATGATTCTAGGAGTAGTGTCATTAGAGACTGAGAGTTAAGGAGAGTATAGAGTATCAGTGATAATTCTCAGAGTTAGTATCAGAGCCAATTACCCGTCCTGGATAATCATGATTATGTAATTGAGTGATCTATGTAAACGATTAACTATCCAGGAATTGTGTTAAGAATTTATGGAGAATGATGTCCAATTTGATGATTGATATCGAAAATGTTAAAGGTAAAGAAATGTATATGTATAAAGGGTTTAATGAGATGTCATAAGTAGAGAAATATCAGGATTAGTAATGGAAGTTGTGAAGCGTATCACGGATTAGTTTAATAGGCTTTAAAGGATTGAAGAAAATACATATACAACCATCGAGATGAGGAACCATACACATACCCATGAGAGTAAAGAAACATGAGTGTTATAGAGGAAACAGGTGATCATAAGTCTAATGAGCTCGATGAGATAATCCATTAATGCAGCTAGTGATATAATACCAAGAGTGCTAATGATTCTATATCGAGGATTAGTCAAGGATGACGTTAATAACAGTAAGCACTCTGTGTGTTGATAATTAGATGATATACCAATTGACATAAATTAAAATCATGAAAGAAAATACAGTTGATGATGACTTTGATCATTGGAGGTAATAGTGCAAGTGATTCGGGCAGTACAAATTAGTACACAGTTCTAGACAATAGAGGTATTGAGTGCACCTTGAGAATCAGAGACCGTGAGCACTGATATGTACATTGAGGAGTTATAAATTAAAAGGTGGAAATGAATTTTTAATTTTCAGAATTTTAAGGAGTTGAGATTTTATGTTGTTAAAATATTGAGGATTTAAATTTGATTCACTAAACATAGTTAAGGCTACAAAGATGTTAGAAGTGATTAAATTTTATTTCGATGTGAAGTATCTGATGTTGAGGAGGTATATGCATTTTATTTTAAGTTGATCGGGAAGTTAAACCTTGACGATTATTTTGAGGATTAATTTTTGGTAGATGAGAGATATAAATATTAATACATGATTAGTTGATATGGGTACCAGTGTACATGAATGGGAATTTGTTAGTGAATGTGCTAGAGTTAAGTGGTTGATAGCAGATACCGCAAGTAATATGTTAACATGATCCTTCTTCCTTCCTAATGATCCTTTTCTTTCGCCTTTCGATTGATTGATTAATTTTCCTAGTACTATGGTTCACATGCATGATTTTCTTGTTAGAATATAACTAGTAGTACCCCCTAACAGAGACTGAAATACCATGACAAAAGACACATGACCTATATTTTCCTAAATTGCATGGCTGTAAGTAGAATTTTCTTAAACCATGATCATTTGGGTTTTGACCATAGCAAGGATCTATGACAAGGTATGACCGACAAAAAGGGACAAGATGATTAAATTATGGATGAGCATAAATTTAAATAAAGAATTTAGGGGATTGTTATAACAGAGTTGATGGAATCATTGTTTTTGCGAAAATCAAGGTTTGATTGAAATTCGAGGACAAACATTTACTTAAAGGGAGAATTAAGAAATTCACAGAGCCAAAAATTTGAGGATTTGTTAATTTTAAGGAGGTCTTGATATGATTGAATTGATAATTAAAAATTTTTGAAAAATTTGAGAGATTACCATTTTATCTATTTGACTGCAAGATAGAAATTTTATATAGTAGGAATGTTGCATTGAAGATACTGGAAGCATCGCATCGTTGAGTATTTGAGGAAAAAGAAAAGCAGGAAATAAAATCGTAAATGGAATAGAGTCAAATTAAACTCTTGGGATGAGGAGTTAGATTGGAATAAGCATCGATTGAAATTGAGTTAGATGATTGATGAGTGTTTAAAGTTAAATTTTGGGATGCAGATTTTTTAAGTTTTATAAATATGCATTGATTGGATTTCAATTAAAAAGGATTGGATAGTAAATTTTGTATTTAGTTATTTACTCAAAATTTGAGGAGATTATGATACGACTGGAATTCAATTAAAATATTGAGGATTTGAGTAGTAAAAAAAAAAAAAAAAATTTTACATTGGGATAATAAATTCAGAGGATGAAAAAAAAAATATTAGTTCAAATTCGGAAACATTATACATACGGATAAAGAAATATGGAATAAAATGAAGCTCATGGTAAAGAAGATTATAATATAATTGATTATGGGATCATATAATTGAAGGTCGTAAGGTAAGATCATGGTATATTGAGGTTGTGATTTAAATTAAAATCTTGACCATGACAGTAACATTTGAAATCGAAGAAAATAATCGAGGTATAGTTGATGTGAAGATAAACAAACTCGAATTTGATGATAAGGATTTTGGATATGTAATAAATTTTGATTCAGAAATTCTAAGATCTAATCTAATAAAGTTTGTGGAATTTGAAACTTTATAGATATTAGTTAATGATGAATCACAAGATTGAGAAAAGTAAAATGAACGAGGAAAAAGGAAGGATTATTTTCAGAAGGTAGTAAAGACTACTCTTTTTCCTAGAAATCAAGAAAGGCGATTAGATGTCTCTTGATTACATTCTGAAGGATGTATTTAAGTTCTTAAATCAAATTGTCGACCGTATCTTTCGGATTAGCTATAACCTTCATGTCTATATCATTCTTTATACTGGGTCTTCCTTGGTTTAGTTACTTTGAAAAGGTAACGTGCATTATTCCAATTATCTGTTTTTGTGATCATGTCTACTTCCCAAAACCTAAACTTTCTAGAGGATTCAAGGCCGAGCCATAATTCCTTCAAGTTATTCCTGTCTTAAACCATATTTTCTTTTTCTTCATGTTTCCTTCTGTTTGGTAAATATTTTTCCTTATAGAAATATTTTCTTCAATGATATATTCATCATTTTGAACAACAAATTTTTCTATCCTAGTCACCCCTAAAATTTCGAGGACGAAATTTTTCTAAGGTGGATAGACTTGTAACCTCCGATTTCCAATTTCCAAAATAATTAGATTTTTAATTATTTTAAAATATCAAGTGTTATAAAATATTTCTCCTTGAAAATTTTTATTTGATTTTGAACGATGTTTGATTGTAGAAGGTAGTTTAAAAATCCTTTATAAAAATCCTTTTTCCTAAGTGACGATGTAGTACAAAATAAATAAATAATAATAATATATATATTCCTCTAGTTTCAAATTTTTATTGGCTTGAAATCATAAAATTATTTATTGGATAAAATTAATTAAAGGACTAGTTGTTTCTTCAAAATAATTTTTATAACTAATGGAATGGTAAATAAATAAATTACGTAGCTTTCCTAAAATATTTTCCGAAATTATAATCTCTTCTTTTTAAATTTTTCAAATTTCCATTTCCTATTAACTAGCCAGCACACCCTCATTTTTCCCACATGAGAAATCCTTTTATATTTAATTCTGGGCCATTCTTTATTGGGCCAACCCGCAACCCTTTAACCCACACCATCTCTCCCTATTTAAGTTCTCCTTCTCACCATTCCCAAGAAACCCTAATCTCCTAATTATTAGCTAGCCCCCACAATTTCCCACAAGCCATCATCACCATTTTTGTGCTCGTGACCGTGTGTCCACCATCACCGTGTCAGCCGTGATGGCCTCGGGTCCGACCCCGGGTGTCCCACCGTATCCATTCATTTCATGTGTCCAGATTTACAGTTTACAACCAGCTTTCCGTGTCCGACACACCCGGACACCACCTCCACATCCACCACTGTACACACCCACCCCGTGTCCAACACCCGGACACGCCCACAGAGCATCATCCCCGTGTCCGGCAGACCCGGACATGACCCCCTGACACACAGCACCCTAACCCTAGATCTAGCCTTGTCGAGCCGAGCCGCGGAGCACCTCCTCGTCGTCAAGCCCGGTGGCTGCAGGACCTCCACCTCCGCCGAGAAGAACCACCGTGGCCGCGTCGAGCCGTGGCCGCTGAAGCCGGTAGCCGCCGCCGACGTCTCCTCGAAGCCGCCTCCCCTCGAGCGCCGAGCCGCTGCCCTCGAGCGCCGAGCCCGCTGCCCTCGAGCTCCACGCCGCCGCTGCTCTCGAGCGTCCGCCGCCGACGCTTCAGACCGCCACCGCCTCGAGTCGAGACCACCGCTGGAACCAGACCGCCGCCGCCGCGGATTCCCTCATCCGTCGAGCAGATCTGCCTCGAATTTCCACCGCCCGACCGCTTCGAGATGGGATCTACCGCCGACGCCTTGCCGGTCCGACCCCAGCGGCCCTCCTCCGCGCCGACGCCGGAGACCACCCCGTCGTGAGCCCCTCTTCCTTTTCCTTTCTTTCTTCAGTCTTCCTTTTCTTTCTTCAGTCTGTGCTTTTTCTGTGATTAAGTTAGTAATTAATTAATAAATTAGTTAATTAATAAATTAGTTAGATTAGTTAATTAATCATTAGTTAAATTATATAGTTAGTTTAGTTAATTTAAATTAGTTAATTTGATATAGTTTAGTTTAATTAATTATAAATTAATCAGTAGTTAATTATTAATTAATTAGTTTAGTTAATATATGATTTGATTAGTTAATTATTAATAATTAGTAATTAGTTAATTAATTTTTCAGTTAATTAATTTTAATCAGTTAGTTTTTATCAGTTAATTAATTCATTAATCAGTAATTATTATTTAATCAGTAGTTAAATTATTAAACAATTAGTTTATTAAATTACAACATCAGTTTAGTATATATAATTAGTTTATATTAATATGTAATTTGGTTATATTAACATGTATTAGTCTAGTAAATTTATATAATTAGTTAGTAAATAAATAAAATTAGCTTAGTAAATTCATGTAACTAGTTTGGTAAATACTACATAATTAGTTTATTGTTTTAACGTATGAAATTAGTTATGTATTATTTTTGATATATATACAAATATGTATTTTGGTATAAAAAGTATATATGTATATATACATCTACTAGTGTATATACACAGATACGTATTTTTGGTAAATTACTAATAGACACTTATATATATATTATATACGCTTTATGGTATACCAAGTATTAATGTATGTTTCAGTATTAAAAAAATAAATAAATAAATAAATGTATATTGGTATATATATGTATATATAACCATATTTTGGTATATATGCATATAGTATATATATATATATATAAACTGTATTGATATATATGTACTTGTAAAACATATTTTGGTATATTACCTGTATATAGTATAGTATTATTTTGGTATGTATGTACATATATATATAATATAAGTTAATATGTATTTTGGTACATGTATACTAGTCTATATGTATAAGTGATGTATAATTTTTCACATAAATAAAATATTTTCCACTTATGTACATACAGTGATACCTCTTCTGTATACTTTGGAATAACTATATATATATGTATTAAATTATTTGTTGATAATATGATTAATTGGTAAATTACTAGGTGACCCTAGTTGACTAGAGCCATGCCTGGCAGAGCCTTGAGTTCATGAAATTGTGATGTGTTAGTGTAGTACCTGATGCAAATGTTGTATTTGATGTATTTTTAGGACTGTTGGTTCCTCCAGACGGTACTCTGGGACAGGACATTGACATTACCAGCTAAGGACCCAAGGCGAGTACATTCTCTGATTAGTTTCTAATTTATGATATCTCCTATGTTCACTGTATCTAGTGTAAATATACATGTTCTTGACACGTTGGTTACACGGACTGGTATACACGGATCTCGTCGTGAGATGTTATTCCTTATTCATGGTGTAGCTTGTACAAGACTTGTTTCCTTGATATCTTGTGCATGTACAGACACTGATTCCCGGGGAGATTTGCTACCTTCCTAGGGAATCCCGTGCCATAGCATACCATGATTAGATCTACTATATCAGTCGGGGGTTTGGGGAGTACTGTAGTGTAGATATGTGATCATACCCAACTATCCATGCATCATAGCTCACCCCACATCTCACGTCGGGTGCGGCCTGACCATCTCCATGCCTCATAGCTGTTACGTGTGATTAGCCTGACCTCTCCATGCATCATAGCTAACCAGCGGTTAGCCTGACCTTTCATGAATCATAGCTAATCACATGTAACCAGTCTGATCAAGTTCCCAAGCCGATCACATGTTAAAGCTAGTACTCAACACACTTAGTCATAAAACTCTTGCTCATGGACATAATGTTTCTTTCCTGCATTTACTTACAGTATTTCCAGTATTTCTCTCATTGTACATTTCTCGTACCTATACATGCATCTGGTATGTTTCCATCTAGAACTGCTACATAGCTTATGTCATTTATATAGAACTGCTATTTAGAGATGTACTTTGCTCCTTCCTGACTGGAAAATATTTTTCCAGACTGTGACCTTAGTAGACTGGTTCCGACACACTTGGGGATTGAAAGTTAATGATTGCAGGTATGATTATGTTGTCTTTAGACTTGTGTTGTTTTCTTTTACTTCTTCAAATTCCTATCGTGCTGTAGTTGTGATTGAGTATGTTGTTGATATTTTATAGTATCATCCGAGTCTCCTTATGGAGTTGGATACTAGCGTGAGATTGTTAGATAGTACTCGACCTAGACAGCGTTCTACCGCCGATGCTGCGGCGTAGACTGGACGTACCCACGCATTCGTGCCCCTAAACTGGGTGCGGGTCGTGACAGCTCATGCCCAGGGGGACCCGGTTGTTGACCGTCAACGGCGGGGATGGTCGGACGGAGCTTCGGCAGGGCTCGGGGGGTTCGGCAGCAACAACAGCGGTCTGGAGTCGTCGACGCTACGGGGGGAGTGCGGCCAGGTGCGGCGTCGACTGGCACTGGAAGTTGGCGGGGACGAAGGTGGTTGGCCGGGGGAGAGGTCAGTGGAGTTGGACGGCCAGGCGTGCAGCGGTGGCGAAGAAATCGGAGGTCGGGTGGTCGGCTCAAGCTCGGGGAGGGGTGAGCTCGGGTTGAGGACGAGGTTGCTGGGGGTGGCTGTAGGCGGCTAGGCGGCGGGTGGCGGTGGCTAGAGTTAGGGGAGAGGTCATCGGAGGGGGCCGAGTGGTTGAGGGGGTGGCCGGAGGCGGTGGCTGGACGGGAGAGGGCGACGGGAAAGCTGGGTTGGGATAGGGCTCGGGCTGAAGGTTTTTAGTGAAATAGGGTTTTGGTAGTGTTTCTCCTTGGTTTGTGTGCATTTAATGAGGTGTAAGGAGCCCTATATGTAGGAGAAAGAGTGGGTATCCTGTATTTGGATTAGGGCCGACTGTGTAAAATTTTTGGGGAGTTGGGGAGCTCCATCATGATGAGGGTAGGGCTAGGAATTAAGCTTTTCAAATGGAGGGTCATGATGTGCCCATCCAAAAGTAGTGCAAGTACATAAAAAATAGGAGGAAATTAAATATGAACCGGTTCAAGGAATGTAGGTTCTTTCTCCATGTGGTTGGGCCAATGAGAGGGGGGCACCTCATTGCAATTTTGCACAAAGGCACCTGAACAAATTAGAATTTGCACAAATTCTGGAATTGGAGATTTGATGTAACAAAACACCATGTTTGGTATTTTGTATTGGGCTAGGATGGTGTATGGTGTTTTATATGAGGCTTGTGGGTGTGTGTGTGAGTTTGGATTGGAGTTGGATTAAATTTAAATGAGGTTATGTCACCACATTAATTAATTCATAATTAATGCACCGGGTGTCTCTAAATTAATTTAACAAATACCGGGGGGTCTAACTTGGGTTGGACAAGGGTCATTAGGTGGTAGGCTCAGGGTAAAATAATGTCATGATCTGGGTTGGTCAAATCGGGTTGAGGTCGGGTCTCAATTTCGATTGGAACGGACAACGAACGTAAATACACAATTTATTTAATTTGCGTACGGACGTTTGTACCGACTTTTGTGCGACTAAAATCAGGCACGAAAATTAGTATCTGGGGGTTGCTCAAGGTTCATTATGATAGGTTAGTATGTCTAGGCCAAGTATGTGGAATTTGTTTCATGGTAACAGCTAGGGTAGTATCCTAAATATCGGGACAACAGCAAGGTGTCCTAAATAACAAAAACACTGCACAAATATTACAATACTATGTAATAAATGTTAATTATATCTAGTTAACCCTAATTATGCTATCTAGGTTAATTAAACCTAGAGGAGGAGCTAGAGGTCCTTCCATCGGGGTTTCCCTGATCATCTTAGTAGGCCTTTCGCCTAGGACTGGAGCTTCTTATCTAGTTAGCAGTTGTTTCAGTCACACTCTTATTTCAGTCTTCAGTACTCTATTTTTATCATTTATAGTGGGTTTGTTTCCACCGAACATATTTCGGTTTGTACTATGTCATTCGACTATGTTCTTATATTCCAGTCTTTTATTTCAGTATTACTTGTTGTTATTTGTGGATGAGATTAGACTCTGCTTGTTGTTGATATTAGACTTGTTAGATTTAGGACAGCGTAACACGCTTCGCTAGGATCCATTAAATTGGGATATCCTCAGAGACGTGTCAACTGGCCAATGCCACGTGGCCTGGTTCCATATATTTTGGGACTGGGGCGTGACATGGTTTTAGTGGTGGCCCATGCACAAATATTATAATACTATATAATAAATGTTAATTATATCTAGTTAACCTTAATTATGTTATCTAGGTTAATTAAACCTAAATTTTGGTTGAGGGAGTTTACACTTGGCTAACCTGTAAGCCCTTTGAGAACGTCGTCTCGATCACATAAGGACCTTCCCATTTGGGCTAAAATTTACCCTAACTTCTGTGAGTAAGAATCATCGGCCTTCTTACGGCTAAAACTAGCTCGCCAACTTTGAACACTCTTTCCTTTACTTTTTGATTAAAAGCTCTGAAATGCATGCTTGGTAGAACGCGATGCGCTGTTGATCTTGGAGGCATTTCTCGTCTAATCCTTCTAGCTCTTGAAGCATTAAAAGGTCGTTCTTTTCTTGAGTCAGCTCATTAGCCACGGCTATCCTGAGCGACGGAATCTGGATTTCGATGGCGAGAACTGCTTCACTCCCATAAACCAGTGAGAATGGGGTATAACCTGTCGGTGCTTGTACCATTGTGCGGTATGCCCAGAGACATTTTCCCAGCTTCTCATTCCAATCCCTCTTGTTCGAAGAGACAAACTTTTTCAAGAGCTTGATAATGGTTTTGTTGAAAGCTTCCGCCAAACCATTAGCAGCAGGATTATATGCCATAGAGGCCATATTTTGTATTCGATTTTTATCGCAAAATCGATGAAACGCTTGGCTGATAACCTGAGGCCCATTGTCGTGAATTATCCTCCGGGGTATCCCGAAGCGATAAATGACGTGATGCTTGATGAAGCTGATCACATTAGATGCCTTCACCTCATCAAGAGGGATTGCCTCTGCCCATTTGGAGAAATAATCCGTGATGGCCAGTATGAACCGGTGACCTTTGGAAGAAGACGGGTGAATAGGACCAATGATATCCATACCCCATGCTTCGAAAGGCCAGGATGCAACCGTAGGATGTAGATATTCAAAAGGTTGATGGATAAAGTCTGCATGGACCTGACAGGCTCTGCACTGTCTTACATACTTTATTGTATCTGTGATCATAGTAGGCCAGTAGTAGCCCATTCTCCTGATGCGATCTTGTAGCTTAGGACCGGGTTGATGCGCTCCGTATACGCCGTCATGAGCTTCACGGATCATCCGATGTGCTTCATCACCAGAGAGACATCGTAATAATAGTCCGTCATAAGACTGGCGATATAGACATTGTGAAGATGCGTCGAAATAGAAGCGCAATGATCGTCTTTTAACGGATACTGCTTCTTTAGGGTCTTCTGGTAAAATTCTGTATGCTACAAAATCTATAAAGGGACTTCTCCAGTCTCTCTTTGGAAGATCTGTGTCCACCGCGTTGCTGTGTTCTATATGAATATTATTTTTCACACAGAATAAATCTCTGTTAAGAAGGATTACCGAATTCTGCCTTCTTATAGGGGTAGCTAAATCTACAGCTAGACTGGCTAGGGTATCAGCTTCCAGATTCTGAGATCGAGGTACATGCTCTAGGAAGAATCATTTGAATGTCATGGCTATCTCGACCATTGCTCGGTGATAGGGGATGAGGTTTGGATTTCGGACTTCATATATTCCTCTGACTTGATTGACGATCAGTAGAGAATCACCGAAAGCTTCCAGAGATTCGATGCCCAATTCTTTAGCGACTTGGAGCCCGATAAGTACAGCGTTATACTCTGCCACATTATTAGAACAGGGCTCGCTAAGATAATATGCTCGGTAGATGACGAGTTTATCAGGAGTAACCAGGAAAATTCCTACTCCTGAAACCACGTATCGCCTGGGACCAGTTCTGGAGGCACCATCGAAGAGTAGTTGCCAGGCATCGCCTTCCATTGCGGAATTATATTCTGCAACTTCGTCGGGAATGTCCTCGTACAGTTTGGAGGCCTCCGGGATCGGATGAGCGGCTAGAAAATCAGCCAATGCTTGGCCTTTGACGGACTTCTGAGGGATGTACACCATGTCATACGGCGTTAATAACATCGCCCAAGTCGCAAGTCAGGAATTAAGAACGTTTGGCTTGTTCATCAGCACCCGAAGGGGATTGATCCTGGAGATAATGTGAATGGTTTGGCCTGTGACATAGTATCGTGTTTTCTGGATAGCGAACATCAGAGCCAAGCATTCTTTCTCTACTAGGTTGTACCGGTGTTTGGCTCCGACCATCATCCTGTTGAGGTAGTAGATAGCCTGTTCATAACCCATATCTTTCTTTTGTGCAAGAAGAGCTCCCAGAGAATGATCCATTGCTCGAATATACAGCACGAATGGTTTTCCTATGACTGGAGGCACCAGAACTGGCAGACTAGTGAGGTAGCTTTTGATATCGTTAAACGCTTGTGGACATGCTTCATCCCATATGAAGGATACACCTTTCTTCATGAGACGAGGGAAGGGCTGACATCTCCCAGAGAGATTGGATATGAATCTCCGGATATAAGCCAGACGACCTTGAAATCCCCTAAGTTCTCTCAGATTACGGGACGGTCGTATTTCTAAGATGGCCTTAACTTTATCAGGGTCCACTTGACTGCCTTTGGCGGTAATGACAAATCCCAGAAATTTGCCACTAGATACACCCAGAAAGGACTTTGTAGGATTCATTTTGAGTTGATGTTGGCGCATCAATTCAAATACTGTCTTCAAGTCTTGGATGTGATTATTCTTGAGGCGGCTTTTGACAGCTATATCGTCCACGTAATACTCCACTGTCTTGCGTAAATGCTCATAGAATATGTTACTCATAGTCCGTTGGTACGTAGCCCCGGTATTCTTCAATCCAAAGGGCATGACCGTATAGCAATATACCCCCAATGGTGTCCGGAAGGCAGTGTGCTTTTCGTCCTCAGGATGCATCTTGATTTGATTGTATCCTGAAAATCCGTCCATGAAAGACAAACGTTCAAAATCGTATTTATTGTCAATCATGACGTCTGTGATGGGAAGAGGAAACTCATCCTTGGGGCAGGCTGCATTCAGATCTCGGTAATTGATGCAGACACGTACTTTCCAATTTTTCTACATGACCGGGACAACATTGGCGACCCAGTCGGGATGTTGTTCTTCCCGGATGAAACCGCAGGCTATCAACTTCTTGACTTTAACTTCGATGGCGTCCACCATATCCGGGCGGAACCGGCATTGGTGCTGCTTCACAGGCTTTGAATCGGGCAATATAATGAGCTTATGAGTAGCCACCTTTGGATCAAGGCCTGGCATGTCTTCATAATTCCACACAAAGACGTCGATATATTCTTTTATCAGCTGGATAATTTCTTCCCTTTCTTCTTTGGAATGGTTGTTACTGATAAATATTGGCTTTGGTGAAAGTTCATCCCCAACGTCAATCTGGATAACTTCATCTTCAGTGGGAGGTTCTCTCTGCTCGAAGCAAAATTCCCATTGTGTATCCATCTGTTGAGCCCAAGAGTCATTCTCAAATGGTTCGGATACTTGCTTGTCTGCTTCGAAGGAATCTGTCACTACCATATTTACTAATAATGTTCGTTCGAGAGCATCAGATGAGTCAGAAGACGAGGAGCCATTCTGAGAAGAGGAAGAGATATCCTCGTTTGACTGAGAAGTTGCAAGGGAGGTGGTATACCCTAACCCGAAACTGGTTCGTTGATAGTAGGGATCTCCGTGCAGCGGTATTCGTCTGCCTTTTTCGTAGTTGAGACCTGGTTTTAGCTTCAAGTCATAACCCATACTTTGCATGATCTTTCGAGCTTGCAGGCTGTATCTGTGAACTTGAATTTTGCCAGCATCATCATCAAAAGAATCTTCTTGTACAGTCGATTCATTGTGCCTGCGGCCAAAGACTATTGAATGCTGACTACTGCGAGTAGGCGGGACAATGAAGATATAATCCTCATGCGGTCCATATGTCATGGTGACATTGGATGATGACGCTACTTCCCACATATACGGATGATAAGAGTCTATAACTTCCAAGAATTTTTGCGCTATAGGTTCTATATCGTCGTGGGGAGAGGATTCCTGATTTGGAATTCGAGCATCAATATACTGGAAAAGAGGGTATTTATTATCATCTGAAACTTCATTCCCGGTTGCGTTTACATCAATCGACTACCTGTTGTGCCGAAGGTTGATGACCAAGGGTAGAGGCTTCTGGTTCAAAGTGATCACTAGAGGATCACCCCCTTTTTCTGACCTAGTTTTGTTCAGGTGGATGGCCATAGGCTCCATGGCTTTTGGACGAGTAGTCCGTCCTTTCACCTTGATTGACAGAGGTTGCTTGGCAGAGGGTTCTTCTGGCTCCCGGTGGGATTTCTTCTCTGCTTCGGCTGATACCTCTTCCGTACAGTCTTGAGAGTACAATACGACATCAGAGTTGTAGGATCCTACTCCTCTAAATTGGTTCCGGTCAGCAAACTCTGTTTGTACTGTTCCTTGGGCATCTACATATTTAAAGCATTGATGTAGAGTCGAAGGAACGATGTTGTGGTCGTGGATCCAAGGTCTTCCCAACAGAATATTGTAGGACACCTCTGAATCAATGATATAGCATGTAGCCACTGATCTAAGGTCGCCAATCTGAATCCTCAGACGAATTTTTCCCAACGGCTTACTCTTCCTGGCGTTGAAACCCACGATTGTAGTGGTGGTCTAAGCCAATTCGCTGGTAGGAATCCTCAGTGGTCTGAGCAGACTATGAGGAATGATGCTGATTGACGATCCCGGATCTATGTGAATTCGGTCGACCTCCATGGAACCAACGTACCTGGTGTAATAGAGGGGTCTGTCATGCTTGTTATGCTTTAACAGCATGTCATATTGGGTGAAAGTGATATTCGGGACCACCTCCATCACACTGTGGCATTGAGGGCATGCCACTGGTTCTTCGTCAGGGGACTTGAACTGGGTCAAGTACGCATCCGCCTGCATCAATGCTTCACTCAGGGCTTGATGAGTGTCTTGGGAGAGCCTGAGTAGTTCAAAGATGGACAACATGGCTGGTGTATTAGCTAGTTGGGCCAGAATATCGAAGTTGTAGGGCTTCTCTAAACCTTTATTTTGAATATTCTTCACAGGTTTATCGAAGCGCACTTCTTTTTGCTTTCCCTTGTCCGTCGAAGTTGGTCTCGAAGGACCGGTCTCTAGTGTGGCGTGCTCTGGTTCTAAAGGCTTAGTAGCTGAAGCGTCCGTCGGTACATCATCCTGACTTGCTCCATAGTCCTTGAGGTAAGCTTTCCCTGAACGGGTTCTAGTAGACAAGAACTCGAAAAGTTTGTTCAGAGGTAATATGAACATGACAAACTCTCTGGGGTTGTGACTCCATCGGGGATGGAGGTATACATCTGCTCAGAAGTAATATGGACATGGCAGTTTTTGTGGACTCAACACCACTGGCGTACTTAGAGTTTAAGTACGGGTGTTAAGTTGAGATAAAAACCGATATCAGAGGTAATATGAATATGATAATCGATAGCCAAGAACTCTGAAAGTTTGTTCAGAGGTAATATGAACATAAAAAACTCTCTGGGGTTGTGACTCCATCGGGGATGGAGGTATACATCTGCTCAGAGGTAATATGGACATGGCAAGTTTTGTGGACTCAACACCACTGGCGTACTTAGAGTTTAAGTATGGGTATTAAGTTGAGATGATAACCGATATCAGAGGTAATATGAACATGATAATCGATAACCAAGAACTCGGAAAGTTTGTTCAGAGGTAATATGAACATGACAAACTCTTGAGTTGAAGAAATAAAATATTTGGACAATAATTCACTATGGATTTATTTTTTCTGAGTGAGGATAGTCCTGAAGAATTCATTGGGAAAATTTAGGGACTCTTCATCAGGTATATTCCTGAGGAGAGCAAATTGTTATTGCAATGATCATTCTTTTGTTTACAGATGCAAAGTGATGACTTTGGCGTCAATGAACTACTGGATTCTCCTTTTTAGTACATAGCACGCTTTTGTAGGATGTTGAGTATACCGATGAAAGAGACAATAGTCTGGGTCATCAACTTTGCTAGCCCTCCCAGGATATCTGATGTTGGGAAGCTGAAGCTTGCGTTACTCCATCAACATATTGAAGATTTCAATGATGTCATCTTCTTTGCAGGAGAAAGTCCCTTTTGGCCTTCGGGCTCCTTATGTCTGAGTTTTACGGTCTTGGGGGAAGATCCTTTTTGTTGCATCGTCTTCGGATTCCGGAGGAATTCTACCCCAAGCTTTGGATGCTGCCCTGCTTTGTCGAGATAGGCTACCCCCAGACATGCCATGGCGTTTGCCCACAGAAGTTGATTTAGTAGGACCTGCCTCTGGTGTTACAGGATCGAACTATGGAGGTTTGGAGTTTGTGAGGGACGCAGTATACCCTAACCCAAAATGAGCTTGTTGACAGTAAGAATTACCCCGCAACGGTATTCGTCCGCCTCTTCCATAGTTGAGGCCTGGTTTCAACTTTAAATTATAACCCATGCTTTTGTATAATTTTTAAAGCTTGTGGGCTATATCTGTGGATTTGCATTTTGCTACCCTCAGACTTGCGAAGTTCTTCCTGTACAATCAGACTGTTCCGCATGCGCCCGAAGACTATTGGATGCTGGTAGTCGCGAGTTGGAGGAATAATAAAGATAGAATCTTCATGTGGCCCACCTGTCATGACGACATTCGATATTGATGCATCTTCCCACATGATCTTCCTACATTTGACAGTTAGGGGAACTGAAGTCTATTTATGACTCCTGTCTTTACGCTTCTGGATTAGAACTTCACGCAAGTCAGGAGTTTTAACAAAAGAAGAAGAAGAAGATGGCTTGTTCCTTCTGTTCGCATCAGTAGGCATGCGGATGTTGGGAACCAAAGTTTTTCCTATGCCTCCTGTATACAACAGGTTGGCCATCTAGGTAGCGGATAATCCCCGAGGAGTTTGTCTTTCTGCAAATTGAGCCTTTTTTACGCTGAGGGACTTCTCCTGGCGTAATTCTGGCTGGCGTAAAGCCGAGGAGGTCCTCAGTCGTCCGTCAGCTCCTCGCGTAATCCGGAGGGCAGGCAAATTCTTCCCTTGCTGGCGTAAAGGCCGAGAAGTTGAGTATTCTGCCGCTTGCTTTCCCTTGCGTAGATTGTAGGGATCATCTGCTTTTCCGTGAAAGACAGATGCATTTTTACGCATGGAGCGCGTTTGGAACTTCTGATTTGGCGCTAAGGCACTGTCAGAAATTATGTCTATTTCGCCAGGGACGGGAGACTGGTTTCTATGCGCAGAGCGTAGTGTAGGCTTCTGGACTAGCGCTGAGGCATTGTCCGAAGTTTCGTCTATTCCGCCAGGGACGGGAGACTGAATTTTATGCGCAGAGCACGATGTGTACTTCTGGACTAGCGCTGAGGCATTGCCAGAAGTTTTGTCCGCCCTGTCAGAGACAGGCGATTGAATTTTATGCGTAAGGCGCAGAGGGAGCATTGCTACAACCTCGTTGGTCGAAGAAATCGGAGAGGTCAGAGAGTCGACAGGAATGGTAGAGGATGTCTTGGGCATCCAGACCTTACGCAGTTTCCTGTTATCTTGGACAGAGAGAGAGTGGGAGCTACCCCCTGTTCGAAGCATGTCTTCGTAGGCGGACTGGTCGAACTGGACGACCAGTGTCTTCTTCACAGATCCCACGGATACCGCATCGTGTTGAGCAATTGCTTCCTCGTCAGAAGAGAAAGTCATCTCCCCAGCAGAGTCGCCATCTTATTTCGATTAAAATAAACGAAAGGATCGTTAAAGGAAAAACGACGGGTTCTTTATTACGAAAGAAAACCCTTGCTCTTTGGTTTACAAACAAGCTTGTACAATTTTGATCCTACAGGAGGAATGTCGAAGTACAATTTATTTAATCTGGGTAAATATTGCTATAGGAGTCTGATCTGCAGTCGATCACTTTAGCCCTTGGACCACACGATGATAAAGAAGTGTCGTAGAAGACAAAAAGCAGCTTTGAAGGTTGCTGTAGAGAGTGGATGCTCGATGCCAAAGTCGTCGATCCCTACCCTTCGCCTGAGCTCTGGATTCTTCTCACTCTCTCGACCGTTCTCTCCACCAATTTTTGACCTTCAATCCTCGACCTTGGATCTGATACTGGATTTCTTGACCAATTTTTCGGCCTTGACCTCTGTTGATAGAGGTCTCTATTTATAGAGTTTTAGTGACAGTGACCACTCAGTCGGTGTAGAAACCGAGTAGTGGAAAGTATAACACCCTTTTACACGATGGTTATAATAACCATTGCCTGCGTATAGATGATCTTTTGAATGAGCGTGTGACGCGTGTCCAACTAAGCGACAACGCGTATAACTGCTGCAAAGATCACGGCGTAGAAGCCACGTAGGTAGTTATCCTTTGTGTAGAAGAGGTTGGCGTAGAAGCCAATAACTGTCACCATGGCGTAGAAGCCGAGTAGGCGTAGAAGGCGAGGAGGCGTAGGAGCCGAGTAGTCATAGAGGCCGAGTAGGCGTAGAAGCCGAATAGGCGTAGGAGCCGAGTGGTCATAGAGGCCGAGTAGGCGTAGAAGCCGAGATGATGTGGACATTTTAGCCGGAATTACAGCTCTTAGAGATATAATCAAATCTCTTGTATTAAATGCAGAGATCTGCCCCTATCCTACGCATTAAATACAGAGACGTGTCTTCAAAGATTTGTTGTCCCAAAAATTTGCCATCATTCTGCGTATCAAATGTAGATACGTGCCTCAAACCCTGTACGAAGAGGAACTGCTGACGTGGCAGGCTGTTTGCCTTCTGGGGAGCGTAAGAAGCTTACGTCTGCCTGTGTAAAACTGGGAAGCATATCTCCTTGTATGCGTAAGAGCAGTTTACGCAAAGGGAATGTCACTAGACGTTGGTTTGGTGATATTTAATCAATTCCCCTGCATTAAATGCAGAGATCCGCCATTTATCATGTGCATTAAATGTAGAGGCATGTTTTGAAGGTCTGCCACCCTTCTGTGCATAAAATGCAGAAGCGTGCCTTTCTGTCAGTATTTGGCACCTTAAATGCAGAGACGTGCCTCATGAACCTGTCACCGCTCTGCGCATTTAATGCAGAGACGTGCCTCGAGCCCTGTAGGAAGAGCAGCTTTTGACTTGGCAGGCTGTTTGTCTTCTGCGGAGCGTAAACAGCTGACATCTGCCTGTGTAAAACTAGGTGGCGTATCCCCTTGTATACGTAACAGCGGTTTACGTCGAGGAAATAGCAGTAAATGACAGCCTGGGTTGCAGTGCTGCTCCATCATTATAGCCGTCGTCTGGGGAGTAGTGGAGTACTCTTTGTCAGGAGTCAGACGTCAGGTTCACTGCACTATTTCTCAGGTTCATTGCACGACTTGTTAGGTTCATTTCGGGGAATACGAAGCGTCCCTCGTACACTTTAATGCTGTATTAAAAGCTGGTGAGTTTTACGCCATAAAGGCGATGTAGCACCCTTTTTACGCTGAAGTAGCCTGGACATACTGCACTACGCGGATGGTCCTCAAGCTTATATTTTATGATGTGCTCAGCGAAAAAGCTCTGTTGCACATTGATGGCTCTAAGGTCCTCTGTTTACGCTGCCCTGCCTCAACACGCTGCGTACAGCTATCCAACCTATTTTTTATGCTTTTACATCTGTTTGATCAATTGAGTGGAGCCAAGGTATTTTCTAAGATAGATTTGAGATCAGGCTACCATCAGGTGAAGGTAAAGCCGGAGGACATACCGAAGACTGCTTTTAGAACTCGGTATAGTCTGTACGAGTTTATGGTGATGCCGTTTGGTTTGACTAATGCACCGGCGGTATTTATGAACTTGATGAACAAGGTGTTCCACCAGTACCTTGACAAGTTCGTGGTGGTGTTCATCGACGACATACTCATATACTCAAGGACACCGGAGGAGCATAAGGAGCATTTGAGGATTGTGTTGGATGTGCTGAGGAAGGAGAAGTTATATGGGAAGTTGTCCAAGTGTGCATTTTTCTTGGACAAGGTGGAGTTCTTGGGGCATGTTGTGACTGGTGATGGTATTTCAGTGGATCTGAAGAAAATTTCAGTAGTGGAATCTTGGACGACTCCGAGTTCGGTAGCAGAGATCAGAAGTTTCTTGGGATTGGCACGCTACTACAGGAAGTTTGCACAAGATTTTTCAAGGATTGTCGAGCCGATGACCAGACTCACAAGGAAGGATGTAGAGTTTGTTTGGACGGAGGATTGCCAGGTTGCTTTTGAGGAGTTGAAGAAGAGGTTGACGTCTACTCCTATTTTGACATTGCCATTAGGGTTCGGAGGTTTCACTATTTATAGTGATGCATCGGGGAAGGGTTTAGGTTGTGTTCTTCAGCAGCATGGGAAAGTGATTGCCTATGCATCCAGGCAATTGTGTCCTCATGAAAAGAACTATCCTACCCATGATTTAGAATTGGCAGCCGTCATATTTGCTCTGAAGTTATGGAAACATTATTTGTACGGAGAGCGTGTGGAGATCTTCACAGACCACAAAAGCTTGAAGTACGTTTTCACGCAGAAGGAGTTGAACATGAGGCAGCGTCAGGGGTTGGAACTGATGAAGGATTTTGATATCTCTTTGCAATATCTTCCTGGGAAAGCCAATATAGTCGCCGATGCTTTGAGCAGGTATCCGGTAGCTATGTTCTTGACCCAGGATCGATATTTATTGGAGGACTTGGAGAGCTTGGGCATTGAGGTGATTGTTTCTGGTGGTGCTATACAGATGTGGGGACTGCAGATACACTCAGATTTGATGGACAGGATTAAGGCATCACAGTATGATGATGTATCTCTGAGGAGAATATCACGACTCGCACCCGGAATTTGGGCATGAGTCATGGGTACGTCCAGCCTACGCCGCAGCATCGGCGGTAGAACGCTGTCTAGGTCTCCACATATAAAATATCCTGTGAATAGTCTCAACTCCGTACGGAGGACAATGATAATCCACAGTTCTATAAATATACTCAATCACAAGCTATAAGAAATAATGGGCACGATAAGAATGGAAAAGAATTCTAATAAAAACCAACCACAATAAATCCAACTCAATTCCTGGGTCTAGATGACCTCACAAAGTCACAAAATCATAAATATAACCCAGTCTTGGTCTAAAACAATAATTACAGAAAAACAGTCTAAGTACAGCTAGGTACATTCTCCTCTAGGCTAGGCAACTCCTCTGGGGTTTCTGGAGTGAAATCTTCCTCTAATCCTGGGCCATAATGAGTGGGGCAAAGATCCTCCAGGTCCTCTGAAAAATGTTATCCAGTCAGGATTAGAGCGAAGCACAAGCACTAACAGCAGTTTCATTAAATTTACAAAGACTATAAATAGTGTAAGAAATACAAGATGGAAATAAATGCTGGAAATGTAAAGTACTAGAGAAATGGAAATAGGCAATAGAGCATCTAGCAATGAACAATAAACAGTGAATGCTAGAACAAGTGAATCTGAATAAATAGACATCTAGCTAAGTGTTTGAATTATCAGTTTATTATGTGATCGGCTTGGGACTTGATCAGGCTGGTTATATATGATTAGCTATGATTCTTGTAGGTCAGGCTAACCATATGGTTAGCTATGATGCATGTAGTGATCAGGCTAATCATATATAACAGCTATGATGCATGTAAAAGGTCAGGCTGCACCCGACGTGAGAAGTGGGGTGAGCTATGATGCATGTAGAGGGTTGGATATGATCACATAATCTACTAATAGTTTCCCATCCCCCAGCTAGCACGATGGATTCCAATCACGACTCCTCATAATGGGGATCTAGGGTGCTAACCTGTGTATCCATAGTGTCGGAATCAAGTATGTAATACAACTGCATTATAGAAATAATCAACAATAAAAACTGTCAGAGAATGTACTCGCCTGTGGTCCTAAGCAAGGTGTGTGAATCGATGTCCCAGGTGAAATCATAGTCACCTAAAATATCAAATATCCATATCAAAAAGTGCTTTGAAAAGGCTACATGCATACCTAGTTCTATGCTAGGTACAGGGTCATTCCTAGGTCTTTGGTGAGCTGTCTATGCCATACTTAACCATACTGGTCATGTTAACTATAATTGTCATTGATACTAAGGTAATTAGTATGTACGAGTTAGTATTAGTCTTATACTAGCTATTTATATCATACATGTATATTAACTCATATACCTATGCTAGTTCTCAAAACCTTGGCAAATGAATACCTTACCCATACCCTTACTCTCAAATGCTTGAACATATAAACTCTTAACAATTTGCAGGAAAAACCAACTGAAACAATTTACTGAAGGTAGCAAAACATCCATCATGATCACTACATCTAAAATGCACTAAATAGGATACTCAAATAGCCAAACTCCTATTTACTGATACACACAGTGTCAATCTCTGGGACAAGCATGTAGCTACTGTCAGGATCAACCAGGTAACACTCTTACTGAACTTAATTCCCCAGATCCTACTGATACAACCTACAGTTTAGTAAAATGCTCACTGCACTTAACACACAGGCAGACACAACCACTCTATTCTCACACAGCCACATGTATTCACTCACACACAAGGTATTCTTACCTAGACACTCTGAGAATACACAGGTAACAAGCAGATTTTTACATAGGTACTCACACAACACACAGACACAGGCATACACCTGCACTTCTATGTAAACACTCACATACTCTCTTCAACTGCACAGAGTTTCCTTTTACCCTTACTATCACAAATCAGTATCTAAAACACACAGTTCACCCATCTTTGATTTCCTGTGTACCAGACACATATACCAACCAACTGATTCTAATATGACTAATGATACCTTGATGCTACAGTACATAACTACACTGATACTAGGACTCAGGATTACACAGGTATCTAATACGGATACACTCACACCCTAATTTACACACACAGGAATTCACTTACTCTGAATCTGAAATAAATCTGGGACACACACACTATATTAACACACATACACTGATTTCATATTGAGGCAACACAGGTTCCTCATACCTCACTGAAATACACACAGCCATATACACCCAGGTTGACATAAATACTCACAGTTATCAAACCCTCCCTGCTCAACACCCAGGTACTCTAATTTGCACAGCTGCACTCACAGCATACTGATACATACACACAGTTTGAACAATGTTCAGACTACACATACATGGCTTAATCTTTGAGACAAACTTAGGGCTAATGGCAGGATCACTCACTGAATTAGATGCTACTACTCATCTCCCCCAAATATGGAGATTGACACTCACAGACACACACATTACTGAGACACAAAAATTTACAATAACCTTACTGATACTAAGTATCAGTCTACCCCTCTAAACCAATACACAGAAAATACTACTGTCACAGTTCAGATCTCCTAACTCACCCTGCACACAGGTACCCATAAACCACAGCCCGACTGCACAGGGAAGATCCCCCACAGTGCACACAGCACAACCATTAAATCCCCATCTCACTTTCTATCACTCACAGAATTTCCTCACTGCAGATAACACACGATGCACTCTGCTACACACAGCCACAGAATAGTCCCAAACCCGACTGTATTGCACATCTCAAATCATCAACTGTACAGGGAAAAATCTAACACAAAGCTGACAACTCCAGTAATTACATTATGAATATAGTTGTATGTCAAAATATACAGATATAAGAATACATTAGATGGGTAAAACCTTAAGGGCATATCACCAAACACTTGGTGTGCAGAAAACGAATCCCTACTAAAACTTCCTGAAAAACCCAAATCAAACCCCTAAAATGAAACTATACTTACACGTAAGAGAGGTAATCGAGACTACACGAAATCCCTAGGGTTTGGGTTCCAGAATTTTGGGGAAAACATCCGTAGGTCACCAAAACCCAAGTTCACCAAGGTCTTCATGTAGAGTCTCAGAAATCAAAACCTAAACATCAAGGTAGGTTTCCTAATGGCCAAAAAACAAGAAAAACTGAATATAATTGAATAAAAATAGGGTTTTACCTAGGGAGATGGTTTCTTCAATGGGGGTTCTCCTTCTCCAAGGCTTCTTGACCCAACCCCTTGCTTCTCTTTGTTTTGGAGGAGGAAAAGGGATCTCCTAGGTCTGGATTCTGAAATCTGGAGAGGGAATTGGTTTCCTTGATGGAGGCTAGGGTTTCTCCTTTCTACATGAAAGAAGAGAGGGTTCCCTTTTATTTTAAAACCAAGTTAGGGTTTCTAATGCATAGTTTAGGTTAAACCCCCTATGTTAGGTCATGTTGAACCTAATTAACTCAGGTTTAGGCCTTCTAGGGTTTGAGGTTCCACCCTAAAATTAGAATTCTAGGGTTTCACTAGAATTGGGTTTTCAAATTAGGGTTTAGTCATTAGGGTTTGTCCTAATGCGTTCTCGGATTTGACCTAAAATCAAATATCACTTACAACAAATAAATAGTTTTAAAAACTCAGCAGATTAATTAAACACATAATTAATCAAAATAGTGAAATTACCCAAATGCCCCTATCTGGAAAAGTAGTAGTGACAAGTCTACCCTCTTAAAAGAAATTTCGTCCTCAAAATTTGGACTGAACAGAAAAAGAATAAATCAGAAAGGATATACCTCAAGTCTAGAAGAGGTACGGGTATTGCTCGCGCATTTCGTCCTCTCTCTCCCAGGTCGACTCCCCTGGAGAGTGATGTCTCCATGCAACACGAACCAAAGGAATAGTTTGGTTTCGCAACACCTTCTCCCTGCGGTCCAAGATCTCTACGGGCTGTTCGGGGTAGCTGAGTGTCGGACCAACCTCAATCTTCGAGTGGTCAAGTACGTGACTAGGGTCTGCCACGTACCGTCTCAGCTGCGACACGTGGAACACATCATGCACTCCCTCTAATGTAGGCGGCAAGTCCAGTCTATACGCCACTGCACCTACCCTCGCAAGAATACCAAAGGGTCCGATGTAGCGTGGGCTAAGCTTCTCGCCTCGACCAAAACGAATCATGCCACGCGTCGAAGAAATCTGTAGGAACACTAGATCGCCAACCTAAAACAAAATAGTCTCAACACGCAGTCTAAACAAACAACACAAACCAGAAAATAACAATCTATACCTGAAACTCAAGGGGTCTACGGTGGCTGTCAGCCCAATGTCGCTGTCTGTCCTGCGCCACTCGCAGTCTGTCTCTGATAAGTTTCACCTTTTCTGCTGTATCCATGACCATTTCTGGTCCTAGCAAGGCTCTCTCTCCAATGTCGTCCCAAGATAACGGTGTACGACACCTCCTTCCATAAAGAGCCTCAAATGGTGACATCTCGATGCTGGCCTGGTAGCTGTTGTTGTAGGCGAACTCTACCAGGTACAGATGATCCTCCCAAGAACCTCCGAGATCTAGAACACAAGTGCGTAGCATATCCTCGAGAGTCTGAATAGTCCTTTCAGACTGCCCGTCTGTCTGGGGGTGGTATGCGGTACTGAACTTGAGCTGAGTGCCTAAGCTAGCCTGCAGACTCCTCCAGAAGTGGAAAGTGAAACGGCTATCCCGATCTGAGACGATGCTCACAGGAACTCCATGAAGCCTAATAATCTGTCGTACGTACATCTCCGCTAGCCTCTCTGTTGACGTGCCCACCTTGAAAGGTAAGAAATGGGCTGATTTGGTCAACCTGTCCACGATGACCCAAATCGCGTCCTTCCCTCCTAGAGAACGTGGAAGCCCTGAAATGAAATCCATGGTCACATGCTCTCATTTCCACTCTGGAATCGGTAAAGGTTGAAGCAAACCACCTGGCCTCTGCCGGTCTGCCTTTACCTGCTGGCACACTAGGCACCGGGATACGAAGCGTGCTACCTCGCGCTTCATTCCATACCACCATATGTGTTCCCTCAAGTCTCGATACATCTTGTTGGCACCGGGATGCATCGAGTACTGAGAGCGGTGTGCCTCCTGTAAAACCTCCTCGCGCAGCTACCCGCTTGGCACACATGTCCTCGTGCCGTGTCGTAAGGAACCATCCTCTGCGATAATAAAGTCGTCCGACAATCCTGTCTGAACCTGTGCTCTGATACTCCTCAGAGCCTCATCATCATACTGCGCCGCTCTGATCCTGTCCATCAGCTCGGACTGTATCTGCAATCCCCATATCTGAATCTCAGTACCGAGAACTAATACCTCAATCTCCAAGCTTTCCAGATCTGCCAACAAATGTCTATCTGTCGTCAAGTACATAGCCATCGGATACCTGCTCAAGGCATCGGCGACTACGTTGGCTTTCCCTGGGTGGTACTGCAATGAGATGTCAAAATCCTTCATCAACTCTAACCACCTCCTCTGCCTCATGTTCAATTCCTTCTGTGTGAACACGTACTTCAAGCTCTTGTGGTCTGTGAAGATCTCCACATGCTCTTCGTACAGGTAATATTTCCATAGCTTTAGAGCGAAGATAACTACTGCCAACTCTAAATCGTGGGTGGGGTAGTTCTCTTCATGAGGGCGTAACTGCCTGGAAGCATAGGCAATTACCTTTCCGTGCTGCTGAAGAACACATCCCAGACCCTTACCTGAAGCATCACTGTAGATGGTGAAACCACCTGTCCCTGCTGGCAACGTTAAAATGGGAGCTGTCGTCAACCTCTTCTTCAGCTCATCAAATGCAGCCTGGCACTCCTCCGTCCAAACAAAATCCACATCCTTCCTAGTCAATCTGGTCATTGGCGCTGCAATCCTGGAGAAGTTTTGTATAAATCTTCTGTAGTATCCTGCTAGCCCGAGAAAACTCCTGATCTCAGCTACCGAACTGGGGGTAGCCCACGACTCCACTGCCTCGATCTTCTGTGGGTTAACCGAGATTCCGTCACCCGATACCACATGTCCAAGAAATTCAACCTTGTCAAGGAAGAATTCACACTTAGAGAGTTTCCCGTACAACTTCTCCTTCCTGAGAGTCTCTAAGACCAACCTCAGGTGCTCTTCGTGCTCCTCCGGGGTCTTGGAATACACAAGAATATCGTCGATGAACACCACCACGAACTTGTCAAGGTACTGGTGGAACACCTTGTTCATCAGGTTCATGAATACTGCCGGTGCATTGGTTAAACCAAATGGCATCACCATAAACTCAAACTGGCCGTATCTGGTCCAAAAAGCTATCTTCGACGTGTCCTCTCTCTTCACCTTCACCTGGTGATAGCCTGACCTCAAATCTATCTTTGAAAACACCCTCGCCCCGCTTAACTGATCGAAAAGATTATCTATCCTCGACAGCGGGTACTTGTTCTTGATAGTGAGGTTGTTCAAAGCTCTATAATCAATGCACATGCGCACCGTGCCGTCCTTCTTCGGTACAAACAATACCGGAGCTCCTCATGGTGATGAACTGGATTTGATGAAACCTTTGTCCTGCAGTTCCTCAACTTGCTTCTTCAGTTCTGCCAGCTCGCTGTTGTTGACTCTATAGACATGTTGTGAAATGGGCTCCGCTCCTGGAACCAAGTGTATAGAGAATTCAACATCTTTGTCTGGCGGCAAGCCTGGCAACTCCTCTGAAAATATATCCAGGAACTCCGCTATCAGAGGATGTGGCAACTCCTCTTCTTCTGCCCTGGCTCCGCAAAATTTGCTCCTGCTCTGTTCCGCTACTCCTCTGACAACCTCAAACTCCGGCTCTCCTAGTGGTCTAAATAATACTCTGCCTCTATAACAATCTATAGTAGCATGATGCCTACTCAACCAGTCCATTCCGAGTATAATATCATACCCCGAAAGTGGCATGACGAGTAAGCTCACGCTCAACTCTCGGCCTCCTACTGACACTCTCCGGTCCCTACAGTGATCAGGGACTAGGATAATACCTCCACCAGTCATGATCTTGCAAGTCCTAACTAATGGTTCTGTGTCTAAATGATGTCGAAGTGCATAAGATACAGACACAAAACTATGGGAAGCGCCAGAGTCGAATAAGGTAAATGCAGGAATACAATCGAGAAGAACCGAACCTGTGATCAAGTCTCCTGCTGGCTCGATCTCCTCGACTGCCATGGCGTACGCTCGCCCCTAGGGTACACCTCTCTGCTGCTGGTGCTGGGCAAACTTCTGATGTTGCGGTGGAAGGGGTGCCCTCTGTTGTTGGCCTCCTGGTACGGCAGGTACCCTGTCTGGTCCTCTCTGGGTGGCTGCTCCACCCTGACCTGGACGAATGGTAGGGCAATCCATCAGCTGGTGTGTCGTCGATCCGTAGGACAGACATGAGCCCAATCTCTTCCTGTAGATATCTCTAGTATGTCCCATCTTCTCGCAGTACGCACACTGGATGGCGGGTTGAGTCTGTCTCTGTTGCTGCTGCTGGACCTGCCCTCGGGCTGGTGCCTGATGCTGCTGCTGAAAGGGTCTCTGCTGTTGCTGCTGAAAGTGTGGACGCTTGCCTGGTCCCGCACTACTATTTGCTCCTCCGGAACCATCGCGTCCCCTCTTGGGCCTGAGGCCCAAGTCGTCCTCGGCTATTTGGGCATCCATCAATATGCCCTCGTAGGTAGCTGTGCGACATCCCGACGTGCGAGACTTGATCTCCCTTGCCAGCCCCTTTCTGAACTTTCGGGCCCTGTCCCCCGGATCTCTAATCATCGATGGCACGAAGCGGCTTAGACGGGAAAACTCCGCGACATACTCATCGACGGACGAGCTCCCCTGGACTAAGTTATGGAACTGACTCTCCAAAGCTCCCAGGGCAACATCAGGAAAGAACTTCTCTTTGAAGAGCTCCTTGAAAGCTTCCCAAGTGAGTTCCCTTTCAAGGAGTCTCGGCTCTGTGCAAAACCACGTCAAGGTGATGTCGAACATCTGGCTGCCGGCGGCCTCGATCTGAAGAGCCTCCGGAAGCTGCGCCAAGCGCAAGTTCCTCTCGATGTCCTCTAGCCAATCATCGGCGTAGAGTATCCCTTCTGTCCCTTTGAACTTCCGAGGCATCATCCTCTTGAAATCCACAATGGTGCCCGGCCTCTGGTGGTGCTGATCAGGACGCTGCTGCTGCTGAGTGACTCTCTCCACAGCCTGGAGAGCCACTTGATGAGCATTCTCCATATTCACCCTCATCATCTCTGTCTCGGCCTGGTGTGCCTCATCCTGCACCCTCTGGGCCTCTGCCGACGTCCTCTGGGCATCGACCATGCCCTGAATCAAAGCGAACATCTGTGCTCCATCGACGGGCACACCTCCTGGATGCTGAACTGGTGGTGGGGGTGGTGGAGGCACCGTCGTAGCTATGGGGACCCTCTGAACAGGTGGTGGAGGACCCCCGAATGCTGCGGACACTCCCACATGTACTGGAGATGTAGGAGGTGCTGCAGATGTCTGTCCGGCAAGGCGAGAGGTGGCAGACCTCTCTGACTCTGCTGCTCCGGTTCTCCGGGATCTGGTTCTCGGCGGCATCCTGAAGACAGATCGAAGAATTTAATTAAGGCAATAGACACGATATCATCAAAGAAGGACAGTAATTTCTAAAGGAAAAATCATTAAGAGTAGTGTTATAAGAATCAGAAATTCCTAATTGTGATTGAGCATATCCTCGGCCTAATTCCTATTTCCTAAAACAGGCTCGTAGTAATACTCTAAGCGAGCACCACTACGATATCGTTCTAATACAATCTAGGACTAGGACCTGCATGGGCCACCATTAAAACGTGTCACGACCCGCACCCGGAATTTGGGCATGAGTCGTGGGTACGTCCAGACTACGCCGCAGCATCGGCGGTAAAACGATGTCTAGGTCTCCACATATAAAATATCCTATCAATAGTCTCAACTCCGTACGGAGGACAATGATAATCCACAGTTCTATAAATATACTCAATCATAAGCTATAAGAAATAATGGGCACGATGAGAATGGAAAAAAATTCTAATAAAAACCAACCACAATAAATCCAACTCAAATCCTGGGTCTAGATGACCTCACAAAGTCACAAAATCATAAATACAACCCAGTCTTGGTCTAAAACAATAATTACAGAAAAACAGTCTAAGTACAGCCAGGTACATTCTCCTCTAGGCTAGGCAACTCCTCTGGGGTTTCTAGAGTGAAATCTCCCTTTAATCCTGGGCCGTAATGAGTGGGGCAAAGATCCTCCAGGTCCTCTGAAAAATGTTATCCAGTCAGGATTGGAGCGAAGCACAAGCACTAACAGCAGTTTCATTAAATTGACAAAGACTATAAACAGTGTAAGAAATACAAGATGGAAATAAATGCTGAAAATGTAAAGTACTGAAGAAATGGAAATAGGCAATAGAGCATCTAGCAATGAACAATAAATAGTGAATGCTAGAACAAGTGAATCTGAATAAATAGACATCTAGCTAAGTGTTTGAATTATCAGTTTATTATATGATCGGCTTGGGACTTGATCAGGCTGGTTATATATGATTAGCTATGATTCTTGTAGGTCAGGCTAACCATATGGTTAGCTATGATGCATGTAGTGATCAGGCTAATCATATATAACAGCTATGATTCATGTAAAAGGTCAGGCCGCACCCGACGTGAGAAGTAGGGTGAGCTATGATGCATGTAGAGGGTTGGATATGATCACATTATCTACTAATAGTTCCCCATCCTCCAGCTAGCACGATGGATTCCAATCACGACTCCTCATGATAGGGATCTAGGGTGCTAACCCGTGTATCCATAGTGTCGGAATCAAGTATGTAATACAACTGCATTATAGAAATAATCAACAATGAAAACTGTCAGAGAATGTACTCGCCTGTGGTCCTGAGCAAGGTGTGTGAATCGATGTCCCAGGTGAAATCACAGTCACCTAAAATATCAAATATCCATATCAAAAAGTGCTTTAAAAAGGCTACATGCATACCTAGTTCTATGCTAGGTTCAGGGTCATTGCTAGGTCTTTGGTGAGCTGTCTATGCCATACTTAACCATACTGGTCATATTAACTATAATTGTCATTGATACTAAGGTAATTAGTATGTACGAGTTAGTATTAGTCTTATACTAGCTATTTATATCATACATGTATATTAACTCATATACCTATGCTAGTTCTCAAAACCTTGGCAAATGAATACCTTACCCATACCCTTACTCTCAAATGCTTGAACATATAAACTCTTAACAATTTGCAGGAAAAACCAACTGAAACAATTTACTCAAGGTAGCAAAACATCCATCATGATCACTACATCTAAAATGCACTAAATAGGATACTCAAATAGCCAAACTCCTATTTAATGATACACAGTGTCAATCTCTGGGACAAGCATGTAGCTACTGTCAGGATCAACCAGGTAACACTCTTACTGAACTTAATTCCCCAGATCCTACTGATACAACCTACAGTTTAGTAAAATGCTCACTGCACCTAACACACAGGCAGACACAACCACTCTATTCTCACACAGCCACATGTATTCACTCACACACAAGGTATTCTTACCTAGACACTCTGAGAATACACAGGTAATACATAGATTTTTACATAGGTACTCACACAACACACAGACACAGGCATACACCTGCACTTCTATGTAAACACTCATATACTCTCTTCAACTGCACAGAGTTTTCTTTTACCCTTACTATCACAAATCAGTATCTAAAACACACAGTTCACCCATCTTTGATTTCCTGTGTACCAGACACATATACCAACCAACTGATTCTAATATGACTAATGATACCTTGATGCTACAGTACATAACTACACTGATACTAGGACTCAGGATTATACAGGTATCTAACACTGATACACTCATACCCTAATTTACACACACAGGAATTCACTTACACTGAATCTGAAATAAATCTTGGACACACACACTACATTAACACACATACACTGATTTCACATTAAGGCAACACAGGTTCCTCACACCTCACTGAAATATACACAGCCATATACACCCAGGTTGACATAAATACTCACAGTTATCAAACCCTCCCTGCTCAACACCCAGGTACTCTAATTTGCACAGCTGCACTCACAGCATACTGATACATACACACAGTTTGAACAATGTTCAAACTACACAAACATGGCTTAATCTTTGAGACAAACTTAGGGCTACTGGCAGGATCACTCACTGAATTAGATGCTACTACTCATCTCCCCCAAATATGGAGACTGACACTCACAGACACACACATTACTGAGACACAGAAATTTACAATAACCTTACTGATACTAAGTATCAGTCTACCCCTCTAAACCAATACACAGAAAACACTACTGTCACAATTCAGATCTCCCAACTCACCCTGCACACAGGTACCCACAAACCACAGCCCGACTGCACAGGAAAGATCCCCCACAGTGCACACAGCACAGCCATTAAATCCTCATCTCACTGTCCATCACTCTCAGAATTTCCTCACTGCAAATAACACACGATGCACTCTGCTACACACAGCCACAGAACAGTCCCAAACCCGACTGTATTGCACATCTCAAATCATCAACTGTACAGGGAAAAATCCAACACAAAGCTGACAACTCCAGTAATTACATTATAAATATAGTTGTATGTCAAAATATGCAGATATAAGAATACATTAGATGGGTAAAACCTTAAGGGCATATCACCAAACACATGGTGTGCAGAAAACGAATCCCTACTAAAACTTCCTGAAAAACCCAAATCAAACCCCTAAAATGAAACCTATACTTACACGTAAGAGAGGTAATCGAGACTACACGAAATCCCTAGGGTTTGGGTTCCAGAATTTTGGGGAAAACATCCGTAGGTCACCAAAACCAAAGTTCACCTAGGTCTTCATGTAGAGTCTCAGAAATCAAAACCTAAACATCAAGGTAGGTTTCCTAATGGCCAAAAAACAAGAAAAATAGAATATAATTGAATAAAAATAGGGTTTTACCTAGAGAGATGGTTTCTTCAATGGGGGTTCTCCTTCTCCAAGGCTTCTTGACCCAATCCCTTGCTTCTCTTTGTTTTGGAGGAGGAAAAGGGATCTCCTAGGTCTGGATTCCGAAATCTGGAGGGGGAATTGGTTTCCTTGATGGAGGATAGGGTTTCTCCTTTCTACATGAAAGAAGAGAGGGTTCCCTTTTATTTTAAAATCAAGTTAGGGTTTCTAATACATAGTTTAGGTTAAATCCCCTATGTTAGGTCATGTTGAACCTAATTAACTCAGGTTTAGGCCTTCTAGGGTTTAAGGTTCCACCCTAAAATTAGAATTCTAGGGTTTCACTTGAATTGGGTTTTCAAATTAGGGTTTAGTCATTAGGGTTTGTCCTAATGTGTTCTTGGGTTTGACCTAAAATCAAATATCACTTACAACAAATAAATAGTTTTAAAAACTCAGCAGATTAATTAAACACATAATTAATCAAAATAGTAAAATTACCCAAATGCCCCTATCTGGAAAAGTGGTAGTGACAGAGTATCAGAGCTCAGGTGAGAGCAGGATTGGAAGATGATTTGACTATTGCAGAGGATGGATCTTTGAGGCATGGAGTTAGATTGTGTGTGCCTAGTGGGGAGTTGCGAGAGGAGGTGTTGCAGGAAGCGCATCGTTCTCAGTATTCCATGCATCCAGGTGCTAACAAGATGTATCGGGATATGTGTGAGAGTGTGGTGGTATGACATGAAGAGGAAAGTGGCACAGTTTGTATCCAGATGCTTAGTGTGCCAGCAGGTGAAAGCCGAGAGGCAGAGGCCAGGAGGTTTACTTCAGCCATTACCCATTCCAGAGTGGAAGTGGGAACACATTACTATGGATTTTGTGTTTGGACTTCCACGATCTCCAGGAGAAAAAGACGTAATTTGGGTCATTGTTGATAGATTGACCAAGTCGGCCCACTTCTTGTCTTTCAAGATGCGTTTGTATCACGACCCGCACCCGGTGTAAGGGTACTAGTCGGAAACAACGCCCAGCCTACGCCGCAGAATCGGCGGTAGAACGCTGTCAAGATAGTCTATCTAATGTAATAAACCACCAATAATGATAGAATACTCAATCACAGATCTAAGGTAGAAATGAGCACGAATCAGATAAGAATAGAATAGTCATCAACTCATGAGTTTAAAATAATACATCAATGAGTCTGAAGAGTAACAAAAAATAAGCTGGAGACAAATCCAATATAAAAGATTACTATCATGCTACAAAACTACACTCCAGGGTCAACTGTCTCAGTTGGGATAAGTCCCTCTTGAGCCAGGGTCTCCGAATCTAAACCCACAACATCCTGGGGTCCATAATAGGTAGGGTACTCCTCAGTATCATCTGGAAAAATATATCCAGTCAAGAAAGGAGCAGAGTACATCTCTAACAGCAGTTCTAATCCATGATAAAAACTATGTAACAGTAAATAGCTATGGATAAACAAGATGCACAATAGACAGGAGAGGTATATAGACAATAAGAAAATACTGGAAAAAAATACAATAATGAACAATATGCCAATGAAACAATAATACTAATGACTAGGTGTGTGAGTACTAGCTTAACATGTGATCGGCTTGGGCAAGATACAATGCGGCCTGGCTAATCATACGTGCGGTGCATGATCAACACTATTCGCTTACCAATACTTTATTCAATAGGGATTTGATCACATATCTATACCAATACTCTCCACCCCCGACTGGTATAATAGATCCAACCACGGTATGCTATGGCACTAGATTCCCCAAGAAGATAGCTAGTCTCCCCAAGAATCGGTGTCTGTACATGTACAAGATAACCAATGAAATAATACTTGCACCATGTACACCATAAACCAAGGAATAACATCTCATGACGAGATCCGGATATACCAATCCGTGTAACCATAGTGTCAAGATAACATGGATATCTACACTAGATACAGTAAACATAGAGGATATCATAAATGAGAAACTATCAGAGAATGTACTCGCCTGAAGTCCAATAAAAAAGTCTCACAGATGTCTGACTCGGTGCCTCGAAGACCTAGATATGGAATACCACATTAATACAAGATCCCGGAAAGAGAACAAGTCAAACTAGTCAACTTCTAGGTAAATAAATTAATTCTCAGTTAAAAGTCAACTATGGTTAACTCTAAAGTCAACTAAAGTCAAACATGGTCAAACCAATATCAACCTCACAAAACCTCTATATAAAATAATATAGAAAATAATATAACAAATTAGGAATCAAAATTAGATCCCAATAGATACCCACACAAGAATACTAATAATACAAATAATGCACACTCTAAATAATATATATACAAACCAAATAGAAGAATATATTATTATTAGTATTATGCCTCACAAAACACCTATATATATACATATATATATATACAAATATAATATGTAATATATAAATTAAATCTGCCAAAATGTCACTGAAAACAGTGAGATAAAATAGAAATTAAATAAAATAGGCTTTCAGTGACAGTTCCTACTGTCACTGAAACCACCGTCGCCAAAGCCGCTGTGCAAACTGCACTGCTGTCATCCATTGGTGACAGTTCTCAACTGTCACAGAAAAGTCCGTCGCTGCTGCTGCGAATCCCGCCCACTGCATGGGTTATTAATGACAGTGGCGGCTCTGTCATTAATAACCCGCCGCCACTGTTACAGCGGCTGCTGCTGTAACCGCCTAATTAATGACAGTTCTCTGTCATTAATCCTACTGTCACTAAAAACACAGAAAATATATATATATATATAAATCTATATATAAATCAAAATATATATATATAAAACAATTAAATAAATATATATACTTATATATATACAATTAAATACTATTAGTTACAAAACATAATGCACATATTAATGTACGTATTTTACATGGCTAGAAGCACACATAAAAATATATTCATTAAATTAACAATTAAATATATAATAATTATAATTAATATAATTACACATTTAAACACATAAATATATTTTATAAAACATTTATGTATAATTTATTTTATTAACATAAGTACATATATATTTGCATGCAAGAAAGCTACATACATATATTTATACACCACATTAGAACACATAAAAATATATAGATCTATGCTACAATAAATACCATAATAAATATACTAAAATAATATATAATATCTATATATATTTACTAATTATAAATGAAGAATTTAAAGCATAATTAATTAGATCTACACATAAACACACCAAATTGAAAGTTTTACACCGTATCCCACTAGATCTAGGATACGCATGTGACACGAGTCCAACACACAACCAATTGCATCCCGAAGGACACAAACAAGTCACAATTAATATTTATGAATAAATCAAAGTATCAAAAGTAGATCTATGTGTCCGTGTCAAAATACGACATGTACAAAGCTCCGTGTCGGAGGGAAACCCCCAAAATGACACGTATCACCAAATAGTTGGGATATGAACCACATGTACCCAAATATGGACACGACACAAGCCCCAAACACATAATCACATGCCCAATTGATCTATAGGATCAATTGACACACACAACAAAATGTAAATTCGGAATTCCAATAAAATTGACACAAAAAGCACCATAACTTTCTCCATGGGTCTCCTATGAGCACAAAACAAAGTCCTATGTGTAGTACATACATATGGGTTGATTTTACATGATTAAATCTCATATTTAGAAGCTATTTTAATGGGAAAAACTGAATTATACTTATTGGAAGATGGATTTCTAATGAAACCTCCAATTGAGATGAACTTGCTTCCAAATTGTAGATCCTTGCTCCTCTTTGTAGATCCTTGCTTTCTCCTTCTAGATCCTTGCTTCTCAACTTTCTAATGGTGAATTGGGAAGAATTTGGGATAAATTTGGTGGGGAATTGGAATAGGAATGGAAGAAATTTGGGAGTGGGGAATTCTAGATCTAGATTTGGAATGAGAATGAGAGGAGAGAGAAATTTCCCCCCTCTTTTAATAGGCCGACCTTGCCCCTCTCCCAAGCAATTGTAAAATGTCCAATGTATCCCTTGGGGCCTCTCATGAAGAAATAATTAAGGAAGGAAGCTTCTAGTCTAATCACTTAATTAATTTAATCCATCTCCTTAACCATGGGCTTTCTAAATGGGCCAAATCTAACTATTTAATTCATGTTGGTCCATGGGTCCAATCTAAACTAGTTGGGTCCACTAATATAAGTCCAAAATAATTAAATAACATCCAATAATAATTAAATAATACAACAAAAATTATTTACCATGCACAATATTTATTTAAATAGAAAATTACTAAAATACCCTTTTTCCTAAAATGTGGTAGTGACAGTTTGTCTACGGAGAAGCTGGCAGAGATGTATGTGAGACAGATCATTATGATACATGGAGTTCCCATCAGCATAGTCTCAGATCGAGATAGTCGTTTCACTTCTCATTTATGGAGGAGTTTGTAGGAGAGTTTGGGCACTCAGCTCAAGTTCAGTACTGCATATCATCCCCAGACAGATGGGCAGTCAGAGAGGACTATCCAGACTCTCGAGTATATGTTGCGCACTTGTGTACTAGATTTCGGGGATTCTTGGGAGGACCATCTCCATTTAGTAGAGTTTGCTTACAACAACAGTTACCAGGCCAGTATAGAGATGTCATATTTTGATGCTCTATATGGTCGGAGGTGTCGTACTCCTTTGTCTTGGGATGATATCGGAGAGAGAGTTTTGCTTGGGCCAGAGATGGTTGTGGATGCAGCATAGAAGGTTCAGTTGATCAGAGACAGACTTCGAGTGGCGCAGGACAGACAGGGACATTGGACCGATAGCCATCAGAGACCTTTGGAGTTTGAGATATAGTTTAAATTTTTGTGTTTGTTCTTGGTTGTTTATTATAGATTAAGTTATTAAGGTGGTATTTTGTTCTAGGTGGGTGGTTTGGTGTTTCTGAGGATTTTTCCGAAACGAGGCACGATTCGCTTCAGTGGAGTCGGAAAGCTTAGTCTGCGATTCATCAGACCTTTCACTATTTTAGAGAGGATCGGTGCAGTTGCTTATAGACTAGACTTGCAACCTACCCTGGAGGGAGTGCACAACGTGTTTCACGTGTCGCAGTTGAGACGATACATGGCAGATCCTAGTCATGTATTGGATCACTCGGAGATAGAGGTGGGCCCTACTCTTAGCTATCCAGAGCAGCCAGTTGAGATTCTGGATCGAATAGAGAAGGTGCTGAGGAACCAGACTATTCCTTTGGTACACGTCGCATGGAGGCATCACTTTCCGGGGAGTCTACCTGGGAGAGAGAGGATGACATGCGAGAGCGTTATCCATATTTGTTTGTACCTTGAGGTATGTTATTTCCTAGTTATGTTCTGTTCATTGTTATGTTCTTTCATAGTTAGTTGTGATTCTTTAGTTCTGTTCTGTTACTTGCTGGGGGTAGTTTTCATCTTTGAATTTCAAGGACGAAATTATTTTAAGGAGGGTAGACTTGTCACTACCATATTTTTTAGGAAGGGGTATTTTAGTCTTTTCCTATTTAATTAAATGTTGTGTATGGTAAATAATAATTGTTGTATTATTTAATTATTGTTAGATATTATTTATTTAATTTTGGACTTGTATTAGTGGACCTAACTAGTTTTGTTTGGACCCATGGACCAACATGAATTAATTAGTTAGACTTGGCCCAATTAGAAAGCCCATTGTTAAGGAGATGGATTAAATTAATTAAATCATTAGACTAGAAGCTTCCTTCCTTAATTATTTCTTCATGAGAGGCCCCAAGGGGTATATTGGACATTTCATAATTACTTGAGGGAGAGGTAAGGGCCGGCCTATTATAAAAGAAGTGAGAAAATTCTCTCTCCTCTCATTTTCATTCCAAATCTAGATCTAGAATTTCCTACTACCAAATTTCCTTCATTCCTATTTCATTTCCTTACCAAATTTATTCCAATTTCTTCCCAAATCACCATTAGAGACTTGAGAAGCAAGGATCTAGAAGGAGGAAGTAAGGATCTACAAAGAGGAGCAAGGATCTACAATTTGGAGGCAATTTCATCTCAATTGGAGGTTTCATTGGGAATCCATCTCCTAATAGGTATAATTCTGGTTTTCCCTTTAAAATAGCTTCTAAATCTGATATTTAATCATGGAAAATCAACCCATATGTATGTACTACCCATAAGACTTGATTTTGTGTTCATAGGAGACCCATGAAGAAAGTTATGGTGCTTTTTGTGTCAATTTTGGGGGAATTCCGAATTGACATTTTGTTGTGTATGTCAATTGATCCTATAGATCAATTGGGCATGTGTTTATGTGTTTGGAGCTAGTGTCATGTCCATAATTGGGTACGTGTAGGTCGTATCCCAATAATTTGTTGATACGTGTGGTTTTGGGGATTTTTCCTCCGACATGGGACTTTGTACATGTCATATTTTGACAAGGACACATAGATCTATATTTGACACTTTGTTTTGTTCATAAATAATATATGTGACTTGCTTGTGTCCTTCGGGGTGCAATTGGTTGTGTGTTGGACTCGTATCGCATGCGTATCCTAGATCTAGTGGGATACGGTGTGATACTCTCCATTTGTGGTGTGTTTATGTGTAGATCTAATTATTTGTGCTTTAATTCTTGAATTATAATTAAGTATATATATATATATATATATATATATATATATATATATATATGTTATATATTTATTATAGTGTATTTATTATGGTATTTATGGTAGCATAGATCTATGTATTATATGTGTAATAATATAATATATAAATATATATGTAGCTTTCTTCTACATGTATTTATATATGTTACAAATTATGTTAGGAATATAAAATATATGAAAATGTTTTATAAAATATATATATGTGTTTAATTAAGTAATTAGATTATTTATAGTAATTATGTGATTATTTATATATATATATGGATGTATATTTATTAACATATTTATGTATGTATACTTTTAACCATGTTGTAATATGTACATTAGTACATAGGATGTGTATTATAGCTATTGGTATTTATTTATATAGATATATATAATATATATGTGTTGGATTATATATATATAGAAGTATATATTTTAATTATTGATTTATATATATATATATATATATATATATATATATATATATATATTTACTGTTTTTTTGTGACAGTAGGATTAATGATAGAGAACTGTCATTATTAGAGGCGGTTACAGCAACAGCCGCTTTAACAGTGGCGGCGGGAATTAATGACTGAGCCGCCACTGTCATTAAAGAACGCATGCAGCAGCGGGAATTCACAATAGTCGCGACAGAGACTTTGGTGACAGTTTTAACTGTCACCAAAGGTGAGGCAACAGTGCAAAAATGCAGCAGCAGTAGCGACGGCGATTCAGTGACAGTCTGAACTGTCACTGAAAGTCTGTCAACTGAAAATCAGTGTTTTTTAACTCTGCTTTCAGTGACAGTTAGGCAGATTTTGGTATATTATTTTTATGTTATATTTATATATATATATATATATATATATATATATATATATATATATATATATGTATATATATGTATTAATTGTGAGATATTATACTAGTATTGTTATGTTTCTTAATTGTATAATATTAATATATATATATTATAGTATGTATGAGGGTAATTACTATATCAAAGGTATTGAGTATTACCTTGTGGAAACCAAGGTAAGTGGGATACTCAAGATACGGGGTTTGGGTATCAAGTTTGTGACTTTGTGTGGATACCAAGTTGGTTCAAAACTATGGTACATATTTGATGTGTAAATTAATATTATATATTATTATACATTATTGTTGATATATATGTATTGTGAGGTTTACCTTGGATTCACGTAACCGGAGATACGGTATCCTAATATTTTAGGATGTGATTTCTATGACTTAGATTTTAGTATTTTAACCCAAGAGTTTTGTGTTAGACTTGTGCAAACTAGAAATAGATAGTTGACCTTGGTTTGACCATAGTTGACCATAATTTACTTAGAGTTTACCATAGTTGACTTTTGACTTAGAATTGACTTATTGACCTAGAAGTTGACTAGTTTAACTTATTCTCTTTTCGGAACCTTGTATTGATGTTGTATTCCATATCTAGGTCTTCGAGGCACCGAGTCAGACATCTGTGAGACTAATCATTGGACTTCAGGCGAGTACATTCTCTAATAGTTTCTCATTTATGATATCCTCTATGTTTATTGTATCTAGTATAGATATCCATGTTCTCTTGACACTATGGTTACACGGATTGGTATATCCGGATCTCATCATGATATGTTATTCCTTGGTGTATATGGTGCAGGTATTGTTTTATTGGTTATCTTGTACATGTACAGACACCGATTCTCGGGAAGACTAGCTATCTTCTTGGGGAATCTCGTGCCATAACATACCGTGGTTGGATCTATTATACCAGTCGGGGTGGGGAGTATTAGTATAGATATGTGATCAATATCCCTGTTGTATAAAGTATAGATTACTGAATAGTGTTGATCATACACCGCACATATGATTAGGCAGGCCGCATTACATCTTGCCCAACCCGGGCACATGTTAAGCTAGTACTCAAACACTTAGTCATTAGTATTATTGTTTCATTGGCATATTGTTCATTATTGTATTTATTTTCAGTATTTTCTTATTGTATATATATCTCTTGTATCTATTGTGCATCTTGTTTATCCACAGCTATTTACTGTTACATAGTTTTTACCATTAATTAGAGCTGCTGTTAGAGATGTACTTTGTTCCTTTCCTGACTGTATATATTTTTCCAGATGATACTGAGGAGTGGTACCCTACCTTTTATGGACCCCAGGATTTTGTGGGTTTAGATTCTGAGACCCTGGCTCAAGAGGGACTTATCCTAACTGAGATAGTTGACCCTGGAGTTGTAGCTTCATAGTATTCTTTGTACTGGATTTGTCTCCAGCTTATTCTGTTACTTCTTCAGACTCATTGATGTATTATTTTAGACTTATGAGTTGTATTATGACTATTCTATTCTTTATCTGATTCATGCTCTTTTCTATCTTAGTTCTGTGATTGAGTATACTATCATTGTTGGTGGTTCATTATATTATTAGATAGATTATCTGGACATCGTTTTACCGCCGATTCTGTGACATAGGCTGGGCGTTGTTTATGACTAGTACCCTTACACCGGGTGCGGGTCGTAACAGTCGATCAGACGCAGATATTCATACTCTTACTATTCATGATGGTATGTTTAGGCATTTTTTGGTTCTTGTTTGCATGGGCGTTGGTAGTACAGTCTGGTACAAGTTTTCGTCGGGCACTCCCGAGAATCCTCCCGTTAACAGTGGCATTGTAGATATTTTGGAGTCGTCAACAGATGTTGGAGGCGTAGCAGCGTTAGACAGAGGTCCTTCGACAGATCATGGAGAATGCTCACCAGATCGCGCTTGCAGCAGTTTGGAGAGCTTCTACAGTCCAGCCACTGATGGTACCACCTAAGTTTATCCATCAGTAGCCAAGGACGGGGACCATCATAGACTTCAAAAGGATGGGCCCGAAGGACTTTAGAGGCATATAAGAGATCCTTTATGCTGATTATTGGAACGAAGAAATTGAGCGAAACCAGCGACTGGATCAGATTCTAGAGAGGTTACAGATAGAGGCAGTAGGGTGCATGATATTCGATATTGCTTTGACATGGTTAGGACTGACCCCAGGATCTCAATACCAGGACTCACTTGAGAAGCTTTCAAAGAGCTCTTCAAGGAGAAGTTCTTTCTCAACGTAGCTCTAACATCTTTAGAGGGCCAGTTCCAGTACCTCATTCAGGGAGGTATGTCAGTGAATGAGTACGTAGTAGAGTATTGCTGATTAGGTCGCTTTGTGGAGGGGCAGAACCCCAGAGGGAGAGCTAGGAAGTTCAAGAAGGGCCTGAACCCGGAAGTTAAATCCCATACAAACGGAGACCCTACTACCACCTTCGAGGAGATTCTCCGACAGGCACAGCCGGTAGAGGATGATTTAGAGCTTGGCTCTAAGAGGCCGAGGGACACATGAGGATCCATTACCAATACGGGTCCAATGAAGAGGCGACATTTCCAGCAGAAGCACCAGAGGCACTACCAGTATCCGAAGCAGCAGTATCACGGACTAGTTAGAGTGCCGACATAGCATATGCACCAGATCCAGAGGGCAGCTGTTCCTTGCACTTTCTGTGAGAAGCAAGGACACAGATAGGATGGATGCAGGATAAAACTTGGCCAGTACTTATTTTGTGGGTCAGGAGACCATCAGTTGAGGGCTTGTCCTAATGTCCCAACTCGTCCAGCTCAAGGCGGAGGTCAGGCATAGAGAGCACCCACGAGACCACTAGCGGGACAATAAAGAGGACCTCTACCACCGCAATAGCAACAGTTTGCTCAGCACGAGCACCAGCAGAGAGGTGCTCAGCTACATGGGCAAGCTTTTGCCTTGATTGTCGAGGAGGAGGAGCCAGTCGGCGATGTTATCTCAGGTTTAGTTTATCTTGATTCTTTTCTAACTCGTGCTTTATTTGATTCTGGTGATTCTCATAGTTTTGTATCAGTATATTTTGCTCTGAGATATCGTCTTGAGTCTGAACCATTGGCGAGGACTGGCAAGATCATGACCGGGGGTAACATTATCCTGGTCAGTGATGTATGCAAGGACCAGAGAGTTTCTTTGTGAGACCGAGAGTTGGGCGTATGTTTACTCATAATGCCACTTTCGAGCTATGATATAGTACTCGAGATGGATTGGTTGAGTAGGCATCATGCTAGTATCGATTATTATGGAGGCATAATTTTGTACAAATGCCAGGAGAGCCAGAGTTTGAGTTTTTTAGAAGAGCAGCAGGGTATAGCGAAGGTGACTTCTATGGAGCTTTGTTAGAAGAGCAGGAGCCGCCACATTCGTTTATTGCAGAAATTATGGACGTCTTTCCGGAGGAGTTGCCGGTGTTTTATCACGATCCGCACCTGATGTTTGGATGCAAGTCGAGAACAATGTCCAGCCTATGTTGCCGAATCGACGGCAGAACGCTGTTTAGGTTAATCTATCTAGCAATATAATGATCACCAACAATATCAATATACTCAATCACAGATCTAAGATAAAAATAAGAACGAATATGATAAAGAATAGAGTAGTCACATACAACTCATGAGTCTAAAATAATAACATCAATGAGTCAGAAAGAATACTAACAAAATAAGCTGGAGACAAATCCAGTACAAAAGAATACTAAGAAGCTACTAATCCCAGGTTATCTGTCTCAGTTGGGATAAGTCCCTCCTGAGCCAGGGTCTCTGACTCTAAACCCACAACATCCTGAGGTCCATAATATGTAGGTTATCACTCCTAAGTGTCATATGAAAAAAATATATCCAGTCAGGAAAGGAGTAGAGTACATCTCTAACAGCAGTTCTAATCAATGATAAAAACTATATAATAGGAACTAGATATGAATATACAAAATATATAATAAATACAAGAGATACAAAATAAGTAAATATTAGAATAAATACAATAATGAACAATATGACAATGAACAAGAATACTAATGACTAAGTGTGTAAGTACTAGCTTAACATATGATCGGCTTAGGAACTTACACAAGAGTATAATGGCCTGGTTGATCATACGTGAGGTGTATGATCAACACTCACAAGAAACAAGACATGTACAAGGTAGGTATGATCACATATCTAAAATTAATACTCCCTACCAGGACTGGTATAATAGATCCAACCATGTGATGCTTTGGCACGGGATTCTCTAGGAAGGTAGCAAATCTTCCCTAGAATTAGTGTCTGTACATGCACAAGATAATCAATAAAATAAGACTTGTACAAGATACACCATATACAAGGATTAATATCTCATGACGAGATCCGGATATATCAATCCGTGTAACCATCATGTCAAGAAACATGGATATCTATACTAGATACAATGAACATAGAGGATATCATAAATGAGAAACTATCAGAGAATGTACTCGTCTGAAGTTTAATGAATAGTCTCACAAATATCTAATACGGTGCTTTGAAGACCTAGATATGGAATATAACATCAATACAAGGTTTCGGAAAGAAAATTAGTTAAACTAGTCCACTTCTAGGTCAACAAGCCATCTATAAGTCAAAAGTCAAACTAGGTCAACTCTAAGTCAAATCGGTCAAACTTTGGTCAAACTATGGTCAACTATGGTTAACTATGTCAAACTACCTATTTCTAGGTTGCATGAGTCTATCTCAAGGATATTGGGTTCAAACACTAGAGTTCTATGTCATAAAAGCTATATCTTAGGATACTAGGATACCGTATCTCAGGATACGTAAAAATAGGGATACGAAATATTACACACATATAATATCAAACAATATTACATATATATAATCCTAATTATAAATATTAAATGGATACCTTGGTTTTGAACCAACTTGGTATCATAACACTAAACCTCAATCTTGATACCCAAACCCAATACCTTGGGTATCCCTAAATACCATGATACTTACCTTGGTATCTCATAGTAATATCCAATACCTTACTTATACTAACTACCCATAAATAATATATGCTAACAACTAAATATTATACATATAGTATACTAAAACACAATTAGCAATTAGGAACATATATACGTATATATTAATATCATATATATACACATATATATAACTATTATATTTAAATACATAATAACTAATATAACCGCATATGTATCACTAAAAACCAATAGCTGTCATCGCTAAAACTTCTGATACGCTGTTGATACTGCTACTATACTACTGCTATAGCGACAGTTTTTTGCTGCCGTCGTCGTTGGTGAGCTGCTGATGTCGCCGTTGCTGATGTGGCCGTCGCTAGTGCTGTTGTTGCTATTGCTGCTGCGGCTGCTGTCGCTATTTCGCTGCTGCTGCTGCTATTTGAGACACTGAGGCTGTCACTAAAACTTCTGTCGCCTCTCCTATCTCTTATATATATATATATGTATATATATATATACATATATATATATGTATATATATATACATATATATATATAACACAATATATAATTATATATATATAACTTACAACTATATAAAAATATATATATGTACACAATAATACATATAACAATAACATACATATATATAGTAACATATATATATATAGCATCATATATATATATATATATATATATATATATATATATATATATATATATATATATATATTTATTTACACATAACATATACACTATATATATACTACAATATATATACATACACTGCAATATTAAATAGCTCTTATATATGTAGAATAATAGCTACATACATATATACATAAATAGATACATAGATCTATGATATCTAATACATAATTATAAATATACCATAATATACATATATACATATTTATAATTATACATTACTAAGACTAAGAACACAAGAGAAATATATCTAGAAGAATTTGCACAAATACATGGAGCGTATCACACCCGTATCCCACTAGATCTAGGATACGCTTGCGACACGAGTCCACCACACATCCGAACATACCCCGAAGGACACGAAAAAGTCAAATATATTATTTATAAACAATATGAAGAGTCAAACACAAATCTACGTGTCCGTGTCAAAATATGACATGTACAAAGTCCCGTGTCGGAGGAAAAATCCCTAAATCAATACGTATCACCAAATTATTGGGATATGACCTACACGTACCCAATTGTGGATACGACACTAGTCCCAAATACATAAGCACATGCCAAATTGATCTATAGGACCAATTGAAACACACAACAAATGTTAATATCGGAATTCCCCTAAAATTGACACAAAAAGTAACATAACTTTCTCAATAGGCCTCCTATGAACACAAAACCAAATCATATAGTTAGCCTATGCATATGGGTTAATTTCTTATGGTTAAAGCTCAGATTTAGAGACTAAATTAAAGGTAAAACTTAATTGTACCTATTGGAAGATGGATTCCCAATAAAACCTCTAAATGTGATAAAATTGGCCTCCAACTTGTAGATTATTGCTTCTCTTTGTAGATCCTTGCTTCTTCCTTCTAGATTCTTGCTCCAATAGTCTCCAATGGTGATTTGGGAAGGAATTGGGATGAATTTGGTAAGAAAATAAAATGGGAATGAAGTAATTTGGTTGAGGAAAATTCTAGATCTAGTTTGCAAATGAAAAGAGGAGAGAGAAATAATTTTCCCCTCTTTAATAGGCCGGCCCTCTCTACCCCTTCCTCAAGCTACTATATAATATCCAATATACTCCTTGGGGCCTCTCATAAAGAATTAATTAAGGAGAGAAGCTTCTAGTATAATGGTTTAATTAAATTAATCAACCTCCTAATCAATGGGCTTTCTAAATGGGCTAAATCTAACAATTATTACATGTTGGTCCACGAGTCTAAACTAAACTAGGTAGGTCCACTAACACAAGTCTAAAATAAATAACTAACATTTAACAATAATTAAATAATACAATAATTAATTATTTATCAAGTATAATATTTATTTAAATATAAAATTACTAAAATATCCTTTCCTAGAAAATGTGGCAGTGATAGGGTTACTACCGGATAGAGATATGGAGTTCTCTATAGATTTGGTGCCAGGCGTAGAGCTAGTATCACAACACGTCTATAGAGTGAGCAACAACAAACTGGCGGAGTTAAAGAATTAGGTGGATGAGTTGCAAGACAAGGGTTTCATCCACTCCAGTTCATCATCAAGGGGTGCTCCGGTACTTTTAGTAACAAAGAAGGATGGGTCGGTATACATGTGTATCAACTACAGGGCACTCAACAACCTCACTATCAAGAACAAATACCCGTTCCCATGGATTGACGATTTGTTTGACCAGTTGAGTAGAGCGAAGGTATTCTCAAAGATAGACTTGAGGTCGGGGTACCACCAGATAAAAGTGAAGAAGGAAGACATTTTGAAGACAGCTTTCAGGACTCGGTATAGGCAGTTTGAGTTCTTAGTGATACCGTTTGGTTTGACCAATGCTCCGACGGTATTTATGAACCTGATAAATAAGGTATTTCATCATTACTTGGATCATTTTGTTATAGTCTTCATTGATGATATACTGATTTATTCGAAGATCCCAAAAGAGCATTAGCAGCATTTGAGGATAGTTCTGGAGACCCTTAGGAAGGAGAAGCTATATGACAAGCTTTTGAAGTATGAGTTCTTTCTTGATAAGGTTGAATTCCTTGGGCATGTGATTACAGGAGATGGGATCTCAGTGGACCCGAAGAAGATTTCAGTAATTGAGTCATGGTCTACCCCGAGTTCAGTAGCGGAGATCAGGAGTTTTATTGGACTGGCAGGCTACTATCGGAGATTTATTCAGGATTTTTCCAGGATCGTGGAGCCGATGACTAGACTAACCAAGAATGACGTAGAGTTCGTCTGGACTGAGAATTGTCAGCCAGCATTTAAGGAGTTGAAGAAGAGGTTGACTATAGCTCCAATATTGACATTGCCATCAGGAGCAGGAGGATTTTTTATATAAAATAATGCATCGGGTATGGGCTTGGGTTGTGTATTGTAGCAGAACGGGAAGATGATTGCCTATGTTTCCAGGCAATTACGCTCGCATGAGAAGAATTATCCTGCCCATGACCTGGAGTTGGCATCAGTTATTTTTGCTCTAAAATTATGGAAACACTACTTGTATGGAGAGAGAGTAGAGATCTTTATAGACCATAAGAGCTTGAAGTATGTTTTTACACAAAAAGAGCTCAATATGAGGCAGCAGCGATGGTTGGAGTTGATGTAGGACTTCGACATTTATTTTTAATACTATCCAGGGAAGGCCAACGTAGTTGCTGATGCCTTGAGCAGGTATCCAGTGGCTATGTATCTGACGAGGGACAGACACTTATTGGCCGATCTTGATATCTTGGGCATTGAGGTATTAGTTCCTGGAGTCGCAACACAGATATGGGGACTTTAGGTACAGTTAGAGTTTATGGACCATATCAGAGCTGCACAGTTCGAGGATGAGTCTCGAGGGAGCATCAGAGCACAGGTCCAGATAGGGTTGGCAGAAGACTTCAGCATTGCAAATGATGGATCATTACGGTACGGTACCAAATTGATGTGCCGAGTGGAGCATTGCACGAGGAGATTCTTAAGGAGGTGCCTCGATCTTTGTACTTTATGCATCTAGGTGCCAACAAGATGTATAGAGACATAAGAGAGCATGTTTGGTGGTATGGTATAAAGTGGGAGGTAGCTAGCTTCGTATCCAGATGCTTGATTTGCCAGTAGGTAAAGGTGGAGAGACAGAGGCCAGGTGGATTGCTTCAGCCTTTACCCATTCCAGAGTAAAAATGGGAGCATGTGGCCATGGATTTTATTTCAAGAATTTTGCGTTCTCCAGGAGCTAAAGATGCAATTTGGGTCATCGTAGACATGTTGACCAAATCAGTCCACTTTCTGCCATTCAAAGTGGGTACATCTACGAAGAAGCTCGTGGAGATGTATGTGCACCAGATAGTCAGATTATACGATATTCTTTTGAGCATAGTCTCATATTGAGATAGTCTCTTTACGTCTCACTTATGGACGAGTTTGCAGGTAAGTTTGGGCACTCAGCTCAAGTTCAGTACCGCATATCACCCTCAGACAAACGGACAGTCGGAGAGGACTATTCAGACTCTCAAGGATATGCTACACACCTGTGTTTTCGATTTTGGAGATTCTTGGGAGGATTATCTTTACTTGGTAGAGTTTTTTTACAACAATAGCTACCAAGCCAGTATCAAGATGTCACCGTTTGAGGCATTGTATGGACGGAGATGCCGCTCGCACTCCGTTATCATGAGATAATATTGGTGAGAGAGCTTTATTGGGACCTGAGATGGTAGTGTATGCAGCTGAAAAAGTGAAGCTCCCTATGGATAGACTTCGAGTGGCGCAGGACAGACAACGACAGTTGGCCGATAGCCACCGGAGGCCATTGGAGTTTGAGGTATAGATTTTGTTTTGCATTGCTTGTGATTGTTTATTTTTGTTAGAGTGCTAAGATTGTGTTTCATGCTAGGTTGGCGGTTTGGTTTTCTTGAGTTTTTCTCCGACATGTGGCACAATTCATTTCGGTGGAGGCAAAAAGCTTACTCTATGATTCATCGGACCTTTCAGTATTCTTGAGAGGGTCGGTGCAGTTGCTTACAAACTAGACTTACCACCTGCATTGGAGGGAGTGCATAATGTGTTTCAAATGTCGCAGCTGAGACGGTATATGGCAGTTTCCAGCCATGTGTTGGATCACTCGGAGATCAAGGTGGGCCCTACTTTTAGCTATCCAGAGCAGCAGTTGAGATTCTGGATCAGAGAGAGAAGGTGTTAAGGAACCAGATGATTCCTTTGGTGTCCGTCGCGTGGAGGCATCACTCGCCAGGAGAGAGTACCTGGGAGCGAGAGGCCGAGATGCACGAGCGATATCCATATCTGTTCGAGCCGTGAGGTATAGTTCTTTCTTATATTGTATTATTTTCTTTTGGTAGTTAGTTTTTTCCTTAATTTTGAGGATAATATTTTTTTTAAGGTGGGTAGGATTGTCACCCTCATATTTTGTATTAAGGGTAGTTTGATAATTGTCACGGATATTTTTATTTTAGGATTTATTGTATTTAATTTTGTGCATGTGTATTAGTTATTTATTATATATTTTATTTATTGTTAGATGCTAGATTATTTTGTACTTGTGTAGTGGACCTAACTAATTAATTTAGAATGCATGAACCCAATATTTTATTTGGTTTAGATTGAGCCAAATAATTAGGCCCATTGATTAGGAGGATAAATTAATTAGTGAAACTATTAGACTAGAACCTTCCCTCCTTAATTAAGTTCTTTATGAGAGGCCTAAGGGTAAATTGGATATTGCACATTGCATGAGGGAGAGGGTTAGGGCCGACCATGTTAGGAGAAAGGAGAGAGACTGTCTCTTCTCATTTTTTATTTGTATTAGATCTAGATTTTTCCCATTTCTAATTTCTTTATTCCCTCACAAATTTCTTCTCAAATTCCTTTCCTATTCTTCATTGGAGGCTACTACAATAAGGACCTACAAGGAAGAAGCAAGGATCAACAAGGAGGAGGCTATCTTCCATATTTCTGGATTTTTATTAGAAATTCATCTTCCAATAGGTAAATTTCATTTTTTCTCTCTTAGTAGACTCTAAATCTGAGATTTAACCATGAGAAACCACCCCACATACATATGCTAACCATATAAATTAGAATTAGGTTCATAGGAGACCTATTGTGGAAGTTATGTGTGTTTTTATGTCAATTTTGGGCGAATTCCGAGATTGGCACATGTGGTATTTGTCAATTGGTCAAATAGATCATATGACATGTGATTGATTATTTGTGACTAGTGTCGTATCCACAATTGGGTACGTGTAGGCTGTATCTCATCAATTTGGCGATACAGATTATTTTTGGGGGGTTTTATCCGACAGAGAGATTTGTTCATATCACTTCTTGACACGGACACGTAGTTGTATACATTATTGTTCGTATTGTTAATAATTAGTATTCTAGGCTTGCTCGTATCCTTTGGGATACGTTTGGTTGTGTGGTGGAGCCGTATCGCAAGCGTATCATAGAATGAGTGTGATATTGGTACGGTGCACTCCACGTATTAATTTTTTTGCCTTTAATTCTATGTGTGTTTGTGTATATATATATGTATGATATATATATGTATATGAGTATGTATTATATTATATTGAATAGGTGAGTATATATATAGGTATATGTGTATACATATAATAGTGTATAAGTGTATCTATATGTATATATGTATGAGTGTTTATATATATATATATAAGTGTATATGCATATCTATGTATATATGTGATATCTATAGAGTATATATATATTTATGTGTATATGTGTCTATCCATAGTATATGGTATACTAATATCTATATATTTATGTGTATATGTGTGAGTGTATATATATATATAGAGAGAGAGAGAGAAAGAGAGAGAGAGAGGTGTTATGTGTGTGTGTGTGTGTGTGTGTGTGTGTGTGTGTATATATATATATATATATATATAGTTTGATGGCCTATATAGGTGTACATATATGTATATGTGTGTGGCATGTTGTGTGCTAGGTTTTTGTGAGTGTGTGTGTGAGAAAGAGCAGCTAGGGTCAGTTGAGGAGACTGTGAGGTATTATCTCGTGCACCGTGGCAACAAGGGGGGAGAGCACTGTGCAGTGCACATAAGGAGGCATAGCAGTTCAAACAGCAGCCAATGTAGTTTCAGTTTAGCTCGTGCACTGAGGTGCAGCTCAAGCATAGCAGTTCAGCATGTTGCAGCTGCAGCTCAGATTCAACAAGGGGGGATAAAACTACACAGTACCACAGCAACGACAGTAAAGTACTACAACTGAGCAACTGCTCAGTGCAACAGAGTTGTGCACTACAGCAGAGCTCATGAATAGCCCGAGTGTAGTCTGCATCAACACCTCTTACACAACAACTACTGTGGGTTCAGCAGCTTCCACTAAGGGCAGTTCCACTGCAGGTTCAGCAGCAATGCCTCGAGGAAGTTCTACACAGTGGCAACAATAAAATGTATGAACAGAGTATCAGACAGGTATCAGTAGCAGTTGCATTCAACATACAACACAGTATCAGTAACAGTCTCAGGATCAGCAAAGTAATGGTTAGTGAGTTTAGATGAGTTAGTGTTTAGTTGATCTAGTATTAAGCTAGTTATCTAAATAGTTAATTAGTTATATACTTGATAGGTGTACTTGTTAGAATACTAACTATATGTTAGTATGTAGATATGTATCATATGTTAGTAGTTAGTAGGTATTGTATTGATATATAATATTTTTAGTAGTTAGTTACTTCTTAGTTTTAGCTAGTGGTTTAGTTAGATTAGTTAGTGTTAATTGTTAACTATTAGTTTAGTATATAGTTTAGTTATATTGATATAGCTAGTATATTGAAGGTTATATATATTAGCTATATTCATTGGGATTTCAATTACCTTGGGATACCAAGGTAATGTCAAGGTAATGAGTCGATACCAAGGTATTGGGTTTGAGTATCGAGATTGGTGTGTAGGTAGTGTGATACGCATTGGTGCAAGACCAAGGTATCCTAATTTCATTGATTAGTTAAGATACTATATATATTGACTTGTATATATATATATATATATATATATAAATTATTAATTTTTTATTTATTAAAATTTGCGTATCCTGGGAAAAGGTATTTTGTGTGTCTCATAGTATCTTAGATTAGCTAGTGTAGCTTAGTTTCATAATGTATTGACCTGGTATCCTACTATTAGAATCTTACAACCTAGAAATAGTCGGTTTGACTTAGAAATAGATTTATGACTTAGAATTGCATCAGTTTAACTTATTTTTATTTCAGAACCTTATATTGACGCAACATACCATATATAGGTCTGTGTGACACCTGCTTGGGCATCGAGAGACACACCTTGCTCAGGACTTCAGGCGAGTACATTTCTCTGTTAGATTTCAATTCATAATAGTGTATATATTCACGTTATATAATTGTATACTTGATTTTGACACAGTGATTTTATGGACTTGTACTATATGGATCCCATCAAGAGATGTTATCCCCTATCGTGTTCAGCGAGTACTTCTGTATATATATTCCATTGTGTATATTAGGTATTGATTTATATTTTGTGTTCACATACTGCTCGTGTTCAGTGTAATTATATTCTTGTACACCTACTGCTCGTGTTCAGTGGTCATATTCTTGTTCGTAGCGTGCCGTGATTGGATCCATTGGTATTAGTTGGGGATGGGAGAGTACGAGTTGATTATGTGATCAAAGCCCCATTATTCATCGTGTACATACCGGTTACATATAATACTTGTAATCGTCTTACCTTATTGATCATGTTCAACCTAAAATGATCACATAATGAACTTGTATTCTGAGGCACATAGTTAGATTTCAGTTTATTTTCTCATATTTCGGATATTCATATTGTTGTTCTATATTCTCATACATTTCCTGTATTCTCTTGTTCATTCATTCATATGTTTAGTGATCTTGTATTTTATTTTTATTATATATTTTATATGCTCGATTATGTTATTGAAACTGCTTTCAAAGGTATGTACTTTGCTCCAATCCTGACCGGATATATTTTTCTAGATGATTGGCTTATAGAGCAGTGTCCCATATTCTACGGGCTACAGGATGGTGTAACTTTAGAGGATACTCCTGTAGACCAGGAATACTTAGTTATAGAGCTCGAGGAGGTTTAGTTTATATATTGTGTTAGACTTGTATCAGACTATTTGTTGAGATTCACAGTTTGTATATTATTTCAGATTGTGGATTGTATCTTGATTTCTTTCCTTCACTATTCCACTCGTATTTATCTTCTTTAGTTTGCATTGTGATTGAGTTTAGTTATATTTGTAAGATACCGTATTATTCCTCCGTTTGGAGTTAAGATGATTGACATGTACCATATTATATTGTTGAGAAGTTAGATAATTAGAAATAATTCAGACAGCGTTCTACCGACGATGCTGCGGCATAGTCTGGGCGTACCCACGTACTCGTGCCCAAATATCCGGGTGCTGGTCGGGACATATGTCTACTATACCTACTTTTATATCTCTGGATATTTTAGATGGCTGATGTTCGTGGTCTTGATCATGATCGAGGTGGTCGTGGTCGTACTGGTGATCTTATATTACCCGGGAATGGATTATCACCTCAATCACGAGACCTCTCCAACCCCTTATCAGTCACAGGCACCTCAACTCTTCTATCGGTTATAGGCACTTCCACTCCGTTATTTTCCCTATACCCACCACTCCAGCATCGACATCCATACCCCCTATATCATTTAATGCAGATCATATGACCACGTCGTCTATTTATTCACAAGATACTCTGATGGGTCCCACAACTCCCATCGGCTGATCCTACTACCCTATAGGCAGCTACACGATGTGTCCCGGAGTATTCAGACTGAGAGTATGATACTATTGGTCGGTATATTTATTGGCCGGGTGGTTCTCATACACCACCAGGGAGGCCGGAGGGGCAGTTCATACAGGAGCTTTGGCTCTTTTCCAACGATATGTAACTAATTATGATTTAAAATATAATGCCATTTTATATGTTTCCTACCAGCTTTTATAGTGAGCTCAATTCCTTCAAATGTCTACGATCGTATATGAGACTAGAGACCACCGTCATATTGATAATTTTTTATTTGATATTTTTATTGTTGTTGTGATGTATGTACTCTGAGCAGTGTATTTATTTTGGATGTCATGTACGTATGGACATTTGGATTTATATACCATATTGTTGTTTATTTGTTTATATATCTATCATGGATCATTTCTTTATCTTTATTTGAATGTGAGTTTTATTTTGTATTCTATGTACTATATGGTTCCAAAATACTTTTTTGCCGCTGAAGGTCCGATTGGACTAGAATTCTATATCGGGTTGTGCTTGATGGCAAGATATATAGTGCATATTCGCTGTGAAGGCTGTAATATAATTTTTAGTTCTATGTAGCTGAGCAATGGCTATGCATCAGTTTGAAGATGGAAAACAATTCCTATGTGACTCTTTGGCCATGTACATAGTCGTCGCTACCAAGAAATTCTCAAGTAAGCGATAGCATAGTGATGTCTATGCAATGAATTGGGAACACATTAAGCATTCGCCCATCCATTAAAAAGTTAGTATATGAAACTAGTTTTATTATCAGAAACCCAATATGCGTCTCATATACATTGCCAACTACACTTGTGCGACGTATATGCGACAAATTAGGTTGTCGCTCAGCCGTCGCCCAACGAGTATCAGAAACTAGTTTCCGTATTGGATACCCAATATCCATCATAACTATTCACCAAATAGATGTTATATATGCAACACATTCGTCACTGGCCAATCATTTACTATTTATCATAACTATTCATCATAACTATGCTTGTCCGTCACTAAGCCGACGTCAGACTCGTCCTTTTTTGGTGTGACAACAAGCCGTCACCAAGATGTATGCCGCTAGGTAGTCAGAATATCGTCGAATTTTTGACTACTCGGTGACGGAAATATCGACATGACATCTACCGTTGCCTAGAATTTGCCAAGTTTCCATCGTCAGGATATTGCTAATTATGTTTAGCGGCATCTTGATAACGAATCCGTCTATAGCTAAAATCTTGTATTTTTGTAGTGAATGAGATAATGTCATGAATATGCTCACAATCCTAGTGAACTATGGAATCTTACAGAGAAATTATCTTTCTAGAAATTCTTTACTTATTGATATATAATGACCAATGTTGTACTTGGCGTTGAAAGAAACCAAATAATTTAATGCAAATTCTAACCAATTTTTTTCTGATATCCCTTCAAAAGTTCTCATCTATTTTGTAGAAGCTTACTATGTGATTTTGAAATATCAATTAAGAAATGTTTCTATATATAATTATTGTCAAAGGACTCTCTTTTGTTACTCTATGTTGGAAATGAAATGCGAAAACCGTTCCCCAAACCAGAGAGTACCTGCGAGAGAAACGAGCAAAATGCATAAACCAAAAAATACCAAATATAAATCGCAAACAGAGAGATTTTTACGTAGAAAACCCAGATTAAAAAAACCACGGGACGATCGGAGTCCAACCCTGAAGAACCTCCACTAATGGAATAAAGAGATTACACCCTCTACAAGCTCCTTATCAATCCAACACGGATCACTACAACTGTTTGGAACAGAAAAAAGATTATAACTACGAAGAAAAAAGATAATAAGAAATACCCAAAATTGATCTTATTTTTTGAAATGATCTCCAATCATTCTTTCTCCTATCCAAAGTTGCAATGGCACTCTTGCCACATTTTTTGCTCTCTCTTATTTTTTGCTCATGTTTTTGTATATTTTATGAGCCTTTATATAAACTCTTGCATGAATTAGGCTTTCCATATAGAAATCTATATATGAAAGCCAAAAAATGTTGTGGAAATCCAATTACATTCAATCATATATTTAATAAAAATTATATCATAAATTAGCTTACCATAAATTGAAATCCAATTATATGGAAAGTTAATATATGAAAGATCCAATCATAAATATATAATTAAAGTCAAAGATGAAAATCTAATATAATATTTTCTTACCATAATTGTTCCAATACATGACACTCGATGCATTTCCCGAACTTTTTTGACACACAGATGGCGTTCGTCGCACTCTAGGGTATTCTTCATATAGGTTGGGAACCTCATCCACTCCAATAAATCTCTCCCTTTACAACTATATGGAGGGGGTCATCATCTAGACGATCCGCCTGCAGTACTCAAACTTTTTTCTTGGAAGAATCTTTGTGAACATGTCTTCTTCATTGTCATCTGTATAAACCTTCTCAAGCGTCGCTTACTTCTTTTCCACAACATCCCGTTTCCAATGATGCCGGGTCTCAATGTGCTTCGACCGGCTATAAAATGTCTGGTTCTTCACAAGGTGAATAGTACTCTGACTATCTAAAAGAAAAGGATACTGCTCTTTCTTTAGCCCAATTTTCTTTGAACAACTTCTTCATCCACAACAACTCCTTGCAACCCTTTGTCGCCGCAATATACTCTACCTCTGTCATTGATAAGGCAACACACTTCTGCAACTGCGACTGCCACGATACTACTCCTCCAGCAAACATTATCACATAGCCCAAAGTCAATCGTCTCGTGTCTACATCTCTAGCCATATCGGCGTCGGTATACCCAACCAACTTCGGCTCGTCACAACCAAAATAAAGTCTCCAATCGGTAGTGCCATAAAGATATTGTAGAATCTACTTGACCCAACACCAATGTACCCTTCCAGGATTGGAAGTATACCTGCTAACTGTGCTAACTACGTGAGCGATGTTTGGCCTCGTACACACCATATCATACATAAGACTCCCCACAACTGAGGCATATGGAACCCGCTCCATATCTTCCTTCTTGTCATCGGTAGCTGGACACTGCTCCTCAGAGAACTTAAAGTGAGCCACAAGGGGGTTACTCACTTTTTTTGACCCGTCCATCCCGAAATGCTGAAGTATCCGGTGAATATTCTTCTTTTGGGACAAGTGTAACAGATTGGACTTTCTATCTCGGCTGATTTCTATCCCAAGAAAAGTCTTTGCTGCGCCCAAATCCTTCATAGAGAAGGTCGCACCTAGTTGGCGCTTCAACTCCGCTATCCTAGTGGCATTCTGACCCACTAGTAGCATATCATTAACATATAGCAGTAAAATAATGAAATTATCCTCGACAAAGTACCTCACAAATACACAATGGCCTGACGTCGTCCGTGCGTAACCATGCTCTCCCATAAATGACTCAAACTTTTTGTACCACTGCCTCAGAGCCTGCTTCAGACCATATAAGCTCTTTCTCAACTGGCAAACCAAGTGTGACTTTTTCTTCTAACAGAATCCCTCTGGCTTCTCCATGTACAACTCCTCCTCAAGATCACCGTAGAGGAATGTTGTCTTCACGTCCATTTGCTCGACCTCCAAGTCAAAACTGGCTTCCAATGCTAGCACAAATCTGAACAGATGACTGCTTGACCACTGATAAAAATATCTTATCATAATCTATGACTTTTCGCTGACCTTAGCCTTTAAATACCAGTCTCGCTTTGTATCAAGGTCGAGTAGCATCATCTATATGCTTCACTCTAAACACCCATTAATTTTTTAATGCCTTCTTGCCCTTTGGCAACCGTACCAGATCATAAGTAGATTTGGCCTCCATGGAACTCATCTCCTCCTACATGGCCTCCATCCACTCATGCCTGTTTTCGTCTTCAATAGCCTCTAAAAAACTTTTGGGTTCTCCACCGTCATTAGGTTGAACATACTCACCCGGTGAGTATCTCGTAGATGGTCGACGCTCTTTATTACTCCTCCTCAATGGAACCCCTGGTGCTGGCTGAATACCAACAACCTCCTCTCCAGGAACTGCCTCCTCGGCATGATCATCCTCCTAAAGATCACCCTGACCACCATCAGCAGGATGATGATCAAGGTTGGAACAACTTCATGTACTAGGTCCCCGATAACTGGATCCTTTACGATGTTCTCTAAAAATAGCTCGAAGAGAAATGACTCTAACTTAGGCAATTCCTCAGCCTCAGAAGGCATCTCGGAATCCTGAGTGTTGATCATGGTCTAATCCTCAACGAATACTATGTCCCTGCTTCTGTCGAGCTTTCTTCCAACTGGGTTGTAGAGTCTATATCCAAACTCATCCCGACTGTAACCGATAAAGATATACCGCCTTGTCTTCGACTCAAGTTTGGATCTCCCGTCCTTCGGTACATGTACAAAGGCCTTACAACCAAACACTCGCAGGTGATTGTATGACGACTTTTTGTCATACCATACTTTGTTAGGCACATCACTCTACAAAGAAGTACTAGGAGATAAATTAATAATATAATTAGCTGTGTAAAGAGCCTCACCTCATTAGTTGTCCGACAAGTTTGCTTCTAACAACAAATATCGTACCCTCTCCATCAGCGTCATGTTCATCCGCTCCGCTACACCGTTGAGATGTGGTATATTTGGTGGAGTATTCTGGTGTCGTATCCCTTGCAAAACTATAGTATGCATCAAAGGGACCGATATATTCACCACCGTTGTCAGACCGAACACAGAGTAGCTTCTTACCCGTCTTCCTTTTAACAGAGTCATAAAACTCTTTGAAAGAGGACAGAACCCTTTCAATAGATGCATACCTTCCTGGAACAATTATCAATAAATATTACAAAGTAAGAAGAACCACCAATATATTTTACCTTCATAGGACCGTAGACATCCGAGTCAATCAACTCGAGCAACGTCGATTTTCTTGAACTTGGGTGACTTTGGAAAGACACTCTATTTTGCTTCCCCGTCAAACAGTGCGTGCACCTCTCCAATTTTGTAGACTTTAGCCCTGGAATCACCTTCATATTAACCAAGTAGCTCATCTATTTCTCGCTGATATGGCTGAGCCGTCTGTGCAACAACTCGGTAGATGCATTAGTAGTTGCGTTCACCTCTTATGTCCCCTATGTGCTCCCTTCCATATAATAGAGTCCGGACCACTTGCTTCTATTGGCAATCACCATTGAACCTCTAGAAAGCTTCTACTGATTGTTCTCGAAGAGATTGAAGAAACCCTCGTCATCTAACCTTCTAACCGACACCAGGTTGAAATGGATATCAGGGACTGACGAACATTTGTCAGAACAAGAATTGCACCCGTCTTTGTCCTCAAATGCATATCTCTAATAGAAACTGCCTTCGACACATCTCCATTGTCTATCTTCAACATTCCATAGTAGCTTGTTGTGTAAGTAGCAAATAGTTCCCTGTTGCGAGATACGTGCGCTGAAGCACCTGAGTCCACCAGCCAAGATTTGACATCGCAGTCGATGTTAATAACTACAGTATCACCTACAATGATCAGATCGCCTCCACGTGTCGTGGCCCGTGCTGTAGTGTTCTCGCCCTACTTTTCCTTGTCGCCCTTCTTCTCTCTCTTCCAAGCGAAATAATTTTGCTTGATGTGGCCCTTCTTGCCACAATGGTAATACTCCGAGTTCTCGTACCGACTCTTAGGTCTTCCCTTGCTTTTTTTCTGCCACCGTCTGGACTCCTGCTTTTACCCCTTCCGCGGCTCTCTGAAACATGCGTCTCTGAGTAGGATATGGATGAAGTGCCCTAAGAACGTCTCCGCATCTCTTCATTCAGTATCTCGCTCTTGGCAAACTCCAGACTAACCACGTCTTCCGGAGTAGAAGCGATCACAAACACTCATACGTCTCCAATGAGTCTGGCAATGTACACAACAACCATAGTCCCTGAACCTCATCGTCGAACTTGACTCCCATCGTGGATAGATGGTCAACCACGTCCTGGAACTCACTCAAATGATCCATAATTGACGCCCCATCTTTGTACCGCAGACCCATCATCATCCGGATCGGGAATAATTTATGTACACTGGTCTTCTTTGTATACAAAGATTCTAGCTTATCCCACAACGTCCTCGCGTACTCAATACTGGCAACGTGGTTGTACAGGTTCTCGTCAACGAACTGCCTGATGTACCTACATACCTATATATGCTCGAACTTTCAGTCCTCTTCGAATTTGTCACTGGACCTCTCAGAAGCAAATACAGGTAAATGCAGCTTCTTGACAAATAACAGATCCTTAATCTTGCTCCTCTATAAACGATAGTTGGTACCGTTCAGATTTTTCATGTGCATCGGCTTCGCGTCCATCTCTTCTCCCTGGTTTGCCAGTCAACTCCTGACACCCTTCTTAAATTCCAGAACCTGGCTCTGATATCACACTGTTGGGAACGAAACGCGAAAATCGTTCCCTAAACTACAGAGTACCTGCAATAGAACCGAGCAAAACGCACAAATAAAAAATGCCAAACACAAATCTCAGACACAAAGATTTTTACGTGGAAAACTCAGATAAAAAGAACTACGGGACGATCAAAGTCCAACCCGGAACAACCTCCACTAATGGAATAAAAAAAATTACATCCTCTATAAGCTCCTCACCGATCCAACACGGATCACTACAACTCTTTGGAACAGAAAATCCATTACAAACACGAAGAAAAAAGACAATGAGAAATACTCCAAATTGATCTCATTATCCGAAACAGCCTCAAATCCTTCGTTCTCCTCTCCAAAGTTGCAATGGCACTCTTGCCACCTTTTTTCTCTCTCTTATTTTTTTCTCATGTTGTTGTCTACTGCATGGGCCTTTATATAAACCCTTGCATGAATTAGGGTTTCCATATGAAAATCTATATATAGAAGCCAAAAATATTTATGGAAATCCAATTACATTCAATCATATATTTAATGAAAATCAAATCACAAATTAGTTTACCATAAATTAAAATCCAATTACGTGAAAAGTTAATATATGAAAGATCCAATCATAAATATATAATTAAAGTCAAAGATAAAAATCTAATATAATATTTGCTTACCATAAATGTTCCAATACACGGCGCTCGATGCACTTTCTGAGCTTTTTCAAAAAACAGATGACGCTCGTCGCACTCCAGAATATTCTCCACATAGGTTAAAAATTCCACCCACTCCAACACTCTAGTTATCAACCATCTTTATGGTGTAGGGTGAACTGGTAGTGTGTAGAGACATGTCTACAAATGTTTTCGATGGTGGTTAGTTGAATATCTATATTAGACGCTAAAATCAGTTTACTCTTTCAATTTTACCCTTTTGTATCTACTTAATCTTTTTTAATAGTTCTTCATCTAATTAATCTAATTGAAATTATGTAATCTAATTAAAATTTTGTTTGATGTCCTTGAGAAGTACTACCTGGATTTTTTTTTTTTTTCCTTTCTAAGGTAACAAATTAAAATTGGTGTATACGTTTATGGATTTTATTTTATATATTGCTAATAGAATAAAAAAATTTCATGTATTCTAATAGCTATCATGTATTCATGATTTGATATTATGCATCATAAAAAAACTTCCTCATGTATAATAATTACCATTGAGTTGACTTAGAAATCTATATCATTGTTTTATACTGCAAAGAAGAAACTTACACACAGAAAAAGGCCTATTAATATTATCATGTGATCACACAAAAATGATAGCTTAATCCTCTTGGGAAATAAACCAAATAGACAGAGACAAAGGGTCAGACGATGGCAGCATGTGGATGGGGGAGGTTCCTCTTCACTTAAAAATGCCACCTCGAATAACTCTCCCATTTGCATGCCTTTGTTTATTCATGACAAGCGTCTCATTCACAAATATGATTGCCCTCGTTTATATATAATAAAAACGGCGAATTATATATATATATATATATATATATATAATGGACTTTCGACTATGCAAAATAGCACATGACGGTCTTGAACAAGGTCAGAATACAAAAAGGAAAAAACCGAGAGTTTACATGCGTTTAAGACTGATATTTGACGCGAAGATATGACACATCTGAAGGGAACGAAATCATCGTATCTTTGAATGTCTGACTAGCAGTATTAATACTGTACAAATATATATACAAGCTGATATAGTTTTGTATCTTTAGTGGGATTATAGTTTTGTAATGTTAATTATTTTTTTCTTTTAATAATATTATCTTCTTCAGAAAAAAAAAAAAAATATATATATATATATATATATATATGTTTTGGTTTGAGATTCCATATAAATGAGATTCTTAAAGGTTAGTCTGTGGGGTGAATGCTTCTGGCGAGAAGAGGACAAAGGTCGTGAGACATGAAAATCCGGGGGGGTCTTGTACATGGGATATTGCTAAACTTTAAGATGAGCTCCTCCTTCTCACCATGTACCATTATCATCACAAAAAAGAAAGTCATCTCTCACTTCCTCCTCTTTAAATTTGTTTACTGGTCCTTCCATCCATCTATATTATAATGGCCTATGTAACTCTAGGCAACTGGCCTATGATTTTGTGGAAGTTGAGCATGAGAGACAACTTGATCATTATTGGTGCTTTAATTAATTTAGTAGGACCTTTGAGAAGACTGCATATCAAGGGATGAAAGGCTCCTGTTGGTTAGATGCTTGTGTTAGGTAATTAATATTAAATTAGCTTATAAATATATATGTACAATTGATAGACAGTAAGTGAGATAAATGGTATTTCTAAGAATTTTCTTTTTTGATGAAGTCTCAAGAATTATGCCAAAATGTTTGTTTGAATAAAAAAGCTGGTGTACTAATGTATCCTAGGTTTAGAACAAAAATGAATTAATAACTGTATTTTAGTTTATTAAAATGAATTTGTATATATTTTTTGTAAATTAGAATAATTTAGTTGGATTTTGAGTTCAAATTGAGTTAACCTTCAGTGGATTTGTAATGACAATTAGGACATATAGGGACATTGTATATTTATGATCCTAGAAATTACTAAACTTGATATAAAAATCCTAAAATTCTTACTACAATGAAAATAATTTTTGCACGATTACAAGATAATTTTAGAGAATAAAAAAGTATGTTGTAATCTTAGAGGGTTCGGAAATGTTGGTGTTGGGTGGGGTTTTCAACCTATGTAGAGTATATCCTATAGTGCAACAAGCGCGATCCGTCTGTCGGAGAAGCTCGGGAAGCTGAAGACGTCGAAGTAGAGTTTCAATTATGTAGTCAGAGAATTTGCCCAAACTTGACCGTGCTTGGTCTGAATTCGGTCCTGTCGAGTTCGGTCAAAATTTAGTCAATTTTAGTCCGAACTTTTAGCATGGGGCAACCGTACTCGGTCCAAATTCGGTCCTCGTTGAGCAAAACATTTCAACTAGGTCTGACTGAATTCGATCCTGAATTCGGTTATCGGGCTGTACATGTTCTGGATGTTTTGTTTGCACAGTTGGATCAAATCAGTGGTTCGAATTAGCTGAAAATTTGAGGGGTTATATATAGGTATTTCTAAACCCTAAAAAGATGCAGATTAATTTACTAGAGAGAATTCAAGCTTTACAACTTTTGGAGAGAGAAATAATGATTGGTGCTCATTGTGAAGGAGAGATTATTTCAGGTAATTCTTCTCGTCATCTTTTATTCTACGGAAGTTTATAATCTATTTTCTTCTTTTAAGTAGTTGTGGTGATACGGTTTGGATCGGTAAAAAATATGTAAGGAGTCTGTGTATTTCTTATTTCATTAGTGGATTCTTTTCAAGATTTCTTATTTCATTAGTGGATTCTTTTCAAGGTTGGACTCTGATCGTCATGTGATTTTTTCTGCTAGGGTTTTCACGTAAAAATTTTTGCGTTTGCATTTGTGTTTGTGTTTGCGTTTGCATTTGCGTTTGCATTTGGCTCTTATGTGATTTTGGAAAATTAGTTTTTGTATTTTTTATTGATTAGTTCTCTTGCAGTCTTCTTGGTTTGGAGGAGTATTTTTTGTGTTTCATTCCCAACAGAGTGGTATCAGATTTTGGGTTCAATGTTTTTGTCATGGTTGAAAGTCAAGCCAAGAAGAAGTGATGGACGCAAAGATGGTGCACATGGTAAACCTAAATGATTCCAATTACTACTATTAGCGGAGCAAGATGACATATTTTCTCTTTGTCAAGAAGTGACATCTTTCGGTATTTGCTTCCGAGAAGCCCAATAATAAATTCAAGGAGGACAAAATTTGTACATATACAGGTGTGCAGATATATTAGGCAGTTCATGGATGAGAACGTGTATAATCAGGTCTCTGTCACCAATATTGAGACACAATAATACATTGGAAGAAGCTGGATTCTTTGTACTCGTAGAAGACCAGGGTAAATAAGTTGTTCCGAATTCGAACAATGATGGTTATGCGGTAAAAATAGGGTACATCTATTACAGATCACCTGAGTGTATTTCAGGGTGTGGTTGACCAATTATCTGTTATGGAAGTAAAGTTCGACAACGAAGTTTAGGGGGTTCTGGTTGCTTTGTATGTTGCTAGACTCATATGAGATCGTACGAGTGTCCATGATTGCTTCTGCTCCAGAAGGCATGTGGTTACTCAGGAGTTAGCCAAGCACGGGGTGTTGAATGAAGAGATGCACAGATAATCACATGGCACTTCATCTTTATCTCATTTGGAGGCATTTGTTTTTCAGAGCTTTAGTAGGAATAAAAGCAAAGGTTCGAGTAATGCCAGAGACAAGAGAAGAGGCAAGACCAAGGGTTAGTACGAAGACTTCGAATGTTACCATTATGGCAAGAAGGAACACATCAAGAAAAATTATTTTCCTTGAAAAAAAGAGAAGAGGGGCGACAAGGAGAAACAAGATAAGAACACAATAATAACTACATCAACGCATGGAGGCGATGTGATTATTGTAGGTGATGAGGTAGTTATAAACCTCACCATCAATGATAATTTTTGATTGTGGACAAAGGTGTTGCATCCCAGTCCAAAAATACGTAGGACCAAAGTACGTGGCAATGATTAGCTACGTGTCAAGTGGACTCCAGTCCAACTCGAATATATATATGCTGTCTAGAATAAGGTATCATGTATAATATAGCAAGTTAAATCATATCTCAATCCACATAAAGAATAAATATATCAAAAATGAACAGTATGTAATATAATCGACCGCCCTGTAAACACAAGCTCCAATAGACTCGAGAGAAAAATAGAGTCTATGAATACTAGGCTATAACAACAGAAAATATGCAATAAGGACAAATAGATAAATGTCCACAGGAGAAATAAAACAAGTACCTAATCATGATACTTGCATACCGAGAAGATAAACATCAGCAACTCTGGATGAACCTAATGACAACCAATCTTGCTAATATGGAAAGAAACTAGATCCTCAGATGGACGTAAACAGATACATAATAATATGTTAACTATGAACTGAATATAAATATATGAACTAGGATAATCTAACCAAACTACGTGAATGCAAGTGATGATAACCTTCACACGAATATGTTGTCTAGTTAGATGGGATCGACAAAGACTCTTCAGAGACTAGAGGTCTAAATGTACATAATGTATCCAATCATATGTACAGACCGCAAGCGTCCCTTGGATGCCAGAGGCAAAATGCTCTCATATATATCTATGCTCGTCATCCCGCATCTCCAGTGGAGAGTACGGTAAAAAAAAAGGTGCAAAGTAGCCCATACAACGAGTGTATGTCCTTCCCACCCAACCTACTTGCCAAGTCGTCTACACGACATCTAGTTTCTCACCACTATGTCCAATGAATGCTTCACAAACATAGTATGGACTATGCCGACACATGTCCCGCACGTAATGATGGTCAGTCGAATATGATGCTACGTGCCCTCTCACGAGTATCACACATTCGTGTCTATACAAATTACGTGTCATTGTCAAAGGAGATATGAAGATACCTCACAAACATAGGGTTGTCTCATAATTGTAGGTCAAAATGCATAGTAAAATCAGAAGACAAATAGACGGCATTTTTCGCTGTTGCACCTAAGTCTATCTTGGACACGTAGTTAAACAACATAAATAAATAAGAAAATAAGTAAAATAAATGTAACATGCGAAAATAATTATAAGTAAGCAATAATCAGGCAATATATACTTGCTTGGAGGTATTTTGGTGGTGTAACAACGTCTAGACGATAATCACAGCAAAGTAGAAAATATGGAAGCACGTCTCCGGACGCTGAAATAAATATTACCAATATTTTCAAAATTATTGAGATAGTTAAAAATGTTAGGGTTATATACTAAAAGCATCACTTTGTATTAACTATATTTTCTTATTTTTGAATGAAAATCATATGGGCAAATATTTGTATGTTGTATTTGTTACAATGTTAATGCAAGTGTCTGATATTCTATATTATAGATAATATGGTGTTTGGTGTCACACAGAAGATCATATTATCAGTTCTCTATGGAATATATAAATAGTTCACAACCTAGATGGATTTGGAAAAATCATTAATAAGGTTGTAGTATAATCTGGTATTAGTCTATCATGATTATAGGTTGTACACTAGTACACTTTGTGTGTAATGAATTTGACCACTTGAGGTTGTTCTCTTTGTGCTGACTACATAAGAGAACAAGCACCACTTTTATTATGGATTCTTGTGCTCTTAATCTTGATATATTAACAGACATGTATATATATTTTTCATTACTTTGACTGATAAAAGAGTAAGATTCATTCTAGGTCAATAACATCTATGCATTGGGTAATGGCATTGTGTGTATGATAAGTTATTAATTATAAATGGAATCCATATCCCAATACATCTGGTTGATGATGTCCCCTTAAGGTACTCATAAGGATTATCATGTAAACCTTATTGTTTGCCATTGATTAAAAGTTGAAACAAATTTTGTGTGTTTAAGAAATAAAACAATACAAAAAATCCTATAGAGAAAATCTAAGTACAATTATTTTTTTGATTTTAGGGAGTGTGACGATGGAGATCGAATACTATAGTGGCTCCATTACTCCGTTGATGGTCCGACAAGAAAATGAGAATGCTTTCTTCTGTTCTCTCTTCTGTGCGTCTATGTCTTTGTGGGCATACCACTCCACTATTTATAGCCATCATACTTACGGGCTAAATGTGCCGCATATGTGGCTCTGTTTGGTGGCCGCATGGGGCTCCTTCAATAGAATACGATTTCAACTATGGTCGCATATCACGGACAGGATGCCACATGACCTCGATTGGTATATGCTGTTTAGAAGCCCTCAGGATTATTTTTAACCCATTGTGTGCGTGACTTGGTCACCTTGACACATGGTCAACACTGATTGTGTGAAGATCTTCTCAATTGTAATGGAAAGATCCTGCAAGCTGAGGGTCGTATAGCGTCGTTGCCGCATATTTGATCTCGTCTAGCCTGGGTCTGGTGGACACTTTGACCGTATGAGGATGAGGACGCATAGAATTGTGGTTGCGTGCGTAGTCTCGTCCGGCCTGGGTCTGATGGACACTTTGGCCACATGAGGATAATTACGCATAGTGGCGTAGTCTCATATGAGTGAACATGTGGCACTGTATGCCTGATATAGTAATTAATATGAAAGCATAATTTTCTGTCTTCTTGTTTGGTGCTACCTTTTTTATGATTCACGAAGCTATCAGGGCAATAAATGCCATTTCATAACATTATGACAAGCATTGAATGCTGTGTTAGAGGATCTTATGTGACCTCTATCTTCGTAGTTGTTCGAGCCTCATGGAGACTTTTGCAGACTATGCGGCTTATCTTCATCTTGAGGGTTCATAGGCTCTATGTGACCTATCTTCATTTTGAGGGTACATGGTCTCTATGCGACCTGCCTTCATTTTGAGGGTGCATGGCCTCTATGCGACCTGCCTTTATTTTGAGGGTGCATGCCTTCAAATTTTCCATGCTTATATAAGACCCCAATTAAAGTTTTCAAACTAATATATTTGGAATAGTTTGAACAAGAAGCAAGGATGGGCAGCTTTGACCACATGGGTGACGTGCCTTATGGTCATGTTGTCGCATAGATATTTCTGACTGGTTGTCAAAATCTTTATCTAATAAAAAGATTTGGCTCAATCTTCGAGCGGATCTTTTGGCATTATGTGCTGTCTCTTGGCGCAGACTCCGAGGTAACAATTTATAGTAGATAAAGTGGATCAACAATCGAGGCATCGTCGTCATCATTTTTTGTCACGGGATCAAGGTAGGTCGGGATTCAAAATGACTGTCATCATTATCGTATATTCTGGCCTACATAAGGAGGCCTTGAGGAAAGAGAAAGGCTTTTATGAAACTTTAATCTTTCCCTCTCTTTGCTGCTATGGCTCCTCCTAAAGCTTCTTCCTCTACTACTGCTGCCAAGAAGGCCCAAAGGGAAAGGATAAGGGCAACAGGAAGGGCCACACTGTAGAGGTGGATCCTTCTCCGCTTCCCGCCGATGTTCAACCATTGATCATGGTAGGTCTTGTAGAGAAGAAGAAGAAGGATTCGAAACATAGAGACACATGTGTATAGTTGGTAGCATTGATAAGCCATCATCTAGGACATGTGCTAACTTTTTACTGCCGCATGGGTAGCTCAGCCGCATAGGTAACCCTGTCGCATATATTACGTTGCCTCATGCATACTCATGTCGCATAAACAACTCTGCGGCATGGATAACCATGCTGCATGTATAACCCTGCCGTATGAGTATCTCAGCCGTATGGGTAGCTCAGCCGCATATGTATCTTTGTCGCATGAGTAAATCACTTAGAATATTGATAAGTTCCCTCAATGATTCTGACTAAATTACCTTGTTATTTGTAGTGAATTAACCTATTGCACCCTCTGGCGAACAAGTTCTTGGTCACAACCTTCTTCCTTTGAACATGAATCTCGGAGACTTGGCTGCTGCAATCCAAATTCTGATTGACAGAGGTCTCCCTTCTAAGTGTCAACAGATGATTGTCGAAAAGAACAGCTCATTTCTGTTGAACCAAATAAACTCGAGGGAGATCCCCACTAGGGACGGTCATTTTTTTTAATGAAGTTATACATTTTGTTCTAAGATGCACTGAAGGCTTCTCACCATGAGATAGGGACGGTCAGGAAGTATTGGTTTTTTACCTTCTGTGGGATGGAAATGTCCTTTCCTTCTTTTAAACGTCACCTAACCTTGTCAGATTTGAGATTTATGATGAGTTCACGGAAAATGGGCTAGAACTTGACACCTGAGCAGAAATGAGCGCTTATTGGCAAGGTCCCATGTTGGACCGGAAAGAACAAGGGGGTCTTTATCAGTGAGAATGAGTCACCCTCGTATTCTCTGTTTGGATTAAAACTTGGCCTTGTTGGAAATAAACTTGGGCCGAATCCTAGTACATATGCGGCGAACACTTTCCTTCATTAGTTTGCCAAGAAGGGTGTAGAAGCATAAAAAATATGCAGGGGAATCATACGCGTAAAACCCTCAACATGCAGGAAGCCCACATAAAGTAGAGCTCCAGCGCTGGGTGGCGTAAAACATGATTCCAGAACCATTGGCGTACAGTAGAGCTTCAACGCTATTCAGCGTAAAGCATAGCTCCAGAATAACCCGCGTAATACAGTATTTCAAGACTGCTTCGGCATAAAAAGGTTGTTACATTGCCACTTTGGCATAAAACTTGCCTGCTTTTAATGCAGTGGGAAGTTGTACGAGGATCTCTTCGTATTCTTTGAATGAACCTGTCAGATCAAGCAATAAACCTGACTCCTGACAAAGAGTACAACACGACGATCGAGAGGACGGCTGTTATGATGATTCTACACAGAGCCCCAAACTATCGTTTAGTGACACAATCCTTGATATAAAACATCATTTACACATCCAAGGGATACGCTGCCTGTTTTACATAGGCAGAGGTGAGCTCTTACGCTCAGGAAGAGACAAAACCCACGGCCACGTCAAAAGCTGTTCTTCGTACAGAGCTCGAGGCACGTCTCTGCAATTAATGCGCGAGATGGGGGCAGATCTCTGCATTTAATGCACGAGATTTGGTTCTATTTTCAAAGACTGGGTGAGCTATAATTAGGAATAATACGTCCACATCACCATCCCCGCATATTACGTCAATCAAGCTATTTTCAGCTATAGGAGCACGCTGTACGCTACTTCCTTGAAATACGCCGACCTGGCTATTTTTTTCAACTATAGGAGTACGCCGTATTCTATCTCCTCGAATTACGCCAACTCGGACTATATTTGAGCATCAAGCTTTATACAGCTACTTGGCTTCTACATCAACATGACAGTTATTCGGCTTCTACGCCAACTTGACTACTACTTGGCTTTTACGCCATCAGAGCAGTTATTTGGCTTTTACGCCAACGAGACAATTATTTGGCTTATATGCCAACCATCTCTACGCAAGGAGCAGTTATTTACATGGCTTTCATGCCGTGATCTTCGAGGAGCGATTATACGCATTACCCCATAATGGGACACGCGTCACACGCCAATACAGGAGATCATTTATACGTAGGTAGCAGTTATTATAACCGCCACGTAAAAGGTGCAGCTTTCTCCGTTATTCGGTTTCTACGCCGATGGTAGCTGAACCCTATAAATAAAGGCTTCCGTCCACGGAGGTACAAGGTCGAAAAGGGTCGAAAAGGTCGGAATCTGATTGAAAGAACAACAGAGGTCAAGGTCAAGAAAGCACATAGAGAGAGCTTTGGCAACGAAAGTTTAACCCCTCCTGCAGTCTTTGAAGCTTCTTGTTTCGTCTTCTAGAGCACTTCTTCATCATCGTGTGGTCCAAGGGACAAAGTGGTCGACCGCAGATCAGACTCCTATAGCAATATTTCCCCAGAATCAAACTTTTGTACTTAACATCCTCGTATAGGATTATTTGCAGTTCACTTTTTCTTATTTGTAAACCGAAGAAAGGGTTTCGTATAAACCTAGTTTCATTTCTTTCGTTTATTATCAAACACAAGACGGCGACTCTGTTGGGGACTACTTTCTCATCTGATGAGAAAGCCATTGCTCAACACGATGCTGTATCAGTAGGATCAATGAAGAAGACCTTGGTCGTCCAATTCGACTAGTCAGCCTACGAAGACATGCTTCAAGCAGGGGGTAGCTCTCATTCCCTCTATGTTCAAGACAACACGAAATTGCGTAAAGTGTGGATGCCCCGAACATCCCCTACCATTCATGCCGACTCTCTTTCTCCGACCAACAAGGTTATAGCATCGCAACCTGCACGTCCCGTGCGTAAAACTCTGTCTCCCGTCTGTGACGTAGCAGACAAAACTTCTGGCAATGCCTCAGTGCTAATCCAGAAGTCTACTCTGCGCTCTGCGCATAAAAATCTGTCTCCCGTCTGTGACGTGGCAGACTAAACTTCTGGCAATGCCTCAGTACTAATCAAGAAGTCTACTCTGTGCTCTGCGCGTAAAACTTCGTCTCTCGTCTGTGACGTGGCAGACAATTTCTGATAATGCCTCAGTGCCGATTCAGAAATTTCAAATGCGCTCCGCACATAAAAATACATCTTCCTTCCGTGGAAAAGCAGATGGTCCTTGCAAACACCGCAAGGGAAAACAAGTGGCAGATTTCCCAATCTCTCGGCCTTTACGCCATCGAGAGAAGAATCTGCCCGATCTCCAGATTACTCGAGAAGCTGATGGCCGATTGAGGACTTCCTCAGTTTTATGCCAGCCTGAGCAAAATTCCAGACTACGCCAGGTCAAGCCCCTCAGCGTAAAGAAGGCCCAGTTTGCGGATAGATATGCTCCTTATGGATCATGTGCTACACATATGGCTGAATAATTGTATACGTATGGCAGAAAACGAGTTATGGTTCCCAATATCCGCATTCAAACCGATGTAAACAGGAGGAACAAGCCTTCTTCTTCTTCTGTTAATCCTCCTGACTTGCATGAATTCTTGATCCAGAAGCGCAAAGATAGGGGATCTTCCAACATGTCTATTACACCCCCTAGGGAGCACTGTTGTAATAGTCATAAAGTTGTAGTTAATTATTGCTGTTCTAAGGCAAAACGGTCTGTTTTCGACCGGTTGAATTACTCTTTGTCTTTCCAGGAAGAAGAGCCTATATTTGTATCAGTGAATATGGCTTCACACGTTCCTAGAGGAAGGTCAAATTCAAGACGTCATCCCTCTACAACTCCAAGCCAAAGGAGATTTGATAGACTCCTTGAGAACAATGAAGCTGGGGTATTCCGAAACACCCGTTCGAGGTCACGACAACTGGCTTTATATTCTTCTGATTCAGACACAGGGGGTCGCCAGTTTCCCGAATCGGATGCTAAAAGTATAGAGTTAATCTCTACAGAGACCTATACTAACCCTTCAATGACATCCAGAGAAATGGGAGTCTATGCCATTGGATATGAATGCGAAGAGGCTTTCCCATCAGGAAGTACTGAGCAACGCATTACTGTGTTGGAGACATCTCTGAAAGAGATGCATTCCATGATGGAGAAGATGCACCAGATGATGCTGACCCAACATACAGCTGCTATAGCCCAAGCATCGATCCCTCCGACTCAAATACGTGTGGGGGTGGACTTAACACCATCCAACGCAAACCAGGAGCCTATTCTAGATCAAGAGTCAGCGGCTCCTCAACTTCTTAACTCAGAGAATGTATTGCCTCCTGTTGGAGTTACGATACAACCGATCTCTCACCACTCTGCGGTCCCTTTACCTGCTGAAGATCTGATATAGGCAGTACGGGAATTGAAAGCCCAATTTGATGCCTTGAAACATAAGGACCAGCTCAAAATTGGGAATCAACCAACCATACCCAGCTATCTGGGATGAGTTCCCTTTCCCACCTAAATACAAACTATAGGCTATGGTTTTGCTTGAGGGAAAGACATCACCGAGACAGTACATGAACTACTTTAGCATGATGACATTGTGGTTACAAGGGAATGACGCCCTTCTCACTCGAGTGTTTAAAGGCTGTCTCTCTGGAATGGCTTATCAGTGGTACTGTAGTCTTGCGGACAACTGCATTACTTCCTTTGAAGATTTCAAGACTCTGTTCTTCGCGCAATTCTTCGAAGGAGGGATGGACATGTCTATGTCCTCTCTCATTGAAGTAAAGTAGAAGAAGAAAGAGAATGTTCATACTTTCATCGAACGTTTCGTCAAGCCACTTTGCAAATGCCTCCCGGAGTTCCAGACTCGACATTGGTGGACATTTGTAGGAAGAACCTTCTTTCAGTGATCTCGGTGTTCACAGGACCATATCAATTCCATGATTGGCCCTCATTTATCATCTCAGCGGTAGCCGCTGAAGACAATAGTCGGAAGGCGCGTGATAATGGAATCATGATCTCTGCCTCTGATAGAGGGAAGAGGTCATCCTCCAATAGCGACCATCCTCGTGGATCCAAAGGAAAAGAAGCTCTGGTGATTAATATGTCCAGGCAGCATACTCCCGCGACCACACAGACGAAACCTGGGGCTTCCAGGCCCATCGAAGAATACTCTTTTGACGACGACGATATTCCGAGCATTTTCGAGTGTCTAGTCAAAAGCGGCAAGATTACCCTCCCAGCGGTAAAGCAGCCTAATGAAGTCGGCAGTACCAATAACCCTAAGTACTGCATTTTCCATAGGTACATACATCACCCGACAAAGGTGTGTTATGTAATAAAGAGGAAAATCCAGGAGTTGATCGACGCTAAGGCCATCACTCTGCGCAATAGCGAGAAGACAGTCACTGCCAACATGATCTCTTTTTAATTTGGCAATTTGCCTCCTCAAGAAGTTCTGGATGGTGTTGTACCTATTTCCTGGACAACGATGAACATCGTTAATCTCCCTCCGGCCAGGGGTCAAAATCATGACCTGGTACCCCTAACTACCCAGTGTGGCGAGATTATATGGGTTCATCCAGATCTGGTGTCAGAGATCGAAAAAGTGACTCAAGCTGTTAAGGCAAAGTCTAGAAAGAACTCGAAGTGTAGACCATGTCATATGGTTGCGATATCTTCGACATTAGAAGAAGAGGCCTTGGCTACCGGAACCCGTTCAGGGAAAACTTACCTCAAGGACTATGGAGGAAATCAGGAAGATGCATCGATAGACACTTCAGCTGCCAAACTTCCAGAACCTGAACCTATCATACCAGAGGCAGGTCCTTCTAGACCAACTTCGGCGGACAAGGAAAAGCAAAAAGAAGTGCATTTTGATAAACCTTTGAAGAATATTCAAAACAAAGGTTTAAAAAAACCATATAACTTCGATATCCTGGCCCAATTGGCTAATACACCAGCCAGATTGTCCATTTTTGAACTACTCAGGCTCTCTAAAGACACTCGTCAAGCCCTCAGTGAAGCATTAATACAGGCGGATGCATACTTGACCCAGCTCAAGTCCCCTGATGAAGAACCTATGGCATGTCCTCAAGGCCATAGTGTGATGGAGGTGGTCCCGAATATCACTTTCACTCAAGATGACATGTTGTTGAAACATAACAAGCATGACAGACCCCTCTATTACACCGGATACGTTGGTTCCATGGAGGTCGACCGGATTTACATAGATCCGGGATCATCGATCAGTATCATTTCTCATAGTCTGCTCAGACCGCTGAGGAATCCTACCAGCGAATTGGCTTATACCACCACTACAATTGTGGGCTTCAACGCCAGGAAAAGTAAGCCGTTGGGGAAGATTCGTCTAAGGATCCAGATTGGCGACCTCAGATCAGTGGCTACATGCTATGTCATTGATTCAGAGGTGTCCTACAACATTCTACTAGGCAGACCCTGGATCTACGATCATAATATTGTTCCTTCGACTCTACATCAATGCTTCAAATATGTAGACGCCCAAGGAACAGTACAAACGGAGTTTGCTGACTTTAACCCGTTCAAAGGAGTAGAATCCTACTCCTCCGATGCCATGTTGTACACCCAAGACTACATGAAGGAGGTATCAGGCAAGACAGAGGAGGAATCCCACCGGGAGCCAGAAGAACCCTCTGCCGAGCAACCTCTGTCAATCAAGGTGAAAGGGCGGACCACTCGTCTGAAAGTCATGGAACCCATGGCTATCCACTTAAACAAAACCAAATCAGGAGGAGGAAGTAATCCCTTAGTGATCACTTTAAACCAGAAACCTCCACCTTTGGTCATCAACCTCCGGCGTAATAAGCAGCCGACCGATATAAATACGATAGGGAATGTGGTTTCTGACGATAATAAAGATTCTCCTTTCCAGTATATCGACGCTCAAATTCCGAATCTGGAATCCTCTCCCCATAACGATATAGAACCTATAGCACAAAAATTCTCGGAAGCTATAGACTCCTATCATTCGTATGCGTGGGAAGTAGCATCACCATCTAATATCATTACGACATATGGGCCATATGAGGATTCTATCTTTATTATCCTACCTACTCGCAGTAGTCAGCATCCAATAGTCTTCAGTCGCATGTGCAATGAATCGACTGTGCAAGAAGATACCCACGAGTCCGATGCTGGAAAAATGCAGGTTCACAGATATAGCCCACAAGCTTTGAAGATTATACAAAGTATAGGTTATGACTTGAAGCTGAAACCAGGTCTCAACTGTGGGAAAGGCAGACGAATGCCTTTGTACGGTGATCCCTACTGTCAACGAACTCATTTTGGGTTAGGGTATACCACTTCTTTTGCAATTTCTGAGTTAAGTGAGGATATCTTTTCCTCTTCTCAAGATAGCTCGTCGCCCTCCAGCTCACATGCTGATCTCGAACGAGTATCATCAGTAAATACGGCATTGATAGATTCTTTTGAAGCAGACGAACAAGAATCTGAAATGTTTAAAAATGATTTCTGGGCACAGCAAATGGATAAACAATGGAAACTTAGGTTCGAGCAGAGAGAACCTCCCACTGAAGATAAAGTTATCCAAGTTGATGTTGGGGATAAAACTTTACCAAAGCCGATATTTATCAGTAATAATCTTTCCGAAGAAGAAAGGGAAGAAATAAACCAGCTGATAAAAGAATATATCGATGTCTTTACGTGGAATTATGAGGATATGCCAGGTCTTGATCCAAAAGTGGCTACTCATAAGCTCAACATACTGCCCAATTCGAAGCCTGTAAAGCAGCACCAACACCAGTTCCGCCCGAATATGATGGACGCCATTGAAGCTGAAATCAAGAAGTTGATAGCCTGCAGGTTCATCCGGGAAGAACAACATCCTGACTGGGTCGCCAATGTTGTCCCAGTCACGAAGAAAAATAGGAAAGTAAGTATTTGCATCGATTTTTGGGATCTTAATGCAGCCTGTCTTAAGGATGAGTTCCCTCTTCCCATTACAGATGTCATGATCGATAATACGTGCAGTTTTGAATGCATGTCTTTCATGGACGGATTCTCAGGATATAATCAGATTAAGATGAATCCTGAAGACGAGAAGCATACTGCCTTTCGGACACCATTGGGGGTATATTGCTATACGGTCATGCCTGTTTGTGGTATTAAACGAAAGAATGAAAGTGTATTTCAATGACGGGGTTTATACGAAACCCGTGCCCTTTGGTTTATAAACAAACTTGTATAATTTAATCCTATACGAGGATATGGGAGTACAATTTATTTAATCTGGATATAAATTGCTATAGGTGTCTGATCTGCAGTCGATCACTTTAGCCCTTGGACCACACGATGTTGAAGAAGTGTCGTGGAAGACAGGTAGCAGCTTCGAAGGTTGCAAAGGAGGATGGATGCACGATGCCAAAGTTGTCGATCCCTACTCTTTGCCTGAGCTCCGGACTCTCTCTCTCTCTCTCTCTCTCTCTCTCTCTCTCTCTCTCCCTTGACCTCCGGTTCGATCTTTCTGGGAAGTTCGACCTTGTTCGATCCTTCTTTCAAAGTTTCGACCTTGTTCGATCTTCAAGTTTGAAGTTTTTCCAACCTTTTTCTCCATTGATAGGGGTCTCTATTTATAGAGTTTTGGTGACAGTGACCACTCTGTCGGTATAAAAACTGAGGAGTGGAAAGTACATCACCCTTTTACACAACGGTTAAAATAACCAATGCCTGCGTATAGATGACCTTTTGAGTGAGCATGTGACGCGTGTCCAACTAAGGGGACAAAATGCGTATATCTGCTACGAAGATCACGGCATAGAAGCCACGTAGGTAGGTATCCCTTGTGTAGAAGATGTTGGCGTAGAAGCCAAATGACTGTCACCCTGGCGTAGAAGCCAAATAGGCATAGAAGCCGAGTAGGCGTAGAAGCCGAATGGGCATAGAAGCCGAGTAGGCATAGAAGTCGAATGGTCGTAGAGACTGAGTGGGCGTTTGAAGTCGAATGGTCGTAGAGACTGAGTGGGCGTTTGAAGCCGAATGGTCGTAGAGATTGAGTGGGCGTTTGAAGCCGAATGGTCGTAGAGACTGAGTGGGCGTTTGAAGCCGAATGGGCATAGAAGCCGAATGAGCACAGATCTTGAATGGGCGTAGAAGCCGCTGCGTACCGTGCCAGAGTGTTGATGTGGACGTCTTAGCCAGAATTACGACTTTTGAAGATATAATCAAATCTCTTAAAGAGATTTGCCACCATCTTGTGCATTAAATGCGGAGGCGTATTTTGAAGGTCTGCAGCCCTTCTGTGCATCCGTCGCAGAGACGTGCCTTAAGAGAAACTGTCACCGCTCTGTGCAATTAGACGTAAAGACATGCCTCGAGCCCCGTACGAAGTACAGCTTTTGACTTGGCAGGCGGTTTGTCTACTGCGGAGCGTAAAACAGCTCATGTTTGCCTGTATAAAACAAGGCAGCGTATCCCCTTGTACGCGAAAGAGTAGTTTATGCTGAGGGTGGTTAGTAAACGACGGTTCAGTAGTATTTTAACCAAATTATCTGCATTAAATGCAGAGATCCGCCATCATACTGTGGTGCGCGTCCCGAGGGGTTTGTCCTCGTTTCCAGCAGTCGTCTGGGTAGCCGTGCAGCATTTTTTGTCAGAAGTCAGAGGTCAGGTTCACTGCGTGACTTGATAGGTTCATTTCAGGGAAGACAAAGCGTTCCTCGTACGCTTTAATGCTGCTTTGAGATCGGCTGAGTTTTACGCCATGGAGGCGATAAAGAAACCTGTTTCCGCTGGAGAGGCCTGGACGTACTGCACTTACGCGGATGGTCCTTTGAGCTTGTACTTCACGTTATGTTTAGAGAAGAAAGCTCTGCCTGTACGCTTGATGGCTCTGAAGGCCTCTGTTTACGCTGCTCTGCATCAGTATGCTGCGTAGCTCCTCCCAGCGTATTTTCATGCTTCTACAAGACCACCTTCAAAGCTTTTAAATTCCTTGGAATTTGAAACGCTTTGAATGAAGCATGAACGGCCCCTCGTAACTCGAAACGTTTCTGAATGGAGCGTTGAAACGGTCGATGCGGACTTTATGGCGAATTTATTGGGGACCGCTGTGATCTCTTTCGCCTATAAAAAGGCAGGGGGGGTTAACCTATTCTCCCCATATTCCCATCACCATGCAGAGATGATCGTTGGAGTTCGTCGGGTCGACCTGAGGAAGAAGGAGATCATGTTCTTCCAGCATGTAGGGAGCCGAAAAAGACGGCATCTTCGAGCAAGTGTCCACTACAATGATGGATCATGGAAGGATATCTTAGCCTCGCTTGCTCAGGATAATCAGCAACTTTGTATGGCGTTTGCCCAGGAGAGAGGAAGGGTCGTATTTGACCACACCGCTTGCAAGTGGTGTCTTCTCCCGTTGCCTCCGGTGACGAGAGTCAGACAGACTTGCTCTGTCCCGGCTTGAGCGGCACAGGAAGCATGGGATCTGCATAATTTATGCAGGCCCAGCTCTGTATCCTTCTGCCGTTGATCATTGCTATGTCAGTCAGTTTGCTGGAACTGACTGACTGCTGGAGAAGATGGATGAAGAATTGAAGTCCAGCGAGAACCTGTCAGAACAGCTTCTGGGCGATCTTCAGACGACGAGGGGGGATCTCCTTTGTAGACGGAGTTTCCCTCAGATGTAATCATAAAAAATAGAAAAAAACCCTTGTAGATTGGATTTCCTTCATATGTAATCATGATTTTGATTTTAATAAAATCGTCTTCTTCTTCATATGATCATCTTGCCATACGTTGCTGTGAAGTCTGAATATGTGTAGCTTCGACACGTCTGATTCTTTATGCCAACTCTAATAAGAAGAGTATTAGTCCCGGTCCTTTATGCGTAGCGAACAGTCCATAGAACGCTGTTAAGAATTTTTGAACATTTAGAACTGTCCTGTTGCTAGGACTGAGGGACCGCGAAGAGCTCTGAACTGCTGCTTCTGATGAGCAGAAATTTTGTTCAGACTTCGTCTTCAAGAACGACCTCTCGAAACTCCCTTGGAATAGGGTCGAGGATTTGTTTGTCATACTGAGTTTGCCATCTTGATAGACGAGATGTTCAGACTGGAGTCTGGATAAACCTCCAAATTTGGACCCGAGAAGAGTAATTTCTCAATGTTTGAACTTTGTATGTTTCGGGTACTTTGGGGTCAAGAATAAGTATCTTCTGTGTGAACTCTTTGTAATTGACCGCTTCGGGGACTGTTCGGATATACGAAAAGTCATGGAGCGTGAAATCATCAGCCTGTAGCCTCTTGGCGTAAAACACCATCGAGCGTGAAATCGTAGACTTGTGGTTCCTGAGCGTGAAGTCATAGGTTCGTAGCCTCTCGAGCATAAAAGCTACCGAGCCCAAAGGCATCCGAGTGTAAAACCATAGACTTATAGCTGTCGAACATAAAACCGTAGATTCGTAGCTGTCGAGCGTAGAAAGCTCCTTTAGCATAGAGCTGTAGATCTGTAGCTCCTGAAAAGAAAATTTCTTCGAGCGTAAAGTTTGCGGATCTGTTGCTTCTGAGCGTAAACTGAGCGCCACCGAGCATGAGATCATCGATTTGGTATCTGCTGAGCGTAAAGTCGTAGGTTTGTTGCCTCTCGAGCATAAAAGCTACCGAGCACAAAGGCATCCGGGCGAAAAACTATAGACTTATTGTTTGCGAGCGTAAAATCGTAGATCTGTTGTTGTCGAGCGTAGAAAGCTCCTTTAGCGTAGAAATCGCCGAACTGCTTTGCGCGAAGAATTTTTCGAATTCGCTGACTGTCCGTCTATTGAGAGTAGTGGGCTGACGTAGCATCCAATCATAACCACCTATTAATTGCGAGATTTGGTTAGGGTCTCGAGGAGTCCATCCGAGGATTCGAGGAGTCGACTCAAATTCTATATATATCCCAAGCCTTTGAGAGAAAAACTTTTTATCCGTCTTCTGCGAAAGAGAGCTTTCGACTGTTCGAGTTTTTCTTCGTTCCTTCTCCGAGCACTTTGAGTCTTCAGAAATGGCGCCGAAACAAACCCCCTCCTCTAAGGGAAAGAGCATAGGTTCTTCTTCTCATTCTTCTGCCCTAGCGAGGAAGTCTTTGGTCGGGCAAGGTGAACTTCACTCTGAGTAAAGTATCCCACCGACGAGCAGCGCACCCGGTCTTAGAGGTAGAGCCTTTTGGGATGACAAAAACGATAAAAAAAAATCCTTCGCACACGTTGAACGTGACTGTGCTAGGTCGTCTTCTGTGCTGATAGCCTCTTTGACAAAGATGATGCACGGAGGCATTTTTATCTTTTACGCCCACATTTCTAATGTGCCAGCGTAAAAACTCTATATTTTTGTAGTTCCGAGCGTAAAAGCTCTGACTAACAAAAATTGGCGTATATCGTAAAATTTGAGTTTTTCGCTTGTGAAGGGGACTTCCGGCGTAAAATGACCAAATTTGTGCAATCTTGGCGTAGAGCACAGACTGTCGTTTCTTTGGTCTGTATGTTTGTGCAAGATTTGTAATGACATATTTTCCTTGCACTTTTGCAGTTGATTTGGGTGAGTCTCCACTGGCCGAGGTGATGGGTTCCGCTGCCGGGATGTTGCACTCGAACTATCTGGAGGATCTGTCCCACGTGGCATTTTCCATCTCCGGACCCCAGTATCCTGAGGGAAGGGAGTTTTTGATATCGGCTCAGGGCGAGCGGACGCTGCTGAACATGATCAACGGGGAGCCCCTGACATACGTAGACGGGGAGCAGTACATAAAGCTGACTTTCCTCTTTCGGGACATTATTGATAAACAGTCCCAGACGAAGCCCAAGAGGGAACCCTGGGTTTTCCCTGCCGGGAATTTGGTTTTATATCTGCCAACGATGTCGAGGGATTATCCCATCTCGGCTTTCTTCCATGCGACGCATCCCAGGAGGATGTCGTGGACGTTGACTCCCGATCTTCACGGCAAGCCGGGGAAGATCTTTCATCTGAAAGTGGCTGACCAGGGGTCGTTTGTCAGCCGCCCTTCCGGCGTTGTGACGCTGTTCAGGCGACTGTGCCCGGGCAGTATCCCGAGTGAAGACAGCTCAGTGATCCAGCCGGTCAAATTGTCGACCTTCTGCAATGACTTCATAGGACGAGGTAGGGTATGTACCAAAGAGAATCCTCGGTGCAATGGGTGGATCACCCCAACAAACCTCCGATGGACTTTCCTAGTTGACTGGGCTTTGAAGCACTTTCGGAGAGAACTGGAGGGTATTGGACTGTATGCCGCTATGAGTGCGACTAGTGTTGGGTTGCCTCCCAACCCTAACTTGTTCTTGGCCCTGATGGAGCGATACATTTCGCTCACCGGGACTTTCGCCACTCTACTGGGGGAGTTGGGATTGGCCCTCCATGAGATGGCAATGGTCTCGAGACTGCCGATGGGGGATACCCCATACGAAGAGTATGTTCCCAACCGGGAGTTGGGGGACTTGGATCCTCGAGTGGCGGAAGTGTATCAGGAGCTGATGTGTCAATACTTCGCGTGCACCGCTTTTTATAACGAGCCTTCTGATTTGGCTCACACCACCAAGTGAATGTTCTACCTCTTCTTCCACCGAGCCAGGGCCGCCAAGTAGGAGAAAGTCTCGGGGGGCAAGAATGAGCCCATGAACTGTTTGGGCGTGCTTAGTGCCCAGGTCGTTGAGGATCTTATGGAGGAGGCTAAAGCTCCAGATCAGATTTTTGTTGAGGGGGTAGGAAAGTACCCTGAAGGCACTAAGGCCTACAGTTACTTGAGGCGCTGCCGCAGGCCTCTGTCTAAGGAAGCCCAGCTGGCCGGTTTCCTCTCGATATGGCTGCGTCGAGTAGTAGTGCCCGGTACTGCGTCCGCGGACCGCATTCACTGGAACATCCTGTGGTCGGCAGTGCGTCTGGTGTTCGGGGCAAGACTGGGCTTGCTTTCTGCCATGGTGTGCCGTATACAGGCTGGCCTGAGAGCCATGACTGATGGGTTGCTCGTCGATAAAGCTCGGCGTGAGAGTTTTCCCCGGGTGGAATTACCATACCTGTACTTGATGGGATGGTTAATTCTCCACAATCCCCGGGTGATGTCTTCCGGCTCTGGTAGCAGCTCGGGGGGTAACTTTTTGCCGAACTACAAGGACTCTCCTTGGAATATAAACACAACTTTGGATTGTCGGCTGGTGTTGAACCTCAGTCACGGCTGGAAGCTCCTCTGTACTCCCCCTCCTGTACATCGTAATCAATCAGGGATGAGACTTGAGGATTCAGGTGGAGAGAAGACCGATCTTTCTCTGGAAGCTTTCAATTGGTTGGTCTGCATTAGACCCTCCCATCTGCTGTACAGGAGCGAAGACAATTGCTTCTTCGAGCCCTACTTGCCTAGTCGGTTCGCCAGGCAGTTTGGGTACGATCAGTTGCACGTGGGCAATGCCGTCACCAGCTTTAGGTCCAGGGGCGGACTCATTGATGGAGCCAGAGGGTGGCAATATTTTATCATGGGTTGTACGGGAGCAATCTTCATTGTGCCAGTCGTTACAACCTCCATGGAGCTCCGTATTCTCCATTATTATGCCCAGTTATATGTGACGATTAACACCTTCCATCGCAATTTTGACATGCGTGGAAGCTTCAGGGTGCCTTCTCCCAAGCCTGGGGGAAGAGTTGAAGTCCCCTCGGTTTCTTCTGACGAGGGTGAGGAGTCTGGCACTCCGGATGAGCCTCTGGTGCCGGTGCCGAGGTGTAAAGTGCCTCCGCCTGCGGGGGCCTTGGTAGTCTCTTCCGGGAAGCGACGGGCTTCTGCCCCGAAGGAAGCTTCTCTTCGTAAGAGAAGGAAGGAGACGGTTGCTCGTCCTCTCCGCATTCTTGGTATTGAGGCTCCTGGGGGTGAGCCTGCATCTCCCCATATCAGGGATGATTCTTTGGCTGGAGGTTTCTCGCCTTTTAAAGAGGGACCTTCTACAGTTTCGGCCGGCGGCGTCGGAGAATCTTCGCTAGAGGTCGCTGTCGTTGCTACTGCTCCAGGTAGTGGAGCGAGATTGCCTGCGTGGCCGCGACAGATGGGAGAATCTTTCCCTAGACTAGCAACGGATAAAACTCCCGCTGTGTCAGCGAGCACGCCTAGCGAGATTCCAGTTGACGAACCTCGACTGCGTCTCGGTGAAGGCTTGGCAGAACTCCGGGCGATATCGGTTGGCCCACCTCCTTCTCCAGGTATGATAGTTCGCATTGCGTCATTAAAGCGTGGTTTAGCTACATCGGCTGCAGATCCACCATATATACCGTTGACTCCGGGTAAATGTCGTCTTTATGTCTCCCTTTAGAAACATTACCATCATATTGATATCAACTTTCTGGTCCTTTTCTCAGGGGATGGCGTCTACGGGAAATACAGCGTTGAATCACCTTCTGGCTCTGCTCCGGCTCCTGGCGATGATACGGAGGCTTTCGACTTCGAGGAGGAAATACCTTCGGGGGCCAGCTCGCCTGGAGTGGTTTTGTCATCTCTAGAGGAGGACAAAGCCGTCATCGTGACTTCGCCTCTCGCGACTATGCTGATTACTTCTACCGTCGTCGTTGCACCTCCTTTTGTCGCACCACCCGTCGAGGCGGCGGCTGTGGCCACTTCGTCTGCAATCATTCCCGAAGGGGGACTTGCTGATATCGCGGCTACTCCGGGCGTTCAATCAGACTTAGTTGCGCTGACCGAGCAACATACCAGCCTCTTTTACACCGGTTTGAAAACGATGATATCAATGGTGTTGGCGAAGAGTCTAGATTTCGAGCGCCTGAAGAAGACTTCTCAGTTTTTGATCGGGGCTGTCAGGGAGTTCGGCGATCCTGGGGTAGATGACGCCCTGGAGGCGGTGGTTAATGGTTTAGAGCAACCCATTAACGAATACTTGTAGCTGACTCGGGGCAGCTTTGATGCTGAGGTCCAGGCCAGATACGACCTCATGACTGCGCGGCTTTCTACATAGCTGGAAAGCCTGGACAACTCCATCAAAACACATAAGCTGGAGATGGATAAAAGAAAAGCTGTCGTGGAAGAGGCTCTCGCTCTTGAGACGAAGCTCCGATCCGAGCACGAAGGGAACACAACGAGGGCCCGCAGGCTGAAGAAAAAACTCGCTCTGGCAGAGGAGTGGGCTTCTTAGTCGTTGGCAGGTCTAGATGTAGAGACTGGTCGATTGAGCGCAGTGTGACGGGATTTGGAGCGTGCAGAAGCTGCCCGTGTGGGCTTTCTTTTGGCAAGGGCTGAGCTGACCCTTACGAACAATCCCGAGGCACAGCTGGAGCGGGCTCGCGTCGATGCCTTGGTTTCCAGGAATGAGAAGATAGCTGCACTAGAGCGGCTGATTCGCGATCTGACTACTCCCCCATCATGATGTATCCTTTCTCTTTTGCTTCTCCAGATGTAATTCTGCTCTTATCGGGAATAAATAAAAGCGACTCTTTTCTGACTTTTATGGACCCATCATTTCGGAATGTAAATGACAGTTTTTTTTAAGGCGAGAGTGATATCAGAGGTAGTATGGATATGATAGACTCTCGATAAACTTTTTAGCAGGATATATCTATTCAGAGATCATACAGACATGATAGGATATGATCCAGCTATTTTTGTTTTGGGAGTTATTTTGTCAGAGTTGAGATCCTCACTATATTCTACTCGAGCAGGGGAGATTAAGCATAGTACCTTTTCAGGAATTTGCCATTGATAGGAGCCATTAACAGGTCTCCATTAGGCTGGGCTATCCTGTAGGCGCCGTTTGAGAACATTGTCTCGATCACATAAGGGCCTTCCCACTTGGACTGGAATTTGCCTTTACTTCTGTGAGTAAGAATCATCGGCCTTCTTACGGCTAGAACTAGCTCGCCAACTTTGAACACTCTTTTCTCTACTTTATGATTGAAAGCTTTGGAAATGCGTGCTTGGTAGAGCGCGATGCGCTGTTGAGCTTAGAGGCATTTCTCGTCTAATCCTTCTAGCTCTTGGAGCCTTAACAGGTCATTCTTTTCTCGAGTCAGCTCATTAGTCACGGCTATCCTGAGTGACGAGATCTGGATTTCAATGGAGAGAACTGCTTCGCTCCCGTAGACCAGCGAGAATGGGGTACACGGTCGGTGTTCGTACCGTTGTACGGTATGCCCAAAGACATTCGCCCAGCTTCTCATTCCAATCTCTCTTGTTTGAAAAGACGAATTTCTTTAAGGGTTTGATAATGGTTTTGTTGAAAGCTTTCGCCAAACCATTAGCAGTTGGATAATATGCCGTAGAGGCAATATTGTGTATCCGATTTTTATCGCAAAATCGATGAAACGCTTAGCTGATGAACTGAGGCCCATTGTCATGAATTATCCTTCGGGGTACCCCGAAGCGATAAATGACGTGATGCTTGATGAAGCTGATCATATTAGACGCCTTCACCTTAGCAAGAGGGATCGCCTCTGCCCATTTGGAGAAGTAATTCGTGATGGCCAGTATGAACCGGAGACCCGTGGAAGAAGACGGGTGAATAGGACCGATGATATCCATACCCCATGCTTCGAAAGACAAGGATGCGACCGTAGGATGTAGATGTTCAGACGGTTGATGTATGAAGTCGGCATGAACCTAAAAGGCTCTGCATTGTCTTGCATATCGTATTGCATCTGCGATCATAGTAGGCCAGTAATAGCCCATTCTCCTGATGCGATCCTGTAGCTTAGGAGCGGGCTGATGTGCTCCACATACGCCGTCGTGAGCTTCACGGATAATCTGCTGTGCTTCATCGTTAGAGAGATATCTCAATAGCAGTCCGTCGTAGGTCCGGCGATATAGGCATTGTGAAGATACGTCGTAGTAGAAGCATAATGATCGTCTTTTGACGGATACTGCTTCTTTGGGGTCCTCCGACAAGATTCCGTATGCGACAAAATTATGAAGGGACTTCTCCAGTCTCTTCTAGGGGGATCTGTGTTCACAGCGGAGCTGCGTTCTATGTGAAAGTTGTTCTTCACACAGAATAAATCTCTGTTAAGAAGGATTACCGAATCCTGCCTTCTTATAGGAGTGGCTAAATCTGCAGCTAGACTGGCTAGGGCATCAGCTTCTAGATTCTGAGATTGAGGTACATGCTCTAGGAAGAACCCTTTGAATGTTATGGCTATCTCGACCGTTGCTCGGTGATAGGGGATGAGGTCTAGATTCCGGACTTCATATGTTTCCCTGACTTGATTGACGATAAGCAGAGAATCACCGAAAGCTTCCAGGGACTCGACCTCCAGCTCTTTAGCGACTTGGAGCCCGATTAGTAGAGCGTTGTACTCTGCCACATTATTGGAGCATGGCTCGCTAAGAGAATATGCTCGATAGATAATGAGTTTATCAGGAGTGACCCGGATGACTCCTACTCCTGAAATGACGTTTCCCCTAGGACCGGTTCTGGAGGCACCATCGAAGAATAGTTGCCATGCGTCAGTTTCTATTACGGAATTACATTCTGCAACTTCATCGGGAATGTCCTCGTATAATTTGGAGGCCTCCGGGATCGGATGAACAGCTAGAAAGTCAGCCAGCGCTTGGCCCTTGATGGACTTCTACGGTATGTATACCATGTCATATGGTGTTAATAGCATCGCCCAAGTCGTGAATTAGGAAATAAGAGCACTGGGCTTGCTCATCAGTACTCGAAGAGGGTTGATCCTGGAGATGATAAGAATAGTCTGGCCGGCGACATAGTGCCGCATCTTCAGGATAGCGAACATCAGAGCCAAACATTCTTTCTCCACTGGGTTGTACCTATGTTCGGCTCCGACCATCATCCTGCTGAGGTAGTAGATAGCCTGTTCATGACCCATGTCGTTCTTCTGTGCGAGAAGAGCTCCTAGCTAATGATCCATCACTCGAACGTACAGCAAGAATGGTCTTCCCATGACGGGAGGCACCAGAACTGGCGAACTGGTGAGGTAGCGCTTGATATCTCTGAACGCTTGCTGACAGGCTTCGTCCCATACGAAGGATACACCTTTCTTCATGAGATGAGAAAAGGGCTGACATCTTCCCGAGAGGTTGGATATGAATTGCTGGATATAAGCCAGACGGCCTTGAAATCCCCGGAGTTCTCTCAGATTATGGGGCGGTCGCATTTCTATGATTGCTTGGACTTTGTTAGGGTCCACCTGGATGCCTTTGGCGGTGATGACAAATCCCAGAAACTTGCGACTGGATACACCCAGAAAGGACTTCGTAGGGTTCATCTTGAGTTGATGTTGGCGCATTAACTCGAATACCGTCCTCAAGTCTTGAATGTGATCATCTTTGAGGCGACTCTTGACGGCTATGGCGTCCACGTAACATTCCACTATTTTGCGTAAATGCTCATAGAATATGTTACTCATAGCCCGTTGGTATGTAGCCCCGGCGTTCTTCAATCCGAAGGGCATGACCGTATAGCAATATACCCCCAATGGTGTCCGGAAGACAGTGTGCTTCTCGTCTTCAGGATGCATCTTGATCTGATTGTATCCTGAGAATCCGTTAATGAAAGACATGCGTTCAAAGCCGCAGGTGTTCTCGATCATGATGTCCGTGATGGGAAGAGGGAACTCATCTTTGGGGTAGGCCGCATTCAGATCTCGGTAATCGATGCAGATACATACCTTCCCAATCTTCTTCATGACTGGGACAACGTTGGTGACCCAGTCGGGATGTTGTTCTTCCCGGATGAAACCTCAGGCTATCAACTTCTTGACTTCAATTTCAATGGCGTCCATTATATCTGGGCGGAACCGGCGTTGGTGCTGCTTCAATGGCTTCGAATTGGTCAATATATTGAGTTTATGAGTAGCTACCTTCGGGTTTAGGCCTGGCATGTCCTCATAATCCCATGCAAAGACGTCGATATATTCCTTTATCAGCTGTATGATTTCTTCCCTTTCAGCTGGGGGAAGATTGTTGCTGATAAATATCGGCTTTGGCAAAAGTTTGCCCCCAACATTAATTTGGATAACTTCGTCCTTGGTGGGAGGTTCTCTTTGCTCGAAGCAAAATTCCTACTGCATATCCATTTGTTGAGCCCAAGAGTCATTCTCAAACGGCTCAAAATCCTGTTCATCTGCTTCTGAGGGATCTGTCACTACCATATTTACTGATAGTGTTTGTTCGAGAGCGTCAGGTGAGTCGGGGGGCGATGAGCCATTCTGGAAAAAGGAAAAGATGTCCTCGTCTGACTTAGAATTTGTAAGGGAGGTGGCATACCCTAACTCGAAACGAGTTTATCGATAGCGGGGGTCACCGTGCGGCGGTGTTCGTCTGCCTCTTTCGTAGTTGAGGCCTGTCTTCCACTTCAAGTCGCAGCCCATATTTTACATGATCTTCAGCGCTTGCGGGCTTTATCGGTGAACTTGCATTTTTCCAGTATCGTCATCGAAAGGATCTTCCGGGTCAGTCGGTTGATTGTGCATGCGGTCGAAGAATATTGGACACTGACTGCTGTGGGTAGGCGGGACAATGAAGATATAATCCTCATGTGGTCCATACATTGTGATGACGTTGGATGATGACGCTACTTCCCAGATATACGGACGGTAGAAGTTTATAGCTTCCAAGAATTTTTGTGCTATGGGTTCTACCTCGTCACGGGGAATGGTATATACTCGCTCAGAGGTGAGATGGACATGGCAGTTTTTGTGGACTTAACACCACTGGCGTACTTAGAGTTAAGTACGGATGTTAAGTGTAGACGACAATCGATATCAGAGGTAATATGGACATGACAATTGTCGGTCGAAAGTTTATTCAGAGGTAATATGAACATGACAAACTTTATGATTGTGACTTCCGTCGGGGATGGAGGCACGCATCTGCTCAGAGGTAATATGGACATGGCAGTTTTTATGGACTTAACACCACTGGCGTACTTAGAGTTATGTACGGATGTTAAGTGTAGACGACAATTGATATCAGAGGTAATATGGACATGACAATTGACGGTCGAAAGTTTATTCAGAGGTAATATGAACATGACAAACTTTATGATTGTGACTTCCATCAGGGATGGAAGCACGCATCTGCTCAGAGGTAATATGGACATGGTAGTTTTTGTGGACTTAACACCACTGGCGTACTTAGAGTTCAGTACGGATGTTAAGTGTAGACGATAATTGATATCAGAGGTAATGTGGATATGACAATTGCCGGTCGAAAGTTTATTCAGAGGTAATATGAACATGACAAACTTTGTGATTGTGACTTCCATCGGGGATGGAGGCACGCATCTGCTCAGAGGTAATATGGACATGGCAATTTTTGTGGACTTAACACCACTGGCGTACTTAGAGTTAAGTACGGATGTCAAGTGTGGATGGCAACTTATATCAGAAGATAGTCGGTGGCCGAAAGTTTTATTCAGAGGTGATATGAACATGACAAACTTTTGCCTAGAGAGATTTATTTTTTTTACTCTTCCTCGAGTACACACATTTTCTTTTGAAATGAGCAAATCGTTATGTAAGAAAAGAATGGAAATCCAATCGGTACGGACCGTCCCTTTGTTCACAGATTCAAAGTGATGACCTTGGCATCGATCGTCTCCTGAATTTTCCTTTTTAGCACATAGCACGCCTTTGTGGGGTGATGAGTGTATCGGTAGAAGAGACAATAATCTGGGTGATCCACGTCGCCAGCCCTCTCAGGATGTCTGATCTTGGGTAGCTGGAACTTGCGCTCTTTCATTAATATATCCAAGATTTCAACAATGTCGTCTTTGTTGAAGGGGAAAGTCCCTTTTGGTCTTCGGGCTCTTGATGCCTGAATTTTACGGTCTTGTAGGGAGATCGTTGCTGTTGCATCATCTTCGGATCTTGAGGGGATTCTACCCCCGGCCCTGGACGTCCCCTTATTCTGTCGAGGTAAGTTATCTCTGGACATGCCGTGGTCTCTGGCCACAGAAACTGATTCATCAAGAACTGCCTCTGGTTGTACAGGATTGGACTTCAGAATTTTGGGTCTCGTGAGAGACGCAGTATATCCCAACCCGAAACGAGCTTCTCGATATTGAGAATTACTACGCACCGGCGTTCGCCTACCTTTCCCATAGTTGAGACCTTGTTTCAGTTTTAAGTCGTAACCCATATTTTGCATAATATTTAATGCTTGTGGGCTGTATCTGTGGGTTTGTATCCTGCCAGATTCAGACTCGCGTGATTCCTTTTGCATGATTGGGGCGTTCCGCCTGCTGTCGAAGATTATTGGACGCTGATCGTCATAGGTTGGTGGAATGATAAAGATGGAGTCTTCCTGTGGTCCACCTGTTATGACGACATCAGAGGTTGACGTATCTTCCCATATGATTTCCCCGCGTTTGACTGTTAGGGGAACCGAAGTCCGTTTATGACTCACGTTCTTGCGTTTCTGGATTAGATAATCCCGCAGGTCAGGAGGAGTAGAGGAAGAAGACGAAGGCTTGTTTCTTCTGTTCCCATTATTGGGCATGCGGATATTGGGCACCCTAGTTTTTCTTGTGCCACCTATATACAACAGATTGGCCATCTGGGTGGCGGATAATCCCCTGGGGGGTATCTTTCTACAACCTGAGCTTGTTTTACGCTGAGGGACTTTGCTTGGCGTAACTCGGAGATTCGCTCAGACTGGCGTAAAGCTGGAGAGACCCTCAGTCGGCCATCGGCTTCTCGCATAATCCGGAGGGTAGGCAGAATGTTCCCTTGCTGGCGTAAAGGCCGAGAAGTTGAGTACTCTGCCGCTTGCTTTCCCTTGCGGAGATCACAGCGCTCATCTGGTTCACCGTAGAGGTCAGATGTTGTCTTGCGCGTGGAGCATGATCTGTACCTCCAATTTGGCGTTGAGGCACCATCAGAAGTTTTGTCTGTACCGCGCGGAGCAGGAGACTGATTTTTATGCGTAGAGCGTAGTAGATGCTTCTGGATTAGCGCTGAGGCTTTGCCCAAAGTTTTGTCTGTACCGTACGTAGCGGGAGACTGATTTCTACGCGTAAAGCGCAGTGGATTCTTCTGGGTTAGCACTGAGGCTTTGCCCGAAGTTTCGTCTGTACTGCGCGTAGCGGGAGACTGAATTTTACGTACGGGGCACGGAGGAAGCGATGCTACAACCTCATAGGTCGGAGAGATCGGAGAGTCCACAGGAATGGCGGAGGATGTCTTGGGCATCCACACCTTGCGCAGATTTTTGTTGTCTTGGACGGAGAGAGGTTGAGAGCTAGCCCCAGTTCGAAGCATGTCTTCGTAGGCAGACTGGTCGAAATGAACGACCAGTGTCTTCTTCACGGTTCCTACAGATACCGCATCGTATTGAGCAATTACTTTCTCATCAGAAGAGAAAGACGTCCCCAGCAGAGTCGCCATCTTGTTTGTGGTATTAAACGAAAGAATGAAAGTGTATTTCAATAACGGGGTTTATACGAAACCCGTGCCCTTTGGTTTACAAACAAACTTGTACAATTTAATCCTATACTAGGATGTGGGAGTACAATTTATTTAATCTGGGTATAAATTGCTATAGGTATCTGATCTGCAGTCGATCACTTTAGCCCTTGGACCACACGATGTTGAAGAAGTGTCGTGGAAGACAGGTAGCAGCTTCGAAGGTTGCAAAGGAGGGTGGATACACGATGCTAAAGTCGTCGATCCCTACTTTTTGCCTGAGCTTCGGACTCTCTCTTTCTCACTCTCTCCCTTGACCTCCGGTACGATCTTTCTGGGAAGTTCGACCTTGTTCGATCCTTCTTTCAAAGTTTCGACCTTGTTCGATCTTCAAGTTTGAAGTTTTTCCGACCTTTTTCCCCATTGATATGGGTCTCTATTTATAAAATTTTGGTGACAGTGACCACTCCGTCGGTGTAAAAATCGAGGAGTGGAAAGTATAGCACCCTTTTACACAACGGTTAAAATAACCAATGCCTGCGTATAGATAACCTTTTGAGTGAGCATGTGACGCGTGTCCAACTAAGGGGACAAAACGCGTATATCTGCTGCAAAGATCACGGCGTAGAAGCCACGTAGGTAAGTATCCCTTGTGTAAAAGAGGTTGGCGTAGAAGCCAAATGACTGTCACCCTGGCGTAGAAGCCAAATAGGCATAGAAGCCGAGTAGGTGTAGAAGCCGAATTGGCATAGAAGCCGAGTAGGCGTAGAAGCCGAATGGTCGTATTGTCTGAGTGGGCGTTTGAAGCCGAATGGGCGTAGAAGCCGAATGAGCACAGATCTTGAATGGGCGTAGAAGCCGCTGGGTACCGTGCCAGAGTGCTGATGTGGACGTCTTAGCCAGAATTACGGCTTTTAAAGATATAATCAAATCTCTTGCAGAGATTTGCCACCATCTTGTGTATTAAATGCGGAGGCGTATTTTGAAGGTCTGCAGCCCTTCTGTGCATCCGTCGCAGAGACGTGCCTTGAGAGAAACTGTCACCGCTCTGTGCAATTAGACGTAGAGACATGCCTCGAGCCCCGTACGAAGTGCAGCTTTTGACATGGCAGGTGGTTTGTCTACTGCGGAGCGTAAAACAGCTCATGTTTGCCTGTGTGAAACAAGGCAGTGTATCCTCTTGTACGCGAAAGAGCAGTTTATGCTGAGGGTGGTCAGTAAACGACGGTTCGGTGGTATTTTAACCAAATCATCTATATTAAATGCCGAGAACCGCCATCATACTGTGGTGCGCGTCCCGAGGGGTCTGTCCTCGTTTCCAGCCGTCGTCTGGGTAGCCGTGCAGCACTTTTTGTCAGGAGTCAGAGGTCAGGTTCACTGCGTGACTTGATAGGTTCATTTCGGGAAAGACGAAGCATTCCTCGTACGCTTTAACGCTGCTTTGAGATCGGCTGAGTTTTACGCCATGGAGGCGATGAAGAACACTGTTTACGCTGGAGCGGCCTGGACGTACTGTACTTACGTGGATGGTCCTTTGAGCTTGTACTTCACGTTGTGTTTAGCAAAGAAAGCTCTGCCTGTACGCTTGATGGCTATGAAGGCCTCTGTTTACGCTGCTCTGTATCAGTATGTTGCGTAGCTCCTCCCAGCGTATTTTTCATGCTTCTACAATGCCCTTCGGACTGAAGAATGCCGGGGCTACATATCAGCGAGCTATGAGTAACATATTCCATGAGCACTTACACAAAATAATGGAATATTACGTGGATGATATAGCTGTCAAAAGTCGTATCAAGGATAATCACATCCAAGACTTGAAGACAGTATTTGAGTTGATGCGCCAACACCAATTCAAAATGAATCCTACAAAGTCCTTTTGTGGTATTAAACGAAAGGAATGAAATTGTATTTCAATGACGGGGTTTATGCGAAACCCGTGCCCTTCTGTTTACAAACAAACTTGTACAATGTAATCCTATACGAGGATGTGGGAGTACAATTTATTTAATCTGGGTATAAATTGCTATAGGTGTCTGATCTGCGGTCAATCACTTTAGCCCTTGGACCACACGATGTTGAAGAAGTGCCGTAGAAGACAGGTAGCAGCTTCGAAGGTTGCAGAAGATGTTGGACGCACGAGGCCAAGGTCGTCGATCCCTGCTCTTTGCCTGCTCTCCGGGCTCTCTCCCTCTCTCTCTCTCTCCTTGGACGATAATTCTCTCCTGGATGATAATTCTTTTGTTTCTCTCCTTTTTTTCCTCTTTTTTCCCCATTGATGGGGGTCTCTATTTATAGAGTTTTGGTGACAGTGACCACTCCGTCGGTGTAAAAACTGAGGAGTGGGAAGTACAACACCCTTTTACACAACGGTTAAAGTAACCAATGCCTGCGTATGGATGATCTTTTGAATGAGCGTATGACGCGGGTCCAACTAAGGGAACACAACGCGTACTATTGCTACGAAGATTACGGCGTAAGAGCCACGCAGGTAGGTATCCCGTGTGTAGAAACGGTTGGCGTAGAAGCCAAATGACTGTCACCCTGGCACAGAGGCCAGATAGGCATAGAAGCCGAATAGGCGTAGAAGCCGGATAGGCGTAGAAGCCGGATAGGCATAGAAGCCGGAGAGGCGTTGAAGTCGGATAGGCGTAGGAGCCGGAGAGGCGTTGAAGCCGGATAGGCGTAGGAGCCGGAGAGGCGTTGAAGCCGGATAGGCGTAGGAGCCGGACAGGCGTTGAAGCCGGAGAGGCATTGAGAGCCGAAGGGGCACAGGTCTTGAATGGGCGTAGAAGCCGCTACGTACCGTGCTCGAGTGATGACGGAGATGTCTTAGCCGGAATCACGGCTTTCGAAGATGTAATCAAATCTTCTACAGAGATTTGCCATCATCCTGTGCATTAAATGCGAAGACGTGTTTCGAAGGTCTGCAGCCCTTCTGTGCATCCGTTGTAGAGACGTGCCTTAACTGAGCCTGTCACCGCTCCGTGCAATTAGACGTAGAGACGTGCCTCGAGCCCCGTACGATATGCAGCTTTTGACGTGACAGGCGGTTTGTCTACTGCGGAGCGTAAACCGGCTTATGCCTGCCTGTGTAAAATAATGCAGCTTATCCCTCTGTGCAAAAAAGAGCAGTTTATGCTGAGGGGACGTCAGTAAACGATGGTTCGGTGGTATCTTAACCCAATCCTCTGCATTAAATGCAGGGATCCGCCATCATACTGTGGTGTGCGTCCCGAGGGGTCTGTGCCTGTTTCCAGCCGTCGTTTGGGTCGCCGTGCAGCACTTTTTGTCAGGAGTCAGAGGCCAGGTTCACTACATGACTTGACAGGTTCATTTCGGGGAAGACGAAGCATTCCTCGTACGCTATTTTAATGCTGCTTTGAGAGCGACTAAGTTTTTACGCCCTGGAGGCGATGGGGGGGGTCCCGTCTACGCCGAAGCAGTTTTGGACGCGCTGCACCCTTGAGCTCTTACGCCTGATGGCACTGAAGGCCTTTGTTTGCGCTGCTCTGTATCAATACGCCGCGTAGCTTTTGCCAGCGTATTTTTCATGCTTCTACAAGACCCCCTTCAAAGCTTTTAAAATCCTTTGGAATTTGAAACGCTTTGAATGAAGCATGAATGGCCCCTCGTGACTCAAAATGTTTCTGAATGGAGCGTTGAAACGGTCGTTGCGGCCTTTATGGCGGATTTATTGGGGACCGCTGTGATCTCTTTTGCCTATAAAAAGGCGGGAGGTTAACCTGTTTCCCCATATTCCCATCACCATGCTAAAATGATCGCCGGAGTTCATCGGGTCGATCTGAGGAAGAAGGAGATCATGTTCTTCCAGCATGTTGGGAGCCGAAAAAGATGGCGTCTTCGAGCAAGTGTCCACTGCAGCGATGGATCATGGAAGGATATCTTAGCCTCCCTTGCTCGGGATAATCAGCAACTTTGTATGGCGTTGCATCAGGGGAGAGGAAGGGCCGCTTTGGACCACACAGCTTGCAGACTATTTATTTCTTCCTGAGACCCCTACGGACGAGATTGGACAAACCGTAATCTGTCATCCTGATTGGGTTGGGTTTAAGAAAACCCCAACCGGATCGGCCATGGCGAATGGAGGATCTTGTTGTTTATGACTGTGGTGGTCATGAACAGCCATGGAGGAAGAGGAAGATCTGAGCGCGATCTTCAGACGACGAGGGAGTCTTTTGTAGACGGAGTTTCCCTCATATGTAATCATGAAAAGTAGAGAAAAACCCCTGTAGACAGGGTTTCCCTCATATGTAATCATGATTTTAATCTTCAATAAAGTCGTCTTTTCTTCATATGATCACTTGCCATACGTTGCTGTAAAGTCTGAATGTGTGCAGCTTCGACACGTCTGATACTTTATGCGACCCTGTATAGAGAGTACTAGGTTCTGTCCTGTTCTTTACGTGCAGCGGATAGTGCATAGAGTGCTGCTTTAGCATTTTGAACACTTAGAACTGTCCTGTTGCTAGGGCTAAGGAACCGCGTAGAGTTCTGAACTGCTACTTCTGATGAGCAGAACTTTGTTCAGTCTTCGTCTTCAAGAATGATCTCCCGGAACTCCCTTGAAACAGGGTCGAGGATTCTGGCTGAGCTTTGTCATCTTTGACAGACGAGATGTTCAGACTGGAGTCCGGATGAACCTCCAATTTTGGGACCCGAAAAGAGTAATTTCTTAATGGTTGTACTCTGTCCGTTTTGGGTACTTGGGGTCAAGAACGAGTATCTTCTGTGTGAACTCTTTGCACTTGACCGGGTCGGGGACTGTTTTGGATAAGCGGAAAGTCGCAGAGTGCGAAATCCTCAGCCTGTAGCGTCTGGGCGTAAGACACCGTTGAGCACGAAGTCGTAGACTTGTGGTTCCTGAGCGTGAAGTCGTAGGTTTGTCGCCTCTCGAGCGTAAAAGCTACCGAGCACAAAGGCATCCGGGCGAGAAAAACCATAGACTTATAGCTGCTTGAAAGTAAAGCCGTAGAATCGTTGCTGTTGAGTATAGAAAGCTCCTTTAGCGTAGGACTTGTGGATCTGTAGCTCCTGAAAAGAAAATTTCTTCGAGCGCGAAGTTCTGCGGATCTGTTGCTTCTGAGCGTAAACTGAGCTCCACCGAGCATGAGATCATCGATTTGGTATCTGCTGAGCGTAAAGCCGTAGGTTTGTCGCCTCTCGAGCGTAAAAGCTACCGAGCACAAAGGCATCTGGGCGAGAAAAACCATAGACTTGTAGCTTGCGAGCGTAAAATCGTAGATCTGTTGCTGTCGAGCGTAGAAAGCTCCATTAGCGTAGAACTGCTGAACTGTCTCGCGCGAAGAATTTTTCGAATTCGCTGACTGTCCGTCTTTTGAGGGTAGTAGTTTGACGTAGCACCCAATCATATCCGACTATTAATGCGAGACTTGGTTAGGGTCTCGAGGAGTCCGTCCGAGGATTCGAGGAGTCGATCCGGACTCTATATATATCCCAAGCTTTGGAGAGAGAAACTTTTCATCCGTCTTCTGCGAACGAGAGTTCTTGATTGTTCGAGCTTTTCTCCTTCATTCCTTCTCTGAGCACTTCGAGCTTTCAGAAATGGCGACGAAACAAACCTCCTCCGCTAAGGGAAAGAGCATAGGTTCTTCTTCTTCTCCTACTGCCCCAGTGAGGGAGTCTTCGGTCGGGCAAGGTGGACTTCCTTTCGGAAGTATCCCGCCGACGGGCAGCGCACCCGGTCTGAGAGGTAGATCCTTTGGGGTGACAAGAATAACGAAAATCCTTCGCACACGTTGAACGTGACCGCGCTAGGTCGCCTTCTGTGCTGATAGCCTCTTCTGAGGAAGATGATGCACGGAGGCATTTTCATCTTTTACGCCCACATTTCTCGTGTGCTAGCGTAAAGGCGCCATATTTTCGTAGTTCCGAGCGTAAAAGCTCTGGCTACCGAAAACTGGCGTATGTCGTAAAATAAGCATTTTACGTTTACGGAGGGGACTCCCGGCGTATAATAACCGAATTCGTACAATCCTGGCGTAGAGCACAGTTTGTCGTTTCTTTGGTTTTGTATGTTTGTGCAAGATTTTTGTAATGACATACTTTCTTTGCACCTTTGTAGTTAACCTGGGTGAGTCTCCGCTGACCGAGGTGATGGGTTCCTTCGCCGGGATGCTGCACTCGAACTACCTGGAGGACTTGTCCCACGTGGCATTTCCCCTTTCCGGATCCCAGTATCCTGAGGGAAGGGGATTTTTGTTGGCGGCTCAGGGCGAGCGGGCACTGCTGAGTATGATCAATGGGGAGCCCCTGACGTATGTAGATGGAGAGCGGTACGTAAAGCCGGCTTTCCTTTTCGGGGACATGATCGACAAGCGGTCCCAGACGAAGCCTAAGAGGGAACCTTGGGTCTTTGCTGTCGAGAGCTTGGTTCTGTACCTGCCGACGATGCCGAGGGATTATCCCATCTCGGCTTTCTTTCATGCCACTCATCCCAGAAAGATGTCGTGGACGTTGACTCCCGACCTTCATGGCAAGCCGGGAAAGATCTTTCATTAGAAAGGAGCTGACCAGGGATCGTTTGTCAGTCGCCCTTCTGGTCCTGTGACGTTGTTCTGGGGATTATACCCGGGTGGCGTCCCGAGCGAAGACAGCTCTGTGATCCAGCCGGTCCAACTGTCGACTTTCTGCAACAGCTTCATGGGACGAGGTGGGGTATACCCCAAGGAGAATCCTCGGTGTAATGGGTGGGTCACCCCAGCAAACCTCCGATGGACCAGCCGAGTTAACTGGGCCTTGAAGCGCTTTCGGCAAGAGCTAGAGGGCATTGGACTGTATGCCGCTGTGAGCGCGACGAGCGTCGGGTTGCCTCCCAACCCTAATTTGTTCTTGACACTGATGGAGCGATACGTTTCGCTCACTGGGACCTTTGCCACTCCACTGGGGGAGTTGGGATTGGCCCTTCATGAGATGGCGGTTGTCTCGAGGCTGCCTGTCACGACCCGCACCCGGTTTAGGGGCACGAATGCGTGGGTACGTCCAGCCTACGCCGCAGCATCGGCGATAGAACGCTGTCTAGGTATTGATACTATCTAACTAATGCCACGCAAATATCCAATCTCCATTAGGAGGCACGGATGTCACAAATAGATGAACATATACTCAATCACAGGATTACAGCACGATAAGATTTCGAAACAGAAATTAAAATCTAACACAACACAAGTCCACAAGAAAACTTAACTTAACAATATCCAAGAATCATCAAAATGCCGGAGACAAATCCGGTACCAAATAGACTGTTAAAAGAACTCACTAAAATGGTAATTTCCAGCTAGACCTCCTGGAATCACAACTACTATCAAGTCTGCAGCTACTCACCAAAAGTGTCGGACAGCGGTCCTCTAAGGCATAGTCTGGAAAAATGTTTCCAGTCAGGAAGGAGCAAAGCACAATCTCAAATAACAGTTCCATTAATTGATAATGTCTATAATACAATAAAACATGTCATGCTAGCTACTGAGAAGACAGTGAAATAAATGCAATGGTAATTTAAGAGAGACAGGCAAGTGTAAAGAGACAGGCAATAGGCAATATGGTACAGTCAGTGCATGTATAAAAATGGAAGAACAAGGTACAGTATCATATACGGGTGATGTAGTATATGATTAAAAATAGAGAACTGTAATCTATTCTAGGTGTTTGAAATAGTAGTTTCGAAATGTGATCGGCTTGGGAACATGTACAGTAGCTACAGGGCCTGGCTAATCATGGGTGAAGAGCATGATTAACACTTACAATTTTATATACTACAATAAGAGGTTATGATCACATTTCTTACTAACTACTTCCCCGCCCCCAACTAGTACTGTGGATCCAACCATGACACATCACGATACACGAGCAAGTCAAGTCTATCATGTACGATGTCTAAATATACATGTCGTGTACAATGTCAATACGATAATCAAGGTAACATCTCATGACTGCAAATCCAAGCTATACTAGTCCGTGTAACACAGTGTCAAAGATTCAGTTGTAACATTTCAAGATCATTGAACTTATAGCAATTATCAAGAATTGGAAATTATCAGAGAATGTACTTGCCTCGGGTCCTTAGCTGGTATTTATGGATGTCCTGTTCCAGAGTATCCCCTGGTAAACCAACAGCCCTAAAAATATATCACAATCAAACCACATTTGCATCAGATGCTACGCTAACACACAGTCTATAAACACTGGCCTCAGGGCCATGTCTGACAGGGCACTAGTCAACTAGGGTCATCTACTAGATAGGCCAACTATATATATATATATCAAAATAATTATACACATAAAAATATGTACATTTATACCAGTTAAATTATACAACACTATATACAGATGAATATACCAGTTAAATATATATTGAAAATATGCTATGTATATATATATTTAAAATACATATAGTAGCACACGTATTTATATATATCAATCATATATATATATAAATATATTAAATGTATGTACAAAATATACATTTAAAATTATATCAAGTATATATATATATACAAAATATATATATATATACCAACTTAATTATAGAATTTATTTAAATATATACTATACTTATACAATTGATTTCTAATAATTAAATAATATACAATTTACATATTTATACATTTATTCAAAATACTAATTATACTATATACATGTAATTAGGCCAATTAAATATATATATATATATAACATTAAGCACGAAAACATACATTAACATAATTTATTTAATTACCTACTATGCTCATATAATCAGATATTAATAAAGTAATAATATACATATGCTAATTTCACATTAACTAAATATATAAATACTTTACAATATATATATAAATTAAATTAATTACATATACTAATTACCACATTAATTTAAATATATAAACAAACATTTATATATATACACATTAGATATATATATATATATACATTAGATATATATATATATATACATTAATCAATATATACGCAAATACCTATACATAGTTATATATAAACTAATATATATTTTACAAGTTATTTACATACAATTAATTAAAAATAATTACTATACATATTTATTTTAAATACATACAGTTACAAAATATACATTTATTCATGTATTTCCATTTTACATTTAAATATATATTAAGTATATACGAAATATATATTTATACGTATACCCATTATTATATATATACTATTAAACAATTAATAAATAATACTATACCCATATACCTACGAATACATATACATTTCTAATTATACTATACGTATATTTATATATATATACATATACATATATATATATATATATATATATATATATATATATAAAGATATAGATGTATACACAGAGGGAAGAGGAGAAGAAGGAAGAGACTTACAGATGGGGGTCGCCGGAGTTCACCGAGGGCCGCCGGACTGAGCAGTCGCCGCCGGAGAGGACTCGCGAGGGCCGCCGGAGATTGAAGGAAGGAGCAGCCGCAGCAGCAGGGGAGGAGATGGGAAAGAGGGGAGCGCCGCCTGCCGGGGACGGGGTCGGCAGTGAAGGGGCTCGGGAAATGGCTGATAGAGGTGGTGGATGGTGTAGGTGGTGGTGGTGGATGGTGTAGGCTGTCGCCAGGCCGGAGGGAGGACAGCGGGAAGGAGCGGTGGGAGGCCGGAGCAGTAGAGGGGGCTCGGTCGCCGGCTGGAGACCGCCGGAGCAGTCGCAGCGGGTTGGTGAAGGGCAGGCCGGACTCTGTGAGGGGGGTCTGGGATGAAGGGCTGTGGCCGCCGGCTGCTTGGGAAGAGGAGCGCCACCGGGGGACTCGACGCCGGAGCACGGCCCGAGAGCACAGTGAGTTCCCCCCCCAACTAGTTTGAATTCAAAAATTATTTCAATGAAGAAAAAGAATTCAATAAGGAAGAGGAAGGAAGGAAAGAGAAGAAGAAAAGAAGGAGAAGAAAATAGAAGAAGAAAGAAAGAGGGAGAAGAATCCTACGGTTTGGAGGCTTGAGAAATTTTGGAGGCTTGAGGTGGGGGAAAACCTAGGTTTCTAGGGATTAGGGTGATGGTGACATGGCATTAAATAAGGGAGAGAGGGTGTTGATGAAGGGTGGTGATGGGCCAATTTCAAATGAATGGCCAGGATTGAACAAGAGGAAATTATTCATGGGGGATGAGGGTTCTTAATTAAAATTAATAGGCTCCCTCATTGATTAAAAATTATTAGGTGTTGGCACCTACAATTGAATAATTGCAACTTGGCCCCTTAAATTCGGAAAATTGCACAAACACATGAAATAAAGAAAATTGGGCGGGCGATTCGGGGTCCGATGTTTTGTAGGGTCAGGGGACGCTGTAAGATGGGTATGGGCTGAATTTGCAGGGTACTGGAATTAATTTGGGATTTTAAAATCAGATAAAATGGTATCCTCAATTTAAATAGAAATAAATGCAAGTTGTGTTCAACAATTAATTAGGAGTACATGGAGCCAAAATCAGGTCAGGTCATCAATACCAATAATGAAGAAGACTCAGAACAGAATATTTCCCTAATTTGGGCCGCACGAAAAATAGGTCAAGATGGCCTCCAATTTTTGATTGGAACGCACAACGATACAAAAAATAGGAATTTAAAAATAACGTCCGCGACGATTTTTGTGCGGCTAGAAACAATGCACAAGGAGCATAATTATGAGTTGCAAAGATAGCAGAAATGAAGGTGGGCATGTCTAGAGCAAGATTGTGAAATTTGTTGGAAGACCAAAGTCTGGATAGTGCTCCAAATATCGAAGCAAAGGCAATGCGCAAAATATTAAATAAAATACAATAATTAATTATACTCTAAGAATTAAATTCTAGATAAAATAATAAAATCCAGAACTCTCTAATTCGGATAGGGGTTCGTCTACTGGGCTTCTAGGTCTAGTCTGCTAGCTAAAATAAAATAATTAACACTGCATATAATTATATATTGGATTACACATCGCACAAAATTATTTAAATTAAATACACTATCATGCAATTAATTAAACATAATATTAAATATTGTAAAAATTCGAAAATACCCCTGTTTTCGGAATGTGGTAGTGACAAGTCTACCCACCTTAAAAGAATTTCGTCCTCGAAATTTAAATCCTCATATTAGCATTTATCATACACATCATTATTATTTCCTCAAAGTTTAAATTCTTCAATCACGAACTCAGTTAACAATTCACAAGGTCTTTCCACAATTTTCAAAAATTCTGTAAAAATCCTCGACATAGAATCAAAGTCCCTTTTCATTAAAATTTCCTTGAAAGTTTTGAGTTAATAATTCAGTACCCGGAATTTAATATCCACTCCTCAAGAACTCAACAATATGATATTTAAGGATTCTCCAAATGTCACATATAAAGTTCTAAAATTAATAACTTGCAATTAAATAAATACATTGATAAGTCTCCCAAAATTTCCAAATTAATAACCAACTTAAACATGTCATAATCTTTCCTGGAATTAATTAACCACCAATTATGCCATGTTAATTTTCTTAACCATTTATTTAAATCAATAATTATCCTCAAATTTTTAATCATCTTGTTCCTCTTGTCAAGTCATAACTCCTTCATGAATCTTCACTACAGTCAACACCAATAATCACGGTCTAAGAAAATTCTACCTATAGTCATACCACATACAATCTAGGGGGAACATACATGGTTATGGTCTCATTTGTTATGGTGTTGCAGTCTATGTATCAGGGGTACTACTAACATTATAACAAGAATCATACATACAAGCTATGGTACTAAACAATCAATCAATCAAATAGATAGGAACAGAAGGAAGGAAAGAACAGAAATTGCTAACACATTACCTGCAGTATCGGTCTCCTCGACCGTCATCGCAAATGCCCGCCCTGCTGGGGTGGTTCCCTTTGCAGGTACTGAGCAATGTACGGTTCCACAGGTAGCCTAACTGGATCTCTATAGTCTGAAGCTGCGTGTTGGCTGAGAAGATGAGGGACTCGAAGACAATCCCTTACTCGATGTCCCGCAGCGCCACAGTGCAAACAAAGTCCTAGCCTCGTTCTACAGCTCTCCCAAAGGTGACCTGGCTTCTTACAGAAGTGACAAGTTCGTTGATCCTGCTGTACAGGAACTGGTGCCGGGTACTGCTGTTGATACTGAAATGCCCAGGGTTGTCGCTGGATAGGAACTGGTGCTAGGTACTGCGGTGGATGCTGAAATGTCCATGGTTGTTGCTGAATATGAAATGGTACTTGGTACTGTTGTTGGTGCTGAATACGGGGATGCTTGGCCGGTCCTGGGCTACCATTCGTTTCTCCAAAAGTATTGTGACTCCTCTTAGGCCTGAGGTCCAGATCCTCTTCTGCAATCTGAGCATCCATCAAGATAGCCTCAAAGGTAGCGGTACGACGACTAGAAGTGCGCGACTTAATCTCTCTCGTCAGTCCCTTTCTAAATTTCTGGGCTCGATCTCCTGGGTCTCGAATCATAGACGATGCAAAACGGCTCAATCTACAGAATTCCGCAACGTACTCGTCGACCGACATGTTTCCTTGAACTAAGTCATGAAACTGACTTTCCAAGGTTCCCAATGCCACGTCGGGAAAGAACTTCTCCTTGAAGAGTTCCTTGAAGGTCTCCCAAGTAAGTCCTTGCGCAGTAATTCTCGGCTCCGTACGATACCACGTGAGTGCGATATCGAACATCTGACTGCCAGCGGCTTCTATCTGCAAGTTCTCCGGAATCTGGGTCAATCGCAGACTTCTCTCTATATCTTCTAGCCAGTCATCAGCGTAGAGTATTCCTTCGGTGCCTTTAAACTCTCGAGGCATCATCCTCTTGAAATCCACTATAGTGCCTGATCTCTACTGCTGGCCAGGAAACTGCTGGTACTGTGCTACTTTCTCCAAAGCTTGGAGAGTCACTTGATGAGTATTCTCCATGCTTTCTTTCATCAGCTCGGTTTGTGCCTGGTGCGCTTCTGCTTGCACCCTCTGAGCCTCAGCTTGAACTCGCTGAGCGTCTGCCGTTATTCTCTGGGCATCTACCATGCCTTGGATCAAGGTAAACATCTGCGTTCCGTCAATGGGCAAACCTCCGGGAATCGGAGTTGATGGAGGAGGAAGGTTGTCTGTTACAGCTGCGGCTATCCTCTTAACAGGTGGAGGAGGAGGATCACCTACGTGCATCGGAGATGTAGGAGGAGCTACGGCTGTCTGTCTCTCAGGTGGAGGGGTGGCAGATCCCTCTAAAGCTGATGTTCCCGCTCTCATAGACCTTGTCTGCGGCGACATCCTGAAGACAGATCCCAAAGAATCAATTAAGACAAAATGCGATATCATCAAGGAAGGACAGTATAATTCTAAAGAAGCAACATTTAAGATAGAGAGATTGGAAATACCCTAGTTATGATTGCACAGGTCAAAGATGCACCCATAGTCTGATACCTCTATCCCCTAGGGATCACAGTTCTATCACAAACACACTCACTGCTAGCTTCCTTACCTACTGCAATCGCTAATACTAGTTATCCTTATCACTCAAGTGCATATCAATTTCAACACACCATACTAACTACTGCTCTCTCTCTAATACAATCCTAGTTGAACACCCAAGCCAGTTTGCAGTGAAATCTCAATCACGCTCAAGCCAACAGATCTTACACATGCATCTCATCTACTATATACTAATATATCTCTCTCACTATAAAATCTTATCCTTAAATAAAATTCCTCAAATAACTCCTGAATAAACTTTTAAAGTAAAATGTATACACTTTCCTCAAGATTAATTATCTAAATACTGAAATTAAAACTTAATCACCTTAAAGATCCTTACAGACTTGTCTAGGTTTATTGAATCAAATCGGAATCCTCAAAAATAAAATTTTAATAACAATATTTCAACTCCTCAATTTCAAAATTTTGCAATTCATTGAAATCTTCAAAATAAATTTTGATAACAATCTCAATCTTCTTAGAATCCTAAAATTTGAAATTCATTTTTTCAGTCTTCCATTAAAATTAAATTCACCTTCTGTAGTCCACTAGCTTAATGTTTAATCATTTTCACTGTCCTCATTGACGGACATCATCAAATAGTACCATAGATTAGTCTATAATTCCTCTTAATATGAAATCAACTCTATAATGAAGCAAAAATCCTAATTTAAATACCTAATCAACAATAATCAAATCAATATCAACAAGTGAGAATGGACAGAACAAGGGAATGAATTTAAATTGGAAGTTTTAACAAGATTCTCAGGGGTCATCCCAGGAATCTCTCAAGGAATTGTGATTGAGTATTTGCTCTCGTCCTAGTATCCTATGTCCTAGATTTTATAGCAGGCACGCAGTAGTATAACAAGGATGTCACACTACTACGACATCGCACAACTCGCGAAGTCTGACCTGCATGGGCCACCACTAAAAACGTGTCACGACCCGCACCCGGTTTAGGGGCACGAATGCGTGGGTATGTCCAGCCTACGCCGCAGCATCGGCGGTAGAACGCTGTCTAGGTATTGATACTATCTAACTAATGCCACGCAAATATTCAATCTCCATTAGGAGGCACGGATGTCACAAATAGATGAACATATACTCAATCACAGGATTACAGCACGATAAGATTTCGAAACAGAAATTAAAATCTAACACAACACAAGTCCACAAGAAAACTTAACTTAACAATATCCAAGAATCATCAAAATGCCGGAGACAAATCCGGTACCAAATAGACTGTTAAAAGAACTCACTAAAATGGTAATTTCCAGCTAGACCTCCTGGAATCACAACTACTATCAAGTCTGCAGCTACTCACCAAAAGTGTCGGACAGCGGTCCTCTAAGGCATAGTCTGGAAAAATGTTTCCAGTCAGGAAGGAGCAAAGCACAATCTCAAATAACAGTTCCATTAATTGATAATGTCTATAATACAATAAAACATGTCATGCTAGCTACTGAGAAGACAGTGAAATAAATGCAATGGTAATTTAAGAGAGACAGGCAAGTGTAAAGAGACAGGCAATAGGCAATATGGTACAGTCAGTGCATGTATAAAAATGGAAGAACAAGGTACAGTATCATATACGGGTGATGTAGTATATGATTAAAAATAGAGAACTGTAATCTATTCTAGGTGTTTGAAATAGTAGTTTCGAAATGTGATCGGCTTGGAAACATGTACAGTAGCTACAGGGCCTGGCTAATCATGGGTGAAGAGCATGATTAACACTTACAATTTTATATACTACAATAAGAGGTTATGATCACATTTCTTACTAACTACTTCGCCGCCCCCAACTAGTACTGTGGATCCAACCATGACACATCACGATACACGAGCAAGTCAAGTCTATCATGTACGATGTCTAAATATACATGTCGTGTACAATGTCAATACGATAATCAAGGTAACATCTCATGACTGCAGATCCAAGCTATACTAGTCCGTGTAACACAGTGTCAAAGATTCATTTGTAACATTTCAAGATCATTGAACTTATAGCAATTATCAAGAATTGGAAATTATCAGAGAATGTACTTGCCTCGGGTCCTTAGCTGGTATTTATGGATGTCCTGTTCCAGAGTATCCCCTGGTAAACCAACAGCCCTAAAAATATATCACAATCAAACCACATTTGCATCAGATGCTACGCTAACACACAGTCTATAAACACTGGCCTCAGGGCCATGTCTGACAGGGCACTAGTCAACTAGGGTCATCTACTAGATAGGCCAACTATATATATATATATCAAAATAATTATACACATAAAAATATGTACATTTATACCAGTTAAATTATACAACACTATATACAGATGAATATACCAGTTAAATATATATTGAAAATATGCTATGTATATATATATTTAAAATACATATAGTAGCACACGTATTTATATATATCAATCATATATATATATAAATATATTAAATGTATGTACAAAATATGCATTTAAAATTATATCAAGTATATATATATATACAAAATATATATATATATATATACCAACTTAATTATAGAATTTATTTAAATATATACTATACTTATACAATTGATTTCTAATAATTAAATAATATACAATTTACATATTTATACATTTATTCAAAATACTAATTATACTATATACATGTAATTATGCCAATTAAATATATATATATATATAACATTAAGCACGAAAACATACATTAACATAATTTATTTAATTACCTACTATGCTCATATAATCATATATTAATAAAGTAATAATATACATATGCTAATTTCACATTAACTAAATATATAAATACTTTACAATATATATACAAATTAAATTAATTACATATACTAATTACCACATTAATTTAAATATATAAACAAACATTTATATATATACACATTAGATATATATATGTATATACATTAGATATATATATATATACATTAATCAATAAATACGCAAATACCTATACATAGTTATATATACACTAATATATATTTTACAAGTTATTTACATACAATTAATTAAAAATAATTACTATACATATTTATTTTAAATACATACAGTTACAAAATATACATTTATTCATGTATTTCTATTTTACATTTAAATATATATTAAGTATATACGAAATATATATTTATACGTATACCCATTATTATATATATACTATTAAACAATTAATAAATAATACTATACCCATATACCTACGAATACATATACATTTCTAATTATACTATACGTATATTTATATATATATACATATACATATATATATATATATATATATATATATATATAAAGATATAGATGTATACACAGAGGGAAGAGGAGAAGAAGGAAGAGACTTACAGATGGGGGTCGCCGGAGTTCACCGAGGGCCGCCGGACTGAGCAGTCGCCGCCGGAGAGGACTCGCGAGGGCCGCCGGAGATTGAAGGAAGGAGCAGCCGCAGCAGCAGGGGAGGAGATGGGAAAGAGGGGAGCGCCGCCTGCCGGGGACGGGGTCGGCAGTGAAGGGGCTCGGGAAATGGCTGATAGAGGTGGTGGATGGTGTAGGTGGTGGTAGTGGATGGTGTAGGCTGTCGCCAGGCCGGAGGGAGGACAGCGGGAAGGAGCGGTGGGAGGCCGGAGCAGTAGAGGGGGCTCGGCCGCCGGCTGAAGACCGCCGGAGCAGTCGCAGCGGGTTGGTGAAGGGCAGGCCGGACTCTGTGAGGGGGGTCCGGGCTGAAGGGCTGTGGCCGCCGGCTGCTTGGGAAGAGGAGCGCCGCCGGGGGACTCGGCGCCGGAGCACGGCCGGAGAGCACAGTGAGTTCCCTCCCCAACTAGTTTGAATTCAAAAATTATTTCAATGAAGAAAAAGAATTCAATAAGGAAGAGGAAGGAAGGAAAGAGAAGAAGAAAAGAAGGAGAAGAAAATAGAAGAAGAAAGGAAGAGGGAGAAGAATCCTACGGTTTGGAGGCTTGAGAAATTTTGGAGGCTTGAGGTGGGGGAAAACCTAGGTTTCTAGGGATTAGGGTGATGGTGACATGACATTAAATAAGGGAGAGAGGGTGTTGATGAAGGGTGGTGATGGGCAAATTTCAAATGAATGGCCAGGATTGAACAAGAGGAAATTATTCATGGGGGATGAGGGTTCTTAATTAAAATTAATAGGCTCCCTCATTGATTAAAAATAATTAGGTGTTGGCACCTACAATTGAATAATTGCAACTTGGCCCCTTAAATTCGGGAAATTGCACAAACACATGAAATGACGAAAATTGGGCGGGCGATTCGGGGTCCGATGTTTTGTAGGGTCAGGGGACGCTGTAAGATGGGTATGGGCTGAATTTGCAGCGTATTGGAATTAATTTGGGATTTTAAAATCAGATAAAATGGTATCCTCAATTTAAATAGAAATAAATGCAAGTTGTGTTCAATAATTAATTAGGAGTACATGGAGCCAAAATCAGGTCAGGTCATCAATACCAATAATGAAGAAGACTCAGAACAGAATATTTTCCTAATTTGGCCCGCACGAAAAATAGGTCAAGATGGCCTCCAATTTTCGATTGGAACGCACAACGATACAAAAAATAGGAATTTAAAAATAACGTCCGCGACGATTTTTGTGCGGCTAGAAACAATGCACAAGGAGCATAATTATGAGTTACAAAGATAGCAGAAATGAAGGTGGGCATGTCTAGAGCAAGATTATGAAATTTGTTGGAAGACCAAAGTCTGGATAGTGCTCCAAATATCGAAGCAAAGGCAATGCGCAAAATATTAAATAAAATACAATAATTAATTATACTCTAAGAATTAAATTCTAGATAAAATAATAAAATCCAGAACTCTCTAATTCGGACAGGGGTTCGTCTACTGGGCTTCTAGGTCTAGTCTGCTAGCTAAAATAAAATAATTAACACTGCATATAATTATATATTGAATTACACATCGCACAAAATTATTTAAATTAAATACACTATCATGCAATTAATTAAACATAATATTAAATATTGTAAAAATTCGAAAATACCCCTGTTTTCGGAATGTGGTAGTGACACTGCCGATGGGGGATACCCCGTATGAAGAGTATGTTCCCACCAACCGGGAGTTGGGGGATTCGGACCCTCGGGTGGCGGATGTGTATCAGGAGCTGATGTGCCAATATCTCGCCTGTACCGCTTTTTACAACGAGCCCTCTGGTTTGGCCCACACTACCAAGTGGATGTCCTACCTTTTCTTCCATCGAGCTAGAGCTGCCAGGTTGGAGAAAGTTTCGGGGGGCAAGAATAAGCCCGTGAACTGTTTGGGCGTGCTTAGTTCCCAGGTCGTGGATGGCCTTATGGAGGAGGCCAAAGCTTCGGACCAGATCCTCGTTGAGAGGGTAGGAAAGTACCCCGAAGGTACTACGGCCCGTAGTTACCTGAGGCGCTGTCGCGGGTCTCTATCCAAGGAAGCCCAGCTGGCTGGTTTCCTCTCGTTATGGCTGTATCGAGTAGTAGTGCCTGGTACTGCGTCCGCGGACCGCATTCACCGGAACATCTTGTGGCCGGCAGTGCGCCTGGTGTTCGGGGCAAGACTGGGCTTGCTTCCTGCCATGGTGTGCCGTATACAGGCGGGCTTGAGAGCTCTGACCGATGGGTTGCTTGCTGATGAAGCCCGATGTGAGAGTTTTCCCAGGGTGGAATTACCATACCTGTATCTGATGGGTTGGTTAATTCTCCACAATCACCGGGTGATGTCTCCTAGCTCTGGTAGCAGCTCAGGGGGAAATTTCTTGTTGAACTACAAGGATTCTCCCTGGAACGTGGACACCGTTCTAGATTGTCGGCTGGCATTGAACCTCAGCCATGGCTGGAAGTTCCTCTGTACTCTCCCTCCCGTAGATCGCCATCAATTAGGGATGAAGCTTGAGGACTTGGGTAGAGAGAAGACCGATCTTTCTTCGGAGGCTTTTAATTGCCTGGTCTGCATTAGACCCTCCTATCTCCTGTACAGGAGTGAAGACCATTGCTTCTTCGAGCCTTATTTGCCTAGTCGGTTCGCTAGGCAATTTGGGTACGGCCAGCTGCACGTGGGCAATATCGTCACCAGCTTCAAGTCCAGAGGTAGGCTCATTGATGGAGCCAGAGGATGGCGATATTTTACCACGGGTTGCACTGGAGCAGCCTTCGTCGTGCCGGATGTCACCCCCTCTACGGAGCTGCGCATCCTTCATTCTTACGCCCAGTTTTACGTGGCGATCAACACCTTCCACCGCGATTTTGACATACGCAGAAGTCTTAGGGTGTCCTCTCCCATTGTCGGGGGAGGAGTTGAAGTTCTCTCGGTTTCTCCCGATGAGGGTGAGGAGTTTGATACCCCGGATGAACCCCTGGAGTCGATGCCGGGGTATGAAGTGCCTCCGCCTGCGGGGGCTTTGGTAGTTCCTCAGAAGCGAAGGGCGCCTGCTCCTAAGGAGGCTTCTGCTCGTAAGAGGAGGAAGGAGACAGTTGCTCGTCCTTTCCGCATTCTTGGTGTTGAAGCTACCGGGAGTGGGCCTATATCTCCCCATGTCGGGGATGAGTCTTTGGCTGGAGGTTCCTTGCCTTTTAGAGAGGGACCCTCTATGGTTTTGGTTGGCGGCGCCGGAGGATCTTCGCTAGGGGTCGCTGCTGTGGCTACTGCTCTGTGTAGTGGAACGAGATCGTCTAGGTGGCCATGGCAGATGGGAGGATCCTTCCCTGGACCCGCAACGGATAAAGCTCCTGCTGTGCCTAGCGAGATTCCAGTTGACGAACCTCGATCGCGTCTTGGTGGAGACTTGGAGGAATTTCGGGCGATGTCAGTTGGTCCACCTCCTTCCCCAGGTATGATAGTTCACATTGCGTCCTTAGAGCGAGGTTTAGCTGCCTCGGCTGCAGATGCGCCATATATACCATTGGCCCCGGGTAAATATCATTTTCATGTCTCCTTTTAGAAAGGTTACCGTTGTACTGATGTCGACTTTCGGGTTCTTTCTTCTCAGGGGATGGAGCCCACGGGGAGTGTAGCGTTGAGCCGCCTTCCGGCTCTGCTCCGGCCCCTGGTGGTGATACGGAGGCACCTGATCCTGAGGAGGAAACACCTTCGGGGGCTACCTCGCCCGGAGTGGTTTCGTCACCTCGAGAGGAGGATGAACCTGTCACCGTGACCTTGCCTTCGGTCGCACCAACCGTCGAGGCGGCAGCTGTGGCTACCTCGTCTGCAATCATCTCTGGTGGGGGACTCGCTGATATCGCGGTCTCTCCTGGCGTTCAGTCGGGTTTAGTTGCGCTGACTGAGCAACATACCAGCCTCTTTTACACCGGTTTGGGAGCGATGATATCAATGGTGTTGGCGAAGAGTCTGGATTTCGAGCGCCTGAAGAGAACTGCCCAGTTCTCGATCGGGGTTGTCAGGGAGTTCGGCGATTCCGGGGGAGCCGATGCCCTGGAGGCGATGGTTAATGGTTTAGAACAACCCATTAACGAGTATTTGCGGTTGGCTCAGGGCAGTCTTGATGCTGAGGCCCAGACCAGATACGGTCTTATGATTGCGCATCTTGCCAAACGGATGGAAGACCTGAAGGAACTCCTTCGAACTCGCCAGCTGGAGGCGATTCAGAGGAAAGCCGACGTGGATGAGATCCTCGTCCTCCAAACAACATGCCAATCCGAGCACGAGGGGAATGTAGCGAGGATTCACAGGTTGAGGGAGAAACTCGCTCAGGCAGAAGAGTGGGCTTCCCAGTCATTGGCAGGCTTGGATGTGGTGGCCGGACGACTGAGCACAGTGCGGCAGGATCTAGATCGCACGGAAGGTGCCTGTGCGGGCGTGCGTCGGACGATAGTCGAGCTGTCCCATTCGAGTGACAACGAGGCACTGCTGGAGCGGGCCCGTGCTGATGCTCTGGCCATTAGGGACGAGAGGATGGCCGTGCTAGCGCGGCAGATCCGTGACATGACTGCTCCGCCGCAATGATGTACTCTTTTTTTTTTTTGCTTTCCCAGATGTAATTTTGTTCTTTCTTGGGAATAAAAAGATACTTTTTCCTAACTTTGGACCCATCATTTCGGAATGTAAATGACAGGTTAGGGCGAGAGTGGTATCAGAGGTAGTATGGACGTGATAAACTCTCGGTAAACTTCAGCAGGGCACGTCTATCCAGAGGTCATACGGACATGATAGAACGTGCTTTGGCTAAGTTTTTGTAGGTAAAGTACTATCAGAGGTGAGATAGACGTGATAGGCTTTACTAGAGTTTACAGCTCAGAGGTAATATGGACATAGCTATTTTGTGGGCCTATTACTTGTTGCGCACCTAGGTGCAAGTAAATATGTTTGAGGACAAGCCCTGCTAGAGATAATATAGACGTAGCAGATTTTGTGGACCTAACACCACTGGCGTACTTAGATTTAGTACGAGTGTTAGTTGAAGTGACGATCGATATCAGAGGTGATAATCGATGGTCAAAATCTTGGAAAGCCTGTTCAGAGGTGATATGGACATGGCAGATTCTCCAAGGAAATACAGTTCAGAGGTGATATGGACATGACTGATTTGTGGGCCTATTGCTTTTTGCGCACCTAGGTGCAAGTAATAGGTTTGAGGACAAGTCCTGCTAGAGGTAATATGGACGTAGCAGATTTTGTGGACCTAACACCACTGGCGTACTTAGATTTAGTACGGGTGTTAGTTGAAGTGACGATCGATATCAGAGGTGATAATCGATGGTCAGAATCTTGGAAAGCCTGTTCAGAGGTGATATGGACATGGCAGATTCTCCAAGGAAATACAGTTCAGAGGTGATATGGACGTGACTTATTTGTGGGCCTATTGCTTTTTGCGCACCAAGGTGCAAGTAATAGGTTTGAGGACAAGCCCTGCTAGAGGTAATATGGACGTAGCAGATTTTGTGGACCTAACACCACTGGCGTACTTAGATTTAGTACGGGTGTTAGTTGAAGTGACGATCGATATCAGAGGTGATAATTGATGGTCAGAATCTTGGAAAGCCTGTTCAGAGGTGATATGGACATGGCAGATTCTCCAAGGAAATACAGTTCAGAGGTGATATGGACATGACTGATTTGTGGGCCTATACTAGTTTCTTCTTTGAAGTAGTTTCGTCGGATTACGAGAATCTCGCCGTATTCCTCCTGAGTGGAGGAGATTAGGCGTAGTACTTCTTCAGGAATTTATCGTTGATAGGAGCCATTAATAGGTCTCCATTTGGCTGGGCTAGTCTGTAGGCTCCGTTCGGGAATGTTGTCTCGATCACATAAGGGCCTTCCCACTTGGGCTAGAATTTGCCTTTACTCCTGTGAGTAAGAATCATCGGCCTTCTTACGGCTAAAACTAGCACGCCGACTTTGAACACCCTTTCCTTTACTTTACGATTAAAAGCTCTGGAAATGCGTGCTTGGTAGAGCGCGATGCGCTGTTGAGCTTGGAGGCGTTTCTCGTCTAATCCTTCTAGCTCCTGAAGCCTTAACAGGTTATTCTTTTCTTGAGTCAGCCCGTTAGCCACGGCTATCCTGAGCGACGGGATCTGGATTTTAATGGGGAGAACTGCCTCGCTCCCGTATACCAGTGAGAACGGGGTACAGCCTGTCAGCGTTCGTACCGTTGTGCGGTATGCCCAGAGACATTCGCCCAGCTTTTCGTTCCAATCTCTTTTGTTTGAAGAGACGAACTTCTTCAAGAGTTTGATAATGGTTTTGTTGAAAGCTTCCGCCAAACCATTAGCAGCTGGATAGTATGCCGTAGAGGCGATATTGTGTATTCGATTTTTATCGCAAAATCGATGAAACGCTTGGCTGATGAATTGGGGCCCGTTGTCATGGATTATCCTTCGGGGGACCCCGAAGCGATAAATGACATGATGCTTGATGAAGCTGATCACATTAGACGCCTTTACCTCAGTAAGAGGGATTGCCTCTGCCCATTTGGAGAAGTAGTCAGTGATGGCCAGTATGAACTGGTGACCTCGGGAAGAAGACGGGTGAATGGGACCAATGACGTCCATACCCCATGCTTCGAAAGGCCAGGATGCAACTGTAGGATGCAGATGCTCAGATGGTCGGTGTATGAAGTCTGCGTGAATCTGACAGGCTCTGCATTGTCTTGCATACCGTATCGCATCTGTGATCATAGTAGGCCAATAATAGCCCATTCTTCTGATGCGATCCTGTAGCTTAGGACCGGGTTGGTGTGCTCCGCATACGCCGTCGTGATCTTCCCGGATAATCTGCTGTGCTTCGTCGTTAGACAGATATTTCAACAGTAATCCGTCGTAGGTCCGGCGATATAGGCATTGTGCAGATGCATCATAATAGAAGCGTAATGATCGTCGCTTGATGGACACTGCTCCTTTGGGGTCCTCCGGCAAGATTCCGTATGCGACAAAATCTATGAAGGGACTTCTCCAGTCTTTTCTGGGGAGATCTGTGTTCACAGCATGGCTGCGTCCTATGTGAAGGTTGTTCTTCGCACAGAATAAGTCTCTGTTAAGAAGGATTACCGAATCCTGCCTTCTTATAGGAGTGGCTAAGTCTGCGGCTAGACTGGCCAGGGCATCGGCTTCCAGATTCTGAGACCGAGGTACATGCTCCAGGAAGAATCCTTTGAAGGTCATGGCTATCTCGACCGTTGTTTGGTGGTAGGGGATGAGGTCTGGATTTCGGACTTCATATATCCCTCTGACTTGATTGACGATATGCAGAGAGTCACCGAAAGCTTCCAGGGATTTGACCCCCAGCTCTTTGGCGGCTCGGAGCCCGATTAACAGAGCGTTGTATTCTGCCACATTGTTGGAGCAGGGCTCGCTAAAAGAATATGCTCGATAGATGACGAGCTGATCAAGAGTGACCAGGACGACTCCTACTCCTGAGACGATGTTTCCCTTGGGACCGGTTCTGGAGGCCCCATCGAAGAAGAGTTGCCATGCGTCGGTCTCCATTGCGGAGTTACATTCTGCAACTTCGTCGAGAATGTCCTCGTATAACTTGGAGGACTCCGGGATCGGATGGGCAGCTAGGAAGTCAGCCAGTGCTTGGCCTTTAATGGACTTCTGCGGTACGTACACTATGTCATATGGCGTTAATAGCATTGCCCAAGTCGCGAGTCGGGAGTTAAGAATACTCGGTTTGCTCATTAGTACCCGCAGAGGGTTGATCCTGGAGATGATATAAATGGTCTGTCCGGTGATATAGTGTCGTGTCTTCTGGACGGCGAACATCAGAGCGAAGCATTCCTTCTCCACTGGGTTGTACCGGTGCTCGGCCCCGACCATCATCCTGCTGAGGTAGTAGATAGCTTGTTCATGCCCCATGTCATTCTTCTGTGCAAGAAGAGCTCCTAGTGAATGATCCATTGCTCGAACGTACAGCAAGAATGGTTTTCCCATGACGGGAGGTACCAGAACTGGCGGACTGGCGAGGTAGCGTTTGATGTCTCCGAACGCCTACTGACAGGTTTTGTCCCGCACGAAAGATACACCTTTCTTCATGAGGTGAGAAAAAGGCTGACATCTCCCCGAGAGGCTGGATATGAATCGCCGGATATAGGCCAGACGGCCTTGAAATCCCCGGAGTTCCCTCAGATTACGGGGTGGTCGCATTTGTGGGCTTAACATTACTAGGGTACTTGGGGCTAAGTACGAATGTTAAGTTTAGACGACGTCCGATGATAACTAATAGCCGAAAGTTTATTCAGAGGTAGTGATAAAAATTTTGCTATATAGTGTTTTTCTCGAGTGGGGGTAGGCCTGTAGGGTCCACTGGGGAGACTTTCAGGGGTTCACCATTCCGTACCAGAAAGGTGAGCCCTGCTCACGATGGTCGTTTCCTCGTTCATAGGTGCAAGGTGATGACTTTGTCATCTATCAGCTCCTGAATTCTTCTTTTTAACAAATGGCAGGCCTTCGTAGGGTGATGAACATACTGATGGAAGAGACAGTAATCCGGGTTATTGACTTCGCCGGTGCTCTCGAGATATCTGACGTTCGGAACCCGGAGTTTGTTTGCTTTTGTCAACATGTTGAAGATTTCAACGATGTCGTCTTCTTTGAAGGAAAAAGTCTCTTTCAGTTTTCGCGATCCGGATGCCTGAGCCTTTTGATCTTCCGGGTCAGCTGTCCTTGCTGTACTGTATCTGGACTTCGGGCGGGTTCTTTCTCCTGTTTTGTCGCTCCTGGAGGTCGGTTTGGAAGGACCCATTTCTGGTTTTACAGGACTATCCTTTGGAAGTTCGGAGCGTGCAGGGGGTGCAGTATACCCTAACCCGAAACGAGTTTGTCGATAGCAAGGACTACTATGTAACGACGTTCGTCTGCCTTTTCCATAATTGAGGCCCTGCTTCGTCTCTAAATCGTAACCCATGTTCTGTATGATCTTCAGAGCTTGAGAGCTATACCTGTGGATTTGTATTTTTCCTTCTTTAGACTCCCAGAAATCTTCTTGTACCATCGGACCGCCCTATCTGCGGATGAAGACTATTGGACGCCGGTAGTCATGAGTTGAGGGGACAATAAAGTTCCCGTACGGTTCATACATTGTAATGACATTGGGTGGTGATGCATCCTCCCACACGATCTCTCTCCGTTCGCCGCCTAGGGGCTCTGGATCCTGTTCACGACTCCCGTTTTTGCGTCTCTGGATCAGACGTGTACGTAGGTCAGGAGGAGTTGACGGTGACCTGTCCCTTTCGTTTCCATCTGCGGACACGCGGGGGTCGGGCACCAAGGTTCTTGCCTCGCTACCTGTGTACAACAGGCTGGCAGTCTGGGTGGCGGACAATCCTCTGGGGGGACGTCCTCCCGCAACCTAGACTTGTTTCACACCGAAGGGCTTTCCCTGGCGTGATTCGGAGATTCGCTTCGACTGGCGTAAAGCTGGAGAGATCCTCAGTCGGCCGCCGTTTTCTTGCGTAATTTGGAGGGTAGGCATTCTGTTCCTTCGCTGGCGTGAAGGCCGAGAGGTTAAGTAGCCTGTCGCTTGCTTTCCTTCACGGAGATCACAGCGCTCATCTGGTTTAACGTAGAGGTCAGATGATGTCTTGCACGTGGAGCGAGATCTGTTCTTCCGTCTTGGCGCCGAGGCACCATTGGAAGTTCTGTCTGTACCGTGCAGAGTGGGAGACAGATTTCTATGCGTAAAGCGCAGTGAAGGCTTCTGGGTTAGCGCTGAGGCTTCGCCCGAAGTTTTGTCTTTATCGCGCGTAGCGGGAGACTGTTTCCTACCCGTAAAGCGCAGTGGATTCTTTGGGGTTAGCGCTAAGGCTTCGCCCAAAGTTTTGTCTGTACCGCGCGTAGCGGGAGACTGAATTTTACGTACGGGGCACGGAGGGAGCGTCGCTACAACCTCGTTGGCCGAAGAGATCGGAGAGATCGGAGAGTCCGGAGAGATCGGAGAGTCCACAGGAATAGTAGAGGATGTCTTAGGCATCCACACATTGCGCAGCTTCCTGTTGTCCTGGACGGAGAGAGGGCGAGAGCTACCCCCGGCTCGAAGCATGTCTTCGTAGGCTGACTGGTCGAAATGAACGACCAGCGTCTTCTTCACGGTTTCCACGGATACCGTATCGTGTTGAGCAATTACTTCCTCGTTAGAAGAGAAAGATGTCCCCAGCAGAGTCGCCATCTTGTTTGTGGTATTAAACGAAAGGAATGAAATTGTATTTCAATGACGGGGTTTATGCGAAACCCGCGCCCTTATGTTTACAAACAAACTTGTACAATGTAATCCTATACGAGGATGTGGGAGTACAATTTATTTAATCTGGGTATAAATTGCTATAGGTGTCTGATCTGCGGTCGATCACTTTAGCCCTTGGACCACACGATGTTGAAGAAGTACCGTGGAAGACAGGTAGCAGCTTCGAAGGTTGCAGAAGAGGTTGGACGCACGAGGCCAAGGTCGTCGATCCCTGCTCTTTGCCTGCTCTCCGGGCTCTCTCCCTCTCTCTCTCTCTCCTTGGACGATAATTCTCTCCTGGATGATAATTCTTTTGTTTCTCTCCTTTTTTCTCCTCTTTTTTCCCCATTGATGGGGGTCTCTATTTATAGAGTTTTGGTGACAGTGACCACTCCGTCGGTGTAAAAACCGAGGAGTGGGAAGTACAACACCCTTTTACACAACGGTTAAAGTAACCAATGCCTGCGTATGGATGATCTTTTGAATGAGCGTATGACGCGGGTCCAACTAAGGGAACACAACGCGTACTATTGCTACGAAGATTACGGCGTAAGAGCCACGCAGGTAGGTATCCCGTGTGTAGAAACGGTTGGCGTAGAAGCCAAATGACTGTCACCCTGGCACAGAGGCCAGATAGGCATAGAAGCCGAATAGGCGTAGAAGCCGGATAGGCGTAGAAGCCGGATAGGCATAGAAGCCGGAGAGGCGTTGAAGCCGGATAGGCGTAGGAGCCGGAGAGGCGTTGAAGCCGGATAGGCGTAGGAGCCGGAGAGGCGTTGAAGCCGGATAGGCGTAGGAGCCGGACAGGCGTTGAAGCCGGAGAGACGTTGAGAGCCGAAGGGGCACAGGTCTTGAATGGGCGTAGAAGCCGCTGCGTACCGTGCCCGAGTGCTGACGGGGACGTCTTAGCCGGAATCACGGCTTTCGAAGATGTAATCAAATCTTCTACAGAGATTTGCCATCATCCTGTGCATTAAATACGAAGACGTGTTTCGAAGGTCTGCAGCCCTTCTGTGCATCCGTTGCAGAGACGTGCCTTGACTGAACCTGTCACCGCTCCGTGCAATTAGACGTAGAGACGTGCCTCGAGCCCCGTACGATATGCAGCTTTTGACGTGGCAGGCGGTTTGTCTACTGCGGAGCGTAAACTGGCTTATGCCTGCCTGTGTAAAACAATGCAGCGTATCCCTCTGTGCGAAAAAGAGTGGTTTATGCTGAGGGGACGTCAGTAAACGACGGTTCGGTGGTATCTTAACCCAATCCTCTGCATTAAATACAGGGATCCGCCATCATACTGTGGTGTGCGTCCCGAGGGGTCTGTGCCTGTTTCCAGCCGTCGTCTGGGTCGCCGTGCAGCACTTTTTGTCAGGAGTCAGAGGCCAGGTTCACTGTGTGACTTGACAGGTTCATTTCGTTGAAGACGAAGCGTTCCTCGTACGCTATTTTAATGCTGCTTTGAGAGCGATTGAGTTTTTACGCCCTGGAGGCGATGGGGGGGGTCCCGTCTACGCCGAAGCAGTTTTGGACGCGCTGCACCCTTGAGCTCTTACGCCTGATGGCACTGAAGGCCTTTGTTTGCGCTGCTCTGTATCAATACGCCGCGTAGCTTTTGCCAGCGTATTTTTCATGCTTTTACACCAGTGGCAATTTCCTGGGATTTGTCATTATCGCTAAAGGCATTCAAGTGGACCCTGATAAAGTGAAGGCCATCTTAGAAATGCGACCACCCCATAATCTGAGAGAACTCAGAGGATTTTAAGGTCGTTTGGCTTATATCCGGAGATTCATATCCAACCTCTCTGGGAGATGTCAGCCTTTTTCTCGCCTGATAAAGAAAGGTGTATCCTTCATATGGGACAAAGTCTGTCAGCAAGCATTTAATGATATCAAATGCTACCTCACTAATCCTCCAGTTCTGGTGCCTCCCATCAAAGGAAGACCATTTTTGTTGTATATTCGAGCAATGGATCATTCTTTGGGAGCTCTCCTCGCATAAAAGAACAACGAGGGTCATGAACAGGCTATCTACTATTTAAGCAGGATGAACACCGGTACAATCCTGTGGAAAAAGAATGCTTGGCCCTAATGTTCGCCATTCAGAAGACGCGACATTACGTCACAGGCCAAACTATTCATATCATCTCTAGGATCAATCTTCTTCGGGTATTGATAAACAAGCCAAGTATTCTTAATTCCCGACTCGCGACTTGGGCGATGTTATTAACACCATATGATATGGTGTATGTCCCTCAGAAGTCCATTAAAGGCCAAGCACTGGCTGATTTCTTATCGGCTTATCTAATTCTGAAAACCTCTAAACTATACGAGGACATTCCCGACAAAGTTGCAGAATGTAATTCTGCAATGGAAGGTGTTACCTGGCAGCTATTCTTCGATGGTGCCTCCAGGACCGGTCCCAAGGGAAACATGGTTTCAGGAGTAGGAATTGTTCTGGTCACTCCGGATAAAATCGTCATCTATCGAGCATATTCTCTTAGCGAACCCTGCTCCAATAATATGGCAGAATATAACGCCCTGCTAATTGGGTTACAAGTCGCTAAAGAATTGGATGTCGAATACTTGGAAGCTTTCGGTGATTCTCAGCTGATCGTCAATCAGGTCAGAGGAACATATAAAGTCTGCAATCCAGACCTCATTCCTTATCACCAAGCAACGATCAAGATAGCCATGTCTTTCAAAGGGTTCTTCCTAGAGCATGTGCCTCGATCTCAAAATTTAGAAGTTGATGCCCTGGCTAGTCTAGCTGCAGATCTAGCTATTCCCATAAGAAGGCAGAATTCGGTGATCCTTCTTAAAAGAGATTTATCCTGTGTGAAAAATAACTTTTACATAGAATGCAGCTACGCTGTGAACACAGATCCTCCCAAGAGAGACTGGAGAAGTCCCTTTATAGATTTCGTGGCATACGAAATCTTACCAGAGGATCCTAAAGAAGCAGTATCTATCAAAAGACGATCATTACGCTTCTATTTTGATGCATCTTCACAATGTCTATATCGCCGAACATACGATGGACTACTATTACAATGTCTATCTGATGATGATGCACAGTGGATTATCCGTGAAGCTCACGACAGCGTATGTGGAGCACATAAACCCGATCCTAAGCTACAGGATTGTATCAGGAGGATGGGCTATTACTGGCCTACTATGATCGCAGATGCAATAAAATATGCAAGACAATGCAAAGCCTGTCAGGTTCATGCAGATTTTATACATCAGCCTTCTGAACATTTACATCCTACGATTGCATCCTGGCCTTTTGAAGCATGGGGTATGGACATCATTGGTCCTATTCACCCATTTTCTTCCAGAGGTCATCGGTTCATATTGGCCATCATGGATTATTTCTCCAAATGGGCAGAGGCGATCCCTCTAGCTGAGGTGAAAACATCCAACGTGATCAGCTTCATAAAGCATCTTGTCATTTATCGCTTCGGGATACCCCGAAGGATAATTCATGACAATGGGCCTCAATTCATCAGCCAAGCATTTCACCGATTTTGGGATAAAAATCGGATACAAAATATGGCCTCTACGGCATACAATCCTGCTGCTAATGGTTTGGCGGAAGCTTTCAACAAAACCATTATCAAACTCCTGAAAAAACAAATGGGAGGGCCCTTACGTGATTAAAACGACATTTTCAAATGGCGCTTACAGATTGACCAAGCCTAATAGAGACCTAATAATGACCCCTATCAAAGGCAAATTCCTTAAGAGGTACTACTCTTAATCTCCCTCGCTTAAAAGCGGAGTATGGTAAAAATCTCATTCTGACAATACTACATAAAAAAAATTGGTTGGATCATATTCTATCATGTCCATATAACCTCTGAATAGATATGTTTAACTAATTTGAAATGTCAGAACCTATCACATCCATATTACCTCTGATAGTGTTTTGTACACAAATTTAGTTGGATCATTTTCTATCATGTCCATATAACCTCTGAATAGATATATCCAGCTGAAGCTTACCGAAAGTATATCACGTCCATATTACCTCTGATATCACTTTTACCCTAGCTTGTCATTTATATTCCAAAATAAAAGGTCCATAAAGTCAGAAGAAGTATCTTTATTATCTTTATGAAAAGTAAATTACAGAAGAAGCATCTTTATTATCTTTATGAAAAGCAAATTACAGAAGAAGCAAAAAGGTACATCATTGGGGAGGAGTAGTTAAATCCCTAATTTGTCGTGCCAAAGCAGCCATCCTCTCATTTCTAGAGTTCAAAATAGTGCTGCGAGCCTGTTCCAGTCATGCCCTGTCATCGCTCAAGCGAGATAGCTCAGACCGAGCATCAACAAAACTGGCATGGATGACACCAGCACGCGTCAAGTTCTGCTGAGCTATCTCCACTTGGCCCTTAAATACATCACGAGCTGCTAATGACTTAAGAAGCCTCTCCCTGGCCTGAGAGAGTTCAGCTTCCAAATCTCGAACCTTCGCTGCCTCTCCCTCATATTTGGCCTGGTACTTAGTTAGCTGAGGAATACAATGCACCAAGACAGGGCGCTCTTGATCCATCTCCTGCTGTTGTTCCTGGATGGATTTGCTCAGTGTTTCCATCTGCCCAGCAAGCCCTGCAGTTAAGGAGTCATACTTGGCTTGAATCAGCTCATCGACATTGTCTCGGGATAGTTGCAAATACTTGTTAATGGGTTGTTCTAAACCATTAACTAATTGCTCCAGCGCATCAGCTCTCCCAGCGTCGTTGAAATTTCTGATCGGCGCTATCGCAGGCTGCGAGGACATCTTCAGAGCCTCGAAGCATAGGTTCTTCTCCAGCACCATTGATATCAGCATTTTCAAAGTGATGTTGAAAACGCTAGTATACTTCTCAAGTAGCATGGCAAAATTCGAATGGACGCTGGAAGTGGCTACAATATCGGTAAATCTCCCTCCAGGAATAACTGCAGAGGATGTTGCTACACTCGTTGCCTCAACAGATGGCGCTACGAAAGAATGAACACCAGCAACTGTTGAAGATGCTGGCGTACTAAACAAAGGAGGTACAGTCGCGATGGTAGGCTCATCCTCCTCTGATGATATCTGGACTCCTATGGGTGAGACGACACCCGAAAATATTGCAGCCGATGGGTCGGCAGCTTCTAAGCATGCCTCTTCGATATCAAAATCAAAGGATGCGTCAATTTCACCCTCTTCTGAGATATCTGCACCTGCAAAGGAGACAAGAGAAAGTTAAATGTCAAGTTGATGTTAATTTTCCTAAGAGAAGCGTAAAGACGACATTTACCCATGGCCGACGGTATATATGTCGCGTCCGCAGCAAGTACCGCTAAATCATTTCTTAATGATGTTAAGCGAGCTATCATACCTGGAGAAGAGGGTGCGCCAACTGACACTGGTAGGTATTCTTCCAGGTCTTCACCAAAATCTACTCGAGGCTCATCGGGTGGAATCTCGCAGGATATACTTACAGACGCGGTAGGGGTTACTCCCATTACTGGTCTGGATAAAGGTATTTGAAACCTTATTACGCTCTGCCACGAAGGCAATTTCTTAGCACTACCTGAAGCAGTAGTAGCAGCAGCGATCTCGAGCAAAGAATCTCTGGCACTGCCAGCCGAAACTATGGAGGTTCCCTCTCTAATAGGCGAAGGACTCTAACCAAAGAATCATCCCCAATAGAGGAGACGACAGGCTCGCTCCTAGGAGCCCCCTGGTCGAGGAATTTTTGGACCTCTGGCGACCTTCTTCTTGCGGGGAGAAGGTTCTTTCGGAACAGAAGCCTTCCTTTTATGGGGGAAAACGAGAGGCTCTGCAGGCGGAGCTAGTACGCCTTTTGGTATTATCATCAAGAATTCGTCTGCCCCAGCGATGTCCTCATTCTCATCCGAGGAAACAGACGGAACTTCCTCCCTGGTAGTAGACTTATGGGAGGGCATCCTAAAACTTTCACGCATATCAAAATTGAGATGGAAGGTATTGATGGATGCATAAAACTGCGCGTACGATTGAAGCATACGCAGCTCTATGGAAAGAGAAGTCGCGGGCACCACAAAAGTTGCGCCAGTACAGCCTGTGATAAAATATCGCCACCCTCTGGCTCCATCGATAATTCTACCTTTGGACTTGAGGCTGGTGATGCATTCCCCACATGCAATTAATCATACCCAAACTGCCTGGCGAACCGACTGGACAGATAGTGCTCCAAGAAGCAATGGTCTTCACTTCTGTATAGCAAATGGAAAGGTCAAATGCAGACCAACCAATAGAAGGCTTCAGGAGAAAGAATGGTCCTCCCATGGCCCTCATCCTTAAGTTTCCTCAACTATTGATTGATGTGTACGGGGGGACGATACAGAAGATCTTCCAGCTGTAGGCTACGTTTAACGCCCGCCGGCAATCTGTGATGGTCGCCACGTTCCAAGAGGAATTCTTGTAATTCAGCAAGAAATTATTTCCTGAACTGCTGGTGGAACCGGGAGACATCACCCGGGCATTGTGAAGAATTAACCATCCCATCAAGTATAGGAATGGTAATTCCACCCTGGGAAAGCTTTCACGCTGCGTCTCATCAGCGAGCAGTCCATCAGTCAGGGCCCTTAGGCCTGCCTGTATCCTACATACCATAGCAGGAAGTAGGCCCAGTCTGGCTCCGAACACTAAACGTACTGCAGGCCATAAAGTATTGCGGTGGATGCGATCTACGGACGCTTTGTCGGGCACTACCCAACGACAAAGCGAGACGGAGAGGAAGCCAGCTAATTGAGCTTCCTTCGACACAGACTTACGACCATGCCTCATATAACTGAAGGCTTTCGTGCCTGCAGCATAACCCCCTACCTCCTCATCAAAAACATGATCTGAAGCTCCTGCGTCTTCAATAAGGTCATCGACAGTGTTGGCATTCAGCATGCTTAGGAGGTTCAAGGGCCTATCTTGGCTATCTACCACCTTGTCTGGCTTGACATTTCTGGCCTGGTGGAAGAAAAGATAGGTGGCCCACTTGTTGATGTGAGCCAAATCAGAAGGCACATTGTAGAAAGTGGTGCAGGCAAGATAGTGGCAGATCAGCTCCTGATATACGACCATCGCCCGAGGGTTTGTATCCCTCAACCCCCGGTTTGTAGGGACGTACTCCTCATAAGGAGTGTCCCCCATTGGCAGTCTTAAAATTTCTGCCATCTCATGAAGGGCCAGGCCCGACTCCCCTAACGGAGTGGCAAAAGTCCCGGTGAGCGAGTTGTACTGCTCCATCAAGGCTAGGAAAAGGTTGGGTTTGACAGACAGCCCAATACTTGTGGCGCTCAGAGCCGAATCAGGAGAAAATATCATCGTAAGACAGCAAATATCCAAACAACTGAGCCTCCTAAAGAATACAAAGAATACAGTAAATTAAAAGCCTCATCCTAAAGAATACAAAAAATAATGTCTAAAACACAAACAATCAATAATAAAATGGTCATAACTAGGACTACTGCGAATCTGCAGGAGGATGACCACCGGCGGGCATGAAGGATAAGAACATATCATACTACTCCCGTGAAATCGATACCAATATCGATAAAGAAGGCAGTGACGTCGGTGGAGTCTGTGTCGATGTAGGCGCACCAGGAGGACGTATCCGCTCCAACTTTGTGAGTCACTGGTTGTAAGAATCCATGGTAGATAACAGTCTCGTACTGCTATGACCATTAAAACCTGCATCATCGTTACCCTCTCGTCCATGGATAGCTGTGATGCCTGCAGCTCTGTCATGATGCACTCTGTCGAGGCTCTAAGATCAGCTGTCAAATCCCGGAGCTCCATGATGCTGCGCTCGAGCATATAAAATCGTGCGATGAGCGTCATATATTCTGCTTACGGCTGGGACCGGGGCTGCTCCTCCATCCTTCGTAGCAACTTGTCACAGAGAGACGTAGTCTGACGGTCAACGGGTCTTGGACTCGGGCCGACGACTGTGAGGGCTGTAGGGAATGTGCACTTGTCGGGGAGGCCCTAGATGACTGCGTCGTAATCAGGGTGCCATAGGATCTCGTTCCTTAGTACGTACCCCTCTAGAGACCACCAACGACGGTAACCCACACCTCGTCTGCCGACGGAGCTGGAGAGGCCTGCGAGGAAGTACCATCCTCTCCTGCTGTAGGTGCACTAGCAGTTGCCCGCTCACGCAGCCTAAGATACTCGGCCTAGAAAAGTTTGGATACTCGATAATTGCTTAAGTTATATTAAAATTAACACAAAGTAAAGTAATACATACATAGGTCTCCGAGGCCCTCTCATCAATGAGATTTTCGTCGTTTCTATGGGTGGCCAGGAAGACGGTCACCATGTTTGCATCCTCACCCCTCTATACCTGTTAAAAATATATTATTTAGTAATAAAATTAAATATTTTTCCTACTACCATTTATCATACTTATATTAAAATAATATATCTTAAATAAAAACATACCAAACGACGGAAATATTCCATCATCGGAATTGAGCCACCATACCACTTTGCAGCATTCCGCCTAGCCGCCTTGGCCTTCTCAGACCTTTCCTTGTACCTCAGATCATTGAATCTAGCCCTCATCGTAGTGCACTGCTCAAGCGTGATCCAACCTTGGATCTATTTTCTAGCACGATCACGAGCCTTCTGGTCAACCAGAGCATCACGGATAAGCTTGGCGGCAATGGTAGGAAACATCCGCTCGATCAACTCGGCTCGGTGCGGAGGATAGAAATACGTTTGCTAAAATATATAATTTAGTAAGTGAGCATCACGGATAAGTTATATAATATGCATAAACTAGAGAATTTATATAATATACTTTTACCTTGAAGTGCGCAAACCAGAACGGCTTCCTCTCCTACGGAGCTTCAGAGTAGTTGATCCAAGGGCCACCATAGTTGTTCCTCAGAAAGAGGCCCAGGCGTCTCTGAACCGACTATGGACGATATCTATACAGAGATAATTATTTTAATCGAAAAAGTCAATTTATGATGAATAAAGAAATACACGATATATATGATGCTAAACCATTTAATTGACTTACTTTGTACCGTCGGCCCAAATCTCTGTCCTCGTCTCCTCCGGAGGTGCGCATAGAGGATCTAGCTGATGCTGGAACAACGTCGGCCCGACCTCCTCCACATGATCATCTCTCTCTATGGTACTGTCAGCAGGAGGAACGCTGGATGAGGGATTACTACAAGGCCTGGAACTACTCGTCCTAGGAGTGATGCTACGTAACATCGTCGCAGTCGAATAAATGACTGATCGATATACTGGAGTACTGGGTGAAAAGGATCCAGAACCGACCATAGGCAGTACCGGAGGAGCACTTTGTCTACCTCGGGACCTGCCAAACCCACCGCGTCGTCCTGTCATACCTGATCACAACATATGATGAATAAAGAAATACACAAATATATATACTAAATTCTACAGTCAAAATATTATGCATATCTCACATCATTAATAGAATTGTACAGTAAATAACTAGTGGTGTCACATGTCTAAATGGATAATACATTCTACAGTTCAAAATATAATATATATATTCGTCAAAATAGTACATTCTACAGTCAAAATATAGTACATTCTACAGGCAAAATATTTTATTTTCAATTATCTTCACTTTCATCTTTTTCGCCTTCCTCGTTCTCCTCTTTCTCTTCCTCCTCCTCGTCTTCACTTTCATCTACTTCGTCTTCGTCTTCATCTTCCACTTTAGATAATTCTACATCTTCTATATTATTACTCGTGTAATGAGTAACTTCCGTTGAGTCCACATCTATAATATTTGTTACAAGAGGTAGCTCGTCCTCCTGATAAGCTATTTCGTCAATGTCAAAGATATTTCTAGCTTTAGTCTTGCATACTGCCCACCAATCCGACCTCGTTGTCCTCCGTCAAGGATAAGTTGTGAAGTACACGAGCTGAGCCTGACTTGTTAGGACAAATGGTTCGTACCCTTGATATCTATGCTTGTAGTTTATATCCACAAGGCCATGTTTGTCAATTTTCCAACCTTGATCTTGAATCGGATCAAACCATTCACACTTGAATAGTACAATATTAGCAGGTTCTGTACCATAATTATATTTTAACTCCATAATCTCTCGTAAGATACCAAAAAAATCATTGCCTGGATCGACGTCTTTGTAGTTCGAAGATTTGATACACAAATAATTGTTTCTCCTGGAATCAAGATCCAGAAAGTAGTCTCTGATAGAAAAATTTGTTGACTTGAACCTAAACCCATTCACACATAAACTTGGCCATATTTTAACGGTAGTAATTGGTCCCTTGGCTAGAGTTCTAATAGATTTAGCCTCGGGCGTTATTAGACGATCGACCTAAATACCAAAGTAGCGATAGTAAGTTATTTATTTTGCAAGTGTAGAAATAAAAAGTAATTACCATGCTCCTTACATATGCACTCAACTAAGAAGGAAAATGGTATCTCATTTATTGTTCTACTTCTTCGTCTGTTATGTAGGGTCTAACCGACCTCAACTCATCATTATATGTGATAAAAAACAATAAAGCAACTGCTAATTAGTAGCATAATAGTAACTTATACTATTACATTGAGATGATGTAAACGTGGACGTATTAATTATTTACCCCTCTAACTTCTCCACTTCATCCTCGTCATAATTGAGTAATATATACAACTGAGCAGCCCTTAGCTTGTCGTCATTCAAATATCTCTTCTTCGTTTTCCCTGAAGGCTTTCCGGATGCATTGAATACTTTGAGTATTGCATCATTAGATTCCTGATATCCTTCGTCGTTTCTCGGAGCTCTCGTTCTATTAGTAGCAATATGAGATTTGAAATACGCCGAGCAAAAGTTTGTAATCTTTTCGAGAACATAAGCTTCACAAATAGAGCCCTCAACCCGTGCCTTATTTTTTACCTTTTTCTTTAGGTGATATAGATGCCGCTCGAAGGGGTACATCCACCGATAACCGACAGGAATACCAATACGTGCCTTGTAGGAAAGATGAATTGGCAAATACTACATAGAGTTGAAGAATCCAGGAGAAAACACCTTCTCGAGCTTACATAGTGTTACCGCAATGTCCTTGTCTTGCTCTTCTAGACGATCGACGAGTAACTTAGTAGAACAAAGATCTCAGAAGAATATGCTGAGCTCTGTCAATGGATCCCAAACGACCTGCGATAAGAATTCCTGAAATACAATCAGAATTAACCTCTCCATGAATACGTGACAATCGTGGCTCTTCATACCCGCCAGTTTGTTCTCCTTGAGATCGACGCATCTTCTCATGTTCGACACGTACCCGTCTGGAACCCTGAATCCACCTACAAAATCTCCCTTTATCCTCTTTCTCCAGTGAGAAAATTGACTTAGGCTACTCTAACTTTCCATTCCCGTCCTCTATCAAATGCAACGTAGGACGTCTAAATATTTCTTCTAAGTCCAACCTGGCCTTCGAATTATCTTTCGTCTTACCCTTTACCTCTATTACATTATTAATTATGTTATCAAACACATTCTTCTCGATATGCATGACATCAAGGTTATGTTTGATCAGATTGGTGCTCCAATATGACAGATTCCAGAATATACTCCTCTTCGTCCATTTATGGGTGTGACCAAATCCGTCATACTTGTACCCCTTAGCGGGCTCTTTGATAGCACTTAGTAAATCTTTTACCTCTTTCCATATCGTGTATATGGGCCACCTTGGCGGGGGATTGGCCTTCTCCACAACTCCCGCATGAAAAGAATTCATGTTCCTCCGGTACGGATGATCCTTCGGCAGAAATTATCGATGACAATCGAAGAAGCACGGTTTGCCTTCGTGTTTTAAACGGAAAGCCTTAGTACAGTCCATGCAATACGGACATAAGAGACGACCATAAGTGCTCCATCCCGATAATATTCCATATGCAAAAAGTCGTTGAGGGTCCACATGTGTTTTCCTCATCTGAAAATTCTGCTTTCTAGAAACATAGTACGTGTTGGCACCTACTTCCCACAGCTGATTTAACTCATCTATCAAAGGCTGTAAATACACAACAATATTCCTCTTTGGATTGTTCAGACCCAGGATAATAACGGCTAGGAACAAATACGGAGTCTTCATGCACATCCAAGGCAGTAGATTGTATGGAGTGACGATCACAGGCCAACATGAATACTAGGAGCCCAAAAGTCCGAATAGGGTAAAACCGTCAGAGGAGAGCCCCAATTTGACATTATGCGAATCCAAAGCAAAATCTGGATACTCTCGATCAAAGTGCTTCCATGCTTCTCCATCGGATGGATGATACAATACTCCTTCGATCTATTTCCGCATGTGCCAACTCATATTTTCTGCAGTCTCCTTAACCATAAACAACCTCGGCAACCGCGACGTCAAAGACAAGTAGTGCATCGAATCGGTAGGCTTTCTTGCACCGACATACTTTCATCTACCAGTGGCCCAGTAGCGATCAGCACCACAGAATCTGCACGCATCTTCCTCCTTGTCGTCTTTGTAGAACAACATGCACCCGTTGTGACATGCATCAATTTTCTCGTATCCCATCCAGAGTGATCTCACCATCCTCTTAGATGGGTAGAAGTCTTAAGGCAACTTTGCACCCTCGGGCAAGATCTCTATAATCAAATCGATAAGTCGATTATAGCATTCTTGCGATATGTTAAAATCGGACTTGATGCTCAACAATCTTGTAACCACCTCCAACGGTGAATGATCCTCACAACCTGGATATAATGGAGTCCTTGCATTCTCTAGCAACTCCATAAACTTTGCAGCATCGGCATTTGGTGTCTCCTTAGCTGCATCATGATTGTCCGGATTGAAACTAGGCCCCGCCGCATCAAAAACCATGTTCACCCACCCGTCTTCATAAGCAGTGTGGTCATGGACATCCATATACGACTCCACATATGTCTCTGACTCCGATGGTAGAGACACAAGTTCTCCGTGCGTGATCCACTCATAGTAATTCGGCGTGAAGATCTTCGAGTACAAATAATATGTGACTTCCACTTCTGGATGATATTTTAATTTACGATATCTCACACACGAACACTTAATTTTTGTACCGTCCATGTACTAAGGGAACGCCTTGGCGAACTACAGGAACTACTGTACACCCTCAATAAATTTATCCCCCACACCGCACATATCATCAGGATGACGGTTGTACATCCACGAATGATGACGTAGATAGTAATTCATATCCATTTCTAGATACTTCTGCAAAAATGATAGTATGTGTCCTATAAATCGTTAAATATAGTATGATTCTCTGGAGGAAGGTAAGAACTGCTCTAACTTGATACACAATGCCTTATGTATGTGTGTGTGTGCATATGGTTTTTTGAGTGATTAAGTGAGCTCGGGTCACTATGGAGAGCAATTCACAGTGCAGTAGTGAGGAATCAGTGTGCCTGCTCTGTGCTAGCAGCTAGCTATATGTATATGTATATGTATATGTATATATATATATATATATATAAATATAGATATCTATGTATTTACTTGTATTGCTTATGTTATGTTATATATATATATATATATATATATATATATATATATATATATAGTTGTGTCTGTAAGTGGTTACAAATATATGTATAGAGATATATAGGAGTAGTTATATGTGCTTGTGTGTGTGTGTGTGTGGGGGTGTGTGTGTGTGTGTGTGTCTATGTGTGTGTTTGGAGAGGGTCGGGCACTGCAGGCAGTACAGTGCATAAGAAACAGCAAGCACAACAGAGGAGCAGCAAGAAGAGTATGCTCTAGCAGTGCATCAGCTGCCTCTTCAGTGCAGAAATGCACTATAGCAAGGCCAAATCAGTGCAACCATATGTATCCGCATTTCAGCACTGAAACAACATTTCAGTGGCAACAACATTCAGCAACTAACCGAGCTACACCAGCAGCAATGTAGCAAGGCCCTTCGAGCACACAGCAAGCAGTACAACATTGCAGCAACAACAAGCAACATTATGTGTGTGTGTCATGTCAAAAACTCTAACCCTAGGTAAAAAACCCTAACCCTAACCCCTTGTCAAAAACCCTAACCCCAGGTCAAAAACCCTAACCCCAGGTCAAAAACCCTAACCCTAGGTCAAAAATTTTAACCCTAATCCTAAGTCAAAAACCCTAAACCCAGGTCAAAAACCCAAACCCTAACCCTAACCTTAGGTCCTGATCCCAGGTCGTGTCAGTTTTTGGTTAGGGTTAGTGTCACGTTTGTGTGTGTCATATTTGTTGTAGAAGCATAAAAATATGCTGGATAGCTATACGCAGCATGTTGATGCTGTACAACGTAAAAAGATAACTTTAGAGCCATCAAACGTACAACAAAGCTTTTCCGCTGAGCTCAGCATAAAATATAAGCTCAAGGACCATTCGCTTAAATGCAGTATATCCAGGCTGCTCCAGCGTAAAAGGGGTGCTACATCGCCTTTATGGCATAAAACTCATCCGCTTTTAATGCAGCATTGAAGTGTACGAGGGACGCTTCGTATTCCTCGAAATGAACCTGATAAGTCGTGCAGTGAACCTGACAAATCGTGCAGTGAACCTGACGTCTGACTCCTGACAAAGAGTACTGCACGACTACCCAGACGACGGCTATAATGATGGTGCGGCACAGCGACCCAGACTGTCGTTTAGTGACATCTCCTTGGCGTAAACTGCTTTTACGCATACAAGGAAATACGCTGCCTAGTTTTACACTGGCAGACGTGAGCTTCTTACGCTCCGCAGAAGACGAACAGACTGCCACGTTAAAAGCTGCTCTTCGTACAGAGCTCGAGGCACGTCTCTGCATTTAATGCGCAGAGTGATGGCAGAGCTCGAGACACGTCTCTACATTTAATACGCAGAAATGATGATAAATCTTTGGGACGACAGATCTTCGTGACACGCCTCTGCATTTAATGCCCAAAATAATGGCTAATCTTCGAGACACGCCTCTGGAATATACTGCCTTGTTTTACATAGGCAGACGTGAGCTTCTTACGCTCCGCAAAAGACAAACAGACTGCCACGTCATCAGTTGCTCTTCGTACAGGGTTCGAGGCGCGTATCTACATTTAATGCGCAGGATAATGGCAAATCTTCGAAGACACGCCTCTGTATTTAATGCACAGGATAGGGGCAGATCTCTGCATTTAATGCAAGAGATTTGATTATATCTCTAAAAGCTGAAATTTCGGCTAAAACGTCCACATCATCACTTTGGCTCATTACGCCATCGGGCTATTTTCAGCTATGGGAGCACGCTGTACGCTATCTCCTTGGAATACACCAACTCATGCCATATTTGTATTGGCACGTATTAAGGCTATTCGGTCTAGAATTCGCTCAAGGCCTCAGTTAGGAGAGGAGGATTAGCTATCTTCTACGCCCACTCGGCTTCTATGCCTACTCGGCTTCTACGCCTACTTGGCTTCTACGCCATGGTGACAGTTATTGGATTCTACGCCAACCTCTTCTACGCGAAGGATAACTACCTACGTGGCTTTTACGTCGTGATCTTTGCAGCAGTTATACGCGTTGTCTCTTGATTGGACACGCGTCACACGCTCATTCAAAAGGTCATCTATACGCGGGCAACGATTATTGTAACCATCGTGTAAAAGGGTGTTGTACTTTCCACTACTCAGTTTCTACGCCGACTGAGTGGTCACTGTCACTAAAACTCTATAAATAGAGACCTCTATCAACAGAGGTCGAACGGAGGGAGATTTAAGATGGAAAAAGGGGAGAGCCAAAGAGTCTTTGAGAGAGAAAAATCGAGAGCTCAGGCAAAGAGTAGTGATCGACGACTTTGGCATCGAACATCCACTCTCTTTAGCAACCTTCGAAGCTGCTTTTTGTCTTCTATGGCACTTCTTCGTCATCGTGTGGTCCAAGGGACAAAGTGATCAACTGCAGATCAGACTCCTATAGCAATATTTATCCAGATTAAATAAATTGTACTCAACATTCCTCGTATAGGATTAAATTGTACAAACTTGTTTGTAAACCAAAGAGCGGGGTTTTCGTAATAAAAGCCCGTCGTTTCCTTACATCTTTCGTTTATTTATCCAAAACATCTGTGTCAGTGTCTGTCATGTGTGTGTGTTGTGTCTGTGTCTGTGTCTGTGTCTTATCATGTCTTGTGTATGTGATATAGATAGAGAAAGAGTGATTTAGGGTTTACCAAGAGGAGGAGGAGGAGGAGGAGGAGGAGGAAGGGGATGCCGGAGTAGGGCGCTGTGGAGGACGTCGGTGGGAACGCTGCGGGTTTGAGAATTTTTGAAAAATTTGACAAATAGGGGGAATCAAAATCGATCCCTAATTAATAAAATTTTAGCGAAGTTTAGTGACGTCAAATAAAAACATCGCTAATAGAAATATTTTGCGACGTCATAGAGGTCGCTAAACACATCACTACATATTAAAAATATAAACATCGCTAAATACGTCGCTAAACATCACTAAATTATAAATTTCAGCGAAGTTTAGCGACCTTAGATAACTTATTGCAACTATTCTTTAAAAAAATGAATTATAGTCGCTAAACGTTGCTAAATGTCGCAAAACAGCGACGCATAGCGACGTTTATATTTTGAGTCGCTGATATCTTTAATATTAACGACGTTTTAACTTAACGTCGCTAAAAACGTCGCTAATCCCGCAATTATTAGTGATGACAACCTTGGTTCCGTAGACCAAGGCAAAGGGCGTACTGTTAGTCGGTGTCTGGACCGTCGTACGATAGGCCCAGACACACTCTCCCAGCTTCTCATTCTAGTCGCACTTGTTGGATGACACGAACTTCTTGAGGAGCTTTATAATGTTCTTATTAAATGGTTCTGCCAAACCAATGGTTGTTGGGTTGTAGGAAATCGATGCTAAATTTTAGATTCAGTTTTTATTGCAAAACCAATAGAAAGCGTAACTTGCAAACTATGAGCCATTATCGTGGATGATCCTCCATGGTAAGTCGAAGATATATGACGTGATGCTTAATGAAGCTAATCACGTTTGACAACTTTACTTCAGCCAGTACCACGACTTTCGCCCACTTGGGGAAGTAGTCGGTTATTGCCAAATAAACCGATATCCCTTAGACAAAGTTGGACTAATTGGTCCAATGATGTCCATTCCCCATGTCTCAAACGACCAAGATCCTATCCGTTAGATATAGGAATTCTAATGGCTGGTGGATAAAGTCAGCATGAATTTGGCACATCTGGCACTTTGTATAATCGATGGTATTTGCTACCATTATTGGCCAATAATAATCCATCCTCCGAAGACGATCCTGTAGCTTTAGACCGGGTTGATATGCGCCGTAAACACCGTCGTGAGCTTCTCGAAGTGCTTGCTTCATCTTTGTATTCGATAAGCATCATAGCAGAATCCTATCATATGGACGACGATATAGCATTTTAGTAGCCGTATCGTAATAGAACCGGAGAGAACATCTCCTGACGAAAGTGGCTTCTTTTAGGCTATCGAAGAGAATTTTATAGACTGCGTAGCCTACAACTGGGAGTCTCCAATCCTGAGTGTTAGTGTTTGTCTTCATTGAGCAGCTAAGGCACAGACAGAGGTTATTCTTTGGGCAAACCCGTTCTTGACCGACAACTGTAACTAGTTGATCAATTCTGAGCGATACTGCCAAAGAAGCTGCGAGGCTGGCCAGAGCGTCCTCCTAAGTATTTTAAAGTCAGGGCTTTAAAGAACCCGTCAAAGGTGGAGATTATACTTAGTGCGGCTTGGTGATATGGGATTAAATCCATATGCCGGACTTCGTACTCACCCCAGACCTAGCTTACAATCAACTTGGTGTTGTCGTAGGCCTCAAAGTAGTCAACTCCAACTTGTTTAGCGAGTTGGAGCACGATAATGAGAGCGTTGTACTCTGCCACATTAATGGAGCACGCCTTTGTGAGAGAGTAAGCACAGTTAATGACCAGATCGTTTGGTAAAATCAATACTATCCCGAGTCGGTGATGATGTTGCCTTTGGGCCTTATTCTTGAGGCACCGTTGAAAAACATTCGCCAAACGACCTCTGTTGTCGTCAAATTGGAATCCACCACTTCGTTTGGGATTTTGTCGTATAGTTTTGTTAATTCAGGCACCGGATAGGCAGCCTAGTATTCGGCCAATGCTTGATCTTTAACTGCCTTCTACGGAAAAAATACCATGTTATATGGTGACCACGGTATTACCCATATAGCCGAGCGAGAATTAAGCGCCCATGGCTTGGTTATGAGTACCCTGAGGGGATTGACTCACGAAAATACATGAATGGTATACCTCGATATATAATATCATATTTTCTAAATAATAAAGACCAGAGCAAGATACTCATTCTCAATGATGTGGTATCTGTGTTCCGTGTCGACCATCATTCTGCAGAGATAATAGATGGCATGCTCATGATCTATATCACTTTTCTTGGCTAGTAGAGCATCGGGAGAGTGATCCATCGCACTTACGTACATCAAGAAGGGTCTTCCCACAATGTGGGCTACCTAGACTGGGGGATATGTAAGATACTTCTTCATATCGTCAAGTGCTCGCTGGCATTCTTCAGTCCAGACAAAGGAGACTCCCTTCTTCATAAGCAGATTAAAAGGCTGGTAACATCCAGAGAGGTTTGATATAAACCTCCTGATAAATGTCAATCTCCCGTGAAGGCCGCAAAGTTCTTTGAGGTTCTTCGGCGGATGCATTTTAAGTATTGCTTTAGTTTTGTCAGGGTCTATTTTGATACCCTTTGAAGTAATAACAAAACCCAAAAATTTGCCGTTGAAGACTCCCATAAAGGACTTCGTCAGGTTTATCTTCAACTAGTGCACCCACATTAGGTCAAACATTGTCCACAAGTCTTGGAGGTTGTCATCTTGGAAGCGACTTTTGACAGCGATATCTGTTGGTCCATTGGTTAAAGTTTAACCATTTTTTGATTATCGACAAAAACTCGAACTTGATATAACCTACGATAACCGCCGATACGGACGTTATACTGCTACGACTAAAGTTTCATAGAATGGGAATGCGACTTATTTTTAGTATTGAGTCAATATAATTTTTTTATTTATGGAATGTAGAAAAATATGTAAATTGAGTCACACTTGGCATTTAGAGGCTACCCAAAATATTACCCAGATTATTTTAGAAAAAATATTTTGAGTTTTGAAAATAGCCCAACCTAATTTTCTAAAACCAAGTAGCCAAAAACAACCCAACCAATTCTGATTCTGACAGGATTTAGAAAAATCGAACTCGGTACAAACTCGGGACGAGTTCGGTGCTTGTTCGGCCCGAACTCGGTTCCAAATCCAGTAAGCCCTTGCAACTTGTTCTTCCTGCAGACTCGGCTCCAACGTTAAAAAATTTGAACGTTTGGCATCCGAATTTGCCCCGAACTCGGTCTTCAAAAGTACGATAAATAGATAAGGAATTCATAATTCTTATTCACTCAAATCACCTTCATTTCTCTTCTCTATTCCCTCAGTACAAGAGCCTTTATATTTTCCAATTGCAAGCTTTGTACAAATCCTAAGCCTTAAGTGTCAGTGCATTCTTGGTTAAATGTTTTCAAGAGTTATAAAAAGAGCTTGTCAAGAAGTTCAACACTTCGAGAAGTATTCGACCCCTTTGGATCACATGAGAGGGCAAATACATAAATAGACCCCCTTTATTTGATGGAACCAATTATACTTATTGGAAGACACGAATGAGCTTTTACTTAAAATTACTAGATTTTGATTTATGGTCAATTATTATTGACGGATACAAAAAGCCACCAAGAATTATTGCAAATGGTGCACTTATAGATAAGCCACATGACACGTATACTGATCACGAGAAAAAGCAAGCTAGTTTATATGCCCATGCTATTAATGCCCGATTTTATACTATAGTCAGGACATTATTCAACAAGGTATCGACTTGCATGACGTCACATAAAGTATTGAAGCTACTTGAAGTCACATATGAAGGGACGTCACAAACCAAAGAATCAAAGATAAGTCGGCTTACACCATAGTATAAAGCCTTTAAGATAAAGCCCAACAAGACCATTACGAAAATGTTCACTCGTTTTCTTGATATTGAAAATCTTTTGTCATTTATTGGCAAAGAATACAATAACAATGAGAATATTCACAAATTTCTTCTGGGACTCACCAAAAATTGAAACCCCATTGGTACAACGATCATTAAAGGGAACTATCTTACCATAATGTCACTAGAGACACTCTTGGGCAAACTAATCTTGCATGAGTTGTGTCACGACCCGTACCCGGTGTAAAGATACTAGTCGGAAACAACGCCCAGCCTACGCCGCAGAATCAGCGGTAGAACGCTGTCTAGATAGTCTATCTAATGTAATGAACCACCAATAATGATAGAATACTCAATCACAGAACTAAGATAGAATGAGCACGAAATAGATAAGAATAGAATAGTCACAATACAACTCATGAGTTTAAAATAATACATCAATGAGTCTGAAGAGTAACAGAAATAAGCTGGAGACAAATCCAGTACAAAAGAATACTATCATACTACAAAGCTACACTCCAGGGTCAACTGTCTTAGTTGGGATAAGTCTCTCTTGACCCAGGGTCTCAGAATCTAAACCCACAACATCTTGGGGTCCATAATAGGTAGGGTACTCCTCAGTGTCATCTGGAAAAATATATCCAGTCAGGAAAGGAGCAGAGTACATCTCTAATAGCAGTTCTAATCCATGATAAAAACTATGTAACTGTAAATAGCTGTGGATAAACAAGATGCACAAAATAGATACAAGAGATATATAGACAATAAGGAAATACTGAAAAGAAATACAATAATGAACAATATGCCAATGAAACAATAATACTAATGATTAAGTGTGTGAGTATTAGCTTAACATGTGATCGGCTTGGGCAAGATACAATGCGGCCTGGCTAATCATACGTGCGGTGCATGATCAACACTATTCGCTTACCAATACTTTATTCAATAGGGATTTGATCACATATCTATACTAATACTCTCCACCCCAAACTGGTATAATAGATCCAACCACGGTATGCTATGGCACTAGATTTTCCAAGAAGAGAGCGACTCCTCCCGAAAATCGGTGTTTGTACATGTACAAGATAACCAATAAAACAATACTTGCACCATATACACCATATACCAAGGAATAACATCTCATGACGAGATCCGGATATACCAATCCGTGTAACCATAGTGTCAAAAGAAATATGTATATCTACACTAGATACAACGAACATAGAGGATATCATAAATGAGAAACTATCAGAGAATGTACTCGCCTGAAGTCCAATAAAAAGTCTCACAGATGTCTGACTCGGTGTCTCGAAGACCTAGATATAGAATACCACATTATACAAGGTCCCGGAAAGAGAACAAGTCAAACTAGTCAACTTCTAGGTCAATAAATAAATTATAAGTCAAAAGTCAACTATGGTCAACTCTAAAGTCAACTAAAGTCAAACATGGTCAAACCAAGGTCAACCTCACAAGACATCTATATAAATAATATAGAAATAAAATACAACAATTTAGGAATCAAAATTAGATCCCAATTGATACCCACACAAAGTATACTAATAATACAATTAATGCACACTCTAAATAATGTATATACAAACCAATATTTATACAAATAAAATAATATATTACTACTAGTATTATACCTCACAAAAGCACATATATATATAAGATATATAAATCAAAATACATATATATATATAAACAATTTAATAACTATATACTTATATATACATACATATAAACTTGCACAATCAAATACTAATAGTTACAAAACACATTGCACATATTAATGTACATATTTTAACATTGCTAGAAGCACACACAAAAATACATTCATTAATATCCAAATAATTACATAATAATTATAAATAATATAATTACACATAAATATATTTTACAAAACCTTTATGTATAATTTATGTTATTAACATAAGTACATATATATTTGCATGCAAGAAAGCTACATACATATATTTATACACCACATTAGAACACATAGAAATATCTATAGATCTATGCTACAATAAATACCATAATAAATACACTAAAATAATATATAATATTTATATATATTTACTAATTATAAATAAAGAATTTAAAGCATAAATAATTAGATCTACACATAAACACACCAAATTGGAAAGTTTTACACCGTATCCCACTAGATCTAGGATACGCATGTGACACGAGTCCAACACACAACCAAATGTACCCCGAAGGACACAAACAAGTCACAAATAATATTTATGAATAAATTAAAGTGTCAAAAGTAGATCTATGTGTCCGTGTTAAAATACGACATGTACAAAGCCCCGTGTCGGAGGAAAACCCCCAAAATGACACGTATCACCAAATAGTTGGGATACGAACCACAAGTACCCAAATATGGACACGACACAACCCCAAACACATAATCACATGTTCAATTAATCTATAGGATCAATTGACACACACAACAAAATATAAATTCAGAATTCCAACAAAATTGACACAAAAAGCACCATAACTTTCTCCATGGGTCTCCTATGAACATAAAATAAAGTCCTATGGGTAGTACATACATATGGGTTAATTTTACATGATTAAATCTCAGATTTAGAAGCTATTTTAATGGAAAAAACTGAATTATACCTATTAGGAGATGGATTCTCAATGAAACCTCCAATTGAGATAAACTTGCTTCCAAATTGTAGATCCTTGCTCCTCTTTGTAGATCCTTGCTTCCTCCTTCTAGATCCTTGCTTTTCAACTTTCTAATGGTGAATTGGGAAGAATTTGGAATAAATTTGGTGGGAAATTGGAATGGGAATGGAGGGAATTTGGGAGTGGAAAATTCTAGATCTAGATTTGGAATGAGAATGAGAGGAGAGAGAAATTTTCCCCCCTCTAATATAGGCCGGCCATGCCCCCTTCCTAAGCAATTATAAAATGTCCAATGTACCCCTTGGGGCCTCTCATGAAGAAATATTTAAGGAAGGAAGCTTCTAGTCTAATCACTTAATTAATTTAATCCATCTCCTTAACTATGGGCTTTCTAAATGGGCCAAATCTAACTATTTAATTCATGTTGGTCCATGGGTCCAAACTATACTAGTTGGATCCACTAAAATAAGTCCAAAATAATTAAATAACATCCAACAACAATTAAATAATACAACAAAAATTATTTACCATGCACATTATTTATTTATATAGGAAATTACTAAAATACCATTTTTCCTAAAATATGGTAGTGACAAGTCTACCCTCCTTAAAATAATTTCGTCCTCGAAATTTAAAGATGAAAACTACCCCCAGAAAATCACAGAACAGAACTAAAGAATCATAATTAACTAATGAATAGAACATAACTAGAAAATAACATACCTCAAGGTACAAACAAATATGGATAACGCTCTCGCATGTCATCCTCTCTCTCCCAGGTAGACTCCCCCGGAGAGTGATGCCTCCATGCGACGCATACCAAAGGAATAGTCTGGTTCCTCAGCACCTTCTCTCTCCGATCCAGAATCTCAACTGGCTGCTCTGGATAGCTAAGAGTAGGGCCCACCTCTATTTCTGAGTGATCCAATACATGACTAGGATCTGCCACGTATCGTCTCAACTGTGACACATAAAACACATTTTGTACTCCCTCCAATGCAGGTGGCAAGTCTAGTCTATAAGCAACTGCACCGACCCTCTCTAGAATAGTGAAAGGTCCGATGAATCGCGGACTAAGCTTTCCGCCTCCACCGAAACGAATCGTGCCTCGTGTCGGAGAAATCCTCAGAAACACCAAACCACCCACCTAGAAAACACCATCTTAAGAACTTAATCTATAACAAACAAGAACAAGCACAAACAAAATCTAAACTATACCTCGAACTCTAAAGGTCTCCGATGGCTATCGGCCCAATGCCGCTGTCTGTCCTGCGCCACTCGAAGTCTGTCTCTGATCAACTGAACCTTCTCTGCTGCATCCACAACCATCTCTGGCCCAAGCAAAACTCTCTCTCCAACATCGTCCCAAGACAAAAGAGTACGACACCTTCGACCATATAGAGCTTCAAAAGGTGACATCTCTATACTGGCCTGGTAACCGTTGTTGTAAGTAAACTCTACCAAATGGAGATGGTCCTCCCAAGAACCCCCAAAATCTAGTACACAAGTGCGCAACATATCCTCGAGAGTCTGGATAGTCCTCTCTGACTGCCCATCTGTCTGGGGATGATATGCAGTACTGAACCTGAGCTGAGTGCCCAAACTCTTCTGCAAACTCCTCCAGAAATGAGAAGTAAAACGACTATCTCGATCTGAGACTATGCTGACGGGAACTCCGTGTATCCTAACGATCTGCCTCACATACATCTCTGCCATCTTCTCCGTAGACAAACCCACCTTGAAAGGCAAAAAGTGGGCCGACTTGGTCAATCTATCAACAATGACCCAAATCGCGTCTTTCCCTCCTGGAGATCGTGGAAGTCTGGACACAAAATCCATAGTAATGTGTTCCCACTTCCACTCTGGAATGGGTAATGGCTGAAGTAACCCTCCTGGCCTCTGCCTCTCGGCTTTCACCTGCTGGCACACTAAGCATCTGGATACAAACTGTGCCACTTCCCTCTTCATGCCATACCACCACACACTCTCTCGCATATCCCGATACATCTTGTTAGCACCTGGATGTATGGAATACTGAGAGCGATGCGCTTCCTGCAATACCTCCTCTCCCAACTCCCCACTAGGCACACACAATCTAACTCCATGCCTCAAAGATCCATCCTCTGAAATAGTGAAATCATCCTCCAATCCTGCTCTCACCTGAGCTCTGATACTCCTCAAAGATACATCATTATACTGTGCTGCCTTAATCCTGTTCATCAAATCTGAGTGTATCTTTAATCCCCACATCTGTATAGCACACCCAGGAATAATCACCTCAATGCCCAAGCTCTCCAAGTCCTCCAACAAATATCGATCCTGCGTCAAGAACATTGCTACCGGATACCTGCTCAAAGCATCGGCAACTACATTGGCTTTCCCAGGATGATATTGTAAAGAGATATCAAAATCCTTTATCAGTTCCAACCACCGACGCTGCCTCATGTTCAACTCCTTCTGCGTGAAAACGTACTTCAAGCTTTTGTGGTCTGTGAAGATCTCTACACGCTCTCCGTACAAATAATGTTTCTACAACTTCAGAGCGAAGATGACGGCTGCCAACTCCAAATCATGGGTAGGATAGTTCTTTTCATGAGGACGCAATTGCCTGGATGCATAGGCAATCACTTTCCCATGCTGCTGAAGAACACAACCTAAACCCTTCCCCGATGCATCACTATAAATAGTGAAACCTTCGGACCCTGATGGCAACGTCAAAATAGGAGCAGACGTCAACCTCTTCTACAACTCTTCAAAAGCAACCTGACAATCCTCCGTCCAAACAAACTCCACATCCTTCCTTGTGAGTCTGGTCATCGGCTCGGCAATCCTTGAAAAATCTTGCACAAACTTCCTGTAATAGCCTGCCAATCCCAAGAAACTCTTGATCTCTGCTACCGAACTCGGAGTCTTCCAAGATTCCACTGCTGAAATCTTCTTCGGATCTACTAAAATATCATCACCAGTCACAACATGCCCCAAGAATTCTACCTTGTCCAAGAAAAACTCATATTTGGACAACTTCCCATAAAGCTTCTCCTTCCTCAGCACATCCAACACAATCCTCAAATGCTCCTCATGCTCCTCCGGTGTCCTCGAGTATATGAGTATGTCGTCGATAACACCACCATGAACTTGTCAAGGTACTGGTGGAACACCTTGTTCATCAAGTTCATAAATACCGCCGGTGCATTAGTCAAACCAAACGGCATCACCATAAACTCGAACTGACCATACCGAGTTCTAAAAGCAGTCTTCGGTATGTCCTCCGGCTTCACCTTCACCTGATGGTAGCCTAATCTCAAATCTATCTTAGAAAATACCTTCGCACCACTCAACTGATCAAACAGATCATCAATCCGTGGCAAAGGATACTTATTCTTGATAGTGAGATTATTCAAAGCCCTGTAATCAATGCACATACGCACCGATACATCCTTCTTCGGTATAAACAATACCGGGGCTCTCCATGGTAAAGAACTCGATCTGATAAATCCCTTATCATGCAATTCGTCCACCTGCTTCTTTAACTCGACCAGCTCGCTGTTGTTTACTCTATAGACATGCTGCAAAATTTGTTCTGCACCTGGCACCAAATTTATAGAAAATTTAATATCTCGATCTGGTGGCAATCCTGGCAATTTCTCAGGAAACACATCCAAGAATACTGCTATCAACGGATGCGGCAACTCCTTGTCTTCCACCATAGCTCCACAAATAATACCTTCACCCTGCTCCGCAGCTCCTCTAGCAAACTCGAACTCTGGCTCTCCTGACGAACCAAACAAAACTCTACCTCCTCTACAGTCTATGCTAGCACGGTGCCTACTCAACCAATCCATCCCAAGTACAATATCGTAGCTCGGAAGTGGCATTACAAGTAGACTCGCACTCAACTCCCGGCCTCCCTGAGTAACTCTTCGATCCTTGCAAATATTATTAACCAGGATATTGCCTCCCCCGGTCATGATCTTGCAAGTCCTAAGCAAAGACTCAGCTACCAAACCATGCTTTAGAGCAAAAGAAACAGATACAAAACTATGGAAAGCACCACTATCAAACAAAGCTAAAGCTGGAATGGAATCAAGAAGAATAGAACCTGCGATGACATCTCCGGTGGGTTCCTCCTCTTCGACGGTCATAGCAAACGCTCGTCCCTGCCGAGCACCTTCCTGCTGTTGATGCTGGACAAAACGCTGCTGCTATGTCGGAAGCGGTCCCCTCGGCTGTGCTGCAGGTGGTCTCGTCTGTGTCCTCGGAGCTGGAGCTGCTCCCTGAACTGCACGACGAGGATACTCCTTTGATTGATGCCCTTCAGTACCACAATACAAACAAACTCCTAGACTCCTCCTGTAAACTTCCTAGATGTGGCCGGGCTTCTTACAAAAGTTGCATGGAGCTTGCTGTAACTGTCTCTGCTGCTGAGGTGCCTGGTGAAAAGGCGCTCTAGCTGGAGTCTGGTTCTGCTGTGGCTGCTGGAAAGGTCTGGACTGGAAATGGGGATGTTTGGCAGATACTGCACTGCCGTTGGCCCCCAGAAAAGAATCACGGTCTCTTTTGGTCTTCAAACCCAGATCCCGCTCAACCTTGCGTGCCTCCGCAAGTATCTTCGAGTATGTCTCATAAAAAGACGGAATGAGAATCAATATGGCACAAGATGTAAGACATCAAGGAAAGAACAGTTTAAGGGATCAAGTATCAATATCAAAGGAGAATAGTTGAATCAAAAGAATTTTCCTAGATGTGATTGAGTATCTCAGCCTATATCCTATATCCTATCGCAGGCTCGTAGTAGTACAACTAAGTTATCGCACTACCACGACATCACATACTTGTGAAGCTAGACCTGCATGGGCCACCACCAAAAATATGTCACGACCCGTACCCGGTGTAAGGATACTAGTCGGAAACAACGCCCAGCCTACGTCGCAGAATCGGCGGTAGAACACTGTCTAGATAGTCTATCTAATGTAATGAACCACCAATAATGATAGAATACTCAATCACAGAACTAAGATAGAATGAGCACGAAACAGATAAGAATAGAATAGTCACAATACAACTCATGAGTTTAAAATAATACATCAATGAGTCTGAAGAGTAACAGAAATAAGCTGAAGACAAATCCAGTACAAAAAAATACTATCATACTACAAAGCTACACTCCAGGGTCAACTGTCTCAGTTGGGATAAGTCCCTCTTAAGCCAGGGTCTCAGAATCTAAACCCACAACATATTGGGGTCCATAATAGGTAGGGTACTCCTCAGTGTCATCTGGAAAAATATATCCAGTCAGGAAAGGAGCAGAGTACATCTCTAACAGCAGTTCTAATCCATGATAAAAACTATGTAACAGTAAATAGCTGTGGATAAACAAGATGCACAAAATAGATACAAGAGATATATAGACAATAAGGAAATACTGGAAAGAAATACAATAATGAACAATATGCCAATGAAACAATAATACTAATGACTAAGTGTGTGAGTAATAGCTTAACATGTGACCGGCTTGGGCAAGATACAATGCGACCTGGCTAATCATACGTGCGGTACATGATCAACACTATTCGCTTACCAATAATTTATTCAATAGGGATTTGATCACATATCTATACTAATACTCCCCACCCCCAACTGGTATAATAGATACAACCACGGTATGCTATGGCACTAGATTTCCCAAGAAGAGAGTGACTCCTCCCAAAAATCGGTATCTGTACATGTACAAGATAACCAATGAAATAATACTTGTACCATATACACCATATACCAAGGAATAACATCTCATGACGAGATCCGGATATACCAATCCGTGTAACCATAGTGTCAAGAGAAACATGTATATCTATACTAGATACAACGAACATAGAGGATATCATAAATGAGAAACTATTAGAGAATGTACTCGTCTGAAGTCCAATGAAAAGTCTCACAGATGTCTGACTCGGTGCCTCGAAGACCTAGATATAGAATACCACATTAATACAAGGTCCCGGAAAGAGAACAAGTCAAACTAGTCAACTTCTAGGTCAATAAATAAATTATAAGTCAAAAGTCAACTATGGTCAACTCTAAAGTCAACTAAAGTCAAACATGGTCAAACCAAGGTCAACCTCACAAGACATCTATATAAATAATATAGAAATAAAATACAATAATTTAGGAATCAAAATTAGATCCCAATTGATACCCACATAAAGTATACTAATAATACAATTAATGCACACTCTAAATAATGTATATACAAACCAATATTTATACAAATAAAATAATATATTACTACTAGTATTATACCTCACAAAAGCACACATATATATAAGATATATAAATCAAAATACATATATATATATAAACAATTTAATAACTATATACTTATATATACATACATATAAACTTGCACAATCAAATACTAATAGTTACAAAACACATTGCACATATTAATGTACATATTTTAACATGGCTAGAAGCACACACAAAAATACATTCATTAATATCCAAATAATTACATAATAATTATAAATAATATAATTACACATAAATATATTTTACAAAACCTTTATGTATAATTTATGTTATTAACATAAGTACATATATATTTGCATGCAAGAAAGCTACATACATATATTTATACACCACATTAGAACACATAAAAATATCTATAGATCTATGCTACAATAAATACCATAATAAATACACTAAAATAATATATAATATCTATATATATTTACTAATTATAAATAAAGAATTTAAAGCATAAATAATTAGATCTACACATAAACACACCAAATTGGAAAGTTTTACACCGTATCCCACTAGATCTAGGATACGCATGTGACACGAGTCCAACACACAACCAAATGTACCCCGAAGGACACAAACAAGTCACAAATAATATTTATGAATAAATCAAAGTGTCAAAAGTAGATCTATGTGTCCGTGTCAAAATACGACATGTACAAAGCCCCATGTCGGAGGAAAACCCCCAAAATGACACGTATCACCAAATAGTTGGGATACGAACCACAAGTACCCAAATATGGACACGACACAAGCCCCAAACATATAATCACATGTCCAATTGATCTATAGGATCAATTGACACACACAACAAAATATAAATTCGGAATTCCAACAAAATTAACACAAAAAGCACCATAACTTTCTCCATGGGTCTCCTATGAACATAAAACAAAGTCCTATGGGTAGTACATATATATGGGTTGATTTTACATGATTAAATCTCAGATTTAGAAGCTATTTTAATGGGAAAAACTGAATTATACCTATTGGGAGATGGATTCCCAATGAAACCTCCAATTGAGATGAACTTGCTTCCAAATTATAGATCCTTGCTCCTCTTTGTAGATCCTTGCTTCCTCCTTCTAGATCCTTGCTTCTCAACTTTCTAATGGTTAATTGGGAAGAATTTGGAATGAATTTGGTGGAAATTGGAATGGGAATGGAGGGAATTTGGGAGTGGAAAATTCTAGATCTAGATTTGGAATGAGAATGAGAGGAGAGAGAAATTTTCCCCCCTCTAATATAGGCCGGCCATGCCCCCTTCCCCAAGCAATTGTAAAATGTCCAATGTACCCCTTGGGGCCTCTCATGAAGAAATAATTAAGGAAGGAAGCTTCTAGTCTAATCACTTAATTAATTTAATCCATCTCCTTAACTATGGGCTTTCTAAATGGGCCAAATCTAACTATTTAATTCATGTTGGTCCATGGGTCCAAACTACACTAGTTGGGTCTACTAAAATAAGTCCAAAATAATTAAATAACATCCAACAACAATTAAATAATACAACAAAAATTATTTACCATGCACAATATTTATTTATATAGGAAATTACTAAAATACCCTTTTTTCTAAAATGTGGTAGTGACAAGTTGGGCCTACAAGACATCGAAGAGTCAACACCCAAGGAGAAGACGATTACACTTAAAGCACAACACAAGAAGATCGTCAATGAAGACTCCAAAGATGACGACTCTGACAGTGAAGAACCAGCTCTCATGGTCAAAAAATTCCAAATATTCTTGAAGTTCAATAAAAGAAGCCAAGACTACAATAATGATGATGAAGAGCAAATCTACTATCGATGCAAGAAGAATGGATAGATCAAGAAAGACTGTTCATCAGCAAAGAAGGGCAACAAATATAAAAAATTCACAAGGCGACCATCCTCCCAAAAGTATGATAACACAAGTATTTGACACGAAAGCGATGCCAGGGACTCAAACAATGATCAAATCAAAAGACGCTGCCAATATTTGTCTAATGGCATTCAATAAGGTATCTGACAACCCCCTTTATGACGATTTTACTTTTGATGAATTGGGTGATGCTTTTAGTGATCTTCTTAGTGATCACAAGACACTTTAAGAAAAATACATGGACACCAAGAAGGAACTCATAGCACACAAACTACAGATTAATAGATTATCTATACTTTTAGATGATATTGGAGAGACACAATCTTCTTGCGACACAAATGAATTGCTTGCTATTAAATTAAACTTGCATGAAGTTTTACTTAGTATTGAACATAATGACAAGGACTAGCCAATCTTATGGAAGAGTTTATAATAGAGAAAAAAATACTTGTGCACTTATCAAAATAGATGCTTTGACTACTAAATATACTGAATTGTATGACACATTCAAAAAGTTAAAAATTAGATTAGAAAAATAGCCTGGACATACTACTTCCCAATCTCTCACCTGTCACTCAAAACCCAAGGACACTTATAGGACACAGCCCAAGAAGGCCAAACATTTTAATCATGTATTCTATTACAAGTATCCACACACTTCACATATAACCACACAATATGCCAATTATACCAACAAAAGATCCAATTATTATGTTAATGCTAAATGTCATTATTGTGGTACTAATAAACATATGTCCTTACTATATAGAATTAGAAAGTTGGTTAATATGAATGTATATAAGTTGGTTAACACTCCAGGACCTTTCATGAAATGGGTACTAAAGGTTACATCTACAAATTATCTTGTAGGTGGATCGCCCTTCCTATTCTAAAAGTAAATGGATCCTCGACAGCGGTTGCTCACGGCACATGACCGGTGATGCATCTCTATTAGCAACACATCGATGAAGAAAGAATGATATATTTCCTTCAAACAGTTGCTTCGATATTTTGAGCACTACAATAGTCTTGCCTTCAAATAAATTTCACACACTTTTCTTAGACTATCCAGACTACCATTCTGACCCTTGTGTAACTCATAAATACTCTATCTTGTGTTTTATTTTAGCTGCACAATATCAGTTACAAATGTTCGGCTTTAAATTCTAATAAATCCAATCTTGCATATTTTCCCGTTAAATTTGAAATTGGAGACACAACCACAACCTGTTTCATATAACCCAAATATGGACAATATTCTATTATGAGTCTGCTATGTCCATGACACTTGTGTTTCACCCAATTTTAAGCCTATGCATTCCCAATTAATTAAAAAGCACTACTTACACTAATTTTTACTTAAATTTGTGTGAGGAACAAACCTAACCCAACACTAGACCCAACCTAGCACATCTACACCCTACATTCCTTCATGAGAACATGTTCCCCACCCCAAGGAGCCCTAGTCGGCCCAATTCCCAAGGACAACCCTCTCTTTCTCTCTCATATATAAATACAATCCTCCCTCTCCAAACCCAAAAACCAACCCTAGACAAAACCCTAGTCGAAACCCTAGTTTTACCCCTTTCAAACCCGATCGCCTTCTCCTTCCCCTCATCAACACCACCATCATCAACCGCACCATCCCCCCGACCACCTTCCTCCGCGGTCGTCTCCTTAGCCACCTCCACCACCGATATCATCACCGCCGTCCCCGTCAACATCTCCACCGCTCCAACACCACCACCAATGATCACCAACACCATCATCCCCATCCACATCCCAATCATCATCACCTCCACCCGCATTCTCCATATCCCGACCACCGCCACCTTAGACCACCGCCACCCAGACAACCTCACCGCGGCCACCCCCCCACCGTTGGTAACCAGCCGCTGCCGTTGCTAGCGATTGCCAGAGCTGCTGCTGCACGCTGCGACTGGCCGAAGCTCTGCCCCCTCGCCGGAGAACAGGTCGCCGACGAGCGCATACCCTCCCCCTCTTGGCCACGACTAGGTATGCATGTTTATTTCATTTTAATCTTCATATATCGTGGTGTCGACGTGTCGTTGAACGGACACAGGTAACATTAGTTCCTAAGTGCAATATACTTGTATGTGTTTATGTTAAATTAGTAATTAATGTTAAGTAATTACCCAAATAATAAATGACTTGTTAATGTGAACACTATAATTTACCTAAAAGTCTAGGCATTAACGTGGTGCACTCTAACATGATAGTTAGCACTGGTATTCTGTACTATGCGTAATTTGCTTCGTAACATAGTTTTTGTACTTCGTTGCCTTATTGTTCACGACAACTGAGGATATGACACGTGTACGCCTTAGCTGCGTGCATACGCGACCCTGTTAGTTGCCCAGTTGTGACCCCTTGCGTCAGTTCCTAAGAGCAACGTAGTATTTTTATGCGTACTACTATAGTAAATAATGATCGTATTACTATATTATATTATATGTATAGGGTCGCTGGACCATTCCTGCGAGACTTCAGGAGCAGGTTATTGGAACTCGCAGCTTGAGGACTCAGGCAAGTTACCTTGCTATTTTTACTGTTTAATTTAAATTATAAAATTCTGTATGATATCTTGTAGCATTATTTCATATAACTGTGCGCGTCCGAGGTTGTCTCGGGTGCAGTCGACGAGTACGTCGATGTATAGTATAATTGACTTACTCACTAGCTGACTCACCCATCATTGTGAGGATGTTTTGATATCTTCCTAGACCTGATACTATTACACGCATCACTATGAAAAACTCATGATGGGATACGGATAAACATTCCCGACTAGCTACGGTGCGTGTGACATGCATCACGGTTTAGTACATAAGTAGGGTTACATAATTAGTTGAGACTTGGCATATAGTTACGTGGTATGCACGTCGTATATTCGACTTGTATATCTACATTGGGCGGAAAGGACAACTTGTAGGCATATGGGATACACACATTGGACTCCATAGTATTTAGAGGAGCCATAGATCCAATGACTTCCTTTATTCATATTCCACGTTCGACGGAACGATATGGACGTTATACTATTCAGATTTCACGTTCTACTAAGCAATATATGTAATACCCCATTCCGTTCAAGTAGGCTGCCGATTCAATCGGTAAAAGTGCATGTCCCGACCCGCTTTGCTCAGGCGAGAATACTCGTTTGAGGCAAAGGATCTCCAGACTTGTCCCTACAAGATCCGGCTCAGGCTTTCAGAGGCTCACTTGACGTATCGCTCGACCGAGGCGAATCATCGCTAAGGTGGGTGGCTACGGTGAACTTGTCTTTGCTTAGCCAGCACACATAAAATATGGAACGATATATGCTAGTCGCTAGGTGAATCACCCCCTACATGCTAATAAGAATTCAACGCACCTAGCTAAGGGAATAATCCCAACTTGCATTGCTTGTGCTAGAACATGGAAATGAAATATGGCTTATATTCAGACCTTCGCATGCCAAGTCCCTTACGGTTTTATCTCTCGGCTTACCTTCGGGTCCGAGCGAACATGTCTGCTTATGTTCCTTAGAAAAGCATGCTTGCCTGCTTACGAAGGTCTAACGTTATTGTATTGTGCATGCATTCTTGTTAGCCAGGAGACTATCAAATATTCCTTTTGTGCAATTGAACCTGCAAGTATCCGGGAATGTTGGGTCGCCAAGGCAATCCCCGAACCAGGGGCACGCATCTGGGTAATGAATACTGAACGAGAATCTTATCACGTTACAAATGAATGATAATCATGTCAAGTTTACATATGAACAAGAATCAGGTCATATAACAAACGAATCTCAGCTCGTAGAGCAAACGCTCGGTTCAGAACAAGAATCATGCATTATCATATCAAGTTGTGGATTTGGAAAGATCCTGACCTGGAAGTGGCAGACAACTCGAAAACGAGGCATCGTCCCACGGGCGGTCACCGGGGCACTGGGACCGACCCGATCCAGATGGAACATAACGTAATAGTCTCACGTGATTGATGGGATGGTTTACAGTGCCTCACGTGCTTTCGTTGCATTCTCTACCCCGCCAATGACTATGGTACTTTATGGCTATGCCAGCGACTAACATTTATATAGATAAGTTATTCTCGCTTAGAGGCAATCCGCATGCGAGTCATTGAATTGCATCTTTGAACAACTGAACACCTGAATAATCAAGACTCTCATGTTTGCATATGCTATTGCCTTGGTTTTCATTATGAATGCCCCTGAATGTTTATACTTGCCCGTGCTTGAATTAATAATGTTTGCCTTGGACAGGAAAGGATAAATGGTAAGTTGGTAAGTCTCGCCGTGTTTCCTCTCATGTCGAACGGTGCACTACCACACGAATTAGGCAATTCAATCTTTGCATGAAACTGATTCTAAGGCAACTCGAAAGACAACTTAATAGTTGGTGCACGGAACCAATATTACGTATTTGGATTTGTCGAGCGGGCGAGTAGCTTCCTCACCAGTGCATTCAATGTACTGATAATCCACTAGTTAGTTTGCTGGGTATGGGAGAACCTCGGTCGGTGCGGATGCTCCTTCGTGCATGCTAAGGCGTGGAGATCACTCCGAAGCAGCGTTGCATCTGGAACTGAACCACATATACAAGATATAATATTGTGAACATCGTCTGATCATCGCCTGTACAATCATTCCACAATTGTAGCCACTTGGCACACTTTTATTGTTTCAGAGAGAGAGTCTTGAGCGACTTATAATCTTGGCTATACGCCGCCTGTAACACTTCTTTATATCAATAAAGAGTTGCTTTACTTCAACTTGTGTTATTCAATGCTGCCGCTATTGTCGACTCAGTGAACCTGTTACCAAATCGCTTATGCATTCATGACTCCACTGCACTCGGACAATCTGTACGACTCTGTGGCTTAGAACTCTTACCGCCAGCCAATAAACCATAGTCTTGCACGGGCGTGGCTCACGCTCGTGCGGCATCACGCCCAGATGGGTCAAAGCGATCGTTCCGCGGGAGCGCTGGCACGGTGATTCTCGCCTAGCAGGAATGGCCGATTTGCCGGCGGGAGATCGGGGTATGACATAATGGTATCAGAGACTGGATTCTACGCCTTTGGACTTCATTTTGATTATCTTAGTTTCGAAAGCTCGTTTATGGGTTATGTACACGCTCTCTCTCAATGCCACGATAGAATGTTCCAATAATGAGTCTAAATACTTTCAAAATGCGTTTTGAATAATATGGTTGCTTGTAAGATATTGTGCTGGGAGTGGCCTTTGTGCCAACCTATACGAACCCTTGAGATTATCGCTAGTAGCTTGTCGGATTTCACTATCTCTAAGTTTGGTTGAATGTATATGTTTGAGGGACGCCTTGAACTTGTGCACAATCCAAGACTTAAGAAAATGTGAAACTCGAGTGGTAAGACTTTGCTATCGGTAAGTCGGTTGACGTGTTCACGCTAGTTGTGCACTTCGAATGTGCGCATGATCCAGACTAGCGATATGCTGATCTCGAACGCTTGTGCAAGTGAATATCCAAATATACAAGTACAATGACTTGTATAGGTTTGCCTCAGCCTTGTATCGTTAAATCAAAATAGATTAAAACGTACTGTTTGTCCTCAGTAAGTCTCGAGGATGATACTTTTTCTGAGTTGGGTAGGATGTAACACCCCGTTCCGTTCAAGTGGACTGCCGATTCAATCGGCAAAAGTGCATGTCCCGACCCACTTTTCTCAGGCGAGAATACTCGTTTAAGGCAAAGGATATCAAGACTTGTCCCTACAGGATCCGGCTCAGGCTTTCAGAGGCTCGCTTGACGTATCGCTCGATCTAGGTGAATCATCGCTAAGGTGGGTGGCTACGGTGAACTTGTCTTTGCTTAGCCAGCATACATAAAATGTGGAACGATATATGCTAGTCGCTAGGTGAATCACCCCCTTCATGCTAATAAGAATTCAACGCACCTAGCTAAGGGAATAATCCCAACTTGTATTGCTTGTGCTAGAACATGGAAATAAAATATGGCTTATATTCAGACCCTCGCATGCCAAGTCCCTTACGGTTTTATCTCTCGACTTACCTTCGGGTCCGAGCGAACGTGTCTGCTTATGTTCCTTAGAAATGCTTGCTTACCTGCTAACGAAGGTCTAACGTTATTGTATTGAGCATGCATTCTTTTTAGCCAGGAGACTATCAAATAGTCCTTCTATGCAATTGAACCTGCAAGTATCCACGATCGTTGGGTCACCAAGGCAATCCCCGAACCAGGGGCATGCATCAGGGGAATGAATACTGAACGAGAATCCTATCACGTTACAAATGAATGATAATCATATCAAGTTTATATCTGAACGAGAATCACGTCATGTAATGAACGAATCTCAGCTCGTGGAGCAAACGCTCGGTTCAGAACAAGAATCATGGATTATCATATCAAGTTGTGAATTTGGAAAGACCCTGACCTACATGTGGTGGACAACTCAAAAACGAAGCATCGTTCCACGGGCGGTCACCGGGGCACTGGGACCGACCTGATCCGGATAGAACATAACGTAATAGTCTCATGTGATTGATGGGATGGTTTGCAGTGCCTTACGTGCTTTCATTACATTCTCTACCCCGCCAATGACTACGGTCCTTTATGGTTATGCCAGCGACTAACGTTCATATAGATAAGTCATTCTCGCTTAGCGGCAATCCGCATGCGAGTCATTGAATTGCATCTTTGAAGAACTAAACACCTGAATGATTAAGACTCTCGTGTTTGCATATGCCATTGCCTTGGTTTTCATTATGAATGCCTCTGAATGTTTATACTTGCCCGTGCTTGAATTAATAATGTTTGCCTTAGACAGGAAAGGACAAATGGTAAGTTGGTAAGTCTCGCCGTATTTTCTCTCATGTCGCACGGTGCACTGCCACACGAATTAGGCAATTCATTTTTTGCATAAAGCTGATTCTTAGGCAACTAGAAAGACAACTTAATAGTTATTGTACGGAACCTATATTACGTTTTTGGATTTGTTGAGCGGGCGAGTAGCTTCCCCACCAGTGCATTCAATGTACTGATAATCTACCAGTTCGTTTACAGGGGGCGGAAGAACCTCGTTCGGTGCGGATGCTCCTTCGTGCGTGCTAAGGCATGGAGATTACTCCGAAGCAGCGCTGCTTCCGGAACTGAAGCATATATATAAGACGTAATATTGTGAACATCACCTGATTATCGCTTGTACAATCATTCCACAATTGTAGCCACTTGGCACACTTTTATTGTTTCAGAGATAGAGGCTTGAGCGACTTGTAATCTCGGCTATACGCCGCCTGTAATACTTCTTTATATCAATAAAGAGTTGTTTTACTTCAACTTGTGTTATTCATTGCTGTCGCTATTGTCGACTCAGTGAACCTGTTACCAAATCGCCTATGCGTTCATGACTCCGCTGCATTGGGACAATCTGTGCGACTCTGTGGCTTAGAACTCTTATCGCCTGCCAATGAACCATGGCCTTGCATGGGCGTGGCTCACGTTCGTGCGGCATCACGCCCGGATAGGTCAAAGCGATCATTCCACGGGAGCGCTGGCGCAGTGATTCTCGCCTAGCCAGAACGGCCGGTTTGCCTACGGAATATTGGGGCGTGACAATATGGACATTACACTATTCATATTCCACGTTCTTCGGAATGATGGACGTTACTTGTACATATGCCATGTTGTTCGGAGTATAGACATTATGCCTACACCTAGCCATACGTACCAAGGTTGTCCTCACATTATATTCACTTAGGTTGTTACCACACCTATTTATTTTATTTAGTATATATATATGGCATGCATTTTTATATCTTGTTACGACCCTCTGATGCCCTGGTTCCTTTCCAGATTTGGATGAGGCATATTATCCAACTGTGTACGGACCTAGGTAGGAGATGAGGTACGCATCCGAGGAGGAGCTTAAGGTGCTACCTTCAGAGTTTCTTTGATCACTGGTAGGCCTTCCTCCTAGGACTGGAGCATCCTTATCTAGTCAGCCGATGTCCTAGTCATTGCTCTTTTATCTGCCTTTCAGTACTCTTATTTCGTCATTATAGTGGATTTGTTCCAACCAGACATATTTGGGATTCTACTATGATATTTCAGACTTGCGTTTATTTTCCAGTATTTATTTTAGTACTTCTTGTTTATATTGTGGATGAGATTAGACATTACCTGTTCTATGTTAGTATTGGACTTGTTTGTATTTGAGGACAACATAGTATGTTTTATTAGATCCATTAAATTAGGTATTCTCTCAGAGACGTATTAGTTGGCTATTGCCACGTATCCTGGTCCCGTGTATTTTGGGACTGGGGCGTGACATAGTTTTAGTGGTGGCTCATGCAGGTCTTGTTTATCGCTTGCGGTATGGTAACATGCACAGCGAGCCTGCAATAGGATAGAAATTACTAGATCTCATCCACTTTGATTACGTCTTTGAACTTCCTTTATATTATTTCTAAATATCTGTATCCTGGTAGCTTGACTCCGTACTTTTAATAAAGTTCTATCTCTTGCAGCGCGATAAACTTGCGCAGTGGATGAGGCGCATACGGTGCCGTAGTGCCCACCGCCACCACACAGAGGGAGGAGACATCCCAGGGACCACTTGGAGAGCAGCTACCCCCACAGGCCCCGGTGATTCCACAGGCCCTGCTGATACATTGGCACGAGACTTCACAAGGCGATCCGACGCAACAACACGAGGGACAGACTTCACAAATGATCCCGATACAACATTTTGATGGCTAGACTTTGGGGGCTACGCCGATGCCACAAAATGAGAGACCGACATCTGAGGAGACACCTACAACGCAACTAGAGGTTCTGTTGCCACCACCTCCACCATTTCTACCACAGATGCCACATCCAGATGGACAGCAGCAGATGTTGTAGTTTTTCTAGGCTATGATGCAGGCGCAGTGGCATCAGACCGAGATGTTGAGGCAGAGCTTGATGGTAGTCCTAGAGAGGACACCTGCCCCAGCACTCGCACTAGCACCTACACCTATTCAGCCAACTGGTACTGTACGAGGATTTCGTCAGATGGGCTCGGATACTTTTTTGGGCAACGAGACCGCAGAGGAGATCTCTGATTGGATCGCCAATATGGAGATTCTACTAGAGGCTTCTCAGCTGCTTCCAAACCTTTGGATGACCGCAGTGAGGGCCCAACTAAAAGGCAACGCCCAACACTAGTGGGACTCCATAGAGCGCAGCGTTGGCAAGATGCAGACATGGGAGCAGTTCTTAGAGTACTTCAATACGAATTCCTGGCTACGGTCAGGAATGCCCTATACTCCCAGTTCCTGCACCTGGAGCAAAGGAATATGACCGTAGATGCATACGATGCAGAGTTTAGCTGACTTAGCAGATTTGGTGCCGTCCTGATACCCAACGATCTGGAGAAGTCCAGAAGATTCTACTATGGTCTGACTTTTGAGCTGCAGAGGTACACTACCCAGGAAAGGATTTCTTATGAGGAGGTTCTGTCAGAGGCGAGAATCAAGGAGGCCATTAGCAGAGGATCGAGACGTTCCAGCATGACCGTACTAGCCAGAGATCATCCCAGAGCAGGTAGACCGATCCGTTGTCCAAGAGCGCAGACCCAGCAGAGGACAGGGCCATACCAGCAAAAAGGGCTTCCGACTTCCCACTACTCTGATAAGAGAGTACATTTCCAGAAGGACTGTCTAAAAAGACTGGGGACATGCATGATTTATGGAGCGAGCCAGCACCAAGCTCGGGACTGCCCACAATACAGAGATGCAGCACCACAGACAGGACAGAGGCCAGCAACACCAGTCCTGAGGATACTATCCCCGAGAGGTCAACGTCCACCAACACCTGAAGGATTTCAGAGGGGACCACCCTTGGCTCCACATGAGGCACAGTTTGATCGAGCCAAACAACAGGCCGGAGGACAGAGGCACGGACAGGCCTTTGCACTAGCAGCGACTGAGGAAGAAACAGAAGGGAAAGCTATCACAGGTACCATTTTAGTTGTATCATTACCTGCGACTGCATTGTTTGATTCTGGTGCTACACTATCTTTCATATATAGTAGTTTTGTAGCTACGCATAGAGTACCTACTTCTCCCTTACCTAAGAGTTGGAAGATACTTACCGAAGGAGGCATCGTACCGGTTACCAACACTATTAGAACGTACTCGGTAGTTGTGTGTGGTCAAGAGATGAGAGCACAATTTTTGGTATTCTCAATGCCAAACTTAGACGTTGTCCTAGGCATAGACTAGTTGAGCCAGTACAATACCATACTGGATTGCCGGAGGGGTAGCGTCATTTTTAGACTGCCAGATCAACCGGTATTCGAGTACATGCGAGGGACCGTCGAGCGAGGAGTAAGTCAGACAGCTAGAGCTTACATGACTATGGAGATGGCACCCCTACCAATAGTTATAAAATTTGAGGATGTTTTTCTGGAGGAGTTGCCAGGCTTACCGCCAGATAGAGTCGTGGAGTTTACTATTGAGTTAGTGTCCGGAGCAGCACCAGTGTCTTCAAATATGTACCGATTGGCAAAGAAGGAACTGGATAAGCTGAAACTATAGTTAGAGGTGTTACAGATCAAGGGATTTATCCATCCAAGTGTATCACCCTGGGGAGCACCAGTGTTGTTTGTACCAAAGAAGGATGAGACAGTCCGTATGTGCATTGATTATAGATCCCTTAATGCTTTGACTATCAAGAAATAGTACCCTCTACCGCAGATTGATGATTTGTTCGACCAGTTGACAGGAGTAGTGGTATTCACGAAGATCGACTTGAGATCGGGATATCATCAAGTAAAGGTGAGGAAAGAAGACGTTCCAAAGACAGCATTCAGGACACGTTATGGTCACTACTAGTTCTTTGTTATGCCTTTTGGACTGACGAATGCGCCTACAGTATTTATGAACTTGATGAACAGAGTCTTCCATCAGTATTTGGACCAGTTCGTGGTAGTCTTCATCGACGACATCTTGGTGTATTCAAAAAACTACGAGGAGCACGAAGAGCACCTGAGGTTAGTGTTAGAAACGCTAAGGAGTGAGAGGCTCTATGCCAAGCTGTGCAAGTGTAAGTTCCTCCTGGACCGTGTCTCTTTTCTCGGACACGTTATCTCTGGAGATGGTATTTTGATAGATCCAAGAAATATTTCGTCAATAGAGACGTGGCCAACCCCTACCAATGTCTCAGAGGTATGGAGCTTCCTAGGACATGCCGGATATTACCAGAGGTTTGTAGAGAACTTCACAAGGATCGTCGAACCGATGACCAGCTTGACCCGTAAGGAGCAGAAGCTCACCTGGACAGAGGAGTGTTAGACGACATTCGATGAGCTGAAGAAGCGTCTGACTACTGCACCTACCTTGACTATACCTTCCGGACCCGGAGGATTCGTGATCTATAGCGATGCGTCTGGAAAAGGATTAGGATGTGCCATGATGCAACATGGAAAAGTTGTGGCATATGCCTCTAGGCAGCTGAGGACCCATGAGAAGAACTATCCCACTCATGACTTGGAGCTTGCCGCAGTGATCTCTGCCTTGAAGCTTTGGAGGCACTACTTATACGGAGAACTAGTGAAGATATTCACAGATTACAAAAGCCTGAAGTACGTCTATACTCAGAAGGACCTGAACCAGAGACAAAGACGTTGGCTCGAGGTGATGACCGACTTTGAGATTGAGCTACAGTACCATCCGGGAAAGGCCAACGTGGTAGCTGACGCATTAAGCAGGAGACCCATGGCATTCTTTTTGACTACCCAGCAACACTTGTTGAGTGATCTAGAGCAGTTGGGTATAGAGGTCATTATGCCCGGAGTAGAAGGCCAGTTGTCGAGTTTCCAGTTGAAATCGACATTATTTGAGAGGATCAAGGCTCCCTTGCCAACAGATGCAAGATTCCAAAGGCTTCGACATAGGACAGAGGCCGGGATACAGACATGATTGTGCATACACGAGGACATGACTTTGAGCTGTGGAGATCGTCTCTATGTTTCGAATGGAGAACTCCGTCAGGAGATGATGTCAGAGGCACATAGTTCAACATACTCTATTCATCCAGGAGTTACATAGATGTACAAAGACTTGAGGTAGTACTATTGGTGGTATAGAATAAAGAGGGAGATAGCCCGCTTTATGGCAAAGTGCCTAGTGTATCAACAGGTCAAGGATGAGCATCAAAGGATTGTAAGATTACTTCAGCCGCTCCTGATACCTGAGTGGAAATGGGAGCATGTCACTATGGACTTTGTTTCGGGCTTTCCGAGGAGTCCTAGTGGTCGCAATGCAGTATGGGTAATCGTGGATCGACTCACTAAGTCTGCTCACTTTTTACCCTTTAGAGTAGGGCAGTCTACAGAGGTTTTACCAGATATGTATATGAAGGAAATCATGCGACTGCATGGAGTGCCAGTCAGTATAGTGTCTGATAGGAATACAAGGTTCACATCTTACTTTTGGTGTAGTATGCAAGAGAGTCTCGGTACCCGCCTAAAGTTTAGCACATTGTATCACCCGCAAACAGATGGTCTGTCCGAGCGCACCATTCAGATGTTGGAAGACATGTTAAGGGCGTGTATGCTTGATTTTGGTGGATCATGGGAGGACCATTTACATTTGGTCAAATTTTCTTACAACAATAGCTATTAAGCGAGCCTTCATATGGCTTCCTATGAAGTGTTATATGGCAGGAAGTGTCGTTTCCCAGTGTGTTGGAGTGATATGGATGAGAGGAAGATTCTTTGGCCAGAGTTGGTTGTTCAAACAGTGGAGAAGGTAAAGAAGATCCAAGGGCACCTACGGGCAGCACAGGACAGACAGAAGTATTGGACAAACGCGCATCGACGACCCCTAGAGTTCTAGATTGGAGATCATGTATTTCTGAAAATCTCACCTACCCGAGGAACCATCGGGGTTGGAGACCTAGGAAAGATGAGTCTGAGGTACCATCGGACCCTTCGATCTGTTGGAACACATCAGAGAGGTTGCTTACAGGTTAGCCTTGCCGCAGACATTAGAAGGAGTTCATGACGTCTTCTATGTATCTCAGTTAAGGAGGAACATACCAGATCCCATTCATGTGCTTGACCACTCAGAGATCACACTCGGGACGAGTTTATCATATCAAGAGGAGCCTGAAGAGATTCTGGACAGGTGTGAGAAGGTATTGCGAGGTCAGACTATCCTTCTAGTTCGTGTCGCATGGAAGCATCATGCACCAGGTGAGTCGACCTGGGAACGAGAGGATGATATCCGATAACGTTATCCCCATCTCTTCGAAGGGTTAGGTATATGGTATCATTTAATTTTAGTCGGTAGTTTTTTTTTTACCATATGTTGTTTTTAATTTTGAGGACGAAATGCTCTAAGGAAGGTAGATTGTAAACCCCCATCGACCAAATTTAGGCCTATTTAGATTAGATAGAGAGACTAGAGTTAATTGGTAGACAATTAGAATTAGAACACAGTGTTTATATTCTTTTGTGCAATAATTATATCAATTAGTGCACCTTACCGTTGCTTTAATATTTGGAGAACTACAATAGTCTTGCCTTCAAACAAATTTCACACACTTTTCTTAGACTAGCCAGCCTACCATTCTGACCCTTGTGTAACTCATAAATAATCTATCTTGTGCTTTATTTTAGCTGCACAATATCAGTTACAAACATCCGATTTTAAATTCCAATAAATCCAAAATTGTATATTTGCCCGTTAAAATTGAAATTGGAGACACAACCACAACCTGTTTCATACAACCCAAATATGGACAATATCCTATTCTGAGTCTGCTATGTCCACGACGCTTGTGTTTAATCCAATTTTAAGCCTATGCATTCCCAATTAATTAAAAAGCACTACTTACACTAATTTTTACTTAAATTTGTGTGAGGACCCAACCTAACCAAACACTAGACCCAACCTAGCACATCTACACCCTACATTCCTTCAAGAGAACATGTTTCCCACCCTAAGGAGCCCTAGTCGGCCCAATTACCAAGGGAAGTCCTCTCTTTCTCTCTCCTATATAAATACAATCCTCTCTCTCCAATCCCAAAAACTAACCCTGCACAAAACCCTAGTTTTACCCCTTTCAAACCCGACCGCCTCCTCCTTTCCCTCATCAACACCACCATCATCAACCGCACCATCCCCCCGACCACCTTCCTCCGTGGTCGTCTCTTTAGCCTCCTCCACGGCCGACATCATCACCGCCGTCCCCATCACCATCTCCACTGCCCCAACACCACTACTAAAGATCACCAACACAATCATCCCCATCAACATCCCTATCATCATCACCTCCACCCGCATCCTCCACATCCCGACTACCACCACCTTAGACCACCGCCACCCTGACTACCTCACCGCAGCCACACCCCCATCGTCGGCAACCCTCCACCTCTGCACAGCCGCCACTTTCGCTGCTAGCGACTGCCGGAGCTGCTGCTGTTGCTGTTGCATAATGCGACTGGCTGGAGCTCCGCCCACTCGCCGGAGAACAGGCCGCCGGCGAGCGCAGACCCTCCCCCTCTCGGCCACGACTAGGTATGCATATTTATTTTATTTTAACCTTCATGTATCATGGTGTCGACGTATCATTGAACGGACACGGGTAACATGAGTTCCTAAGTTCAATATACTAGTATGTGTTTATGTTAAATTAGTAATTAATGTTAAATAATTATCCAAATAATAAATAACTTATTAATGTGAACACTATGATTTACCTAAAAGTCTAGGCATTAACCTGGTGCACTCTAACATGATAGTTAGGACTGGTATTCTGTACTATGCGTAATTAGCTTTGTAACATATTTTTGGTACTTCGTTGCCTTGTTATTCACCGCAACTGAGGATATGACACTTGTACGTCTTAGCTGCGTGCACACGTGACCCTGTTAGTTGGCAAGTTGTGACCCCTTGCGTCAGTTCCTAAGAGCAGCGTAGTATTTTTGCGCGTACTACTGTAGTGACTAATGATCGTATTACTATATTCTATTTTATATATAGGGTCGCTGGACCGTTCAGGCGAGACTTTAGGAGCAGGTATTGGCACTTGCAGCTTGAGGACCCAGGCAAGTTACCTTGCCATATTTACTGTTTAATTTAAATTATGAAATGTTGTATGATATCCTGTTGCATTATTTTATATAAATGTGCGCGTCCGAGGTTGACTCGGGTGTAGTCGATGAGTACGTCAATGTGTAGTATAATTTACTTAGTCACTAGCTGAATCACCCATCACTGTGATGATATTCTGATATCTTCCTAGACCTGACACTATTACACGCATCACTATGATAAACTTATGTTGGGATTCGAGTTCAAGTACCCGACTAGCTATCGGTGCATGAGACATGCATCACGGTTTAGTACGTAAGTAGGGTTATAAAATTAGTTGAGACTTGGCATATAGTTACGTGGTATGCACATCATATATTCGACTTGTATATCTATATTGGGCAGGGAGGACAACTGGTAGGCGTATGGGATACACACATTGGACTCTGTAGTATACAGAGGAGGCACGGATCCAATGACTTCCTTTATTCAGATTCCACGTTCGACGGAATGATATGGATGTTATACTATTCAGATTCTGCCTTCTACGGAGCGATATGGACGTTACACTATTAAGATTCTGCGTTCTTCGGAATGATGGACGTTACTTATACAGATACCATGTTGTCGGAATACGGATGTTATGCCTATACCTACCCATACGTACCAAGGTTGTCCTCATATTGCATTCACTTAGATGGTTAACACACCCCATTATTTTATTCAGTATATATATATGGCATGCATTTTTGTATCTTGTTACGTCCCTCTGAGGACCTGGTTCCTTTCCAGATTTGGATGAGGCATATAATACTACTGTTTACGGACCTAGGTAGGAGACGATGTACGTATCCGAGGAGGAGCTTGAGGTGCTACCGTCAGAGTTTCCTTGATCACTGGTAGGCCTTCCGCCTAGGACTGGAGCATCCTTATCTAGTTAGCCGATGTCCTAGTCATTACTCTTTTATCTGCCTTTCAGTACTCTTATTTTGTCATTGTAGTGGATTTGTTCCCACCAGACATATTTGGGATTATACTGTGACATTTCAGACTTACGTTTATTTCCCAGTATTTATTCCACTACTACTTATTTATATTATGGATGAGATTAGACATTATCTGTTGTATGATAGTATTGGACTTGTTAGTATTTTAGGACAGCGTAGTACCTTTCGTTGGATCCATTAAGTTGGGTATTCTCCCAAAGACGTATTAGCTGGCCATTGCCACGTGGCCTGGTCCCGTGTATTTTTGGACTGGACGTGACAAAACTTTTGTGATTCAAATAATTTTTCTCATAAATATTTTTGTCCTAGAACTCCTCAGCAAAATGGTGTTATGGAGTGAAAGAATTAGAAATCTAAGCGAGATAGCTAGAGTAATGCTAAATCCATTTAACCATTCAAAATATTTTTGGACTGAAGCTATAAATACAGCATGCTATGTTTTGAATATTGTTATGATAGAACTCCATTTGTTAGAACTCCATTTGTTAACTATTTTAAGTTTTTTAATTTTAGATTATTTATTCTTAATACTAAAGATAACTTAGGTAAGGTTGATGCTAAAGCAGATGAGAGTATCTTTGTAGGAGAGGCTGCTAAGAGTAAGGGCTAAACGTTCTATAATTATAGAAGAATCAATTAATGTTACTTTTGATTAGTTAAATTGTCAAGCATTACATGATTGTGATGATGAAGATGTAATCATTAGCAAAGTACCAGAAGAAATGCATCCTGTACCAACTACATGGAAAGTCTGCCAAAGAAAATAAGATTCATGACTGATCATCCAGAAAAACTAGTAATAGCTGATATAACCAAAGGTGTAAGTACTCGCTCCTCTACTAGAGATATAGCTGCTAGTATAGCATTTATTTCACAAGTAGAACCTAAAATTGTAGAAGAAGCTTTTCATGATAACTTTTGGACTTTTGCTATGCTAGAAAAATTGAACCAATTTGAACGGAATCAAGTTTGGAAAATTGTTCCCAATCCTAGTGATCATTCGGTCATTGGTACCAGATGGATATTTTGAAATAAACTTAATAAGAATGGTTTAGTCACTCGTAACAAGGCTCGACTCGTAGTTCATGGTTATAACCAAGAAGAAGGTATCGACTAAGATGAGACATATGCCCCAATTACGAAACTCGAACTCATTTGCATGTTATGTACTTTTGCTTGCTTTCATGATTTCAAACTATTTCAAATGGATGTCAAAATATTATTTAAAATAATTTTATTAAAGAAGAGGATTATGTTGTACAATTACTTGGTTTTGTCATGACCCACACCTAGAATTTGGGCATGAGTCATGGGTACATCCAGCCTACGTGGCAGCATTGGCGGTAAAACGCTGTCTAGGTCTCAATAATACTAAACATAACTCACAACCTGTCAATGATATCAACTCCATACGGAGGACAATAAAATAAACATCTCTCAATAGCTCATACCGTATACTCAATCACAATAACTATAAGAATATAAATGACATGATAAAAGATAAGAAGTAATGACATAAGATAAACATAATATCTCAAATAGAGATAAACTACAGTCTAGCTGTCCAACATAAATATTCTCCACAAGTCTCAAATTAAACTCAACATAAGTCTCGACATAAACTCAAATACATAAAATAAATACTGTCTAAATAGCTGTAGGTAGAGTCTCTTCTAAAGGAATGGACTCATCTAAGCTCTATGGTATGTAGTCTCCATCTATAACTGGTCCATAGTGTGTAGGACAGAAATCCTCAAGATCCTCTAGAAAAATATTCAGTCAGGATTGGAGCGAAGTACAAGAACTAACAGCAGTTCCATGTATATTAAAAAAACTATAATACAGTGTAAAGAAATACAAGATGAATATAAATATTAGAAATAAGAAATACTGGTAAGTATGAAATGCTGGAAATAGAAATGCTGGAGCACATATCATCATCAATGGTACAACTAGCAATGAACAGAAATACAGGTGCGTGCTAGAATAATGAACTAGAATATAAGTGAATGCTAGAACAATAACTAGAACATAGGGAATGCTAGATCAATAAACTAGAAATACATGTATAGACTATCTAGCTAAGTGTATGATACATCAGTCTATCATGTGATCTGCTTGGGACTGATCAGGCTTGTTACATATGATTAGCTATGATTGATGTAAGGTCAGGCTAACCATCCGGATAGCTATGATGCAAGCAATAGTCAGGCTAATCATATATAACAGGCTATGAGGCATATAATGGTCAGGCTACACCCGACGTAAGGTGTGGGGTAAGCTATGATGCTTGTAGAGTTAGGTATGATCATATAATCTACTAATATTTCTCCGTCTCCAGCTAGCACGATGGATTCCAATCACGACTCCTCGTGACAGGTCTCGATGATACCAACTCGTGTATCCACAATGTCAGAATCATGTACGCTATACAACTAGAATCATAGAGATGATCAACATAATGAAAACTGTCAGAGAATGTACTCGCCTGAGGTCCTCTACTGGCAATACTAATATCCTATTTTTGAGGTCTTGTCTGAATAATCTAACTGTCCTATATACATTATTTAATAATAATACAGCATCAGTCAATACACTAACACACAATCACAAATACACTGAACTCAAAGACTACGCTAGTGGCAAAACTGGTCAACTAGTAGGGTCGAATGTGGGTCTAACTGCACGGGTGTCGCATCTTTAAATACTGTACAAAATCAGACAGTCAACTCACTAACACATGTCTAGCCAGTACATCAGTGTACACAAGGCTGTCAACTCACAAATTCTCAGGGTCATACGGTCAAATATAAATACGGGATATCCATAAATTATACTTCTGGTCATACGCAACTACGTATATATATATTACAGTCATAACACTACTAGCAATTAATTTCTTATATATATATATATATATATATATATATCAAACTAATATTATATGCTTATACGCACACGCAACTAGTTACTAGGTTCACCAACACAGGGTCCTATGTCAACTGAACTGTCATGAAGAAATTCTAATCCTAATTAATATTCATATATACACACACACACACAAACACAATCATGAAAGGGAGGCAAGTTAGCGTGCACGTTCACGAGGTCGAGGGTGACTACTGTAGGTCATTTCTAGCGAGTTGAGACAGGTCGGCGATGACGACGATGATGATGGGGATGATGATGGTGATAATGATGAGGAGGATGATGACGAGGATGATGATGGTGATGATGATGAGGATGATGATTATAAGGATGATGATGGTGATGATGATGAGGATGATAATAATACCGGGGCTGCTGGAGGGGAGAGGCTCGGCGAGGTCGGGGCTGTTCGAGTCGGGGTATCGAGGGAGGTTGGCGAGAAAACGGTGGTGTTTTTGACTGCTCGTAGGTGGGGATGCTGTGGAGTCGGGACGGCGGAAGTCGGGGTGAAGCGGAGGAGAACGGAAAGACGTGGTTGCTATCGAGATGACTGGAGGTGGGGGTGATGGGTGTAGATGCTATCGACTCCGGTGACGTTAGAGATCGGAGGAGGAGAAGAAGGTGAGCAGTTCAGTTGCTCGGGCAGAGGGTGATGGAGATGGTGGTTCAGGCGGTAGGGGAGAACGCCGTAGATGGAGGTCGACGGTTTAGGCGACGGGATCTGGGTCCGACGGTGGAGGATGTCGAGGTGAAGCGGAGGTTGAGCTCACGCGGGGTATTCAGTGGGTGACGTGCGAGGATTCGGCGAATGATCACCGGGGAAGATGGCCGGGGAAGGGGAATGTTCGGTTAGGGTTTAGTTTAGGAGATGGAGGAAATATAGGAAAAAGTAATATTTATATATGTAGAGAAATAGGGTTTTATGTTAGCCTAGGAAATTGGGCCACCCAAGTAAACCTAGGGATAGGGTTTGGCTTTTACAAGTAGAAAATTTAAGGGCTAGGTTGGTTTTGTTTGAAATGGATGTCTAGGATTTGATGAGGGGAAAAGATGTTGAGTGTTGCACACTCCAAAATCATGCGAAAAATTTATATAACCGGTCAATGAAGAAAAATGGTATTTCTTTATGTCCAATGGGAAGTGGACACCTCAATGTACTTTTGGATTAAATCCTTCATGTCCCCAACAATTCAAAAATTACACAAAGTGGGGTTTTTGGATTAAATGAGGAAAAATACCATATTTGGTGTCATATAGTGGCTAAAAAAGGGTGTGTGGTGTTTAGTATGAGTCTTGAGGGTGTGAATAGGGTTTGGTTTGGTATTGGATCTAGTTTTGGGTCAAGTTGGATCCTTACACCAATTTAATTAAAATTGATGTGAATGGTGTTCTAAAATTAATTAGAAGTACATAGGGTTAAAATTAGGTGGGACACTAGTGTCATGGATGTAGAAGACTCATAATAGAATATTGTCATCGTTTGGGTTGCTCAAAATGGATCGAGGTTGTGTCTCCAATTTAGATTAGAACGCATATGGATGTAGAGCTGGATTTATTTGGAATTACATATAAATGTTTGCGACGAATATTGTGCGACTAAAATGAAGCACAAGAGGGTATATTTATGAGTCACACAAAGGATAGAATAGAAGACTGGCACGTCTAGGACAAGGGTGTGAAATTTGTTGGAAGACAAAAGCTAGTGTAGCGCTCCAATTATCGAAGAATTCGTAAGATACAACAATCAAATAAAATCACAATAATTAAATATAATCCCAAATATTAATTCCCAAAATGCTAATTAAAATTCATAACCTTATAATTTGGTTAGGGGCTTATCTAGGGGTTTTCTAGGTCTAGTTCACTAACTCATGCATTTAAGGAACACTATAAATAATATATCAATATCATGCAATATATTAACACATTAAATTAAATAAATAAAAGGACGAAAATAATCTTATTCTAGAATGTGGTAGTTACAAGTCTACCCTCCTTAAAGAAATTTCGTTCTCGAAATTGAAATAAACTAGCACAAGAACAACAATCAAACAAGGAATTATAGCTCAAGTCTCGAAGAGATACGGATACTGCTCGCACATTTTATCCTCTTTTACCAAAGTTAACTCGCTTGAAGAGTGATGTCTCTATTCAATACGAACCAAGGGAATAGTCTGGTTCCCCAATACCTTCTCTCGGCGATCCAAGATCTCTACGGCCTATTTGGGATAACTGAGAGTCGTTCCAACCTCGATCTCTGAGTGATCCAGTACGTGACTAGAATCTGCCACGTACTATCTCAACTGTGACATTTGGAACACGTCATGCACTCCATCTAGTACAGGCGACAAGTCTAGTCTATAGGCCACTACACCGACCCTTGCAAGAATACCGAAAGATCCGATGTATCATGGACTAAGCTTTCTGCCTCTAGCAAAATGAATCGTGCCCCGTGTTGGAGAAATTCGTAGGAACAACAAATCACCAACCTAGAAAAACAATCTTAACACGCAATCTAAAACAAAACAATCAGAAACCAAAATAACAAAACCTATACATGAAACTCTAGGGGTCTACGGTGGCTATCGGCCCAATGCCGCTGTCTGTCCTGCGCCACTCGCAGTCTGTCTCTGATGAGTTTCACCTTTTCTGCTGCATCCACGGCCATTTTTGTTCCTAACAAAGCTCTCTCTCTGACATCATCCCAAGATAACGTTGTATGATACCTTCGTCCATATAAAGCCTCGAATGGTGACATCTCAATGCTGGCCTGGTAGCTGTTGTTGTAAGCAAACTTTACCAGGTATAGATGATCCTCCCAGGAACCTCCGAGATCCAAAATACAAGTACGTAGCATATCTTCAAGAGTCTGAACAGTTCGTTCAGACTGCCTGTCTGTCTAGGGGTGATATGCGGTACTGAACTTGAGCTGAGTGCCCAAGCTAGCCTGCAAACTCCTCCAGAAGTGGGAAGAGAAACGACTATCCCGATCTGAGATGATACTCACAGGAACCCCAAGTAATCTGATAATCTGTCGTACGTACATCTCTGCTAGACTCTTTGTCGATGTAGCCACTTTGAATGGTAAAAAGTAGGCTAATTTGGTCAACCTATCTATAATAACCCAAATTGCGTCATTTCATCCAAGAGAATGTGGAAGCCCTGAAACAAAATCCATAGTCACGTGCTACCACTTTTATTCCAGAATGGGTAAAGTTTGAAGCAAACCTCCTAGCCTCTATCGATCTGCCTTTACTGCTGGCACACTAAATATCGGGATACAAAGCGTGCTACCTCGCGCTTTATACCATACCACCATACGTGCTCTTTCAGATCTCGATACATCTTGTTGGCACTGAAATGCTTCGAGTACTGAGAGCGATGTGCCTCTTATAAAACCACTTTGTGCATCTTCCCACTAGGCACACACATCCTCGTGCCATGCAGTAAAGATCTGTTATCCGTAATAGAGAAGTTATCTGTCAATCCTGTCCGAACCTGTGCCCTGATACTCCTCAGAGTCTCATCATCATACTGTGCAGCTCTAATTCTGTCCATCAGCTCTGATTGTATCTACAATCCCCACATCTGAATCTTAATACCTGGAACTAGCACTTCAATTCCCAAGCTCTCAAGATTGGTCAATAAGTGTCTATCTATTATAAAGTACAAAGCCATCGGATACCTGCTCAAAACATCGGCGACTACGTTGGCATTTCTTGGGTGGTACTGTAATGAGATGTCAAAGTCTTTTATCAACTCTAACTACCTTCTCTGCCTCATGTTCAGCTCCTTCTGTGTAAACATGTACTTCAAGCTCTTATGGTACATGAAGATCTCTACACTCTCTCCATACAGATAGTATTTCCATAGCTTAAGAGCGAAGATAACTACTGCTAACTCCAGATCGTGAGTGGGGTAGTTCTTTTTATGAGGGAGTATATGTCTTGAAGCATAGGCAATTAATTTCTCGTGCTACTGAAGAACGCAACCCAAACCTTTTCCTAAAGCATCACTGTAGATAGTGAATCCACCTGTCGCAGATGGCAATGTCAAAACTGGAGCTGTCATCAATCTTTTCTTTAGCTATTTAAATGCGGCCTGACATTCCTCTGTCTAGACATAATCCACATCATTCTTGGTCAGCCTAGTCATTGGTTCTGCAATCTTGGAGAAGTCTTGTACAAACCTCTTGAAGTATCCTGCTAGTCCGAGAAAGCTCATATTCACAGCTACCGAACTGGGGGTAGACCATGACTCCACTGCCTCGATCTTCTTTGGGTTAACTGAAATTTTGTCACCCGTTACCATATGTCCAAGGAATTCAACCTTGTCAAGGAAGAACTCGCACATGGAGATCTTCTCGTACAACTCCTATTTCCTGAGAGTCTCCAAGACCATCCTCAAGTGCTCTTCGTGCTCTTTTGGGGTCTTTGCATACACAAGAATGTCGCGATGAACAACACTATGAACTTGTCAAGGTACTGGTGGTCGAAATATTACTCTGCCTCCATGACAATCTATAGTAGCCTGGTGTTGTTTGATAATAAACAAGAGTAATTGAAACTAGGTTTATACGAAACCCTTTCTTTGGTTTACAAACAAGAAAAAGAAGTACAATTAATCCTATACGAGGATGTTAAGTACAAAAGTTTGATTCTGAGAAAATATTGCTATAGGAGTCTGATCTGCGGTCGATCACTTTGTCCCTTGGGCCACACGATGACGAAGAAGTGCTGTAGAAGATGAAAAAGAAGCTTCAAAGACTGCAGGAGGGATTGAACTCTCATTGCCAAAGCTCTCTATATGTGCTCTCTTGACCTTGACGTCTGTTGTTCTCCTCTCTCTCATTCGACCTCTCGACCTCTGTGGACGGAGGTCTCTATTTATAGAGTTTAGCTACAGTCGGCGTAGAAGCGGAACAGCGGAGCTAGCTGCACCTTTTACGCGGCGGTTATAATAACTGCTACCCACGTATGAATGATCTCTTGAATTGGCGTATGACGCGTGTCCCATTACGAGATAATGCGTATAATCGCTCATCGAAGATCACAACATGCAAGCCATGTAGATAACTGCTCCTCCGTAGGGATGGTTGGCTTAAAAGCCAAATAACTATCCCGTTGGCGTAAAAGGCAAATAACTGTCCCGTTGGCGTAAAAGCCGAGTAGCTGTCATATTGGCGTAGAAGCCAAATATCTGTCATGTTGGCGTAGAAGTCAAGTAGGCATAAAAGCCGAATAATTGTCAGGTTGGCGTGGAAGCCAATAGGCGTAGAGGCCAAATAGTGATTAGGTTGGCGTAGAAGCCAAGTTCTGTGTAAAGCTTGATGCTTTGCAAATATAGCTCGAGTAGGCGTATTTCAAGAAGATAGCGTACGACATGCTCCTATAGCTGAAAATAGCCTGATTGGCGTAGTGCACGGGGATGGTGATGTGGACGTATTAGCCCTAATTATAGCTCACCCAGTCTTTGAAAGTAGAACCAAATCTCGTGCATTAAATGCAGAGATCTGCCCCCATCTCGCACATTAATTGAAGAGACGTGCCTCGAGCTCTGTACGAAGAACAGCTTTTGACGTGGCAGTTAGTTTTGTCTCTTCCTGGGCGTAAAAGCTCATCTCTGCCTATGTAAAACAGGCAGCGTATCCCTTGGATGCGTAAATAATATCTTATATCAAGGATTGTTTTACTAAACAACAGTCTGGGACTCTGTGTAGAATCATCATTACAGCCGTCCTCTCGATCGTCGTGTAGTACTCTTTGTCAGGAGTCAGGTTCACTGCTTCAACTGACAGGTTCATTCGAGGAATACGAAAAGATCCTCGTACAAATTCCCACTTCATTAAAAGCAGATGGGTTATACGCTGAAATGGTGATGTAGCAACCTTTTTACGCCGAAGCAGTCTGGTAACACTGCATTATGCGGGTTATTCCGGAGCTCTGCTATATGCTGAACTAGTGTTGAAGCTCTGTTGTACGTCGATGGCTTTTTATATTTCATGTCACCCAGTGCTGGAGCTCTGTTTTATGCGGGCTTCCTGCATGTTGAGGGTTTTACGCGTATGATTTCCCAGTGTATTTTTTATGCTTCTACAAGACCCCCTTCAAAGTTTTCAAATTCCTCGTAATTTGAAACACTTTGAATGATGCATGAAACGGTCAAGTTTGACTCGTTCCGCGAGGCTAATTTCTCAGTGGATTTTTAGGACTTTGTAGGGATTCGATACGTTCTCCTCTGCATATATAAAGGCGGATGGGTTAACCAGTTTTTTCTATACTTCCATCACCTCAAAGAGAGAGATGGTTGCCGAGCTTCGTCGGGTTGACTTGCGGAAGAAGAAGATGATGTTCTTCCAGCATGTAAGGAGCCGTAAAAGAGGCGTCTTCAAGCAATTGTCCTATGCAACGATGGATCATGGAAGGATATCATAGCTTCCTTTGCTCGGGATAATCAGCAAATTTATATGGCGATTCATCCAGGAGAGAGGAAGGGTCGTATTAGACCACACATCTTGCAAGCTGTATTTTCTCCCGTCATGGCGCTGGACGATGATAGGCAACCTGGCCCTGTCTTCCAATATTGAGTTGGGTCTGAACACCCAACACAATTCTAGGGCATACCTGTCATGGCGTAAAGAGGATGGGCTCTGAAATAATTTAGACAGTCCCAGTTCTGTATCCTCCCGCCGTTAATCATTTTTTTGTTAATCGGCCGCGGAAGCCGATCAACTGCAGTAGAAGACTGAAAAAGATCTCCACCAATATGAGAACCTGGCAAAACAGATTTTTGGTATGATCTTAAATGAAAATGAGAAACCCTTTATAGAGAAAGGATTTCCATCATATGTAATCATGAAGATAAAAAACCCTTTGTAGACTGAATTTCCATCATATGTAATCATGATTAATAAAATTGTCTTCTATTACGTATCTGATGATTTGCCATATTTGCTGTGAGGAAGTCTGAATAGTGTGCAGCTTCGATATGTCTGAATAGTTTTACGCTAACTCTGATAAAATAATATCTGATCTTGTCTCGTCTTTTGTGCGTAATAGAAGACGCGTAGAAAGCTCCTTAGCATTTAAGTTAAAGATCCAAACTGTCATGCTGTTTTAGACGAGGAGTCGCGTAGGATTTCTGAACTGTCACTTCTCTGATGCAAAGAATTCTTGTTCAGATCATCATCTTTACAAAGAGTTTCCCGAAAATCCTTTGAAAAAGGCTAGAAATTTCTGTCAGCTAAGCCATACTTGAGCTTTTGTAAAGTATTCTAACTGGACTTTGGATGAACTTCCAAATAACCCAAGAAGAAGAGTCGTCTTCAATGCTGAACCCTGTATATTTCAGGCACTTGGAATGTTTTGCAGTAAAAAAGGAGCGTCTTCTGCTTAAACCCTTGTAACTGGCCGTTTGTAGCTTTCGAGCGTAGAATCGTAGATTTGTAGCCTCTAAGCGTAAAAAACTTTTGAGCATAAAATCATAGATTTGTAGCCTCTGAGAGTAAAGTCATAGGTTTGTAGCCTCTCGAGCATAAAAGCTACCGAGCGTAAAAGCATCCGGGCATAAAACCATAGACTTATAGACTCTGAGCATAAAATCGTCGATTTGTAGCCTCTGAGCATAAAAAGCTCCTTAGCGTAAAATCATAGATCTGCTCTGTACGTAAATTCAGAATCTACTGCCTGTCCATCTTCCCTAAATGATAGGCTGACGTGGTCCCAAATTATAACCGAATATTAAATATTGGATTTGGTTAGGGATTCGAAGAGTCATCCAAACTCTATAAATAGTCCAAGGGCTGGAGAGAGAAAACTTTTATCTACCTGTACAAAACCCTTGCCTTCCAAGAACCCTTCTTCTTCATCTCTTTCTTGAGAACTCAGAATCGCCATGGCACCTAAACAGACTTCTACTGCTAAGGAAAAGAAGGTCGCTTCCTCTTCTCGCTCTACTGCTCAAGAGCGAGCAACTCCCATTAGGTTGAACAAGCCTCAATCGGAATGTAGCGCTCCGCCGTCGAGCTGTACTCCGGACATTACAGGTAGAGACTTTGGAAGAAAACAAAATCCTTCGCACGCGTTGTACGTGCACGCGCAAGGTCCTCTTTCGTACTGAGAGCCTCTTTGAGGAAGATGATGTACAGAGAGGTTTTATTATTACGCGCACATTCCTAATGTGTTGGCGTAAAAACCCTAAATTTTTGCAGTCTGGCATAAAAACTCAGACTGTCAAGATTTGGTGTTTACTATAAACTTTGAATTTTTACGCGCTAGATATGAGTACCGGCGTAAAAATTTAAATTTTGTCAATCTAGCGTAAAAGCTCAGATTGTTAACTGCTGCCACCTTTTGAGTTTTATGCAAATGGAAAATAGTTTCCAGCGTAAGAATCAAATTTTTGCAGTCTTGGCGTAAAAGCTAAGACTGGTGATCTTTGGCGTAAGAAGCAAGAGTGTAGCGTCTAGTGTAGAAACTAACTTGTTCTCTTGTATTTGGTAGTAGACTTGCAGATTTCTCCATTGGCTGAAGTTATGGGCTCTGCTACCGGGATGTTGATCTCAAACTACTTGGAGGACTTGTCCCATGTGACATTCCCTATTTCTGGAGCCAATTATCCTGAAGAAAGGGGAACCCTGATCTCGTCCCAGGGAGAATGTATGCTGCTGAGTATGATCAGTGGGGAGCCCCTGACATACATAGACGGGACAGAGTATAAGAAACCTTGTTGCTTATTAGGGGATGTGATCCACAAACAATCCCAGACCAAGCCCAAGAAGGAGGATTGGGTGTTTACTGCTGACGGTACGGTGATGTATCTGCCCAATATGCCTAGGGATTATCCCATCTCTGCGTTCTTTCACGCCACCCATCCTAGGAAGATGTCATGGGTTCTGACTCTCGATCTTCACGGCCGTCCGGGGAAGATCTCATATAACAAAGGATTGAACCAAGGATCCTTTATGAGCAGACCTTCGGGTCCAGTTATGCCCTTTAAGGGATTACTGCCGGGTAGTGTCCCGAGCGAGGATACGTCGCTAATCCAGCCGGTTCAGATGTCGACCTACTGCAATGACTTTATGGGGCAGGGAGGAATGTACCCCAAGGTCAACCCTCGGTCCAGCGGATGGCTTAGCCCGAGGAATCTCCAATGGGCCAGTTTAACTGTTTAGGCCCTGAAGCACTTACAAACGGAGCTGGAACATATTGGCTTGTTCACGGTTGTGAGCGCTACAAGTGTTGGGCTGCCTGTCAACCCCAACCTGTTCCTATCCTTGATGGAGCGATACAACTCGCTCACCGGGACTTTTGCCACTCCGCTAGGGGAGTTGGGCCTGGCCCTTCAAGAGATGGCAGAAATTTCAAGGCTGCCAATGGGGGACACTCCTTATGAGGAGTACGTCCCTACAAATCGGGAGTTGAGGGATACAAACCCTTAGGCTATGGCAGTATATCAGGAGCTGATGTGCCACTATATTGCCTGTACCACTTTCTACAAGGATCCTTCTGATTTGGCTCACATCAACAAGTGGGCCACCTATCTTTTCTTCCACCAGGCCAAAAATATTAAGCCAAACAAGGTGGTAGATAGCCGAGATAGGCCCTTAAACCACCTGAGCATGCTGAATGCTAACACGGTCGATGACCTTATTGAAGACGCAGGGGCTTCATATCATGTTTTGTCAAGGGAAGCTCAATTGGCTGGCTTCCTCTCCGTCTGGCCTCGTCGCTGGGTAGTGCCTGGCATAGCGTCTGCAGATCGCATCTATCGCAATACCTTATGGCCTGTAGTATATTTAGTGTTCGGAGTAAGACTGGGCCTGCTTCCTGCTATGGTATGTAGAATACAAGCAGGCCTGAGGGCCCTTACTGATGGGCTGCTCGCTGATGAGACGCAGCGTAAATGCTTTTCCAGGGTGGAATTATCCTTCCTATACCTGATGGGGTGGTTGATTCTTCATAACCCCAGGGTGATGTCTCCCGGTCTTGCCAGCGGTTCAGGAAATAACTTCTTGTTGAATTACAAGAATTTCTCTTGGAACGTGGCGACCGTTAGAGATTGCCGGAGGGCGTTAAACGTTGCCCACAGCTGGAAGATCTTTTGTATCGTCCCCTCCGTACATATCAATCAACAGGGGAAGAAACTTAAGGATGAGGGCTATGGAACAACCATTCTTTCTCCTGAAGCCTTCTGCTGGTTGGTCTGCATTAGACCTTCCTATTTGCTATACAAAAGTGATGACCACTGCTACCTGGAGCCTTATTTGCCTAGTCGGTTCGCCAGGCAGTCTGGGTATGATCAGCTGTATGTGGGGAATGCCATTACCAACTTCAAGTCCAAAGGTGGACTTATTGATGGAGCCAAGGGATGGCGATACTTCATTACGGGCTGTACTGGTGCGACTTTTTCTGTGCCCGCAACTTCTTTTTCTATGGAGTTGTGCATCCTTCACTCGTATGCGCAGTTCTATGCATCCATAAATACCTTCCATTGCGATTTTGATGTGCATATAAGTTTTAGCATGCCCTCTCATAGGTCTACTTCCAGGGAGGAGGTTCCATCTGTTTCCTCGGACGACAATGAGGACACCGCCGGGGCAGACAAGTTATTGACGACAATACCGAGGGGCGTAATAGCTCCGCCGGCAGAGCCTCTCGTTATCCCCCAGAAATGGAAGGCTTCCACTCCGAAAGAGCCTTCTTCTCGCAAGAAGAAGGTCGCCAGAGGTCCGAAAAGGGCTTCCACCAGGGGGGCTCCTAGGAGCGAGCCTGTCGTTTCCCCTATTGGGGATAATTCTTTGATTAGAGGTCCTTCGCCTATTAGAGAGGGAACCTCCAAAGTTTTGGCTGACAGCGCCAAAGATTCTTTTCTCAAGATCGCTGCTACTACTGCTTCTGGTAGTGCTACAAGATCGCCTTCGAGGCCGAGCGTAATAAGATTACATATACCTTTATCCAGACCAATAATGGGAGTAACCCCTACTTCGTCGGTAAGTATATGCAGCGAGATTCTACCCAATGAGCCTCGAGTAGATCTTGGTAAAGACTGGGAAGACTACCCGCTAGTGTCAGTTGGTGCACCCTTTTCTCCAGGTATGACAGCTCGCTTAGCATCATTCTGAAATGATTTAGCTGTACTGGTTGCGGACGCAACATAAATACCATCGGCCATGGGTAAATGTTGTCTTTACGCCACTTTTAGGAAAATTAACATCAGTTTGATATTAACTTTCTCTTATTTTCTTTGTAGGCGCAGATATCTCTGGAGAAGGTGAAATTGACGCATACTTTGACTTTGTTATCGAAGAGGCATGCTTAGAAGCTGCCGAGCCTTCGTCTGCAATATTTTCGGGTGTCGTCTCGCCCTTAGCAGTCCAGATATCATCAAAGGAGGATGAGCCTATCATCCCAACTGTACCTCCTTCGTTGAGTACGCCAGCAACTTCAACTATTGCTGGTGTTCATTCTTTTGTAGCACCGTCTGTTGAAGCGATGACTGTAGGAACATCCTCTGCAGTCATTCCTGGAGGGGGATTTACCGATATCGTAGCCACTCCCAGCGTCCACTCGAATTTATTCATGCTTGTTGAGCAGTTTACTAGCATTTTCTATATTACTTTGAAAATGCTGATATCGATGGTGCTGGAGAAGAATTTAGGCTTCGAGGCTCTGAAGATGTCCTCCAATCTTACTATAGCGCAGATTAAAAACTTCAGTGATGCTGAAAGGGCTAATGCGCTAGAGCAAATAGTTAATGGTTTAGAACAACCCATTAATGAATATTTGTAACTATCTCGAGGCAGTATCGACGACCTGATTTAGGCTGAATATGAATCCCTAACTGCACAGTTTGCTGAACAGATAGAATGCATCCAGACGCAGCAGCAGGAGATGGATGAAGGGAAGGCCGTCTTGGAGGAGGTTATTCCTCTTCAAACAAAGTGCAAGGCCGAACATGAGGGAAATATAGCTAGGGTCCGCAAACTGGAAGCAAAACTCGCTCAGGAAAAGGAGTGGGCTTTCCAGTCATCAGTAGCTTTAGATGAGGTGAATGGCAGACTGGATATAGCTCAGCAGAACTTGGCAAGTGCACGAGTCACCTGTGCCGGTTTTGTTCAGGCTTGGTCCAAACTGTCCGTCCTGAGAAATGACGAGGTACGGCTATAGCGGACTCGTGCTAACGTCTTAAACTCCAGGAATGAGAGGATGGCTACTTTGGCGGGACAGATTTGCGATTTAACTGCTCCTCCCCAATGATGTACTTCTTTGCTTCTTTATGTAATTTGCTTTTCCTGGAGATAATAAAGAAACTTTATCTGACTTTGGTGGACCCATCACTTTAGAATATAAATGATAGGCTAAGATGAAAGTGATAACAGAAGTATCATTAACATGACATTCTTTCGCTAAGGTTTTGCTGAATGTAAATCTATTCAGAAGTAATATGAACCGGATAGAATATAATCCAACTAAATTTGTATACTAAAAACTATCAGAGGTAATATAAACATGATATTTTTACAAATTAGTTAAGTATATCCATTAAGAGGTCATACGAATCTGATAGAATATGATCCAGCTAACCTTTGTGCATGGTATTGTCAGAATAAGATCTTCATTACACTCCGTTAAGCAAAGGAGATCGAGTATAGAACTTCTTCGGGAATTCGCCGTTGATAGGAGCCATTGCTAAATTTCCATTAGGCTTGACTAATCTGTAAGCGCCATTTGCAATCATATAAGGGCCTTATATTTCTTTATGATTGTTTGTGCGAATTTTGGACATCGTACCAGAGGTAATATAGGTGTAGTACGATACCGTATTTATTGAGGACATCCCACTGGGGGATTTTTGGTGGACCTATTATTTGTTGCGCATATTAGTGCAAGTAATAGGTTTGAGACAAGTCCTGACAGAGGTAATATAGACGTAGTAAAATATAACTCTGTGGGGGTAGTGGAGAGATATAGTTCAGAGGAAATATGAACATGAACTGATTTTTTCTTCGTTGGGGAAAATAAGGATAGTTCAGAGGTAATATAGACATGAACCATTCGTTTCCATTGCAAGCATTCTACAGGAGAATTTTTTGTGGACCTATTACTTCTTGTGCACGAGAGTGCAAGTAATAAGTTTAAGATAAACCCTGCCAGAGGTAATATGAACGTGACAGTTTTTGTGGGCCTAATACCACTGGCATAATTAGAGTTAAGTACGGGTGCTAAATTGATATGACAACCGATATCAGAGGTAATATGGACATAAAAATCGATAGCCAAAACTCGGAGTGTTTGTTCAGAGGTGATATGAACTTGACAAACTCAGCCCGAGAGAAATATTAAGAATATGACTAGCGTAAAATAGGACTGGTCTAAATAGTTATTTTGGGAGTGTGCAAGTAGACCTAATAATTGCTCCGCTGGGGGAGTTTTAAGGATCCATCATCCATTACGTATTCGAGATTTTTGGATACGGATGATGGCTCTTTGCAAGAATCTGTAACAAAGAAGAAAATGTTTTGCACATAGGCATTTGCTGGGGATGAAGAACCAAGAATTGATTGGTTCATCTGGGTTGTGGCCTTATTATCCATGGCATACTTTAAGTACAGATAATAAGTTAAAGCGACTAGCACTATCAGGGGTTATGTGGACGTGATAGTAGGAAGTCGAAGGGAAGAACTTCACTCAGAGGTAATATGGACATAGAAAAGTTCCAAAAAAAATATCTTACTAAGAGGTAATATGGACGTGGTAAGATATGGTGGGGGTAAAGATAACAGGGCAGAGGAAATATGGGAATGACCATTTCTTGTCGTGATAGATTTACTCTGCGGGAGAAAGTGGAGAGACGTAGTTCAGAGGTAATATAGACATGAACTAATCGATAGCAACAACCTGGGAGGTTTGCTCAGAGGTCACTTGGACATGGCAAACTCAGTTGGGGGAAAAAGGTTTGGACAACAGTTCAGAGGTAATATGGACATGAACTCATATCCGAAGAATTTACTGTGGAGTGATTTTCTGAGTAGGGATAGACCTGAAGAATCTGCTGAATAGATAGAAACTTTAAGGACTCATCATCCGGTACTTCTTGAGGGAGCAAATTGTCACGTTAGAGTGAAATCAATTTGCAGCGATCGTCCCCTCGTTTATAGATGCAAAGTGATGACTTTGGCGTCGATCAACTCCTGGATTCTCCTTTTTAATACATAGCATGCCTTCGTGGGATGATGAATGTACCGATGAAAGAGATAATAATCTGGGTCGTCGACTTTGCCAGCCTTTTCAGGGCATTTGATGTTTGGTAGCCGAAGCTTGTTTTCCTTCATCAATATATTAAAGATTTCAATGATGTCATCATCATTGAAAGAGAAAGTCCCTTCTGGCTTTCGGGCACCCGATACCTGAGTCGTACCGTCTTCAGGGAAGATGGTCATAGTTGCATCATCTTTGGACTCAGAAGGTCTTCTACCCCCAGCTTTGGATGCTGCTCTATTTTGTCGAGGTAGACTACCCCCAGACATGTCGTGGCATTTGTCCACAGAAGTTGATTTAGAAGGACCTGCCTCTAGTTGTACAGGATCAGACTCTGGAGGTTTGGAGTTTGCATGAGATGAGTATACCCCATCCCAAAACGAGTTTGTTGACAGTAAGGATTACCATGCAACGGTGTTCGTCTGCCTTTTCCATAGTTGCGGCCTTGTTTCAACTTCAAATCATAACTCATGCTTTGTATAATCTTTAAAGCATGTTGGCTATATCTGTGGATTTGCATTTTCCCAGAATCGGACTCATGAGAATCTTCTTGTACAATCGGTCTGCTCCGCATGCTACCGAAGACTATTGGATGCTGATTATTGCGAGTAGGCGGGATAATAAAGATAGAATCTTTATGTTGCCCATATGTCATGATGACATTAGATGATGATGCATCTTTCCATATGATCTCTCCATGCTTGGAAGTTAGGGGCGCTAAATCTTGATTTTGACCGCTGTCTTTGCGTTTATCATAGGGCCTATGAAGATTAGGAACTAGAACACTTTCTCTGCCATATGAGTAGAGTAGTTCAGCCATGTGAGCAGCACATGATCCATGAGGAGCGTATCTATCTATGAACTGGGCCTTCTTTACGCTGAGGGGCTTGACCTGGCGTAATTTGGAACTTTGCTCAGGCTGGCGTAAAACTGAGGAAGTCCTTAATCGGCCATCAGCATCTCGCAAAATCTGGAGAGCGGGCAGATTCTTCTCTTGATGGCGTAAAGGCCGAGAGGTTGGGAAGTCCTCCACTTTTTTTTCCTTGTGACGATTGCAAGGACCATCTACCTCCTTGTAGGGGGAGATATATTTTTACGCACGGGGCGCATTTGGAATTTTTGAATTGGCGCTGAGGCATTATCAGAAATTTTGTCTGCCACGTCATAGACGGGAGACTGCATTTTACGCGCATAGCATGGAGTAGACTTATGGATGGCACTAAGGCATTGTCAGAAGCTTTGTCTGCCACGTCACAGACGGGAGACAGAGTTTTACGTGCAAGGCACGGAGTAGACTTCTGGATTAGCACTGAGGCATTGCCAGAAGCTTTGTCTGCCACGTCACAGACAGGAGACAAAGTTTTACGCGCAAGGTACAGAGTAGACTTCTGGATTAGCACTGAGGCATTGCCAGAAGCTTTGTCTTCCATGTCACAGACGGGAGACAAAGTTTTACGTGCGAGGCGCACAGGTTGCGATGCTACAACCTTGTCGGTCGGAGAGAGAGAGTCTGCAGGAATGGTAGGGGATGTCCTGGGCATCCATACCAATTTCCTGTTGTCTTGGACAGAGAGGGAATGAGAGCTACCCCCTGCTCGAATCATGTCTACGTAAGCTGATTAGTCGAATTGGACGACCAGAGTCTTCTTCGTTGATCCTATGGGCACAGCATCGTGTTGAGCAATGGCTTTCTCGTCAGATGAGAAAGAGGTCCCCAGCAGAGTCGCCATCTTGTGTTTGATAATAAACGAAAGAAATCAAAACTAGGTTTATACGAAACCCTTTCTTTGGTTTACAAACAAGAAAAGAAGTACAATTATTCCTATACGAGGATGTTAAGTACAAAAGTTTGATTCTGGGGAAATATTGCTTTAGGAGTCCGATCTGCGGTCGATCACTTTGTCCCTTGGACCACACGATAACGAAGAAGTGTTGTAGAAGACGAAAAAGAAGCTTCAAAGACTGTAGGAGGGATTGAACTCTTGTTGCCAAAGCTCTCTATATGTGCTCTCTTGACCTTGACCTCTATTGTTCTTCTCTCTCTCATTCGACCTCTCGACCTCCATGGACGAAGATCTCTATTTATAAAGTTCAGCTACAGTTGGCGTAGAAGCCGAACAGCGGAGGGAGCTGCACCTTTTACGCGGCGGTTATAATAAATGCTACCCACGTATGAATGATCTGTCGAATTGGCGTATAACGCGTGTTCCATTACAAGATAATGCGTATAATCGCTCATCTAAGATCACGGCATGCAAGCCACGTAGATAACTGCTCCTCGCGTAGAGATGGTTGGCATAAAAGCCAAATAACTCTCCCGTTAGCATAAAAGCCAAATAGCTGTTCTGATGACGTAAAAGCCTAGCTGTCATATTGGCATAGAAGCCATATATCTGTCATGTTGGCGTAGAAGCCAAGTAGGCGTAGAAGCCGAATAATTGTCAGGTTGGCGTGGAAGCCAAATAGGCGTAGAAGCCAAATAGGCGTAGAAGCCAAATAGTGGTCAGGTTGGCATAGAAGCCAAGTTCTGTGCAAAGCTTGATGCTTTGCAAATATAGCCCGAGTCAGCGTATTTCAAGGAGATAGCGTACGGCGTGTTCCTATAGCTGAAAATAGCCTAATTGGCATAGTGTGCGGGGATGGTGATATGGACGTATTAGCCCTAATTATAGCTCACCCAGTCTTTGAAAGTAGAACCAAATCTCGTGTATTAAATGCAGAGATCTACCCCTATCTCGCGCATTAATTGAAGAGACGTGCCTCGAGCTCTGTACGAAGAACAACTTTTGACGTGGTAGTTAGTTTTGTCTCTTACTGGGCATAAAAGCTCATCTCTGCCTCTATAAAATAGGCAGCGTATCCCTTGGATGCGTAAATGACATCTTATATCAAGGATTGTGTCACTAAACGACAGTCTGGGGCTCTGTATAGAATCATCATTACAGCCGTCCTTTCGATCGTCGTACAGTTGTCAGGAGTCAGGTTCACTACTTCAACTGACAGGTTCATTCGAGGAATACGAAAAGATCCTCGTATAAATTCCCGCTGTATTAAAAGCAGATCGGTTATATGCTGAAATGGCGATGTAGCAACCTTTTTACGCCGAAGAAGTCTAGAAATACTGCATTACGCGGGTTATTCCGGAGCTCTGCTATACACTGAACTAGCGTTGAAGCTCTACTGTACGTCGATGGCTCTTTATATTTTACGTCACCCAGTACTGGAGTTCTATTTTACGCGGGCTTCCTGCATGTTGAGGGTTTTACGCGTATGATTCACCAGCGTATTTTTTATGCTTCTACAGGTGTCTACTCAACCAGTCCATTCTGAGTACAATATCGTATCCCGAAAGTGGCATGACGAGTAAACTCATGCTCAACTCTCGGCCTCCCAATGATACTCTCCGATCGTTGCAATAATCACGGACTAGGATAATGCCTCCTCTAGTCGTGATCTTGTAAGTCCTATCTAATGGTTTCGTCTATAAATGATGCTTAAGAGCATAAGATACAGATACAAAACTATAGGAAGCGCCAAAATCAAATAATACAAGTGCTGGAATAGAATAGAGAGAAACTGAACATGAAATCACGTCTTCAGTTGGCTCGGCCTCCTCAATCGTCATGGCGTATGCTCGTCCCTGTGGTGCTCCTCTCTGCTGCTGCTGGTGCTAAGCAAACCTCTGCTGCTGTGGTGGAAGTGGAGGTCCCCTCTGTTGGCCTTCTAGTATAGTAGGTACTCTGGCTGGTCCCTTCTGAGCGGCTGATCCACCCTGACGAGTCTGAATAGATGGGCAGTCCCTAAGCTGATGTGCTGATGATCCACATGATAAGCATGTACCCAACCTCTTCCAGCAGATGTCTCTAGTATGTCCTATCTTCCCGCAATACGCACACTGGGCAACGGGTTGATTCTGTCTTTGTGGCTGCTGCTGCTGGATGTGTCCTCGAACTGGTGTCTGGTGCTGCTGATGTTGCTGCTGGTATGGCCTCTGTTGTTGTTGAAAGTGTGGGTGCTTGGCCGGTCCTGTGTTACTACTTGTTCCTCCAGAAGTGTCGCATCATCTCTTGGGCCTGAGGTCCAAGTCATTTTCAGCAATCAGGGCATCCATCATAATACCCTCAAATGTAGCAGTACGACGTCCCGAAGTATGAGACTTGATCTGTCTAATCAACCCCTTCCTGAATTTTCGTGCTCGGTCTCTTAGATCTCGAATCATCGATAGCATAAAATAACTAAAATGGCAAAACTCTGCGGTGTATTCGTCAACTGACATGCTTCCTTGGACGAAGTTATGGAACTGACTTTCCAATGCTCCCAAACCTACGTCAGGAAAAAACTTCTCCTTGAAGATATCCTTGAAGTCCTCCCAAGTAAGTCCTCCGTCAGTAAGTCTCGTCTCTGTATGATACCACGTTAGCACGATATGCAACATTTGACTACCAACGGCCTCGATCTAAAGAATCTCCATATCTGCGTCAAACGCAAGTTTCTCTCTATATCCTCTAGCCATTCGTCAGCGTAAAGTATCCCCTCGATGCCTTTGAACTCTTGAGACATCATCCTTTTAAAGTCCACTATAGTACCTGGCCTCTGGTACTGCTGGCCAGGATGGTGCTGTTGTCGTGCTACTCTCTCCACAGCCTGGAGTGCCACCTGATGAGCATTCTCCATGCTCTCTCTCATCTGCTCAGTCTGTGCCTGGTGTGCCTCTGCTTGCACCCTCTAAGCCTCAGCTTGAATACGCTAAGCTTCTGTTGTCACTCTCTGGGCCTCTAACATGCCTTGGATAAGTGCGAACATCTGTGCCCCGTCAGTGGGCATACCTCCGGGATTCAGAGTCGGTGGTGGTGGAAGGTTCTCTATCACAGCTGGGGCAACCCTCGGAACAGGTGGAGGAGAAATCCCAAAAGCGGCAGATACTTCCACATGAACAGGAGATGTAGGAGGAACTCCAGATGTCTGTTCATCAGGTCGAGAGGTGGCAGACCTCTCTGAAGTTGATGCTTCCAGTCTCAAAGACATAGTCTTCGGTGGAATCCTGAAGACAGACTGAAAAGAATTAATTATGGTAATAGACACGGTATCATCAAGGAAGGACAGTAAAATTCTAAAGGAAGCAATCGTTCAGAATAGCATTGTAAAGATCAGAATTTTCCTAGTTGTGATTGAGCATACTCTCATCCTAACTCATATTTCTTAAAGCAGGCTCGTAGTAGTACAACTAAGTTATCGCACTACCACGACATCGCACAACTTGTGAAGCTTAGACCTGCATGGGCCACCACTAAAAATATGTCACGACCCGTACCCAAAATTTAGGCATGACTCGTGGGTACGTCCAGCCTACGCCGTAGCATCGACGGTAGAACGTTGTCTATGTCTCAATAATACTAAACATAACTCACAACCTGTCAATGATCTAAACTCCATACGGAGGACAATAAAATAAACATCTCTCAATAGCTCATACTGTATACTCAATCATAATAACTATAAGAATATAAATGGTACGATAAAAGATAAGAAGTAATGACATAAGTTAAACATAATGTCTCAAATAGAGATAAACTATAGTCTAGCTGTCCAATATAAATATTCTCCACAAGTCTCAAATTAAACTCAACATAAGTCTCGACATAAACTCAAATGCATAAAATAAATACTGTCTAAATAGCTGCAGGTAGTGTTTCCTTTAAAGGAATGAACTCATCTAAGCTTTCTGGTTTGTAGTCTCCATCTATACCTGGTCCATAGTGTGTAGGACAGAAATCCTCAAGATTCTCTGAAAAAAATATCCAGGCCAGATTAGAGCGAAGTACAAGCACTAACAGCAGTTCCATGTATATTAACAAAAACTATAATATAGTGTAAAGAAATACAAGATGGATATAAATACTGGAAATAAGAAATACTGGTGAGCATAAAATGCTGGAAATAGAAATGCTAGAGCACATATGATTATCAGTGGTACAACTAGAAATGAACAGAAATATAGTTGCACTCTAGAACAATAAACTAGAATATAAGTGAATGCTAGAATAATAACTAGAACATAGGGAAATGCTAGATCAATAAACTAGGAATAAATGTATAGACTATCTAGCTAAGTGTGTGAAATATCAGTCTATCATGTGATCGACTTGGGACTGATTAGGCTTGTTACATATGATTACCTATGATTCATGTAAGGTCAGGCTAACCATCCAAATAGCTATGATGCAAGCAATAGTCAGGCTAATCATACATAACAGGCTATGAGGCATATAATTGTCAGGCTGCACCCGACGTGAGGTGTGGGGTGAGCTATGATGCATGTAGAGTTGGGTATGATCACATAATCTACTAATATTTTCCCGTCCCCATCTAGCATGATGGATTCCAATCACGACTCCTCATGACAGGTCTCCATGATGCCAACTCGTGTATCCATAGTGTGAGAATCATGTACGCTATACAACTAGAATCATAGAGAAGATCAACAGTCCTATATATTATTTAATAATAATACATCATCAGTCATTACACTAACACACAATCATAAATACACTGAACTCAGAGACTACGCTAGGGGCGACACGGGTCAACTAGCAGGTTCGAATGTGCGTCTAACTGTACGGGTGTCGCATCTTCAAATGTTGTGCAAAATCAGACAATCAACTCACTAACACATGTCTAGCCAGTACGTCAGTGTACACAAGGCAGTCAACTTATAAATTCTCATGGTGATACGGTCAAATATAAATACGAAATATTTATAAATTATACTTATGGTCATATGCAACTACGTATACATATATATTACAGTCATACCCCATACTAGCAATTGATTTCTCATATATATATATATATATATATATATATATATATATATATATATAATATTATATGCATATACGCACACACAACTGGTTACTAGGTTCACCAACACAGGGTCCTATGTCAACTGAACTGTCATGAAGCAATTCTAATCCTAATTAATATTCATATATGCACACACACACACAATCATGAAAGGGAGGCAAGTCAAACCTGCATGTTAGCGTGCACGTGCACGAGGTCGAGGGTGACTGTTGCAGGTCATTTTCGGTAATGTGAGACGGGTCGGTGATGACGACGATGATGATGAGGATGATGATGGTAATGTTGATGAGGATGATGATGATGAGGATGAGGATGAGGATGGTGATGATGATGAGGATGATAATGATGTGGATGATGATAGTGATGATGATGAGGATGATGATGATGCCGAGGCTGCCGGAGGGGAGAGGCTCGGCGAGGTTGGGGTTGTTTGAGTCGGGGTGTCGAAGGAGGTTGGCGAGGAGACAGTGGTGTTGTCGACTGCTCGATGGCGGGGATGTAGTAGAGTCAGGATTGAGGAAGTCGGGGTGAAGCGGAGGAGAATGGGAAGACGTGGTTGCTGTCGAGATGACCAGAGGTAGGGGTAGTGGGTGTCGATGCTGTCGACTCCGGCGAGGTCAGAGATTGGAGGAGGAGAAGAAGGTGAGCAGTTCGGCTGCTCGGGCGAAGGGTGGTGGAGATGGTGCTTCAGTCGACGTGAAGAAGGTCGGGTTGGTTCAGTCGATTTGATGGAGGTTGACAGGGTGACCGACGTTCAAGCGGTCGGGGAGAACGCCTTGGATGGAGGTTGATGGTTCAGAAGATGGGATCTTGGTCCGGTGGTGGAGGATGTCGAGGTGAAGCGGAGGTTGGGCTCAGGCGGGGTGTTCAGTGGGTGATATACGGAGATCCGACGAGTGATCACCGGGGAAGATGGCCGAGGAAGGGGACTGTTCAGTTAGGGTTTAGTTTAGGTGATGGATGAAATTTGGGAAAAATTTATATTTATATATATAGAGAAATAGGGTTTTATATTAGCCTAGGAAATTGGGCTACCCATGTACACCTAGGGATTGGGTTTGGATTTTACATGTAAAAATTTTAAGGGCTAGGATGGTTTTGTTTGAAATGGATGTGTCACACCCCTGTCCCAAAATACGTAGGACTATGACACGTAAGCATGCCAGCTGCATGGATATGGCACTCCAATATATGGAAACCATAACACATACGTACGCTGTATTATGAATGATAAATCCACAAGTGATAAAAACTATCACTTGTCCCTGGGTATAGTCTAAATCTCATCCACAGAAAATCAATATAAATAAATAACCAATATCTATATACTAGATCATAATATGAAGTATCAAAAGCGGATAGTCAGATAAAAATAAATCTACTGCCGAACTAAAATATAAAAATAAATACAACAATAGGTACATCACCAAAATTCACGAGGCCCGAAGAGAAGACAATCCTCGAAATATAAGGAACCAGTCTTGATCTGCGCTCCTGTGAATACTCATGAACATCGACACCTGGAAAGGGATCAGGTCCTCAGAGGGACATGACAAGATACATAGAAGCATGCCAATAAAGTACTGAAATAAATATCCAATGGGTCGCCTAACCATCTATGTGAATGCAGTTTGAGAACAACTTTCCCAACGCGTGGGCTATCTGGCTAAAATGGGATTGGCATGGTTCTATTGGAGATCCAGGGGCCTAAAAAGCATGTCATGTTTTGAACGGCAGAGGCCGCTGATAATAATATAATATATAGTGGTAATCATGACCGCGCATCTCCGGCGGAGCGTACGGGTTACACAAGAAAAGTACAACGGAGCCCACACGCCTTACTTGTTGTTCTCCCCACCCTATGATCTAAGCATGTCATATCCATGACACAATAATACCTCTAATAACTGCCAAGTCTACTAACATGCAAAGTTTCCTTGGTCGCATAAACCAGGTCAATGCATATACATAATAAAAATAGATCACGACAACACCGTCGTTGCACCCAAGTTTTCTTAGACGCACATTTTATATAGCAGTTAAAATATATGAACTAAAGATAGAAAATAAAGATTCATGCAACATATAGAATATGAATAACAGTACAATTGCAAGGTATACTTGCCTGGCAAGAGAGCTGCAAAATATAATGTCCAGATGTCAAACACCAAGAGTCAGAAACTATGGCCTCAGAATGAAGTCTTCGGATGCTGAAATAAACATCACCAACATTCCCAGAATAAGCAAAATAGCAAGAAAACACTACCTTTCGTCCAATTTGGATACAAGGGCAAATCGGTTATTTCGGGTCAAAACGGGCTTCACATGTGGGCCACTTTGCATCGAAAAGTGTGCCAGGGGTAACGGTCTCTAAATGGAACAAATTATTGGTCAAATAAACTCGAAAAGTCATTACGAACTCAACGGTATGTCCAAATGTGGATTCCGGTGAGTCGAACACAATTTTACCCAAAAAGTCAACCGTAGGGCACGCCAATTAGCAACTTGGTCAACTATCTCAGAATTGGGTCACAGGACCAGCGCGATACCAAGAGTCTAGCGGCGCAAGTTTCGTCGGATTCTGACGAGCGTGCACTAAATAGCGCGATGTTTTACAAAAATTACGACACGGGAAAATTTTGCGGATACGGGCTGATTCCGACGCGCACGCGCATCCAAATCAGTTTTTGTGAAAGCCCACACGTTTGGGTATACCGTACGAACCTTTTTATACACTTGGTATATGATGGGGCGATCGCGTTTGGCGGGGCGCACTCCGTATCTCAATTTTTGGAAGATGGAAAAAATATGTCTTCATAATTTTTTACCTGATTTAATTCTACATACAGCAATAAATAAATTATTGTATTTGATAGGAAATAAACTAGGTTAGGTTGTCTTCGCATACGAAAAAGAAAAACCAAATTCGGATCTCTGTGGTGGGAGATACGAGTTCGTGAACATGGGTCATCACAACAGAATTTCTGAAATTAAAAGTAGTCATTTTTCTTCAATTTGGCATCGATTTTTACCTAGGTTTGCGTACTGTTCGATATAAATTAACACACAAAGACGAAAGGGGGATAGGTCTTGAACATACCGGTGAAGGCGGGGTCGAGTTTGGTCTAGCGACGCGACAAGAAACGGGGCGTGAAGGAAGGGTCTTTGCTGCCTGTTTCAGTGCAGCGTGCTCGCGGGGAAACACGACCAGCGCGCGGCGTTGGTACTCCGGCACGGTACGACGGACGTCATGTCGGCGCGGGAGGCGACGCTCCTTAGGAGAGGGAAGAGATGAAGCTTTTAGGGTTAGGGTTTACTGTACTATACATATATATATAGAGAGCGCGGGTGGGGGGAAGGCTTACGCGCGAAGGAAGTTATTAAGCGGCTGTTGCTGCTCTTTGTGATACAGGCCGGGTTAGGTTAGGGTCTAGCAGGTGGGTTTGGTAGTTAGCGGGTTTAGATTCATTAGGATAATTTTTTTTTCTTTCTTTTTCTAATTCCTTTTTCATTTCTAATTCTTTTATTTTCTATTTCAATTTTATTAAATCTTATATATATATATATATATATATATATATATATTTAGAGAGAGAGAGAGAGAGAGAGAGAGAGAGAGAGAGAAAATTCTAGAAGTTATATTAGTGCATACCATTAAGCTGTCAGTTGTCCATAGGGTCTCCTACATGAAATAAATTAAGAAAATTTTTTAATTTCTCCATAAATCTCTAATGCACCAAACACCCTAAAATAAAAATCCCATAAATTTTATTTCTTCTAATTAGCTCATAATTACTATAATTTTAATTAATAATTAATTAAATACTTAATACGGTTTTTTTTGAAATTAGGGGTTTTACAGGATGGCTAGGATTTGATGAGGGAGAAAGATGTTAAGTGTTGCACACCCCAAATTCATGGGGAAAATTTACATGATTGGTCAATAAAGAAAAATGGTGTTTCTTCATGTGTTGTATCCAATAGAAAGTGGACACCTTAATGTACTTTTACATAAAAGTCTCCAATAATTAGAAAATTGCACAAATGAGGGTTTTTGGATTAAATGAGGAAAAATACCATGTTTGGTGTGATATAGTGGCTAAAGGGTGTGTGGTATTTAGTATGAGTCTTGAGGGTGTGAATGTGGTTTGGTTTGGTGTTGGATCTAGTTTTGGGTCAAGTTGGGTCCTTACACCAATTAAATTAAAATTTATGTAATTGGTGTTTTAAAATTAATTGGAAGTACATAGGATTAAAATTATGTGGGACACAAGTACCATGGATGTAGAAGACTCAGAATAGAATATTGTTATAATTTGGGTTGCTCAAAATGGGTCGAGGTTGTGTCTCTAATTTCGATTAGAACACACAAGGATGTAGAGTTGGATTTATTTGGAATTAAATATAAATATCTGCGACAAATATTGTGCGACTAAAATTAAGCACAATAGGGCATACTTATGAGTCACACAAAGGTCAGAATAGAAGACTGGCACGTCTAGGATAAGGGTATGAAATTTGTGGGAAGACAAAATCTATTGTAGCACTCTAATTATCGAAGCAACGATAAGGTAAAATAATCAAATAAAATAACAGCAATTAAATATAATCCCTAATATTAATTCCCAAAATGCTAATTAAAATCCATCACCTTATAATTTGGTCGGGGGCTCATCTAGGGGGTTTCTAGGTCCAATTCACTAACTCATGCATTTAAGGAATGCTATAAATAATATATAAATATCATACAATATATTAACACATTAAATTAAATAAATAAAAAGACAAAAATACCCTTATTGTGGAATGTGGTAGTGACAGGTGTTGAAGATTTTAAATTTTCTAATCACGTTTTCAAGACAAAAAACCCTCTATGGACTCAAACAAGCCCCTCGTGCTTGGTATGAGTGACTTAGTTCTTTTCTACTTGAAAATAGTTTTTCAAAAGTAAAGGTGGACACGATACTGTTTATTAAATTATTAGATAATGATCTCTTATTTGTACAAATTTACTTTGATGATATTATTTTTGATTCAACTAATAAAATTTTATGCAAAGAATTTGTTAAATGTATGCAGTATGAATTCGAAATGAGTCTGATAGGAGAGCTGAACTTCTTCCTAGGACTTCAAATGAAACATAATTTACATGTAACATTCATCAACCAAGCGAAGTACAATAACAACTTATTCTAGAAGTTTGACGTGGAAAATGAAAAACCAATTGGGACTCCTATGAACAATTCTACCAAGCTTGACATTGATGAAAATTGCAAACCAGCCGATACACGTAAGTTTTGAGGTATGATTGGTAGTTTACTTTATTTAACTGCTAGTCATCTTGATATAATATTTAGTGTTTGCTTATGTGCAAGATTTCAAGCGAATCGTAAGGAATCACACGTGTGCAGTTAAGCATATCTTTCGATACCTTAAAGGCATTTTGACTGTCGGCTTTTGATATCCCAAAATCGTATCGTTTAACCTTATTGGTTATTCGGATGCTGATTTTTTCGAATGCAAAGTCGATCAAAAAACTACCAGCGATAAGTGTTATTTCCTAGGAAAAACTTTATTCCCATGGTTTAGCAAAAAACAAAATTCTGTAACATTATCAACTATTGAAGCTGAGTATATCGCAGTAGAATGTTGTTGTGCTCAAATTTTATGGATGAAGCAAACCTTTGAAGCCTATAATCTTTACTACACCAAGATCCCTATATACTGTGACAACACTAGCATGATTAATCTCACTAAAAACTCCATATGTCACTCACATAACAAACACATTGACATTAGACACCACTTTTTCAGTGATCATCAAGCAAACGGTGATATATGTCTTGAATTTATTGACACAGAGCATCAATCAACTGATATATTTACTAAACCTTTAGCAGAAGATCGATTCAACTTTATTCGTAAATTATCAATTTTTGATATTAATAATATATAATTAATATGTATTTTCTTAATTCTTGATCCTCTATGTAAAAATTATTTTAGAGACAAGCAAAAAGGGTCACTCTATCAAAAAAGGCATAAAGCCTAAGAGACACGGTACTTAACGGATCATAAGAGCTTAAAGCATATATGTATTTACTCAAAAGGACTTGAACATGAGGGCGAGGAGGTAGCTAGAATTGATAATACTATGATGTGAAACTTCAGTACGATCCAGGCAAGGCAAATGTAGTAGCAGATGCTCTTAGCAGGAGAGATATTACATTTATGTTGATATCGTAACGGCAAATCTTAGAAGATCTTCGAGAAATTTAGATCGAGATAGTACTTCCAGAAGACGTAGGAGTATTGGCTACTTTACAAGTATAATCTACCATTATAGAGAGAATTAAGGAAGCTCAAGCCAAGGATCCAAGAGTTTAGAAGTTTCGGATGGAATGTGAGTCTGGTCTCAGGAAAGAGGTGACGATTCATGAAGATGGAACTCTTAGGTTTAGAAATCTTCTTTGTGTATTAAGTGAAGATATCCGGCAAGAAGTAATGATCGAGGCGTACAGTTTCCAGTATTCAACTCATCCAGGAGCTACAAAGATGTATTAAGACATCAAGCAATATTTCTAGTCAAAGGGATAAAGAGAGAGGTAGCACAATTCGTTTCTCGATATTTGGTATGCCAGCAAGTAAAGGCTAACCAACAAAGACCGGCATGATTATTACATTCGCTTCCTATTTCAGTATAGAAGTGGAAACATATCACGATGGACTTTTTAACCGGTTTACCTAGGTCCCCGACTGGTCGTGATATAGTTTAGGTAAATAGTAGATCGTCTCATGAAAATAGCTCACTTTTTTTCTTTCCGAGTAGGGCAATCCACAGAGCATTTAGCGGAGACATATATATGACAGATAGTAAGACACCATGGCATCCCAATGAGTATTGCATCCGATTGAGACACTCGTTTACTTCATATTTTTGGAAGAGTTTTCACCAAAGTTTGGGCACCAAGTTAAGATTCAGTACCGCTTACCATCCATAAATAGATGGGCAATCCGAGAGAACCATTCAGAACCTAGAAGATATGCTACGAGCTTGTACTTTACATTTTGGATGGTCTAGGGAAGATCACCTTCATCTCGTTGAGTTTTCATACAACAACAGTTATCAAACAAGTGTTCATATGGCACCCATTGAAGCATTATATGGGAGAAAGTATAGATCACCATTGGCATCAGATGATATAAAGATGTTAGACCCAGAGATGATCATATTGATAGTAGAAGTTGTCAAGCAAATCAGAGAGCGACTTTGGGTTGCGCAAGATAGGCATCGACATTGGACAGATCAATATCGTAGGCCTTTAGAATTTTTTGTCATCGACCACGTGTTCTTGCAGATTTTGCCAACCCGTGGAGTCATTAGTTATAGGGTTTGCGGGAATCTTACTCTGTGATACGTTGGTCCGTTCAATATTCTTGAGCGGGTGGGCGATGTTGCTTATCGTCTTACCCTTTCGCCTTTACTACGTGAGGTGCACGGTGTATTTCATGTATCTCAATTGTGTAGGTATGTCCCGGATCCGATTCATATCCTCGACCATTCTGAGCTAGTCGTTGGTACTGACTTGTCTTACGAGGAGCAACCCGTATCCATTTTTGACCTAAGGGAGAAGGTGCTCAGGAATCGGACCATTCATCTTGTCCGAGTTGCTTGCGGTCATCACCCTTTGAGAAAGTCGACGTGGGAGCACGAGGACGATATCCGATCTCGGTATCCGCACATGTTCGATATGGAAGGTATATTCGTTCTTATGCCTTCGTATCTCGAATCTCGTGATTTGTTTACACATGCTATGTGACACTATTTTTCTTCATTATAGTCTTGGATTTGATTTCATGTGTAGTTATAATTTTAGTTAGTATAGTGATTGTTCTGATTTCTCTAGCTAGCCTTGAGTGTGAATTCCGAGGATGGAATTTTTCTAAGGTGGGTAGAGATGTCACTCCCCGTTCTCGAAATATATATTTTGAGATATATTTATTACTTGCTTGTATTTATTTTCAGCTTAGAGTATTTATTGCTTACATGATTAATTAGGTTGCATGCATGGAGACTGGACCCATTTTTTGGTTCAATTAGACCCATGGTTTAATTATTGGGTTGGTTCATTCATGAGTTGAACCCATGGTCTAATCCTCAAACCTTAACTATAAAACCCAACATCTTTTCTCTTTCTTCCCTTATTCTTCATTTTTCCTCTTCCTTCATTTAGGCAAGTACAACTTGCACCACATGGAGAAATCTTTTAATTTTTTGTTTCTTATTTTTTTTTGTATTATATTAGTATATTATATGCTCATGGTGATTCTAAATACTTTTCGTATTTGGAGTTTTCTATTTGGAAGGGTAGATTTGAGTAGATCTATATTCTAAGTTTAGGATTCTCATGAGTTCCTTGATTTTTTGCTAGGTTTGATCTACTAAAATATGGTATTTTGGAAAAATAGTTTTTGAGATTGATAGAACACTTTATTTCGAGCGTTTTAGCTTTTGGTTCACTCAATTCAGAGTTAAAATAAAATTTTTATGAAGGAAACAATTTTTGGTTTTGGAGCTTTCGCCATGGCTGAACCTGCTGTTTAGGACGATGAAAATTTTGTGCGGCCAGCACCATATGCGGCAGAGAGTGCTATGCGATATAAAAATTCTATGCGGCCTGAACTCCTTGTTGTATACCAACATGCGTCCATCTCGTTTGGACGTGAGACTGACTAATACATTTGTTTTTGAAGGGACTCCTTGTGTTTATTTGCTGAACGAATGAAAAATTTGCTAATTTCAAGTGACAACTATGCGGCAGGACAGACCATGCGACAAGACGGGCTATGCGGATGAGTCAATTTTGGATGCATAACTCGGTTTTGCTCATGTAGGAAATTCTATGATTTTATACTTTCCTCTGACATTCTTTATGGCTTGTCACATTAGTCATTTTTTTGACATGCATTTATTACCCTTTCTTTCAGCACTTGAACCTTAGAGTGAACTTTGACTGATCTTATGCAGCCTAGACCTATGCGGCAACTGATTCCATACGGCAACTAACCCCCATGTGGCCTTGATCATTATACACGCATGCGTCTCCTTGCACACGTTTTATTGGACTGGTTTGGCTTGAATGTTCATTTGGACTTTATGGTTGGTATGTGTGACTTTAATGACCATAAAATTGTTATACTCATCTAAGCGTCATGACCCGACCACTTGTATCTGTGCTGATACAATTACTACGTGCTATGTGTTCCTACGGGCTAAGTGTTCCTACGCGATGTTATTAGATATTTACACTATGGTGTACCTATGCGCTACGTGACATGTGATATAACTTAATCTCCAGCATGGACATAAAGGTTAGTTAATAACCAAGCGTGGCTTGGATCTTTTGATTGTTGGATCACGCAGGGGTGAATCCAAGTTGGACTACCAAGTGATAAAGTAGATTCGCATCTAGTGTGGTCGTACTATGGTATATCATATAAGGGGAATACCATGTGATTCCAATTAACAATAGGGTTAACTAAGTAATTAAACTTGTAGAGCATTGGGAGGGAATGGAATCTCGAGATCGTGCCTAACTAGCCACCTCCAGTCATCTGATTTGGGGCGAGCAGGCTAGTCCCCCTGGATATTGTTTAAGACCTTATTAGTGGATGACAATATCCGACTATTACACAATAATATTTGTTCTATGCAATTTTTGTACGATAGCCTTACGAGGGACCGATGCACAATATTATATGCTATGCAATGATTTATAGGTCGGATAACCCTGCTAGTACCTGGTTCGATCTGAGGATTCCTATATGCATAATATCTCTGGGATAACCCGGACTCCATCTAGTAAGCCATATAAATGATTGGCCGATTATGTAACTGAGCTTCTTTGTGTATTGTACCTGCTATCAAATAGTCTAGGGACATAGAAAATTATGGTGCGATGGTCTAACCCTTGTCCTTGTTTGGTTGTAGGGTTAGATTATTATGTCATGATAGGATATGAACCGAAACTATGAGACAGAACTATATATATATATATATATATTTCATAAACCTATTTTTATTTCTTCATTCGTGCTTCCTTTGTGGTACTTGCTATTTGGGGTCTAACCCCACTGGTTTTGCATGGCCAAGTTTAGAGGCAGCACCCGAGGATCAAGCGTACTCCCCCCTGAACAATGGAACGAGTGGATTTCTTCTTTCCTGCTCATTATTGCACACTTTACTTATATTGGATGTTTACCCATCCGCACTTGTTAGCCATAAGATCTAGACATTCAGTTTCTTTACATGATTGTACTTAATCAGACTGCAACTGATCATAGTCATGTACTTTTGATCCTCTGCCAGCTTTCTTATTCTGCACAGCTAGTTTCAAGAATATCGTGGCAGGGCGTATGGGATGCCTTACTTCCTTATTATATATATTCTAGGTTTACTTATCTTGCTTGACTGATTGAGATAACAGATGTGTTGTGTGACACTAAGTGACTTGCTTGTAGTATGTACCTCCTTGTCTAGTTATAGCCGTGACCGCCGTACGATATTTTACCTTATACGGGGGAGCTGGCCATGTCCATCTCTTTATTCTGGTACTGGGGTATGATATCTTACGCTTATGACTAATCATGTTGTGCATGTCAGAAGAGGGAATATTTACTTTTATACCCATTCATGCGCATGGCCAAACCATGCGCATGAGTGTGAAAGTGAACTATTTTCTTCCTAACCCGGTTTTCATGAAGAAACTACATCCGGATCATTTTTGGAAGACTTACTGCGAGATAGACCCACTTCATGCACTCGGCCAAGCTGGGCGCATGGGTCTATCATTACAATGTTTGCTCCCCGACTTGGTTCTTTCGCATCTACTGCACCCAAGTGATTTTGGGAAGACTTTAAGTGTTATCCTACTTCCATCGCATAAGCACGTAGACCAAACTTATATATTTTTCTATTAGCAATGCGTGTAACAACCAGGGGTGAACACTTTTGACTGCTTGTGCTGCCCCTCGAGCACACATGGCTCGAGCTGCTTTGGCCTTATTCGATCAAGTGCTATCTGGCGCATTGTATATAGAATCCATGTTTGCCCTATTTCCACTCAACTGAGTTATAGGGTTGGTGTCATAGAAATCCTTGTAAAAGACAGAGTCTCTCGCTCGGACTTTGTCGCATACAGAAGACTTCATGCCCCTGTAGTTTTATGCGGCGCATCTTTCTTTCTGTGCCTCCTACTGTAGACGCATCTCTTCAGGTTTAGCACCGTTCTTCTCAAGAGTAGCCACGGAGATAGAGACATAAGCCTCATGCACATCCTAAGCAGTTGAGGTTGGTAGCGCATTATTCGCAAAGTTTGGGTGCAACACAGCGGCCTTGGCGACTAGAGTCTTATGAGGTATTGTAGGCCTCGATGCGGGACTTGGATTGTCCAGCATTTCTTAAAATGTATGTTGGTCGAAGTGTACAACCGATATTTTCTGTGTTGAACCCAGTTTGGTCACGTCGGACTGCGTCACTAACTTCCCGTCGGAGGAGAAGTTCGTCACCAGCAGAGTCTCCATTCTTGTTGACATCCCAAAATGAATACTTGGAAAGTTGTGTGAACTTTTGTATTGGTTTGAATACAACAAAAAATGTACAAAGAACCCTAACACTGAGGGCTCTGAATATAAGATTTAGAGATCTGGAAAAGTGTGACGATGGAGATCGTGCACTATAACTGAATCCTTCACTCCGTTGATGATCCGGTGAGCAAGGAATACTGCAAAGTTTTAGGCATTTGAGTATATGATTGACTGTGTGTCTCCCCGTTCCTCCGTACATATGCAGGGAATTTTTGTCCCTATTATTTATAACTTGTAAAAGATAATGTGTGCGCATGCATACGCGCGAGTTTGGCATTATCGCATAATCCTCTCCAAAAGAATACGGTTATAGCCGTCATGCGCATGTTGTGCTACAATTGACATGTGGCAACAATTAAGATATGGCTATAACTGAGATCCAGGGTGTTTGATATCCTTTATCAGAAGATCTTTAGTTGTTAATAACCAAAAGATCGAGCATTGTGTACTTGCATGGAAATGCTACCGCAAGGGAAGTATAGGAACGCTGCCGCATAACAAGTCTACCACATGGAAAGTATGGGAACACCACCACTTGGGAGGTATGGAAATGCCACCGCATAATAAGTCTGTCGCATGGGAACACTCCCACATGGGAATGCTGTAGCTTGAAAGTCTATAATTTTTATGAAACTTACGGTCTACTGACACAAATGTCAGTGGCTCCCCCTTTTACTACAAAGAATTAATGTAAGTGTGGTGCAAGATGACTTATGCCACATGGGGTATGGCCAATCTTTGCCACATGACTTCTAACTTCCTTTGGTGCATTGAAGGTTCTTTAATACCCCTTATCGCATGGTTCTTGACTGCTCTTGCCACATCAGGACTAAGTTACCTTTGGTGCATGATTCATAATTTTTTATGCTTCTATACCAAGTCCCAACTACATGAGAATGGGGCAAATATGGATTCTTCGTACTATGCGCCAGTAAACGCTAGTTTGAAGAAGTCCAAAGCTGCCCTAGCCATGCGCTCCCAGGGGGATGTACTAACAGTCAACCAAAAGCATGTGTCACTGACCATTATGCGCGTTGCTGATGGAAAACTATATAGGGTTGACCAATGCGCTTGTGCACCAAAAATAGGCCAAACCTCTAAATCTTCCCGAGACCTCTTGGGCGAAGTTGAAGCACAAGAACCAAGTTGGCGAGCAAACATCGTGTTGACAAGCTAGTGCGCCCAGCTTGGCTGCACGCATGAAGCGGGTTTGTCTCACAATAAGTCTTCCATAAACTATCTTGGTGTTGTTTCTGCATAAGAACTGGCTCATAGAGCAAATATTTCACTTTCACAATAATATGCAAGATTTGGCTACGCACACGAAATAGGTATAAAAGTAAAGTTTTCCTCGTCCAATCTGCACAATATGATTAGTCACAAGCGCAATATGAGAGAAATAATTGCTACACATGGATTATACTCTTCGTGGTACACTTGTTCCAACATCACAATCAATTATTGTTGTGCCAAAGCAACAAATCTTCTAAGTAGGCAATCTATATTCCAGCGATTGCAAACAGCTGCACCAACCCGACGATATCTCGGGAAACAAGTGCTCGAGGAGGAAGAGAAGCTAACTTTTGCCTCATGTTGCTCAACGTGGAGGTCTCCTTCTATGAAGAAGATCTCGAAGAAGAACTCATTAAACCTGTCGGTCTTGGCTAGTAAGTCGAGGAATGTCACACCTGATTCCAAATTTAGTATTTCTTGAATCTCAAGAATTTAATTTTTCTGATAATGTATTCTTTTTGTTGAGGGAGGCTACCCGAGACCAGTATAATATACATTGACATTACCATAGACCTGGTTTAGAACCTGCATGTAGAATAGACACTTGGTATAGTTTATTTGATTGAACACATGACTAAACCATCTTTCTTTCCACTTAGTATATATATGAGTATTCTCTCTCCTCACTTATTTTCTTATTTCACTCTTACGCTTCTGTCATAACCCGTACCCGGTGTAAGGCCACAAGTTTGTGAGTACGTCCAGCCTACGCTGCAGCATCGATGGTTGAACGTTGTCTAGGTCAACAATACTATCTAAATGTATCACACAATATATATAATATACCTGTCAAGATATCCTAACTCCCAAATAGAGGATAATATAATAATATGATAATGGTAAACAATGCTCAATCACAATAATAAACTAGGGAAAGATATGCCACGATATAGAATAGAAGGAAAAAACTAAAGTCATAATACATCACAAGTCCAAGTCTAAACTCGACACAAGATCTCAAATAATAATACACGCCAAAAGAATCTAATTGACATATACAATATCATAAATGAACTAACTAAGTATCATCGACTGCTGAAACTATCTCAACAGGCTCTACGGGTACTAACTCAACTGGATCGCCATCCTATGGCCCGTAGTGTGTAGGATACCAGTCCTCTAATAAATTATCTAAAAAATATATCAAATCAGGATTGGAGAGAAGTATAACCCAATAGCAGTTCCAATAATTGACATAAACTATAAAACAACAATAGCAAAGAAAATAAATGATGGAAATAACTAAACTAACAAATATCACGAGAAAGAGTATCATGGTAGATAATAGCAATAAACTGAGAATAATATGGTAAAAAATATCAATGTAATGAACTGGAATAACAGAAACAATATAACAAATGTGCCTTAAAATATTAGCAAGATAATATGATCAGCTTGGGCCTAATACGGGCTATATATAAAAGCAGAGCTAGCGTAATCACACATGAGTTGCATGATCTACTAGCTATCACGGGCTACACTAAATCTCCGACTATAAGGTATGATCACATATCCACTAACACTTTCCTAACACCCGACTAGTATACGGATCCAAATTATGATACGTTATAACACATATGTCATACTTCACGGTCTATAATATCACGGACTATTTTCATGGTCTGTATAATCACTAAGATATCACGGTAATCACTGAGTAATCATGAAGCACGACTTAACGATCACTGATTCATCACAACAATAATATCTCATGACCAAGATCCACATATACCAATCCGTGTAATCATCGTGTTAGGAATCAAATATCTCAATACTAAATACATGAAACATAGAGGCTATTAAATAAGAAAACTATCAGAGAATGTAATCGCGTATGGTCCTAAGCAACAAGTATGACTCAGTATCCTAGCCGGTGTCACACATACCTAAATATGAACGACATGCCAATTTGGAGTAAAGTAGTAATAAAGGGATAAAATGCATTTAATATGTTTTCTAGGCTATTTCTAGGTCATACTAGTGAAACTAGGTTATCTAGATTTCTAGGCCCATACCTATGTTCTAGGGTTATTACTAAGGTAATATCTAAGTCATACCAACTAATATAATAATCAAGTCTAGCTAATATCACTAAATATACTAGCTATTAAGGTAATACTAGTTAATTAACTAATATCATATACTTTATACTTAATTGACACCTTTACTAATCTCCAACTTAGATATCTAATTAATACTAACATCCCCATCTTACCTTAACTATACACCCAATATCGCATCTACCCAAGTCATTACCAAATGTGCACTAAACATAAGCCAAACTGACAATATACTGCTACAAGGAACCAAATCCCCCCTCGTGATCCAATTCCTTACTCACAAGCTAACTTATAACTCTTAATACTTAACTAAATGAACACAGTCAAAATCCAATTGGCACACACACACATAAATTTTTTCTTGTCACTTATACTGCATATGCTTCTAGATGATACTCTTTAGTGTATCATACTATGTTCTAAATACCTTAGCTTGATACTCTACTAGTTTACTGATAGACAGTGACAAACCAAATCCCCTGCCCAGAGTTTAGTTATTGCTGACTGATATACTCCTCCAACCTCATTACTCTGTAAAATCACTCCCTCTTGCCTACTGCTACTAGTCAACTCCTAAATTATGTACACATGCACTGGCACACTCTATTATCCGAGTCTCTCATATACCTGAGCCACTGCACAACTGACTGAACTCAATGCTCAAAATACCTTTGCACCCTTATTACTGATACTGCTAACTCCAGGACTCTATACTGCAACTTTTGTTAGCTCCCCACACAACTAGGTAAGACCCACACTCGAGTATGACCTGCACCAAATTACCTATCTGTGCACAAAACCTTACAGGCCAAAAGAGAATAAGTTCTTAGCTCTGCCACTGACACTTAAGTATCATACACACACAAAAACTGACAACTATGCATTACTGTGACACATTTATCCATCATATTTGTATATACCTGGTGCACAAATCCGGGGTTGCAGTTGCCCTAACCCAAATCCCCACTTAAACTGACTGATACCATATCATGTTGCAGCTGTTGCTGCTTTATTGCCACAAACACTGCATACTAGCTGCTGTAAGCACCTCTGCAACAACACTACTAAACATCAATAGCAACAACAACAACAACCTAAGCATGTTGCTGTTATTATTACAGACAAACCTGACTCCTTATAGTCTTCACTGAACCTACGCAATACTAAATCTCAGTTAAACTACTGTCGTTACAACACAAGTAGAAGAGACACACCCTCTCATATCTATACATACACACACACACACAATCAAAATAAGAAATATATATTTATAAGTATAGTTATATACATAATAATGTATATATTTATATAAACATACAATTATATTGACTGCACCAAGTCCACACTAAAGCATTGCGTTGAATACTTGGCATACAATTTATGATACTCTATGATACGTACCTAAATAAAATACAAAAAATTCCCAATTCTCCACTAATACTCATAATACAACTCAATTACATATTAATAGAACTAATTTAACTAGTTACAATAGAAATTGAAGAGAATTAACACAAATAACCCAAAATGAGCCTCGTATCACACCGTTTCATAAAATACTATGATACGCTCTACTCATGTCCAATTGTGGATACGTACCTAGTCCAACAGCATCAATCTAAGCCTAATTAGATCTAATTGGTCTCATAAAACATACTTGATGTGTCAGTATTGTAGAAGCATGAAAAATACGCTGGAGAATCGTATGCGTAAAACCCTCAACATGCAGAAAGTCCGCGTAAAACAGAGCTCCAGCACTGGGTGGCGTAAAACATAACTTCAGAGCCATTGGCGTACAGCAGAGCTTCAACGCTAGTTCAGCGTAAAACATAGCTCCGAAACAACCCGCATACTGCAGTATTTCCAGACTGCTTCGGCATAAAAATGTTGCTACAACGCCATTTCAGCGTATAACCTATCCGCTTTTAATGCAGCGGGAATTTGTACGAGGATCTCTTCGTATTCCTCGAATGAACCTGTCAGTTGAAGCAGTGAACCTGACTCCTGACAAAGAGTACTGCACGACGATCGAGAGGACGGCTGTTATGATAATTCTGCACAGAGCCCCAGACTGTCGTTTAGTGACACAATCCTTGATATAAGACATCATTTACGCATCCAAGGGATACTGTCACGACCCGCACCCAGAAATTGGGCATGAGTTGTGGGTACGTCCAGCCTACGCCGCAGCATCGGCGGTAGAATGCTGTCTAGGTCACAAACATAGTATATCCTGTCAATAGTCTCAACTCCGTACGGAGGATAATGATAAATAAACCACAGATCTATAATATACTCAATCACAACTATAAACATAATGGCACGTTGAGAATTGAAAAGAGTTCTATTTAAACCAACCACAAGAAGTCCAACTCAAATCCTGGGTCTAAATGACCTCACAAAGTCATAAAATAATAAGTACAACTCAGTCTCAGTCTAAAAACAATAAATGCAAAAAAAAAAAATCTAAGAACAGGCTGGTAAGTTCTCCTCTAGGATAGGCACCTCCTCTGGGATTTTTGGAGTGCAATCTCCCTCTATACCTGGGCCGTAATAAGTGGGGCAAAAGTCCTCCAGGTCCTCTGAAAATTTTGTTATCCAGTCAGGATTGGAGCGAAGCACAAGCACTAACAGCAGTTTCATTAAATTGACAAAAATCTATAAACAGTGTAAGAGATACAAGATGGAAATAAAAGCTGAACATGTGAAGTACTGGAGAAATGAAATAGACAATAGAGCATCTAGCAATGAGCAATAAATAGTGAATGCTAGAACAAGTAAATCTGAATAAAGATAAAACATCTAGCTAAGTGTTTGAAATATTAGTTTATTATGTGATCGGCTTGGGACTGGATCAGGCTGGTTATATATGATTAGCTATGATTCTTTTAGGTCAGGCTAACCGCATGGTTAGCTATGGTGCATATAGTGGTCAGGCTAATCATATATAACAGCTATGGAGCATATAAGTGGTCAGGCTGCACCCGACGTGAGAAGTGGGGTGAGCCATGGTACATATAATGTTTGGATATGATCACATAATCTACTAATAGTTCCCCATCCCCCAGCTAGCACGATGGATTCCAACCACGACTCCTCGTGATGGGGATCTAGGGTGCTAACCCGTGTATCCACAGTGTCAGAATCAAGTATGTAATACACTACAATTTATAGAAGTAATCAACCATGAAAACTGTCAGAGAATGTACTCGCCTGTAGTCCTGAGCAAAATGTGGGGATCGATGTCCAAAGTAGGATCACAATGACCTATATATAAGATAACAATATTAAAATAGTGTTTGGAATAATAAAAGTGATTAGCTAATTTGAAATGGGGTGTTAGGCCATTTCTAGGTCTAAACTAGGTGTTACTAAGTCAACTCTAGGTTTTTGGTCAAAACTAGTTAATACCTTGCTTCTAGGTTCATACTAGCTATTGTTAACTAATACTAGTTAAATACACTATATTATATGTTCTATACTTACTAATATTAGATTATATTTAGTAATACTACTAATACTAGCTAATATTCATTATACTAGGTATTATCATTATATATAACTCATATAGTGTGGTATATTGGTATCTTGCTGAAACTAGTTACTATTTCTTATACTATATGCTATCAGTGTATAAATAACTTACATATATATACTGAGTATATATCTTAACTGACACCAAGGTAAACCAATCCTGAGTTATCCCATACTAACACCCTTAGCATTTACCCACATTTGACTGATACCTACTACTTAACTGATACTATAGTCCAACCCAATATCCCAAACCACCTTACCTTACTGATACTCTAGGGTAGACACAACATACACTACAATTCATACAGTCCCCACAATCACTCACAGGCACTCTGTTTTTCCCCTTACTGAACACTCACCTAGCTATCTACACACAGTGCATACTAACTCTACTTCACTAGTTGATGATACAATCCCTCACTCACACACACCTAATTACCCATGGACACAGATACAACATTCACAATACTGAAACACAGTTATTAGGATACTCACTGCACACACACACATAAATATACACCCTGATTTGCCTACTGAACACACAGGACCCTGCTTTCTTACCCTCATAGTTCTCTCACACCGTCACATGTAAACCTACCCACAGAAACTGAAACTCTACACTAATACACTACACTAAGACACAACCAAAACACACTGGTATTTACTGAGAACACAGACTCTCCCTAACCTTTACTGAGAACACCCTATATCCTAACTCAAAACACACAGCTATACATGCTCTACACAACCATATCTCACATGTTCTCTAGTCTTAAGGGGACTAGGATACACAAACATATGTTTTGGGGTGCTCACACAACACATGCCTATTTCCTTACACATTTGCTGAATACATCAGTCCAAGATATAGATTTAATGAGCCATTCACAGTTTAACAGTCTGGAATTTGTTCAGACTTGCACATCCATGGCTTAAGCTTTGAGGCAAACAATATGGCTACTGGCAGGATCCATAGGCACTATGATCCTTGATCACTCATACAGAAATTAAACCTTTATGCACAGAATACCCAGCCACACACTTCCCAACTGTGCATAGTCTCCTTCACTACCTTGATGCATACTCTCACCACTCATACAGGTGTACACAGCAGCCATCAAACCCCCATCTCACTGATACTTAAACACACAGCATTAGTTCTCATTAAACCTGGGAATTATCTCTCCCTCTCCCCTATACACAGTCACATTGGCTCTCACTGACACAGGTAGATACACTACACCTTCATAGACACACACTGACAGTATACACACACACAACTTATTTTGACTGATACATAAACACAGCCACAACTCGAGCACCCTTAATTCTTGATATTACTATCTACTGCTCCTTCCCCATCCTTTTTGGTACCCGTGCCCCAAATACATACTACTTATCTCTGTACTTATACAAGGTATCAATGCTGACCTAGCCAGAGTGTGCACAGGCATACATACTTGACACATTAGAACACTAAACCTTGAGGCACGTTCTACAAATTTGCAGTTTGTTGACCTGCACTGGAGAGATGTGCCTGCTGATCAATTCTGTCCAAATATAGAGATTGCACAAAGGGCTATTGTGGCATATAGATATGTTGTTCCCTGCATATATGATTTACTATTATTAAGTGATTAATCCCCCTGCTCTAATACCTGAAGCACTGATGCAAGAACACAGCATCTTCCCCATCGATGCACACAGCACAGAAAACTGCTCACTCCACAGGAATCAAACAACCACATATCTACCCCTATGCATATATATATATATCAACATCATACATCGAATTAGGTTATTATTAGGGTAGATTAGATAGGTATTCATCCTTCTTGGCATTTCTACAAACACCTAGCATGCAGAACACGAATTTACATACAACCCATGAATCCCTCTAACCAAAAACCCTAAAACTCGGGTTCAACTTACACAGATGAGATGAAATCAGTCTACATACCAAAATCTAGGGTTAGGGTTCTTAATGATTGGGGAAACAATTGTTGGGGTACTTAATCCTAAACAAAACCCTAAAAATCAAACTCTACACCTTAGGGTGAGTTCCTAATGACCATGATCATCTGAAAACAGAATTAAAACGAATAGAAATAGGGTTTTACCTAGGGAGATGGCTTCCTCAATGGAGATTCTTCTTCTCCAAGGCTTCCTGACCCACGTTCCTTGCTTTCCTTGCTTTGGAGGAGGAGAAAACGGAAGCCCTAGGTTTAATCTCGAAAATGGGGTGGGGAATTGGTTTTCTCTTGTGGAGGCTAGGGTTTCTCTTGTCTACATGAAGGATGGCTTTGTGAGGAGCTTCCTTTTTATATTAAACCTAGTTTTAGGGTTTCTATGCATAGTTTTTAGGTTAAACCCCCTGGCCCTCTCATGTAGAACCTAATAGACTCAGGTTAAGTCAGTCTAGGGTTTTGAGGTCCAATCCTAACATTAGAATTCTAGGGTTTTACTAGAACTAGGTTTTTAAATTAGGGTTTGGCCATTAGGGTCTGTCCTAATGAGTTCTAGGGTTAGACCTAAAACTAAATATTACAAATAATAATATAATTAGTTACAAAACTCAGCAATTAATTAAATTCATAATTATTTAAAATAGCTAAATTACACAAATGCCCTTATATGGAAAAGTGGTAGTGACAAGTCTACCCTCCTAAAAGAAATTTCGTCCTCGAAATTGGACTGAACTACAACAAGAATGAAATCAGAAAAGGAATATACCTCAAGTCTAGAAGAGATACGGGTATTGCTCGCGCATTTTGTCTTCTCTCTCCCAGGTCAACTCCCCTGGAGAGTGATGTCTCCATGCTACACAAACCAAAGGAATAGTTTGGTTCTGCAACACCTTCTCTCTGCGGTCCAAGATCTCTACGGGCTGCTCAGGGTAGCTGAGCGTCGGACCAACCTCAATCTCCGAGTGATCAAGTACGTGACTAGGGTCGGCCACGTACCGTCTCAGCTGTGACACGTGGAACACATTATGCACTCCCTCCAATGCAGGCGGCAAGTCTAATCTATACGCCACTGCACCTACCCTTGCAAGGATACCGAAGGGTCCGATGTAGCATGGGCTAAGCTTTCCGCTTCTACCAAAACGAATCGTTCCACGCGTCGGAGAAATCTGTAGAAATACTAGATCGCCAACCTAAAACAAAACAGTCTCAACATACAGTCTAAACAAACAAACACAAACCAAAAAACAACAATCTATACCTGAAACTCAAGGGGTCTACGGTGGCCGTCGGCCCAATGCCGCTGTCTGTCCTGCGCCACTCGCAGTCTGTCTCTGATGAGTTTCACCTTTTCTGCTGCATCCACGACCATTTCTGGTCCTAGCAAGGCTCTCTCTCCAACGTCGTCCCACGATAGCGGTGTACGATACCTCCGTCCATAAAGAGCCTCAAATGGTGACATCTCGATGCTGGCCTGGTAGCTGTTGTTGTAAGCGAAATCTACCAGATGCAGATGATCCTCCCAAGAACCTTCGAGATCTAGAACGCAAGTGCGTAGCATATCCTCGAGAGTCTGAATAGTCCTCTCAGACTGCCCGTCTGTCTGGGGGTTATATGCGGTACTGAACTTGAGCTGAGTGCTCAAGCTAGCCTGCAGACTCCTCCAGAAGTGGGAAGTGAAACGACTATCTCGATCTGAGACGATGCCCACTGGAACTCCATGAAGCCTAACAATCTGTCGCACGTACAGCTCTGCGAGCCTCTCTGTCGTCGTGCCCACCCTGAAAGGTAGGAAATGGGCTGATTTGGTCAACCTGTCCACGATGACCCAAATCGCGTCTTTCCCTCCTGGAGAACGTGGAAGCCCTGAAACGAAATCCATGGTCACATGCTCCCACTTCCATTCTGGAATCGGTAAAGGTTGAAGCAAACCACCTGGCCTCTGTCGGTCTGCATTTACCTGCTGGCACACTAGACATCGGGATACGAAGCGTGCTACCTCGCGCTTCATCCCATACCACCATACGTGCTCCCTCAAGTCTCGATACATCTTGTTGTCACCGGGATGCATCGAGTACTGAGAGCGGTGTGCCTCTTGCAAAACCTTCTCGCGCAGCTCCCCGCTAGGCACACATATCCTCGTGCCGTGCCGTAAGGAACCATCATCTGCGATAGTGAAGTCGTCCGACAATCCCATCTGAACCTGTGCTATGATACTCCTTAGAGTCTCATCATCGTACTGCGCAGCTCTGATCCTGTCCATCAGCTCGGACTGTATCTGCAATCCCCATATTTGGATCTCAGTACCAGGAACTAATACCTCAATCTCCAAACTCTCCAAATCTGCCAACAAATGCCTATCTGTCGTCAAGTACATAGCCATCGGATACCTGCTCAAGGCATCGGCGACTACGTTGGCCTTTCCTGGATGGTACTGCAATGAGATGTCGAAGTCCTTCATCAACTCCAACCACCTCCTCTGCCTCATGTTCAACTCCTTCTGTGTGAACACGTACTTCAAGCTCTTGTGGTCTGTGAAGATCTCCACACGCTCTCCGTACAAGTAATGTTTCCACAGCTTTAGGGCAAAGATAACTGCTGCTAACTCCAAATCGTAGGTGGGGTAGTTCTTTTCATGAGGGCATAACTGCCTGGAAGCATAGGCAATTACCTTCCCGTGCTGCTGAAGAACACATCCCAGACCCTTCCCTGAAGCATCACTGTAGATGGTAAAACCACCTGTCCCTGATGGCAACGTCAAAATTGGAGCTGTCGTCAACCTCTTCTTCAGCTCATCAAATGCGGCCTGGCACTCCTCCGTCCAGACAAAATCCACATCCTTCCTAGTCAGTCTGGTCATCGGCGCTGCAATCTTGGAGAAGTCTTGTACAAACCTCCTGTAGTATCCTGCTAGCCCGAGGAAACTCCTGATCTCAGCTACCGAACTGGGGGTAGCCCACGACTCTACTGACTCGATCTTCTTTGGGTTTACCGAGATTCCGTCACCCGATACCACATGCCCAAGAAATTCTACCTTGTCAAGGAAGAATTCACACTTAGAGAGTTTCCCGTACAGCTTCTCCCTCCTGAGAGTCTCTAAGACCAATCTCAGGTGCTCTTCGTGCTCCTCCGGTGTCTTGGAATACACAAGAATATCATCGATGAACACCACCACGAACTTGTCAAGGTACTGGTGGAACACCTTGTTCATCAGGTTCATGAATACTGCCGGTGCATTGGTTAAACCAAATGGCATTACCATGAACTCAAACTGGCCGTATCTGGTCCGAAAAGCTGTCTTCGGCGTGTCTTCTTTCTTCACCTTTACCTGGTGATAGCCTGACCTCAAATCTATCTTTGAAAATACCCTCGCCCCGCTCAACTGGTCGAAAAGATCATCTATCCTCGGCAGCAGGTACTTGTTCTTGATAGTGATATTATTTTAAAGCTCTATAGTCAATGCACATGCGCACCGTGCCGTCCTTCTTCGGAACGAACAATACCGGAGCTCCCCATGGTGATGAACTGGATTTGATGAAGCCTTTGTCCTGCAGCTCCTTAACTTACTTCTTCAGTTCTGCCAGCTCGCTGTTGTTGACTCTATAGACATGTTGTGAAATGGGCTCCGCTCCTGGAACCAAGTCTATAGAGAATTCAACATCTCTGTCTGGCGGCAAGCCTGGCAACTCTTCTGGAAATACATCCAGGAACTCCGCTATCAGAGGATGTGGCAACTCCTCTTCTTCTGCCCTGGCTCCACAAAATGTGCCCCTGCTCTGTTCCGCTGCTTCTCTGACGACCTCAAATTTCGGCTCTCCTGGTGGTCTAAACAATACTCTGCCTCTATAACAATCTATAGTAGCATGATGTCTACTCAACCAGTCCATTCCGAGCATAATATCGTACCCCGGAAGTGGCATGACGAGTAAACTCACGCTCAAGTCTCGGCCTTCTACTGACACTCTCCGGTCCTTGCAGTGATCACGAACTAGGATAATACCTCCACCAGTCATGATCTTGCAAGTCCTAGCTAATGGTTCTGTGTCTAAATGATGTCAAAGTGCATATGATACAGACACCAAACTATGGGAAGCGCCAGAGTCGAATAAGGTAAATGCAGGAATACAATCGAGAAGAACCGAACCTGTGATCAAGTCTCCTGCTGGCTCGATCTCCTCGACTGCCATGGCGTATGCTCGCCCCTGGGGTGCACCTCTCTGCTGCTGATGCTGGGCGAACTTCTGATGTTGTGGTGGAAGTGGTCCCCTCTGTTGTTGGCCTCCTGGTGCGGTAGGCACCCTGCCTGGTCCTCTCTGGGCGGCTGCTCCACCCTGCCCTGGACCAGTCCGAATGGTAGGGCAATCCCTCAGCTGATGTGTCGTCGATCCGCAGGACAAACATGAGCCCAATCTATGCCTGCAGATCTCTCTAGTATGTCCCATCTTCCCGCAGTACGCACACTGGATGGCGGGCTGAGTCTGTCTCTGCTGCTGTTGTTGCTGGACCTGCCCTCGGGCTGGTGCCTGGTGCTGCTGGTGCTGCTGTTGGAAGGGCCTCTGCTGCTGCTGATAGTGTGGACGCTTGCCTGGTCCTGCACTACTGTTTGCTCCTCCGGAAACATTGCGTCCCCTCTTGGGCCTGAGGTCCAAGTCATCCTCGGCTACTTGGGCATCCATCAATATGCCCTCGTAGGTAGCTGTGCGACGTCCCGACGTGCGAGACTTGATCTCTCTTGTCAGCCCCTTTCTGAATTTCTGGGCCCTGTCCCCCGGATCTCTAATCATCGATGGCGCGAAGCGGCTCAGGCGGGAAAACTCCGCGGCATACTCGTCGACGGACGAGCTCCCCTGGGCTAAGTCATGGAACTGACTCTCCAAAGCTCCCAGGACGACATCAGGAAAGAACTTTTCTTTGAAGAGCTCCTTGAAAGCTTCCCAAGTGAGTCCCCCGCGCAAGAGTCTCGGCACCGTGCGAAACCATGTCAAGGCAATATCGAACATCTGGCTGCCAGCGGCCTCGATCTGGAGCGCCTCTGGAATCTGCGCCAAACGCAAGTTCCTCTCGATGTCCTCTAGCCAATCATCGGCGTAGAGTATCCCTTCTGTCCCCTTGAACTCCCGAGGCATCATCCTCTTGAAGTCCACAATGGTGCCCGGCCTCTGTTGTTGCTGACCAGGATGCTGCTGCTGCTGAGTGACTCTCTCCACAGCCTGGAGAGCCACTTGGTGAGCATTCTCCATGTTCACCCTCATCATCTCTGTCTAGGCCTGATGTGCCTCAGCCTGCACTCTCTGGGCCTCTGTCGACGTCCTCTGGACATCGACCATGCCCTGAATCAAAGCGAACATCTGTGCTCCATCGACGGGAACACCTCCTGGATACTGAACTGGTGGTGGTGGTGGTGGTAGCTCCGTCGTAGCTGCGGGGACCCTCTGAACAGGTGGTGGAGGACCCCCGACTGCTGCAGACACTCCCATTTGCACTGGAGATGTAGGAGGTGCTGCTGATGTCTGTCCGGCAGCGCGAGAGGTGGCAGACCTCTCTGAATCTGCTGCTCCGAGTCTCTGGGACCTTCTTCGCGGCATCCTGAAGACAGATCGAAAGATTCAATTAAAGCAATAGATACGATATCATCAAGGAAGGACAGTAAAAATTTCTAAAAGAATTAATCATTAAGAGTAGTATTATAAGGATCAGAAATTTCCTAATTGTGATTGAGCATATCCTCGGCCTAATTCCTAGTTCCTAAAACAGGCTCGTAGTAATACTCTAAGGGAGCACCACTACGATATCACTCTAATCTGAATCTAAGACTAAGACTACAGACTAGACCTGTATGGGCCACCACTAAAAACGTGTCACGACCTGCACCCGGAAATTGGGCATGAGTTGTGGGTACGTCCAGCCTACGCCGCAGCATCGGCGGTAGAACGCTGTCTAGGTCACAAACATAGTATATCCTGTCAATAGTCTCAACTCCGTACGGAGAATAATGATAAATAAACCACAGTTCTATAATATACTCAATCACAACTATAAACATAATGGCACGATGAGAATTGAAAAGAGTTCTATTTAAACCAACCACAAGAAGTCCAACTCAAATCCTGGGTCTAAATGACCTCACAAAGTCATAAAATAATAAGTACAACTCAGTCTCAGTCTAAAAACAATAAATGCAAAAAAAAAAAAAAAATCTAAGAACAAGCTGGTAAGTTCTCCTCTAGGATAGGCACCTCCTCTGGAATTTCTGGAGTGCAATCTCCCTCTATACCTGGGCCGTAATAAGTGGGGCAAAAGTCCTCCAGGTCCTCTGAAAATTTTGTTATCCAGTCAGGATTGGAGCGAAGCACAAGCACTAACAGCAGTTTCATTAAATTGACAAAAATCTATAAACAGTGTAAGAGATACAAGATGGAAATAAAAGCTGAACATGTGAAGTACTGGAGAAATGAAATAGACAATAGAGCATCTAGCAATGAGCAATAAATAGTGAATGCTAGAACAAGTAAATCTGAATAAAGATAAAACATCTAGCTAAGTGTTTGAAATATTAGTTTATTATGTGATCGGCTTGGGACTGGATCAGGCTGGTTATATATGATTAGCTATGATTCTTTTAGGTCAGGCTAACCGCATGGTTAGCTATGGTGCATATAGTGGTCAGGCTAATCATATATAACAGCTATGGAGCATATAAGTGGTCAGGCTGCACCCGACGTGAGAAGTGGGGTGAGCTATGGTACATATAATGTTTGGATATGATCACATAATCTACTAATAGTTCCCCATCCCCCAGCTAGCACGATGGATTCCAACCACGACTCCTCGTGATGGGGATCTAGGGTGCTAACCCGTGTATCCACAGTGTCGGAATCAAGTATGTAATACACTACAATTTATAGAAGTAATCAACCATGAAAACTGTCAGAGAATGTACTCGCCTGTGGTCCTGAGCAAAATGTGGGGATCGATGTCCAAAGTAGGATCACAATGACCTATATATAAGATAACAATATTAAAATTGTGTTTGGAATAATAAAAGTGATTAGCTAATTTGAAATGGGGTGTTAGGCCATTTCTAGGTCTAAACTAGGTGTTACTAAGTCAACTCTAGGTTTTTGGTCAAAACTAGTTAATACCTTGCTTCTAGGTTCATACTAGCTATTGTTAACTAATACTAGTTAAATACACTATATTATATGTTCTATACTTACTAATATTAGATTATATTTAGTAATACTACTAATACTAGCTAATATTCATTATACTAGGTATTATCATTATATATAACTCATATAGTGTGGTATATTGGTATCTTGCTGAAACTAGTTACTATTTCTTATACTATATGCTATTAGTGTATAAATAACTTACATATATATACTGAGTATATATCTTAACTGACACCAAGGTAAACCAATCCTAAGTTATCCCATACTAACACCCTTAGCATTTACCCACATTTGACTGATACCTACTACTTAACTGACACTATAGTCCAACCCAATATCCCAAACCACCTTACCTTACTGATACTCTAGGGTAGACACAACATACACTACAATTCACACAGTCCTCACAATCACTCACAGGCACTCTGTTTTTCCCCTTACTGAACACTCACCTAGCTATCTACACACAGTGCATACTAACTCTACTTCACTAGTTGATGATACAATCCCTCACTCACACACACCTAATTACCCATGGACACAGATACAACATTCACAATACTGAAACACAGTTATTAGGATACTCACTGCACACACACACATAAATATACACCCTGATTTGCCTACTGAACACACAGGACCCTGCTTTCTTACCCTCATAGTTCTCTCACACCGTCACATGTAAACCTACCCACAGAAACTGAAACTCTACACTAATACACTACACTAAGACACAACCAAAACACACTGGTATTTACTGAGAACACAGACTCTCCCTAACCTTTACTGAGAACACCCTATATCCTAACTCAAAACACACAGCTATACATGCTCTACACAACCATATCTCACATGTTCTCTAGTCTTAAGGGGACTAGGATACACAAACACATGTTTTGGGGTGCTCACACAACACATGCCTATTTCCTTACACATTTGCTGAATACATCAGTCCAAGATATAGATTTAATGAGCCATTCACAGTTTCACAGTCTGGAATTTGTTCAGACTTGCACATCCATGGCTTAAGCTTTGAGGCAAACAATATGGCTACTGGCAGGATCCATAGGCACTATGATCCTTGATCACTCATACAGAAATTAAACCTTTATGCACAGAATACCCAGCCACACACTTCCCAACTGTGCATAGTCTCCTTCACTACCTTGATGCATACTCTCACCACTCATACAGGTGTACACAGCAGCCATCAAACCCCCATCTCACTGATACTTAAACACACAGCATTAGTTCTCATTAAACCTGGGAATTATCTCTCCCTCTCCCCTATACACAGTCACATTGGCTCTCACTGACACAGGTAGATACACTACACCTTCATAGACACACACTGACAGTATACACACACACAACTTATTTTGACTGATACATAAACACAGCCACAACTCGAGCACCCTTAATTCTTGATATTACTATCTACTGCTCCTTCCCTATCATTTTTGGTACCCGTGCCCCAAATACATACTACTTATCTCTGTACTTATACAAGGTATCAATGCTGACCTAGCCAGAGTGTGCACAGGCATACATACTTGACACATTAGAACACTAAACCTTGAGGCACGTTCTACAAATTTGCAGTTTGTCGACCTGCACTGGAGAGATGTGCCTGCTGATCAGTTCTGTCCAAATATAGAGATTGCACAAAGGGCTATTGTGGCATACAGATATGTTGTTCCCTGCATATATGATTTACTGTTATTAAGTGATTAATCCCCCTGCTCTAATACCTGAAGCACTGATGCAAGAACACAGCATCTTCCCCATCGATGCACACAGCACAGAAAATTGCTCACTCCACAGGAATCAAACAACCACATATCTACCCCTATGCATATATATATATATCAACATCATACATCGAATTAGGTTATTATTAGGGTAGATTAGATAGGTATTCATCCTTCTTGGCATTTCTACAAACACCTAGCATGCAGAACACGAATTTACATACAACCCATGAATCCCTCTAACCAAAAACCCTAAAACTCGGGTTCAACTTACACAGATGAGATGAAATCAGTCTACATACCAAAATCTAGGGTTAGGGTTTTTAATGATTGGGGAAACACTTGTTGGGGTACTTAATCCTAAACAAAATCCTAAAAATCAAACTCTACACCTTAGGGTGAGTTCCTAATGACCATGATCATCTAAAAACAGAATTAAAACGAATAGAAATAGGGTTTTACCTAGGGAGATGGCTTCCTTAATGGAGATTCTTCTTCTGCAAGGCTTCCTGACCCACGTTCCTTGCTTTCCTTGCTTTGGAGGAGGAGAAAACGGAAGCCCTAGGTTTAATCTCGAAAATGGGGTGGGGAATTGGTTTTCTCTTGTGGAGGCTAGGGTTTCTCTTGTCTACATGAAGGATAGCTTTGTGAGGAGCTTCCTTTTTATATTAAACCTTGTTTTAGGGTTTCTATGCATAGTTTTTAGGTTAAACCCCCTGGCCCTCTCATGTAGAACCTAATAGACTCAGGTTAAGTCAGTCTAGGGTTTTGAGGTCCAATCCTAACATTAGAATTCTAGGGTTTTACTAGAACTAGGTTTTTAAATTAGGGTTTGGCCATTAGGGTCTGTCCTAATGAGTTCTAGGGTTAGACCAAAAACTAAATATTACAAATAATAATATAATTAGTTACAAAACTCAGCAATTAATTAAATTCATAATTATTTAAAATAGCTAAATTACATAAATGCCCTTATATGGAAAAGTGGTAGTGACAGATACGCTGACTGTTTCATATAGGCAGAGATGAGCTTTTACACTCAGGAAGAGGCGAAACCAACTGCCACGTCAAAAGCTGTTCTTCGTACAGAACTCGAGGCACGTCTCTGCAGTTAATGCGCGAGATGTGGGCAGATCACTGTATTTAATGCACGAGATTTGGTTCTACTTTCAAAGACTGGGTGAGCTATAATTAGGGCTAATACGTCCACATCACCATCCCCGCACATTACGCCAACCAGGCTATTTTCAGCTATAGGAGCACGTCGTACGCTATCTCCTTGAAATATGCCAACTCGGGCTATATTTGCAAAGCATCAAGCTTTACACAAAACTTGGCTTCTACGTAAACCTGACAACCACTTGGTTTCTACGCCAACTTGACAGCTATTTGTTCTATGCCAACATGACAGCTATTTGGCTTCTACGCCAATATGACAGCTATTTGGCTTCTACGCCAACATGACAGCTATATGGCTTCTACGACAACATGATAGATATTTGGCTTCTATGCCAATATGACAGCTACTTGGCTTTTACGCCATCAGAACAGCTATTTCACTTTTACGCCAATGGGACAGTTATTTAGCTTTTATGCCAGCCATCTCCACGCGAGGAGCAGTTATCTACGTGGCTTGCATGCCGTGATCTTCGATGAGCGATTATACATATTATCTCATAATGGGATACCCATCATATGCCAATTCAAGAGATCATTCATACGTGGGTAGCAGTTATTATAACTGTCGCGTAAAAGGTGCAGCTCCCTCCGCTGTTCGGTTTCTACGCCGACTGTAGCTGAACTCTATAAATAGAGACCTTCGTCCACGGAGGTCCAGGGTTGAGAGGTCAGATCGGAGAGAGGAGAATAACAAAGGTCAAGGTCAAGAAAGCACCTGTAGAGAGCTTTGGCAACGAGAGTTCAATCCCTCCTACAGTCTTTGAAGCTTCTTTTTCGTCTTCTACAGCACTTCTTCGTCATCGTGTGGTCCAAGGGACAAAGTGATCGACCGCAGATCAGACTCTTATAGCAATATTTCTCCAGAATTAAAATTTTGTACTTAACATCCTCGTATAGGATTAAATTACTTCTTTTTCTTGTTTGTAAACCAAAGAAAGGGTTTCGTATAAACCTAGTTTTAATTTCTTTCGTTTATTATCAAACACTTGATGGCGACTCTACTGGGGACTACTTTCTCATCTGACGAGAAAACCATTGCTCAACACGATGTTGTATCCGCAGGATCAACGAAAAAGACTCTGGTCGTCCAATTCGACCAATCGGCTTACGAAGACATGCTTCGAGCAGAGGGTAGCTCTCATTCCCTCTCTGTCCAAGACAACAGGAAATTGCGTAAAGTATGGGTGCCCAGGACATCCTCTACCATTCCTGTGGACTCTCTCTCTCTCTCTGACCAATAAGGTTATAGCATCTCAACCTGTGCGCCCCGCGCATAAAACTTTGTCTCCGTTTGTGACGTGGCAGACAAAGCTTCTGGAAATGCCTCAGTGCCAATCCAGAAGTCTACTCTGTGCCCCGTGCGTAAAACTTTGTGTCCCGTCTGTGACATGGCAGACAAAGCTTCTGGCAATGCCTCAGTGCTAATCCAGAAGTCTACTCCGTGCCTCGTGCATAAAACTTGGTCTTCCGTTTGTGACGTGGCAGACAAAGCTTCTGGCAATGCCTCAGTGCCAATCCAGAAGTCTTCTACGCGCCCTGCACGTAAAATACAGTCTTCCGTTTGTGACGTGGCAGACAAAATTTTTGATAACGCCTCAGTGCCAATTCAGAAATTCCAAATGCGCTCCGCGCATAAAAATACATCTTCCCTCTGTAATGAGACAGATGGTCCTTGCAATCACCGCAAGGGAAAACTAGTAGCGGATTTCCAGACCTCTCGGCTTTTACGCTATCAAGAGAAGAATCTGCCCGCTCTTCAGATTACGCGGAATGCTGATGGCCGATTGAGGACTTCCTCAATTTTATGTCAACCTGTGCAAAGTTCCAGACTACACACCTTTCAGCGTAAAGAAGGCCCAGTTTGTGGATAGATACGTTCCTCATGGATCGTGTACTGCTCACATGGCTGAACTGCTCTACTCATATGGTAGAGAAAGTGTTTTGGTTCCTAATATTCATTGGCCCTATGATAAACGCAAAGACAGGGGTAAGAACCAGGATTCAGTTCCCCTAACTACCAAGCATGTAGAGATCATGCGGGAAGTAGCATCAACACCTAACGTCGTCATGACATATGAGCCACATGAAGAATCTATCTTTATTGTTCCACCAACTCGCAACGATCAGCATCGAATAATCTTCGGTCGAATGCAGAATAGACTGATTGTACAAGAAGAATCTCACGAGTCCGATGCTGGGAAAATACAAATTCACAGATATAGCCCTCAGGCTTTAAAGATTATACAAACCATGGGTTATAATTTGAAGTTGAAACAAGGCCTCAACTATGGAAAAGGCAGACGAACACCGTTGCATGGTAATCCTTACTGTCAACAAACTCGTTTTGGGTTGGGGTATACTGTATCTCATGCAAACTCCAAACCTCCAGAGTCTGATCTTGTACAACCAGAGGCAGGTCCTTCTAAATCAACTTCTGTGGACAAACGCTATAATATGTTTGCGGGTAGTCTACCTCGACAAAACAGAGAAGCATTCAAAGCTGGGGGTAGAAGACCTTCTGAGTCCAAAGATGATGTAACTGAAACCATCTTCCCTGAAGACGGTACGATTCAAGTATCGGGAGCCCGAAAGCCAAAAGGGATTTTCTCCTTCAATGATGATGACATCATTGAAATCTTCAATATATTGATGAAGGAAAACAAGCTTCGTCTACCCAACATCAGATACCCTGAAAAGGCTGGCAAAGTCGATGACCCAGATTACTGACTCTTTTATCGGTATATTCATCATGCCACGAAGGCATGCTATGTATTAAAAAGGAGAATCCAGCAGATAATCAACGCCAAAGTCATCACTTTGCATTTATAAACGAGGGGACGATCATTGCAAATTAATTTCACTCTAACGTGACAATTTGCATCCTCAAGAAGTACCGGATGATGAGTCCTTAAAGTTTTTCCAGCAGATTCTTCAGGTCTATCCCTACTCAGAAAATCATTCCATAGTGAATTCTTCGGATATGAGTTCATATCCGTATTACCTCTGAACTGCTGTCCAAATATTTTTTCCCCAGCTGAGTTTGCCATATCCAAGTGACCTATAAACAAACCTTCCGGGTTTTTGCTATCGATTAGTTCATGTCCATATTACCTCTGAACTATGTCTCTCCACTTTCTCAGGCAGAGTAAATCCATCACCACAAAAAATGGTCAAATCCATGTTACCTCTGCTCTATTTTTCTTTATCTCCACTGAGTCATATCTTACCACGTCCACATTACCTCTGAGTAAGATATTTTTGGAACTTTTCCATGTCCACATTACCTCTGAGTGAAGTTCTTCTCTTCGACTTCCTACTATCACATTCGCATAACCCCTAATAGTGCTTGTCATTTCAGCTTATTATCTGTACTTAAGGTACGCCATGGGTAATAAGTCCACAACCCAGATGTACAAATCAATTCTTGATTTTTCATCCCCAGCAAGTGCCTATGTGCAATATTTTCTCCTTCAAATTCTTATAAAAGGCCATCATCTGTATCCAAGAGTCTCGGTTACGCAATAGATGGTGGATCCTCAAAATCTCCCAACAGGAGCAATCCTCAGGTATACTTACACACTCCCACAATGACTATTCAAATCAGTCTCATTAGACGCTAGCCATGTCCATATTACCTCTGAGCTATCGTTCCATGAATCTTCCTACTGGAGTGATCCTGGGTCTATCTTCATGTTTGGATAGACCACACTCAATGAATCACTCTTCAAATAACTTTTTCAGACACTAGTTCATGTTTATATTACCTCTGAAATGCTGTCATAATAATTCTCTCAGGTTGAGTTTGTCATGTCATATTACCTCTGAACAAACCTTCCTGGTCCGACTATCAAGTATCATGTCAATATTACCTCTGATATCGGTTGTCATCTCAACTTAGCACCAGTACTTAACTCTAAGTACGTCAGTGGTGTTAAGTCCACAAAAACTGCCATGTCCATATTACCTCTGAGCAGATGTATACCTCCATCCCCAGTGGAGTCGTAACTCGAAAGTTTGTCATATTCATATTACCTCTGAGCAAACCTTCCGAGTTTTTGGCTATCGATTATCATGTCTATATTACCTCTGATATCGGTTGTCATCTCAACACCCGTACTTAACTCAAAATACGCTAGTGGTGTTAAGTCCACAAAAACTGCCACATCCATATTATCTCTGGCAGGGCTTGTCCTAAACTTATTACTTGCACTCTCGTGCACAAAAAGTAATGGGTCCACCAAAAACCTTCCTATGGGATATCCGCAATAGAAACAAAATATTCATGTCCATACTATCCTCATTTTCCCCAGCAAAGAGAAAGGCAGTTCATGATCATATTACCTCTGGACTATGTCTCTCCACTATCCCCCACAGAGTCATATTTTACCGCGACGATATTACCTATGATGGGACTTATTTAAACTTATTACTTGCACTCTCGTGCGCAAAAAGTAATGGGTCCACAAAAAAATCCCCTAGCAGGATGTCTTTACCAAACCACAAGACCTATCACGTCCATACTATCTCTGATAGGGCTTGTTTCGAACTTATTATTTGCATTCAACGTAGGCAACAAATAATAGGACCACCAAAAGATCCCCCAGTGGGATGTCCTCAACAAACCAAAGTTCGCACAAACAATCATAAAGAAATAGAAGGTCCTTATATGATTGCAAATGGCACTTACAGATTAGCCAAGTCTAATGAAAAATTTGATAATGGCTATTATCAACTGCAAAATTCCCGAAGAAGTACTATACTCAATCTCCTTTTGCTTAATGGAGTATGATGAAGATCTTATTCTGGTGATATCATGCACAAAGGTTAGCTGGATCATATTCTATCAGATTTATATGACCTCTTAATGGATATGCTTAACTAATTTGTAAACCTATCATGTTCATATTACCTCTGATAGTATTTTGTACACAAATTTAGTTGAATTATATTCTATCAGGTTCATATTACCTCTGAATAGATTTACATTCAACAAAACCTTAATGAAAGTATGTCAAGTTAATGATACCTCTGATATCACTTTCATCTTAGCCTATCATATTCTAAAGTGATGGGCCCAAAAAGTCAGAAAATGTGTCTTTATTATCTCCGAGAAATTACAGGAGAAACAAGAAGGTACATCATTGGGAAGGAGCAATTAAATCCCTAATCTATTACACCAAAGCAGCAATCCTTTCATTTCTGGAGTTCAAAATAGTGATACGAGCCTATTCCAGTCGTACCTCGTCATCGCTCAAGCGAGATAGCTCGGACCGAGCATCAACAAAACTGGCATGAATGACACCAGCACGCGTCAAGTTCTGCTGAGCTATCTCCACTTGGCCCTTAAATACATCTCGAGCTGCTGATGTCTTAAGAAGCCTCTTCCTGGCCTGAGAGAGTTCAGCTTCCAAATCTCGAACCCTCGCTGCCTCTCCCTCAAATTTGGCCTGGTACTTAGTTAGCTGAGGAATACAATCCACCAAGACAGCCCGCTCTTGATCCATCTCCTGCTGCTGTTCTTGGATGGATTTGTTCAGAGTTTCCATTTGCTAGCAAACTCTGCAGTTAAGTTGTCATACTTAGCTTAAACTAAATCGTCAATGCTGCCCCGAGACAGTTGTAAATACTCGTTAATGGGTTATTCTAAACCATTAACTATTTGCTCTAGCGCATTCGCCCTTTCAGCGTCAATGAAGTTTCTAATCTGCGCTATAGTAAGATTGGAGGACATCTTCAGAACCTCGAAGCCTAGATTCTTTTTTAACACCATCGATATCAGCATTTTCAAAGTGATGTAGAAAATGCTTGTAAACTGCTCAACTAGCATGGCGAGATTCGAATGGACGCTGGGAGTGGATGCGATATCGGTTCCCCCTCCAGGAATGACTGTAGAGGGTGTCATCATAGTTGTCGCTTCAACAGATGGCATGACAAAAGTAGAGGCACCAACAACGGTCGAAGTTGCTGGCATGCCTGACGAAGGAGGCGCAGTCGAGACAATCGGCTCATCCTCCTCTGATATTATTTGGACTGGTACTGGTGGAACAACATCCGAGAATATTGCGAATGGAAGATCGACAGCGTCAAAGCTTGCTCCCTCAACGTCGGACACCGCCACTTCATATGTTTGGTTCGTAACAAAGTCAAAGGTTGCGTCAATTCTGCCCTCCCTGTAGATGTCTGCACCTGCAAAGAAGACAAGAGAAAGTTAATATCAAACTGATGTTAATTTTCCTAAAAGAGGCATAAAGACAATATTACCCTTGGCCGATGGTATATATGTCGCGTCCGCAGCCAGTACAGCTAAATTATTTCTTAATGATGCTAAGCGAGCTGTCATACCTGGATAAGAGGGTGCACCAACTGATACTGGCGGGTAGTCTTTTCAGTCTTCGCCAAGATCCACTCGAGGCTCATCGGGTGGAATCTCGCTGGATATACTTACAGACAAAGTGGGGGTTACTCCCATTATTGGTCTGGATAAAGGTATATGAAATCTTATTATTCTCGGCCTCGAAGGGGATCTCATAGCACTACCAGAAGCAGTAGTAGCAGCGGTCTCGAGCAAAGAATTGTCGACATTGTCAGCCGGAACTGTGGAGGTGCCCTATCTAATAGGCGAAGGACATCTAATCAAAGAATCATCCCCAACCGGGAAAACGACAAGCTCACTCTTTGGAGCCCCCTGGTGGAAGCCCTTTTCGGACCTCTGACAGTCTTCTTCTTGCGCGGGGAAGGCTCTTTCAGAGTTGAAGCCTTCCGTTTCTGGGGGATAACGAGAGGCTCAGCTGGCGGAGTTATTATGCCTCTCGGTATTGTCGTTAGGAACTCGTTTGCCCCGGCGGGATCCTCATTCTCGTCCGAGGAAACAGACGGAACCTCCTCTCTGGCAGTAGACCTATGGGAGGGCATCCTAAAACTTCCATGCACATCAAAATCATAATGGTAGGTATTTATGGATGCATAGAACTGCTCATAGGAGTGAAAGATGCGCAACTCCATAGAAAGAGAAGTCGCGGTTACAGCAAAAGTTGCACCAGTACAGCCCGTGATGAAGTATCGTCATCCCCTGGCTCCATCAATAAGTCCACCTTTGGACTTGAAGCTGGTAATGGCATTCCCCATATGTAGCTGATCGTACCCAAACTGCCTGGTGAACCGACTGGGCAAATAAGGCTCCAAGTAGCAGTGGTCATCACTTCTGTACAGCAAATAGAAAGGTCTAATACAGACCAACCAGTAGAAGGCTTCAGAAGAAAGAATGGTCCTCCCATGGCCCTCATCCTTAAGTTTCTTCCCCTGTTGATTGATATGTACGGGGACGATACAGAAGTTATTCCAGCTGTGGGCAACGTTTAACGCCCGCCGATAATCTGTGACGGTCGTCACGTTCCAAAAGGAATTCTTGTAATTCAACAAGAAGTTATTTCCTGAACCGCTGGCAGGACCGGGAGACATCACCCTGGGGTTGTGAAGAATCAACCATCCCATCAGGTATAGGAAAGGTAATTCCACTCGGAGAAGTCCTTCACGCTGCGTCTCATCTGCGAGCAGCCCATCAGTAAGGGCCCTTAGGCCTGCCTGTATTCTACATACCATAGCAGGAAGCAGGCCCAGTCTTTCTCTGAACACTAAACGTACTACAGGCCATAAGGTATTACGATGGATACGATCTGCAGACGCTATGCCAAGCACTACCCAGCGGCGAAGCCAGACGGAGAGGAAGCCAGCCAATTGAGCTTTCCTTGACAGAGGCTTGCGACAATGCCTCATATAACTGAAGGCTTTTATGCCTGCAGCATAACCCCCTATCTCCTCGTCAAAAATATAATCTGAAGCCCCTGCGTCTTCGATAAGGTCATCGACCGTGTTAGCATTCAGCATGTTCAGGAGGTTCAAGGGCCTATCTGGCTATCTACCACATTGTCTGGCTTAATATTTCTGGCCTGGTGGAAGAAGAGATAGGTTGCCCACTTGTTGATGTGAGCCAAATCAGTGGGCTTCTTATAGAAAGTGGTACAAGCAAGATAGTGGCATATCAGCTCGTGATATACTGCCACTGCACGAGGGTTTGTATCCCTCAACTCCCTGTTTGTAGGGACGTACTCCTCATAAGGAGTGTCCCCTATTGGCAGCCTTGAAATCTCTGCCATCTCATGAAGGGCTAAGCCCAACTCACCCAGCGGAGTGGCAAAAGTCCCATTGAGCAAGTTGTATCCCTCCATCAAGGCTAAAAACAAGTTAGGGTTGACAGGCAGCCCAACACTTGTGGCGCTCACAGCCGCAAACAAGCCAATACTTTCCAGCTCTGACTAGAAGTTCTTCAAGGCCCAGGCAGTTAAACTGGCCCATCGAAGATTCCTCGGGCTAAGTCATCTGCTGGTCCGAGGGTTGACCCTGGGGTACATTTCTCCCTGCCCCATAAAGTCATTGCAGAAGGTCGACATCTGAACCGGTTGGATCAGCAATGTATCCTCACTCGGGACACTACCCGGCAGTAATCCCCTAAAGGGCATAACTGGGCCTGTAGGTCTGCTCATAAAGGCTCCTTGGTTTAATCCTTTGTTATATAAGTTCTTCCCCGGACGGACGTGAAGATCGGGTGTCAGAACCCACAACATCTTCCTAGGATGTGTGGCGTGGAAGAACGCAGAGATGGGGTAATCCCTGGGCATCTTGGGCAGATATATCTCTGTGCCCTCAGCAGTGAACACCCAATCCTCCTTCTTGGGCTTGGTTTGGGATTGTTTGTCGATAACATCCCCAAACAAGAAGCCTGGCTTCTTATACTCTATCCCGTCTATGTATGTCAGGGGCTCCCCGCTGATCATACTCAGCAGCATGCGTTCTCCCTGAGACGCGATAAGGGTTCCCCTTTCTTCAGGATAATTGGCTCCAGAAATAGAAAATATCACATAGGGCAAGTCCTCCAAATAGTTTGAGCTCAATATCCCGGCAGCAGAGCCCATAATTTCAGCCAAAGGAGAAATCTGCAAGTCCACTACAAAATAAAAGAGAATAAGTCAATTTCTACACTAGACGCTACACACTTGCTTTTTACGCCAAAGATCATCTGTCTGAGCTTTTACACCAAGACTGCAAAAAATTTGAATCTTACGCAGGAAACTATTTTCCATTGCGTAAAACTCAAGGTTGGCAGTATCTAACAATCTGAGCTTTTAAGCTAGATTGACAAATTTTGAATTTTTTTACGCCGATATTCATATCCAGAGCGTAAAATTCAAAGTTTGTGGTAATCACCAAATTTTGACAGTCTGAGTTTTTACGCCAGACTGCAAAAATTTAGAGTTTTTACGCCGACACATTAGGAATGTGGGCGTAATAATAAAACCTCTCCGTACATCATCATCCTCAAAGAGGCTCTCTGTACGAAAGAGGACCTTGCGCGTGCACGTACAACGTGTGCGAAGGATTTTGTTTTCTCCTGAAGTCTCTACCAGTAATGTCCGGAGCACAACTCAAAGGTGGGGTGCTGCGTTCCGATCGTGGTTTGTTCAGCCTAATGGGAGTTGCTAGCTCTTAAGCAGCGACACGGAAGAGGAAGCGACCTTCATTCCCTTAGCATTGGTAGTCTGTTTAGGTGCCATGACGATTCTGAGTTCTCAAGAAAGAGACGAAGAAGAAGGGTTCTTGGAAAGCAAGTGTTTTGTGAAGACAGATAAAAGTTTTTCTCTCAGGACTTCGGACTATTTATAGAGTTTGGATAACTCTTCGAATCCCTAACCAAATCCGATATTTAATATTTTGTTATGATTTGGGACCACGTCAGCCTATCATTTAGGGAAGACGGACAGTCAGTGGATTCAGAATTTATGCACAGAGCATATCTATGATTTTACGCTAAGGAGCTTTTTACGCTCAAAGGCTACAAATCTACGATTTTACGCTCAGAAGCTATAAGTCTATGGTTTTACGCCCAGATACTTTTATGCTCATTAGCTTTTACGAACCTACGACTTTACGCTCAGAGGCTACAAATCTATGATTTCACGCTCAGAAGTTTTTTTACGCTCAGAGGCTACAAATCTACGATTCAATGCTCGAAAGCTACAGACAACCAATTGCAAGGGATTACGTAGAAGATGCTCCTTTTTGGCTACAAAATATTCTAAGTACCCGACATATACAGATTTTAGAATTGAAGATGACTCTTCTTCTTGGGTCATTTGGAAGTTCATCCAAAGTCCAGTATTCTGACTTTACAAAAGTTCAAGTATGGCTTGGTCGACAGAAATTTCTCGCCTTGTTCAATCGATTTTCGGGAAAACCATTCATAAAGACGATGATCTGAACAAGAATTTTTCACATCAGAGAAGTGACAGTTAAGAACTCTACCCAACTCCTCGTCCAAAAATAGCATGACAGTTTGGATCTTCAACTTAAATGCTATGGAGTTTCTACGCGTCTTCTGTTACGCGTAAAAGATGAGATGAGATCATATATTATTTTATCAGAGTCGGTGTAAAATTATTCAGACATATCGAAGTTGCACAGTATTCAGACTTCCTCACAGCAAATATGGCAAATCATCAGATGCGTAAAAGAAGACAATTTTATTAATCATGATTACATATGATGGAAATCCAGTCTACAAAGGGTTTTTCATCTACATGATTACATATGATAAAAATCCTTTTTCTACAAAGGGTTTCTCATCTTCATTTAAGATCACACCAAGAATCTGCTATGCCAGGTTCTCATATTGGTGTAAATCTTTGTCCCATCTTCGACAGCAGTTAATCGGCTTCCGTGACCGATTAACAACTAAATGATTAATGGCAGGAGGATACAGAACTGGGCCTGTCTAAATTATTTCAGAGCCCGTCCTCCATACGCCATGACAGGCATGCCATAGAATTGTATTAGGGGTTCAGACCCGCCACAATACTGAAAGACAGGGCCAAACTGTCTATCCTCGTCCAGCGCCATAATGGGAAAAAATACAGCTTACAAGCTGTGTGGTCTAATATAATCCTTCCTCTCTCTAGGATGAATCGCCTTATAAAATTGCTGATTATCCCGAGCAAAGGAAGCTATGATATCCTTCCATGATCCATCGTTGCAGAGGACATTTGCTCGAAGATGCCTCTTTTTATGGCTCCTTACATGCTGGAAGAACATGATCTTCTTCTTCCGCAAGTCAACCCGACGAAGCTCGGGAACCATCTCTCTCTTTGAGGTGAAGAAAGTGTGGAAAAAATTGGTTACCTCATCCGCCGTTATATAGGCAGAGGAGAACGTACCGAATCCCAACAAACTCCTAAAAATTTGTCGAGAAATCAGCCTCGAGGCACGAGTCAAACTTGACTGTTTCATGCTTCATTCAAAGTGTTTCAAATTACGAGGAATTTGAAAACTTTGAAGGGGGCTTGTAGAAGCAAAAAAAATACGCTGGGGAATTATACGTATAAAATACTCAACATGTAGGAAGCCCGCGTAAAACAGAGCTCCAGTACTGGGTGGCATAAAATATAACTTCAGAGCCATTGGCGTACAGCAGAGCTTCAACGCTAGTTCAGCATAAAACATAGCTCCGGAATAACCCGCGTAATACAGTATTTCCAGACTGCTTCGGCGTAAAAAGGTTGCTACATCGCCATTTCAGCGTATAACCTATCTGCTTTTAATGCAGCGGGAATTTGTACGAGGATCTCTTCGTATTCCTTGAATGAACCTATCAGTTGAAGCAGTGAACCTGACTCCTGACAAAGAGTACTGCACGACAATCGAGAGGACGACTGTTATGATGATTCTGCATAGAGCCCCAGACTATCGTTTAGTGACACAATCCTTGATATAAGACGTTATTTATGCATCCAAGGGATACGCTGCCTGTTTTACATAGGCAGAGATAAGCTTTTACGCTCAGAAAGAGACGAAACCAACTGCCACATCAAAAACTGTTCTTCGTACAGAACTCGAGGCACGTCTCTACAGTTAATGCGCGAGATGGGGGCAGATTTTTGCATTTAATGCACGAGATTTGGTTCTACTTTCAAAGACTGGGTGAGCTATAATTAGGGCTAATACGTCCATATCACCATCCCCGTACATTACGCCAACCAGGCTATTTTCAGCTATAGGAGCACGCCATATGCTCTCTCCTTGAAATACGCCGACTCGGACTATATTTGCAAAGCATCAAGATTTACACAAAACTTGGCTTCTACGCCAACCTGACAACCACTTGGCTTCTACGCCAACTTGACAGCTATTTGGCTTCTACGCCAACATGACAGCTATTTGGCTTCTATGCCAACATGAGAGCTATTTAGCTTCTACGCCAACATGACAGCTATTTGGCTTTTACGCCAACATGATGGATATTTGGCTTCTACGCCAATATGATAGCTAGTTGGCTTTTACGCTATCAGAACAGCTATTTGGCTTTTACGCCAATGGGACAATTATTTGGCTTTTATGCCAACCATCTATACGCGAGGAGCAGTTATCTACGTGGCTTGCATGCCGCAATCTTCGATGAGCGATTATACGCATTATCTCATAATGGGACACGAATCACACGCCAATTCAAAAGATCATTCATACGTGGGTAGCAGTTATTATAACTGCCACGTAAAAGGTGTAGCTCCCTCCACTGTTCAATTTCTATGCCGACTCTAGCTTAACTCTATAAATAGAGACCTCCATCTACGGAGGTCCAGGGTCGAGAGGTCCGATCGGAGAGAGGAGAATAACAGAGGTCAATGTCAAGAAAGCACCTGTAGAGAGCTTTGGCAACGAGATTTCAATCCCTCCTACAGTCTTTGAAGCTTCTTTTTCGTCTTCTACAGCACTTCTTCATCATCGTGTGGTCCAAGGGACAAAGTCATCGACCGCAGATCAGACTCCTATAGCAATATTTCCCCAGAATCAAACTTTTGTACTTAACATTCTCGTATAGGATTAATTGTACTTCTTTTTCTTGTTTGTAAACCAAAGAAAGGGTTTCTTATAAACCTAGTTTTAATTTCTTTCGTTTATTATCAAACAAGTATCAGAATCTCCCTAATTGGGCACCAATTATTATGTAGAATTAATACAAGTCATATGAACCTAGTTTTTGATCCTATGGGTAGCCCTAAGCCAAGGAAGGATTCTTAATGGTTAAATGCATAAATTAGCATCTAAATTAAGGAATGGATTCTGAATTTACCTATTGGGAGATGTATTCCCAATAAAATACTCAATGAACACAATTAGAACACAATCTCCTTATTAATTTCTCTTCCTTTAAATGCTCCTTGCAATCCAAGCTCCAATGCTTCTTAGATGATAAAATTGAGAGAAAATGAGAGTGAGTTTAGTTTAATTTTGTAGAGGGAAGAGTCAATTTAGGGAAGAACATAATTGGGGATCTCCAATAAAATAAACTAATGAGACCCTCTTAAGTGGCCGGCCTATTTTTTCTCCCTTTCCAAGCAATGTATAATACCCATGGTAGTTCTACTAGCTAGTCATGAGATTTAATTAGGTAGGGCTATATTAGGAAACTTCTAATTCTATATGAACTAATCTAATCTCCTTAATTAATTAAGAGAATGGGTCTAATGGGCCTAGTCTAATGTTGGGCTCAATGTGTCATAACAAATTAATGGGTCCACTAATGACAAGTAGAAATAAAATAGGCTAGCCCACTAGTAAATAATAAATAGCACAACATATGTGAAGTAATTAGTAGCATAATATATAAATATTTAATCACTAAGTAATAAATATGTTGAATGACAAGAATACCCTAATCTATAAATGTGGTAGTGACAAGTCTACCCTCCTTAGAAAAAAATTTCCTAGAAATTTAAGAAAAGAACAACCACTACAATAAGCAATCACAGCAAGCAAGAAAGAATGATATCTCATAGCTCAAAAAGACAAGTCTTCTCTCCCAAGAGTGATGCCTCCATACGAAGCGTACCAAGGGAATCATATGGTTTTACAGTACCTTCTCCCTGTGATCCAGAATCTCTACTGGCAACTCTGGATAGATGAGGTCAGGCCCACCTTGATCTTTAAGTGATCTAATATATGACTAGGGTCTGCCATGTATCGTCTCAGCTGCGACACATGGAACACATCATGCACTTCCTCCAGTGCAGGCGGCAAGTCTAGTCTATAGGCTACTGCACCGACCATGCATGAACACCAAAGGGTCCGATTTACCATGGACTAAGCTTTCTGCCCCCACCAAAATGAATCATGCCCCATGTCGTAGAAATCTATAAGGATACCAGATTGCCAACCTAGAACAAAATACAACATTAACACTTAACCTAAACTAAACAATCACAAACAAAATCTATACCTCAAACTCCAAAATTCTTTTGTAGTTGTCGGCCCAATACCGTTGTCTGTCCTGCGCCATCCGAAGTCTATCTCTAATAAGCTTTACCTTCTCAGTTGCATGCACAATCATCTTTGGTCCCAACAAGGCTCTCTTACTAATATCATCAAAAGATAAAGGGGTACGACATCTCCGTCCTTATAAAGCCTCGAATGGTGATATCTTGATACTGGCCTGGTACTTGTTGTTGTAAGCAAATTCTACAAGGTGAAAATGATCATCCCAAGAGCCTATAAAATTCAAAAAACAAGTGCGAAGCATATCCTCGAGAGTCTGAATAGTCCTCTCCGACTGTCCATCTGTCTAGGGGTGATATATGATACGAAACTTGAGCTGGGTGTCCAAGCTAGCCTGCAAACTCCTCCAAAAGTGGGATATGAAGCGACTGTTTTGATTTGAGATAATGCTCATAGAAAATTCATGCAATCTGATAATCTGTCGCACATACATCTTTGCTAGCTTCTCCGTAGACGTACCTACTTTAAATAGCAAGAAGTGAGCCGATTTGGTCAACCTGTCTACGATGACCCAAATTATGTCTTTCTCTCTGGGAGAATACGGACGCCCCAAAATAAAATCTATGGTAAAATGCTTCCACTTCCACTAGGGAATGGGCAAAGGCAGAAGTAACCCTCCTGGCCTCTACCTCTTTGCCTTTACCTGCTGGCACACAAAATATCTAGATACGAAGTATGCCACTTCCTGCTTTATGCCATACCACCATACCTGCTCCCTTAGATCTCTATACATCATGTTGGCACCAAGATGTATAAAGTACTATAATTGATGTACCTCCTGAAGAACCACTTCGTACAACATCCCACATAGCACACACCTGGTACTGTGCCGCAATGATCCATCCTCAACAATAGTGAAGTCCTCAGATAATCCTATACAAACTTGTGCTTTGATGCTCTTTAGAGACTTATCAGCATACTACATAGCTTGAATCCTTTCCATTATCTCTGACTGTCTCTGTAAAACCTATATTTGTATCTCGACACTAGGTACCAGCACCTCAATACCCTAGCTCTCAAGATCGGCCAATAAATGTCTGTCCGTAGTCAAGTACATAGTCACTGGATACCTTCTCAAGGCGCCAGCGACTACATTAGCCTTTCCTAGATAGTACTACAATGATATATCAAAATCTTTCATCAACTCCAACAATCGTCGTTGTCTAATGTTTAGCTCTTTCTGGGTAAATACGTACTTCAAGCTCTTGTGGTCTGTGAAAATTTTTACACGCTCTGCGTTTAAATAGTATTTTCACAGCATTAGAGCAAAAATGACTACTACCAACTCCAAATTGTGGATAGGATAATTCTTTTCATGAGGGCATAATTGTCTAGAAGCATAGACAATCATCTTCCTGTTCTGCCGTAAGGCACAACACAAACCCTTCCCTGAAGTATCACTATAAATAGTGAATCCACCCAATCCAGATGGCAACGTCAATACTGGAGCTGTCATTAACCTCTTCTTCAGCTCCTCAAAAGCGGTCTGAGTCTCCTCTATCAAGACAAACTCCACATCCTTCCTGGTCAGCCTAGTCATCGGCTCTACAATCTTATAGAAGTCCTGTACAAAACTTCGGTAATAACCTGCTAGCCCAAGAAAACTCATGATTTCTGCTACTGAACTAGAGTAGCCCATGACTCTACTACTAAAATCTTCTTCGGGTCCACTGAGATCCCATCATTTGTAATCACATGCCCAAGAAATTCAACCTTGTCAAGGAAGAACTCACACCTCAAAAACTTGCCATAAAGCTTCTTCTTCCTGAGAGTTTCTAGAACTATCCTCAGATGCTTCTTATGCACCTCTGGGTCTATGAATACACTAGAATATCTTTAATAAATACCACTACAAACTTATCAAGATACTGGTGGAAAATCTTGTTTATCAGATTCATTAATACCTTCGGGGCATTGGATAACCCAAACTTTATCACCATGAACTCAAACTGGCCATACCGAGTCCAAAAAGCTGTCTTCGAAATATCCTCCTTCTTCACTTTTACCTGGTAGTAGCCTGACCTCAAGTCTATCTTTGAAAATACTTTCGCTCCACTAAACTGATCGAAGAGATCATCTATCCTCGGCAGCAGTTTTTTTTTATAGTAAGGTTGTTAAAAGTCCTGTAGTCGATACACAAGCGTACCGACCCATCTTTTTTGGTACAAACAATACCAGAACACCCCTTGGTGATTAACTGGAATAAATGAAGCCTTTGTCTTGTAACTCATCCATCTTCTTCTTTAACTCTACCAATTCACTGTTGTTGACTCTATAGACATGCTGAGATATCGGCTATGTGCCTGGAACCAAATCTATAGAGAACTAAACATCTCGGTCTGACGGCAAATCTAGTGACTCCTCCGAAAGAACATCTATGAACTCTGCTATCAATGAATGTGGCAACTCCTTCTCTTCCAACATGGCTCCAAAGATGACATCCTTACTCTGCTCCGCTGCTCCTCTGGCAATCTCAAATTCTGGCTCTTCTAGCGATTGAAATAAAACTCTTCCTCTACGATAATCTATACTAGCATTGTGCCTACTCAACTAATCAATCCCGAGTACAATATTGTAGCTCGAAAGTGGTATTACTAGTAAGCACACGCTCAACTCTTAGCCTCCCAGTACAAGTCTTTGATCCTTACAAATATCACTGACCAGGATATTGCCACCCCCGGTCATGATCTTGTAAGTTCTAGCCAAAGTTTTAGACTTTAAACAATGCTTAAGAGCAAAAGATACATATAAAAAAGAATAGGAAGCACAGGAATCAAATAAAGCATAAGCTAAAAAAGAATCAAGGAGAACTAAACCTGATATCACATCAACGACTGGCGCCTCCTCCTCAACTGTCATGGTAAAAGTTTGCCCTTGCAGTGCACCTCTCTGTTGCTGCTGGTGCTCGACAAATGCTACTTCTTAGTCGATAAAAAAGGTCCCCTCTACTGTCCCGCCGGTGGCCTCGTTAGTTCTCTCTGTGCCGGTACTGCTCCCTAGCCAGCTCGAACTGGAGCCACTAGACACTCCCTCCAATGGTGGCTTGGCTCTTCACAATAGAGGCACACTCTAAGGCTCTTCCTGTAAACCTTTCCTGTATGTCCAATCTTTCCACAATGAGTACACTACGGGGCCAGTTGTGTCGATCTCGAGGACTGGTGCGCCTGTTGTATTAGTACTCGATATGGTGCATAAAACTGTTGTCTCTGTTGCTGGAAGGACCTCTTCTGTTGGAAGTAGGGTCGTTTGGCTGGACTCGTACTATTGCTAGCTCCACTTGAAGTGTCTCTCATTCTCTTGGATTTGAGCTCCAAGTTATCGTCAGCCCTCTATGCATCCATTAGGATATCCTCAAATATCGTGGCACGGTGTTCTCTAGTGAGAGATTTGATCTACCTAATCAAATCCTTTTAAAACTTTCTGGCCTTTCCTTGAGGATTTTTTCCCTCTATAAATTTACCCTATCTGTAGGCGTACTCGTCCACCATCATGCTCCCCTGGACAAGGTCTAGGAACTGGCTCTCTTGGGCACTCAGAGCCACATCCGATAAGAACTTCTCATTGAAAAGATCTTTAAAATCTTCCCAAGTCAGTCCTGGCACCATGATCCTCGGGTCCGTACAAAACTATCCAAGTGCAATATCAAATATCTGGCTGCCCACTGCCTCTACCTATAGACCCTCTGGAATTTGTGCTAGCCTCAGGGCCCTCTCTACGTCCTCGATCCAATTGTCGATGTACAAGATTCCTTTGATGCACCTGAAGTCCTTGGGTCCTATCATCTTGAAATAAATGATGGTACCCAGGCTCGGTAAGTGTGGAACGGGATAAGGTCGTACGACATGTGGCTGAACAAGTACTACCTTCTCCATAGTAGCTAGTGCTAACTGGTGAGCACTCTTGATGCCCTAACGTCGATCGTTCGTCTACTTCTACTGCGCTGCCCTCATCTCCTGGAATATAGCAAACATCTTTGTCCCATCTGCTGGCATGGGTGGTAGTGGTGGAAGATCCTTCGCAACTTCTAGAATAGCCCTCAGAACTGGTGGTGGAGCACCCCCAAAAGCTGCTGCTAAAATCCCTACCTGGATTGGTGAGACGATCCTATGAGCATAAAAAGGGGAACATTAGCTTCTCTCTCAGAGGTTACGAAATAACTAACCTCGCCAAAATTACTATATAGCACTGCGATCGGGTCTTCGGCGGCATCCTGAAGATAGATTCATAATAAAAGAATTAATATTGTGCAAGATACGATAGCATTAAGGAAGGACAATAATAATTCAAAGAAAGCAATTATTTTGAATGATAAAGATAGCAAAATTAATAGGTTAGAATATTTTCTAGTTGTGATTGAGTATCCTCTTATCCTATATCCTAGTCCTATATCCTATAGCATGCCTAGATTAATACTCTAATTCTGAGTTCTACTACTTCGACCTATATGGGCCACCATAAAAATATGTCACGACCCGCACCCAGTGTAATACGTGGGTATGGCCAGCCTACGCCGCAACATCGATGGTAGAACGCTGTCTAGGTCAACAATACTATCTAAATATCTCACACAATATATATAATGTATCTGTCAAGATATCTCAACTCCCAAATTAAGGACAATATGATAATATCCTAATGGTAAACAATGCTCAATCACATTAATGGAATTGAAGGAAAGAAATAAAATCATAATACATCACAAGTCCAAGTCTAAACTCAACACAATATCTCAAATAATAATATATGCCAAAATTATCTAACTGACATATACAATATCATAAATGAACTAACTAAGTCTCATCGACTACTGGTACTATCTCGACAGGCTCCACGGGTGCTAACTCAACTGGCTCGCCATCCTGTGGGCCGTAGTGCGTAGGACATCAGTCCTCTAATGAATCATCTAAAATATATATCCTGTCAGGATTGGAGTAAAGTACAACCCAATATCAGTTCCAATAATTGACAAAAACTATGAAACATCAATAGCAATAAAAATAAATAATAAAAATAACTGAACTAGCAAATATTACGAGAAAGAGTATCATGGTAGATAATGGCAATAAACTGAGAATAATATGGTGAATAAATATAATGAACTAGAATAACATAAACAATATAACAAATGTGCCTTAAAATATTAGCAAGATAATGTGATCGGCTTGGGCCTAACACGGGCTATATATAAAAGTTGAGCTAGCATGATCACGCGTGAGTTGCATGATCTGTTAGCCATCACAATCTACACTAAATCATGGGCTATAAGGTATGATCACATATCCACTAATACGTTCCCAACCACCGACTAGTAAATGGATCAAATCAGACATGTTATAATACGTATATCATACTACACGATCAATAATATCATGTACTATGATTACGGTCTAAATAATCACTAATGTATTACGGTAACTATAAGATGTAGGTATACCAATCTATGTAACCATCGTGTCAGGAATCAAACATCTTAATACTAAATACATAAAACATAGAGGATATTAAATAAGAAAACTATCAGAGAATGTATTCGCCTGTAGCCCTGAGCAACAAGTATGATTCGGTATCTGAGCTGGTGTCACACACACCTAAATATGAATGGTACATCAATTGGGAGTAAAAAGTGATAAAAGGGCTAAAATTAATTAAATATACTTTCTAGGCCATTTCTAGGTCATGCTAGTCAAACTAGTTTTTCTTGATTTATAGGCCCATACCTATGTTCTAGGTTGATTACTAGGGTAATATCTAAGTCATACCAACTAATATAATCAAGACTAGCTAATATCATGAAATATACTAGCTATTAAGGTAATACTAGTTAATTAACTAATATCAAATATTTTATACTTAACTGATACCTTCACTAATCTCCAACTTAGATATCTAGTTACTACTAGCATCCCAATCTTACCTTAGCTATACACCCAACTACACATCTAACCAAGTCAGTACCAGTTGTGCACTAAACCTAAGCCAAAGTGACAGTATGTTGCTACAGGGAACCAAATCCCCCTTGATCCAATTCCTTACTCATAAGCTAACTCATAACTCCAACACTTTACTAACTGAACACAGTCCAACTCCAATTGGCATACACACACATGAATTTCTTATTGTCACTTACACTGCATATCCTCCTAGTTGATACTCTTTAGAGTATCACACTCCATCCCAAATACCTGAGCTTGATACTCCACTAGTTTACTGATGCACACCGACTGACCAAATCCCCTGCCCAGAGTTCAGTTATTGCTGACTGATACACTCCTCCAACCTCACTACTTTGCAAAATTACTCCCTCTTTCCTACTGCTACTACTCGACTCCTAAATACTACATACATGTACTGGCACACTCGGTTACACGAGTCTCTCACATACCTGAGCCACAACACAACTGGCTGAACCCAATGCTCAAAATACCCTTGAACCCTTATTACTGATACTGCTAACTCTAGGACTCTACAATGCAACTATTATTATCACCTCACACAACCGAGTATGACCCACACTCAAGTATGACCTGCACCTAATTACCTATCTGTGCACAAGACCTCACAGGCCAAAAGGAAAAGAGCTCTTAGCTCTGCCACTGTTACTTAAGTACCATACACACAAATACCTATAATTATGCAATATTATGACACATTTATCCATAACACTTGTATATACCTGGTGCACAAATCCGGGGTTGTAGCTGCTCTAACCCAAATCTACCCTTAAACTGACTGATACCACATCAAGTTGCAGCTGCTACTACCTCATTGCCCCAAACACAACATACTAGCTGCTGTGAGCATCTCTGCATCAATGCCACTAAACACCAATAACAACAACAACAACCTAAGCATATTGCTCTTATTGTTACAGACTAACCTGACCCCTTACAGTCTTCACTTAACCTATGCATCAATAAATCTCAGTTCAACCACTGTCATCACAACACAGGTAGAAGAGACACACCCTCTCATATCTATATACACACACAATCACAATAGGAAATATATATTTATAAGTATAGTTATATAGATACTAATGTATCTATTTATATAAATATACAATTATAATTAGTGCACCAAGTCCATACTAAAGCATTGCATAAAATACTTGGCATGCAATTTATGATACTTTATGATACGTAACCAAATAAAATGACAAAATCCCAAATTCTCCCCTAATACTCATAATACAAGTCAATTACATATTAATTCAACTAATATAACTAGTTACAAGAGAATTAACACAAATTACCTAAAATTAGCTTTGTATAACACCGTATCACAAAATACTATAAAATTCTCTACTCGTGTCCAATTGTTGACACATACCAAGTCTCATAGCATCAATATAAGCCTAATTAGATCTAATTGGTCTCATGACACATACTTGATGTTTCAATCTCAGAATTCTTCCTAATTGGGCACAAATTACCATGTACAATTCATAACACAAGCTATATAAACCTAGTTCTTGATCCTATTACAAGAAAGGATTTTAATGGTTAATGCATTTAGAACACAATTAGAACACAATGGACACAATTAGAACACAATTAAGGAATAAATTCAGAATTTACCTATTAGGAGATCGATTTCCAATAAAATACTCAATGGACACAATTAGAACACAATCTTCCTGTCAATTCCCCTTCCTTCAAGAGTTCCTTGCAATCCAAGCTCCAATACTTCTTATATGATGAAATTAAGAGGGAATAAGAGTGAATTGGGTTAAATTTAGCTTAGGGATGAGTCAATTTGGGGAATAGCACAATTGGGAATCTCTAATGAAATAAACTAATGAGAGAGAGAGAGAGACTTTTAAGTGGTCGTCCCCCTCTTTCCCCCTTTCCAAGCATTGTACAATGTCCATGGTACCCCTACTAGCTAGTAATGAGGTTTAATTTGGGAGGGCAATATTAGGAAGCTTCTAATTCTACATGAACTAATTTAATCTTCTTAATTAATTAAGAAAATTGATCTAATGGGCCAAGTCCAATATTGGGCTCAATGTGTCATGATAAACTAATGGGTCTACTAATGACAAGTCCAAATAAAATAGGCTTGCCCACTAAAAAATAATAAATAGCATAACACATAATAAATAATTAGTAGCACAATAAACAAAAATGTAATCACTAAGTAATAAATATGTTGAATGACAAGAATACCATCATTTATAAATATGGTAGTGACAACTTCCTTCTTCCTTCTTTCCTTCAAGTTCCCTCTAACCAATCTTAGCCCTAGGAAGAAGTCATTATAATTTGGACCATGAGAGGTAGAGGCTAGGAGCCACCCAAGGCAAGTACATCATGCTCAATGGTGAAGCCTTAATTTTCTAATTTAGATATATGCATGCTGTTAGGAAAATGTATTTGATAAAAATAATTCTCATTGAGTTGCTAATCATATTTAGTTCTTAGAGTTTTAGATTTTGATTAATATATTTGAGTAGATCTAGATTTCAAGTTTTGGGTTTTATGGCTTCTATGAGTTTTTCGTAGTTTTGATCTATTAAAACTTGTTGTTTCCAAAAACTAGTTGTTCTATGTGATTTAGCTTTTCATTTTGAGCAATTTGGCTTTTGAATCACTTAATTCGGAGTTAAAATGAAGTTTTGGACTAGAACAAGTTTTCAAATTTTTTTCGTCACTTTGGGAAAAAGAACAAAATTTTTAACAAAAACTGCACTAGATACAGTTTTCAGCCAAAAATTTTGCTAGATACCGTTTTCAGTCAAAACTGTGCCAGACCCATTTTTAGTCAAAACTGCTTCAGACTCATTTTCAATCAAAACTGCGCCAGACTCATTTTAACAAAAACTACGCCAGATCCACTTTTTAGCAAAAAGTGCGCTAGATCCACTTTTTAGCCAAAATGCGTCAGATCCATTTCTAGCCAAAAATACGCATATGAGTCATTATAGCCTGTTCTTAGCCATGTTATGGATTTGATCTCATGTTATTGATTTATGCTACAATTTTTATAATTCTTGATTTTGTGTGCCAACCTTGAGTATTATATAGTTGGATGTTGTGCTCTTACAATTTAACACATGTTCTAACCCATAAGACACCCAAAAAATTGTTGTATATGATAAACCTATTGTATTTGGCATCGGGTAATCGAGTGTGAGTATTCTCTAATGTATCGCGTATCACGAATAGGACAACTCGTGAAAAGCTCGTACTCGTGACTTGTCATTTTAGGAAAGTTCGCAAGTGTCCACGACTCTAGAACTTGAAATAATTTAGTATTGATTAAACAAAATAAGATTTACCTAGATAATTAGGAGGTAAGAATATTATGCTACCGGCTACCCCGATCTCTAATGGCCCATGCAACATGGAATAACTATGTTAAGCAACGGCTCTATGACTGCCCCTATTTACGTGTGCTGCGGTACTACAAGTTATTATTGAGCCGTGGTTCATAATATATGTAGTTCAGTATATGCATTCAAATATATGTTCTAGATTTGTTTCAGTTTTAGTTTATGTTACAAGGTAATTTACATATAAGTTTATCTTTACAAAACTAGTTTTATTTACAAAACCTCTTTATGTTTATAAAACCAAATCGCATTTACAAAATTCATTTATATCTTCAAAAACCAGTTTATGTCTACGTTATATTGTGTTATTGTCACTACCACATTCCGAAAACAGGGGTATTTTCGATTTTTTTCAATATTTAATATTATGTTATTTATAATTAATTGATTGCATGATAGTGTATTTGATTTAAATAATTTTGTGCGATGTGTGATTAAATATATAATTATATGCAGTGTTAATTATTTTATTTTAGCTAGCAGACTAGACCTAGTAGCCAGTAGTTGAGTACCTATCAGAATTTATGGAATTTTGAGGGTAATTGTTTTATTTTAGAATTTATTTATTGGAGGTGTAATTAATTACTGTATTTTATTTAATATTTTTGCGCTTTGCCTTTGCTTCGATATTTGGAGCACTATCCAGACTTTTGTCTTCCAACAAATTTTACCATCTTGTCCTAGACATGCCCGCCTTCAAATCTGCTATTTTTGCAACTCATAATTGTGCTCTCTGTACATTGTTTCTAGCCGCACAAAAATCGTCGCGGACGTTTATTCTAAAATCCCTATTTTTGTATCGTTGTGCGTTCCAATCAAAAATTGGAGGCCATCTTGACCTATTTTTCGTGCGACCCAAATTAGGGTAATATCCTGTTCCGAGTCTTCTTCGATATTGGTATTGATGACTTGATCTGATTTTGACCCCATGTACTCCTAATTAATTGTTGAACACAACTTGCATTTATTTTTATTTAAATTGAGGATATTAATTAAACCAATTCTAAAATCCCAATTTAATTCCAGTGCCCTATTATTTGAGCCCACACCAAACTTACAGCGCCCCCTGACCCTACAAAACAACGGACACCGAATCGCCCGCCAAATTTTTGTCATTTTATGTGTTTGTGCAATTTCCCAAATTTAAGGGGGTTAAATTGCAAATTGGCATTTTGTGCCAACACCCAATCATTTTTAAACCAATGAGGGAGCCTATTAATTTTTAATTAGAAACCCTCATCCCTACATGAATTATTTTTCCTTCATGAAATCCTGGCCACCCATTCATGGGATGCAATCACCACCCTCCATCACACCCTCTCTCATCCTATTTAATGACATGTCCCATCCTAAACCCTAATCCCTAGGCAACCTAGAAAGCCCCACCTCTCTCCTACGTTGGAAATTTTCTCCTTGCTTCTTCTCTTTTTCTTTTCTCCTTCTTCCTTTCTTCTTCCCTTTCCTTCTTCTTCTTCTTCTTCTTTAATTAGTTTTTGAATTTAAACTAGAAAGAAGAGAGGGAAAACCATCACCACCCCATATACTGTTCACCTCCAGCCCGGCGGCCGAGCATCCTCCCTCCGATCTCCTCCTGGCTGAACTCCGGCAGCATCAGCCGGTCGAGCACCCGCTGCTTCCCCCTCTGCGGTGCACCCGGCGGCCGACTCAGGCGGCTCGGTTTTACCCTGCTGCTCGTGCTCTCCCCATCCCCCTCCTAACCGTTCAGCCCGGCGGCCCGCGGCTGCTCCTCCCCTCCCTCTGCCGACAACCCCGACGGCCATCCGGCGGCTGCTGCCTCTCCATCCATCTCCCATCCATCCTGCAGTCCGCTGCTCCCCGCGCTCGGCGATGCTGCCAAACTCCGGCGAGCCCAGCGGTCATCTCGAGCCCGGCCGAGCCCAACTCCGGCGGCCGGCGAGCCTCCCTGCAACCACTGTAAGTCTTCATCCCTCTTTATATATATATGTATATATATATATATATATATATGTATATATATATATATATATATGTATATATGTATGTATATAATATATAACTTGTAATATATGTATTAGTATATATCTATGTATAGTGTATGAATGAATATATATATATGTATTAGTATATATTTAAATTGTATAAAATTAAATTAGTGTATATAAATGTATAAGTATATATTTAATTTGTATATGTATATTATGCATTTTATATATATACCTTGTATATTTTTGATATAATTAGTACATGTAGATGTATATATCTATTGTTTAATAATTAATTTTATATAGGTATGTATGTAATTTTAATTATGCATATGCATGGGTATATTATTATTTTTATTAAATTGTATAATCCAGTACGTATTTAATTACTGTTTCAAAATTCATGAAATGAATAGCATTTATTTAATTAATATTAAAATACATAATGTATAGTATATATATATTTTGTATTAGTATATAAATGTATTATTGAAATTCTATTGTATACTTAATATTGTAGATATATAATGTATGTATGTATGTATGTATATATTAACATGTAATTATGTAATTATGTAATTATATAATTATGTAATTATGTAATTAAATTAATGTATACATGTTTATGTATGGTATATATATATATATACATTGGGTTATTTTTATAATATCTATTAAATAAAAAGTATATGCTAGTATAAATTTACTTTGGTGTATTAGTGTTAGTATATGTAAATGATAATGTTGACTATATATATATGTATTCTAAAATGTATTTTTGCATATATGTGAGTATACACTAGTATAAATCAAATATGTAATTTTAAAAGGAATATATATGTATATATATTGTAAATACATTTAAATTGGTGCATGTATAAAATATTGTAAGTATAAATTATTATGTTTATATATACATACAAGAATCATTTATTTTTAAGTATATAGTTATATATATAACTATTATTGATATTGGTGGAAATTATATGTAATTAATTAATAAGATGTTTATTTAAATATGTAGTCCTACTAGATGACCCTAGTTGACTAGTGCCCTGTCTGACATGGCCCTGAGGCCAGTGTCTATAGACTGTGTGTTAGCGTAGCATCTGATGCAAATGTGGTTTGTTTGTGATATATTTTTAGGACTGTTGGTTCCTCCAGACAATACTCTGGGACAGGACATTGACATTACCAGCTAAGGACCCAAGGCGAGTACATTCTCTGATTAGTTTCTAATTTATGATATCTCCTATGTTTACTGTATCTAGTGTAAATATCCATGTCTTGACACGTTGGTTACACGGATTGGTATATACGAATCTCGTCATGAGATGTTATTCCTTATTCATGGTGTAGCTTGTACAAGACTTGTTTTCCTTGTTATCTTGTGCATGTACAGACACTGATTTCCGGGGAGATTTGCTACCTTTCTAGGGAATCCCATGCCATAGCGTACCATGATTGGATCTACTATACCAGTCGGGGGTGGGGAGTATTTTAGTGTAGATATGTGATCATACCCAACTTTCCATGCATCATAGCTCACCCCACATCTCACGTCGGGTGCGGCCTGACCATCTCAGTGCCTCATAGCTGTTACGTGTGATTAGCCTGACCTCTACATGCATCATAGCTAACCAACGGTTAGCCTGACCTTCGTGAATCATAGCTAATCACATGTAACCAGCCTGATCAAGTTCCCAAGCCGATCACATGTTAAAGCTAGTACTCACACACTTAGTCATAGGTTTCTTGCTCATGGACATATTATTTCTTTTCCTGCAGTTACTTACAGTATTTTTCCAGTATTTCTTCATTGTACATTTCTCGTACCTGTACATGCATCTGGTATATTTCCATCTAGAACTGCTAAATAGTTTATGTCATTTATATAGAACTGCTATTTAGAGATGTACTTTGCTCCTTCCTGACTGGAAACATTTTTCCAGACTGTGACCTTAGTAGACTGGGTTCTGACATACTTGGGGATTGGAAGTTAATGATTGCAGGTATGATTATTTTGTCATTAGACTTGTGTTGTATTCTTTTGTTTCTTCAAATTCCTATCGTGCTGTAGTTATGATTGAGTATGTTGTTAATATTTTCATAGTGTTATCCGAGTCTCCTTATGGAGTTGGATACTAGCGTGAGATTTTATAGATAGTACTTGACCTAGACAGCGTTCTACCACCGATGCTGCGGCGTAGGCTGGACGTACCCACGCATTCGTGCCCCTAAACCGGGTGCGGGTCGTGACACGTTTTTAGTGGTGGCCCATGCAGGTCAGACTTTGCGAGTTGTGCGATGTCGTAGTAGTGTGGCATCCTTGTTATACTACTGCGTGCCTGCAATAGAATATAGGACATAGGATACTAGGATGAGAGAGAATACTCAATCACAAATTATTTGAGAGATTCCTGGGATGACCCTTGAGAATCTCATTATAAATTCCAATTTAAATCCTTTCCCCTTGTTTTCTTCCGTTCTCACTTATTGATATTGAGTTTGATCCTTGTTGACCAGTTGTTAACTTTAATTCCTGATATCGTTATGGAGTTTGATTTCATATTGAGATAAATTTTATGGACTACAATTTATGGTATTATCTGATGACATATATTGATGAGGACAGTGAGAAAGGTAAAACGTCTACTTTGGTTATGGAACCTAGAGTTTATCGCAGCCATATTAGCTGTCGTGACGAGAACGTAGGAACCTGACTTGGATGTACAAACTGTAGTTATGAAACTTAGGGTCTCTCGCAGCCATACCGGTTGGCGTGGTGAGGATTCTAGATGACATAATTATAGAGTTGCATACCTTAGTTAAGGAACCTGTCGTTTATCGCATCTATACTTACTGGCGTGGCGAGGATTCTGTGTGTCATGATTTCTGGCAGACGTGTATGATTATCAGGTTGTATCTTAAATTGGTTCTTAAAGTACCATCTCAAGACTTACCTATTTTCTGTTATTCCAGGACTTTGTTCCATCGCTTCTTTACTAGCGGTAAAGATACCTTCCGTCCTCAATCCAGTTCTCTTGAACTCACATTCTCTAAGGATTCCTTGTTAAAATTTCTAATTTAAATCATTCCTTTGTTCCGTCCATTCTCACTTATTGATGTTGAATTTGCTTGTTGTTATTAATTAGGTATTAAATTAGGATTTTGTTTTCCTAGTAGGGTTGGATTTCATATCAAGATAAATTGCAGACTGATTTATGGTACTATTTGATGATGCCTGTCAATGAGGACAGTGAAAAATGATTAAACATTAGAGCTATTGGACTACAAAAGGGGATTTAAAATTTTTAATTGAAGATTGAAAGTAAATTTCAAATTTTAGAATTTGAGAGGTTGAGATATTATGTTATTAAAATCTTATTTTGAAGATTTCAATGAATTGCAAAATTTTGAAATTTAGGAGTTGAAATATGGTTATTAAAATTTTATTTTCAGACTCAATTTGATGAACACAGACAAGTCTGTAAGGGTCTTTTAGTGATTAAGTTTCATTCAGTATTTAAATAATTGACCTTGAGGAAAGTGTATGCATTTACTTTAAATTTTATTCAAGGAGTTATTTTTGAGGAATTTTATTGAGGATAAAATCTTATAGAGAGAGAGATATATTATAATATAAGTAGATAAGATGCATGTGTAAGGACTTGTTGGCTTGAGCATGATTGAGATCTCACTGTCAACTGGCTTGGGTGTTCAACTAGGATTGTATTAGAGAGAGAGAGCAGTTGTTAGTATGGTGTGTTGCAATTGATATGCACTTGAGTGATAAGAATAACTAGTAGCAACGATTGCAGTAGGTAAGGAAGCTAGCAGTGAGTATGCTTGTAGTAGAGTGTGGTACCTAAAGAGATAGAGGTATCAAACTTTACATGCATCATTTGACCTATGACTATGTTAGAGATAGAAGATACTGCAAGTAATATGTTAGCAGGTTCTTTCTTTTCTTTCCTCATGTTCTTTTTGTCTTCTGATTGATTGATACCTTAGTACCGTAGCTTGTATGCATGATTTCTTGTTATAATGTAGTTAGTAGTACCCCTGATACAGAGACTGCAATACCATGACAAAAGATACCCTGATCATACATATTTCCCTTAGGTTGCATGTTGAATGGTTGTAGGTAGAATTCTCTTAGACTTTGATTGTTGAGGATTTAACTGTAGTAAAGATTAACGAAGAGGTTATGACTTGACAAAGAGAGACAAGGTGCCCTAAAATTTGAGAAAAAATATTAAATTAAATAAAGAGTTGGAAATTTAATATGGCATAATTGAAGTTTTGTTAAATCATTAATTTTTAAGAAGATTATGAAATGATTGAATTTATCATTGAATTTGAGGAATTTAAGAAGGCTATCGATATATTTATTGGACTGCAAGTTATGAACGTATATTTTGAATATTGTATTGGAGGTTTCATAAGTATTACATCGTTGCATATTATGTGAAAAAAAAAATCGAGGAATAAGAACACAAATGGATTAGTGTTGAATTCAAATTTTGGAATGAGATTCAATTTTTGAAATATGCATTGATTGGATTTCAATTAGAGGATTGAATATTAAATTCTTGTATTTCGTTATTAACTTAAAATTTTGGAGGATATTGTGATAAGAATGGGATTTGATTATATTTGAAGATTTTAGGGATATGACATTTATAGAATTTTTGAAAGAATTCATTGTGAAATAACAATATGGAGTAGTTCATGATTATATGATTTGAGGAATTTAATTTTGATGGTAGTAAATAAATAAATAAAACAATCGAGGATAAAAAATAAAAATAAAAATTCGAGGATAAACGTTGATTTAAATAAAGGGCCAATAATTTAACATGGCAGGATTTATGATGTATTAATTCCAGGAAGGATATGATATGATTGAGGTTATCATTAGAATTTGAGGAAATTAAGGAGATTGTCATTAAATTATTGGATTGCAAGTTATGAATTTTTAAACTTTATATTGGGATGTGACATTTGGAGAATCCTTAAATATCATATTGTTGAGTTTTTGAGGAGTGGATATTAAATTCTCAGTATCAAATTAGTAGCTAAAAACTTTCAAGGAAATTTTTGATGGACTTTGAGTTTACTTGAAGATTTTTCAGGTTATACAAATAATTTTAGATTTTTGAAATTGTGGAAGACCTTGTGGGTTATTCATGGATTGATGAATTTATTGAGGGAATAATAGTGAGTATGATTTAAACACTAGTATGAGGATTTTAAATTTCGAGGACGAAATTCTTTTAAGGTGGGTAGACTTGTCACTACCACATTCCGAAAACAGGGTTATTTTCGATTTTTTTCAATATTTAATATTATGTTATTTACAATTAATTGATTGCATGATAGTGTATTTGATTTAAATAATTTTGTGCGATGTGTGATTAAATATATAATTATATGCAGTGTTAATTATTTTATTTTAGCTAGCAGACTAGACCTAGTAGCCAGTAGTTGAGTACCTGTCGGAATTTATGGAATTTTGAGGGTAATTGTTTTATTTTAGAATTTATTTATTGGAGGTGTAATTAATTACTGTATTTTATTTAATATTTTTGCGCTTTGCCTTTGCTTCGATATTTGGAGCACTATCCAGACTTTTATCTTCCAACAAATTTTACCATCTTGCCCTAGACATGCACGCCTTCAAATCTGCTATTTTTGCAACTCATAATTGTGCTCTCTGTACATTGTTTCTAGCCGCACAAAAATCGTCGCGGACGTTTATTCTAAAATCCCTATTTTTGTATCGTTGTGCGTTCCAATCAAAAATTGGAGGCCATCTTGACCTATTTTTCGTGCGACCCAAATTAGGGTAATATCCTGTTCCGAGTCTTCTTCGATATTGGTATTGATGACTTGATCTGATTTTGACCCCATGTACTCCTAATTAATTGTTGAACACAACTTGCATTTATTTCTATTTAAATTGAGGATATTAATTAAACCAATTCTAAAATCCCAATTTAATTCCAGTGCCCTGTTATTTGAGCCCACACCAAACTTACAGCGCCCCCTGACCCTACAAAATACCGGACATCGAATCGCCCGCCAAATTTTCGTCATTTTATGTGTTTGTGCAATTTCCCAAATTTAAGGGGGTTAAATTGCAAATTGGCATTTTGTGCCAACACCCAATCATTTTTAAACCAATGAGGGAGCCTATTAATTTTTAATTAGAAACCCTCATCCCTACATGAATTATTTTTCCTTCATGAAATCCTGGCCACCCATTCATGGGATGCAATCACCACCCTCCATCACACCCTCTCTCATCCTATTTAATGACATGTCCCATCCTAAACCCTAATCCCTAGGCAACCTAGAAAGCCCCACCTCTCTCCTACGTTGGAAATTTTCTCCTTGCTTCTTCTCTTTTTCTTTTCTCCTTCTTCCTTTCTTCTTCCCTTTCCTTCTTCTTCTTCTTCTTCTTTAATTAGTTTTTGAATTTAAACTAGAAAGAAGAGAGGGAAAACCATCACCACCCCATATACTGTTCACCTCCAGCCCGGCGGCCGAGCATCCTCCCTCCGATCTCCTCCTGGCTGAACTCCGGTAGCATCAGCCGGTCGAGCACCCGCTGCTTCCCCCTCTGCGGTGCACCCGGGGGCCGACTCAGGCGGCTCGGTTTCACCCTGCTGCTCGTGCTCTCCCCATCCCCCTCCTAACCGTTCAGCCCGGCGGCCCGCGGCTGCTCCTCCCCTCCCTCTGCCGACAACCCCGGCGGCCATCCGGCGGCTGCTGCCTCTCCATCCATCTCCCATCCATCCTGCAGTCCGCTGCTCCCCGCGCTCGGCGGTGCTGCCGAACTCCGGCGAGCCCAGCGGTCATGTCGAGCCCGGCCGAGCCCAACTCCGGCGGCCGGCGAGCCTCCCTGCAACCACTGTAAGTCTTCATCCCTCTTTATATATATATGTATATATATATATATATATATATATATATATATATATATATATATATATATATATATACATATGTATATATGTATGTATATAATATATAACTTGTAATATATGTATTAGTATATATTTAAATTGTATAAAATTAAATTAGTGTATATAAATGTATAAGTATATATTTAATTTGTATATGTATATTATGCATTTTATATATATACCTTGTATATTTTTGATATAATTAGTATATGTAGATGTATATATCTATTGTTTAATAATTAATTTTATGTAGGTATGTATGTAATTTTAATTATGCATATGCATGGGTATATTATTATTTTTATTAAATTGTATAATCCAGTACGTATTTAATTACTGTTTCAAAAATCATGAAATGAATAGCATTTATTTAATTAATATTAAAATACATAATGTATAGTATATATATATTTTGTATTAGTATATAAATGTATTATTGAAATTCTATTGTATACTTAATATTGTAGATATATAATGTATGTATGTATGTATGTATATATTAACATGTAATTATGTAATTATGTAATTATGTAATTATGTAATTAAATTAATGTATACATGTATATGTATGGTATATATATATATATACATTGGGTTATTTTTATAATATCTATTAAATAAAAAGTATATGCTAGTATAAATTTACTTTGGTGTATTAGTGTTAGTATATGTAAATGATAATGTTGACTATATATATATGTATTCTAAAATGTATTTTTGGCATATATGTGAGTATACACTAGTATAAATCAAATATGTAATTTTAAAAGGAATATATATGTATATATATTGTAAATACATTTAAATTGGTGCATGTATAAAATATTGTATGTATAAATTATTATGTTTATATATACATACAAGAATCATTTATTTTTAAGTATATAGTTATACATATAACTATTATTGATATTGGTGGAAATTATATGTAATTAATTAATAAGATGTTTATTTAAATATGTAGTCCTACTAGATGACCCTAGTTGACTAGTGCCCTGTCTGACATGGCCCTGAGGCCAGTGTCTATAGACTGTGTGTTAGCGTAGCATCTGATGCAAATGTGGTTTGTTTGTGATATATTTTTAGGACTGTTGGTTCCTCCAGACGATACTCTGGGACAGGACATTGACATTACCAGCTAAGGACCCAAGGCGAGTACATTCTCTGATTAGTTTCTAATTTATGATATCTCCTATGTTCACTGTATCTAGTGTAAATATCCATGTCTTGACACGTTGGTTACACGGATTGGTATACACAGATCTCGTCATGAGATGTTATTCCTTATTCATGGTGTAGCTTGTACAAGACTTGTTTTCCTTGTTATCTTGTGCATGTACAGACACTGATTCCCGGGGAGATTTGCTACCTTCCTAGGGAATCCCGTGCCATAGCGTACCATGATTGGATCTACTATACCAGTCGGGGGTGGGGAGTATTTTAGTGTAGATATGTGATCATACCCAACTTTCCATGCATCATAGCTCACCCCACATCTCACGTCGGGTGCGGCCTGACCATCTCAGTGCCTCATAGCTGTTACGTATGATTAGCCTGACCTCTACATGCATCATAGCTAACCAACGGTTAGCCTGACCTTCGTGAATCATAGCTAATCACATGTAACCAGCCTGATCAAGTTCCCAAGCCGATCACATGTTAAAGCTAGTACTCACACACTTAGTCATAGGTTTCTTGCTCATGGACATATTGTTTCTTTTCCTGCAGTTACTTACAGTATTTTTCCAGTATTTCTTCATTGTACATTTCTCGTACCTGTACATGCATCTGGTATATTTCCATCTAGAACTGCTACATAGTTTATGTCATTTATATAGAACTGCTATTTAGAGATGTACTTTGCTCCTTCCTGACTGGAAACATTTTTCCAGACTGTGACCTTAGTAGACTGGGTTCTGACATACTTGGGGATTGGAAGTTAATGATTGCAGGTATGATTATTTTGTCATTAGACTTGTGTTGTATTCTTTTGTTTCTTCAAATTCCTATCGTGCTGTAGTTGTGATTGAGTATGTTGTTAATATTTTCATAGTGTTATCCGAGTCTCCTTATGGAGTTGGATACTAGCGTGAGATTTTATAGATAGTACTTGACCTAGACAGCGTTCTACCGCCGATGCTGCGGCGTAGGCTGGACGTACCCACGCATTCGTGCCCCTAAACCGGGTGCGGGTCGTGACAGTTATGCTATTAGTTATTTTCTTTATTTCTTTATACATCATTATTTGTGATGTGCATTATAAGTACTAGACAATCGTACCCTTGGCCATCCGGGTTGACTGTAGTGCCGATGGTAGAAATATTCTGCAAAGCATATATTTGTTAGTAACTAGGTTTGTGATAATCCTAGTTAGTTAATTATAGCAAGCCGTAGGCATGATTGTCCGTGAAATGAATGTTTGTCTATTCGTTAAGATCGCCCCTTTTAATTCATTCTTTCGGCGCTTGGTAAGGGTGCTAAGTTCTGCTTGGGTAAAGGTCTGCAACAATGGTCCTTGTCTAGTTTAAGGGTTATGGTCCTGATAAAGAGTTGTTCCTATATCCTCTTGCCACTCATCGCCATTTTTTCTTTACAGCACTTGTTATCAGTTCTTCTAATTTTATGTTGAGATGAGTACATTAGTACCGTATAAGTCTCAACCCGCATTTATTTTAATATCTCTTTTCTGCTTATGTTGTGTTATGTTTTGCCTATCATCTTGAGTTCCTTTGTGGTACTTGTTGCTTGGGGTTTTGACCCCACTGGTTTTGTATGGCCAGATTACCCTGAGGAGAACCAGGATCCACCGTACTTTCAGTAAGATGGCTCGCACTCATTGGACTGTGGCCGAAGCTCGCAAGTAGGTTTCCTTCCTTCACCCCTCATTTTGATTACTTTATTTTGTGGTATTTACCAAGGGACATTGTAACCCTTTTTATTCTGAGATTACTTCTCTGACTTCGGTCAACATGATATATATATTAGACTATGGCTGGTATATCATATCATGTATACTTATACCCTGCTAGTGCAATATTTTGTATTCACTAGCTTCATGATCATATGTGGTATAAATTTTGGGATACCTCTTTACTCATGTATGATATACTCTTGCTATTGTTGATGTTGGATTGAGATACTAGAAATTATTGGCCTTAGGACTGACATCATAGCATGCTAGAGTCCACCCATTATCTTAGCACATTGCAGCTTACTTCAATATTTTGCAAGGTGTGGTTGGCCATGTCAGTCCCCATATTTACCTAGTATTCTCGGACTGGGGCATGACAAGGAATCGACAGCAAAACACTAAGCTGGTAATACCCACCGAGGGGGTGTTCCTGGGCACCCACTCAAAAAAAATAGGGGTAGTAACCCTCCGGAGATCCGTACCCATCCATCATTCCGTAAGGATAGTAAATCCCAGGGAATGGATGACATCCTACCTCGGGGTAGCCATACCCTCCAAGTTAGTGCTGCTACCAGAGTTGGGGTAAGTAATCCCCTATATTTCGAAGACGATGCAATAATGCCCGCCTATCCTGAGGATAACAAGACTCGGGCATCAGAGGAGGAGAGTTAGACATCCACGATCCCCTCCATCTCTCCCCATGTAATGCCTGTATCTGTGGCATGAGACGATTGATGAGAACATAAAATATCATATTTTTATTACTTAATATATATTTCTTTATACTCATTTGATGTCTAAAGATACTCATTATTTTTATATTTTGATCTATGATGCAATTGGAGTCACTAAATGCAATATAAAGCTAATTTTTAATTCTAGACAGTTTTGAAATCTTATAGCAAAATGGTAATAACTTCATTATTCGATATACAATTAAGCTGATTAAAACTAATTTGGAAAGCTAAGATACAGAGCAACAATTTTGTTGTTTTGTGTTTTGCTAGATTCTGGCTGCATCATGGACGAAATCAGGCTTGAAGTTGAGTCAACTATGCTATGAACGAAAATTAAAGTTGAATTAACCATTTCCCTACTTGTTCTATGATTTTATTTTATGATTTTGGGTGTTGTAATTCTTAGAGTATTTGTGGAGTGATATTGTTGGCATCAAACAACTAATTTAGAGTAAATAAAAGGGGTAACATCATGAGGAAAGGGAACAAAACACACAACTCTTCTCCTTCTTCTCCAACCTATCTGTTGAAGTTTTTATGAACATGTGTGACTAAAAGTCTTGTTGCTCGAAGAAAATGCAAGCCTTGGAATCAGTAAACTTATGAGATCTAAATTGTTTTCATATGTTTTATTTATGATTTGAGTATTGAATATTTTTCTATGCCTACTTTCATGATTATTTTGTTTAATTACTAAGAGGCCTACTAGTTTATTATTCATTTTGATCTGCTACTAAATTATATATCAAATCCGTAATTGTTTGATTTCTCTAATTTGTGAAGCAACCAATATTTAATAAACTTCTTTATTTTATTAGCTCTTAGGAGAAAACTTTTGACTAAATTAAATACAACTGCTTCTACTTGTATTGTTTTGCTTCATCGATCTCTTGGTTCTTTACGAAATTACTAGATTAAATCTTCAGCGCTTGTCCTGGATTATTTAGTAATCAAAGTGAATTAGATTGCTTGTTTCTAATTAACTAATCCTAAGAGAGATAGGAAGATACTTCCAACGGTGAATATTTAAAGTATGAGTTTATTTATTTTTGCATCAATGATCAATTTTAAGATTCCAATGGTGGATGTTGACTGAGACCAATATTTGTTCCTTTGATTGATTTTAATATTTTAATTGTTTCTAGCTCTTCTAAATTTTATTTTATTATATTAAACTACCCCCTATTCGTTATTCACATAGCACAAAAGTAAGATAATTGCTCTTGGTGGAAACGACCATTACTCACACTACTACATATATTTTCAACAGTATAGGTTTTTATTTTTTGCTGCCTGCGACAGCACTCCAAATTTTGACGCCGTTGTCGAAGAGTAATTTTAGTTAATTTTTATGCTTTGTGATCTTTACTTTGTTCTAATTTTCTTTTTTAATAAATCATTAGTTATTCATTCTCATATACTTTTATGAATTAATTTTCATATTATACTTGATTGTTTATGATTGTGACTTGATATTCTAATCAAGGTGATTTTCAGATCGATCCAAAAATAAAAAAAAACTTTCACAAGTTAAGGAAGGAATCTCAAAGAAACTCTAACAAGAACGACCTTGATCCAGATTTCGTATTCTCTTGCAATTCTAATCTGAAGAAGGGAAATTTAAGGCTGCAAATAAAACTTTGAAAGAACTTGTTGCCCCTAATTTGAACCAACACCCTTTATGCATAATATTTCCTACTTTAGATGCTACTACTACTTTTGAATTAAAATCCAGACTCATATATTTATTGCCAACTTTTTATGGTCTTGCAGGTGAAGACCCTCACAAGTATCTAAAGGAGCTTAATATGGTATGCACAAGTATGAAACAAATGGGGGTGACTGAAAATAAAATCAAATTAAGAGCCTTTCCATTTTTTCTAAAGGTTTCGGTTAAGGATTGACTCTACTATCTACTCTCAGGAAGTATTATCACATAAAATGAGATAAAAAGATTTTTCCTTGAGAAATACTTTCCAGCTTCATGGGTGGCCAATATTCGAAAATAAATTTGTGGGGTAAGGCAATACAATATAGTCTCTCCAAGAGTATTTGGAACTTTTCAAAAAATTATGTGTAAGCTGTCCCAATCATCAAATTAGTGAGCAGCTACTTATCTAGTACTTCTACGAAGGCCTTATACGAACTGATAGAAGCATGATAGATGCTGCTAGTGGAGGAGCTTTAGACGATAAAACTCCTGAGGCCAAAAAATTTAATTGCAAATATGGCGGCCAATTCTCAATAATTTGGCACTAGGCTAGATCTTCCATCTACTCATGCTAATGAGGTAAATATTTCTACCCTAGAACAAAAAAATGGTAGTTTAACTTCTCTTGTTCGTCAAATGGCTGTAGTTAAGATGCAAATATAGAAGGCTTATGGAATTTGTTCAGTAACAGGGCATCCAACCTACATGTGCCCAACCCTTTAATAGGAGCCAAATAAAAAAGAGAAAGTGGTAGGTGGTTTCCCTGTACAACCATAATAATATGATCCCTATTAATATACGTACAATCCAGGATGAAGAGATTATCCCAATTTCAACTACAAAAATCTACAATCAAATTAGCTCGTCGGTCAAAATTACCCAAGTTACTAACAGTACCAGCAGCTATATTCACCTAAACAACCAAGCCAAACTTCTAACTCTGGTATGTATTTAGAAGATATTGTTAAGTCTCTTGCTACTAATACTTTAAAATTTTAACAGGAGACAAGGGCCAGTATTTAAAGCTTGTACAATCAAATGAGCCAAATAGCTACAATATTTAATAAGCTAGAGGCACAAAGTTTAGGTTAACTACCATCTCAAATGATAGTAAATCCAAAAACAAATGCAAGTGCTTGAGAAGTGGCAAAGAGATTGACATTCTAGTAAAAGAACCACCTACATCGTCAAAACAAGAAGAAGATAAAAATACCATGGCAGACAAGAACTTCACCAATGACGATAAGGTACACAATTATAAGTTTCCACCGCTTTATGATTATAAGACAGTCCCTTCTTTTCCTCAAGCTTTAGCAGAATCTAAGAAAATTAGACAGAATAATGAGTTATATGAGATTTTCCGTAATTGTGAGTTAAATATTCCATTTTTATATGCTATCAAAAAAGTACCTCATTATGCTAAATTTTTAAAAGAAATATGTACAATAAAGTGGAATCAAAGACTTAAAGGATATAAAAAGGTAAAAGTAGGGAATAGTTTTTCAGCAGTAATTCAATAAAAACCCTCTACGGATTAAAAAGATCCAGGAATGTTTATTATCCCATGTAAGGTAGGTACCAATAAATATGAGAAGGACATGTTAGATTTAGGGGCTTTTATCATTTTCATACCATATTCTATATATGAATCTTTAAATCTTGGACCTTTGAAAAAAACCGGTATTGTAATTCAATTGGCCAATAGATCCAATGTCTATCCTAAGGGAGTAGTTGAGGATGTTCCTGTAAAAATTAATAATTTAGTTTTTTTCTGCTGATTTTTATGTGCTTGATATGGAAAATGGTGATCAAACTACTCATATTTTGTTAGGAAGACTATTTTTAAAGACATCCAATACTAAGATAGATGTGCATAGTAGTATACTTATTTTGGAATTTGATAGTAAAAATTTTAAATTTAATATTTATGATTCTATAAGATATGCTGATGATGATAATGCTATATTATTCTATTGATGTTGTTGATTCTTTAGTACATGATATTTTTGAACTTGATGGAAAAGATGGATTGAAAGTTGTCATTAGTGGCTATCTTGAAAAAAAGTATATGGAATTAGCTTTGAGTTCTGATTGGTAGGAAACTATTGAAGAATTTAATGATTTTCCAAAAATACAACAGTCAGGTAACATGTCTTAGCAGGCCCCTATTCCAGACTTGAAACCTCTTCCTAGTCACCTCAAGTATATGTTCCTTCGAAATGGAGGAACATTACCAGTGATCATCTCTAATAAACTTAGTGCACCACAAGAAGAAAAGCTTGTGCAGGTCCTTAAGGAGCAAAAGATTCCTATTGGTTGGACAATTGCGGATATAAATGGAATTAGCCCGTCTACATGCATGCATCGCATCTTACTTGAGGAAGGAGCAAAATCTTCCTGTCAATCGCAAAGAAGATTGAACCCACCCATAATGGAGGTAGTAAAAAAAGTGATCCTAAAACTTTTTGAAGTTGGATTGATCTATCCTATTTCGGATAGGTAGCGGGTTAGCCCGATGCAAGTGTTTCCTAAAACGACCGGAATAACTATCATGAAGAATAAAAATAATTAGTTAGTTCCCATATGTATCCAGAATGGCTGGCGGGTTTCTATAGATTATAGAAAATTAAATGCTGAAACTCGCAAGGACCACTTTCCTTTACCTTTTATTGATCAAATGCTTGAAAAGTTAGCTGGTCATTCTTAATATTGTTTTCTTGATGGTTATTCAAGTTATTTTCAAATTCTAATTGCTCCGGAGGATCAAGAAAAGACATCTTTTACATGCTCGTTTGGAACTTTTGTATATCGTCGCATTCCATTTGGTCTTTACAATGCCCCAGCTACTTTCCAAAAAGTGTATAGTTAGCATATTTTAAAACTATGTTGAGCATAATATAGAAGTATTTATGGATAAATTCACAATTTATGGAGACTATTTTTATAAATTATTGCATAACCTTACATTTGTTCTTCAAAGATTCGTAGAAACTAATCATGTGTTAAACTCTGAAAAATGCCATTTTATGGTTGATCAAGTTATAGTTTTTGGTCATATTGTTTCATCTAAGGGAATTGAGGTAGATAAAGCAAAAATTGATATTATCAAATCTTTACCTTATCCCACTAGTGTGCGTGAAATTTGTTCTTTTCTTGGACATACATGTTTTTATCGAAGATTCCTCACAGACTTCTCCAAAATAGCGATACCCCTTTGAAAATACAAAATAATGTGGCTTTTGAATTCGATGAGGCATGTAGAAAGACATTTGACACACTAAAGGAACTATTGAATTCTACCTCAGTTATCAAGCCCCCTCTTTGGAACGTGCCTTTCGAGATAATGTGTGACGTAAGTGATTATATAGTAGGCGGTGTTTTAGGTCAAAGGATTGGAAGAGCATCTCATGCCATTTATTATGCTTCAAAAACTTTGAATGATGTTTAGATAAATTATTCTACTACTGAAAAAGAACTTTTAGCTGTTGCTTTTTCTTTAAATTTTTTTGATCTTATTTGCTTGGTACTAAAGTTATTATTTATTCTGATCATGCAGCTCTTCGCTATTTGATGACGAAGAAAGAGGCAAAACAAAGGTTATTTCGATGGATACTTCTCTGAAGTGAATTTAATTTGGAGATTAAAGACAAAAGAGGGACAAAAAATTGTGTTGTCGATCATTTAAGTTATTTAGTTCATGTGGAGAATGAACTTTGTCTATAAGAAACGTTCCCTGATGAGCAATAATTAGCTGCAAGTGTGACATTACCTTGGTATTCAATCATTGTAAATTATTTGGTTACTAATATGTTTCCTCCTAGTTTTTCAAAAGCTCAAAGAGATAAGATCTAAAGTGATGCCAAATACTATGTGTGGGATCACCCATACTTGTGGAAGCATTGTGTAGATCAAGTAATAAGAATGTGCGTTCATAAAAATGAAATTATGTCAATTTTCATATTTTGTCATTCTAATGCATGTGGAGGACATTTAAGAGATAAGAGGACGACAAGAAAATTATTAGAATGTGGTTTCTATTGGCCAACTTTATTTCTTTATTAATATTATTTTTGTAAAATTTGTAATTCTAAAAGACAAGCAATATATCTCAAAGGAATAAAATACCATAAAACCCCATGCTATTTTGTAAAATTTTTGATGTTTGGGGCATCGATATCATGGGACTTTTTTTGTATCCTTTGGTTATGTTTATTTTGCTTGCTGTTGATTATGTATCAAAATGGATAGAAGCTAAAGCTAACAAGAGTGATTATTCTAAAGTTATTTCATATTTTATCAAGCCCAACATATTCTCTGGATTTAGGATTCCAAGCACCTTAATAAGTGATCGAGGTACTCACTTTTGCAATCAAACATTGGAGACTTTGCTGAAAAAGTACCATATGACCCATAAGTTTTCAACTGCCTATCATCCACAAACTACTGGACAAGTGAAAGTGTCAAATAGATAGATCAAGTCCATCATTGAGAAAACAGTCAATCCTAGTAGAAAAGATTAGACTTTTCGCTTGGATGATGCATTATGGGCGTATAGAACTGCATACAAGATGCCAATCGGTATGTCACCTTACCGGTTGGTGTTTGGAAAACTATGCCATCTTTCTGTTGAGTTAGAATACAAGGCTAATTGGGCTATCAAGAGTTTCAATATGAAGACATGAAAATGGAGAACATAGGAAGTTATAACTACAAGAGTTGGAGGAAATTCGTAATGACGCCTATGAGGAAGCTCAAATTTACAAAGAGAAGACGAAGGCTTCTCATGACAAAGAAGGAGTTTCAAGTTGGTCAAAAAATCCTTCTATATCAATCACAACTTCGTCTATTTTTGAGAAAATTTTGTTCACGTTGGATTGGACCTCTTGTTGTTACTAATATTTTTTCTCATGGTTTAGTTAAAATTCAAAGTTTAACAACTTCCAAAGTGTTCAAGGTAAATGGCCAATGGCTCAAGCTTTTCTATGAAGATTTCAAAGTTGAAAGTAGAGAATGGGGATGAATTGGACCTTAAGGATCTAATTGGTACCAATTGAAGGAGAAAATATCCATGACAATAAACAAAGTCAATCCAATGGGAGTTTTTTTCTTATTCTTTTAATTTAATTTAAATAATTAATTATTTTATTTTATTTTATTTTATTTGCCTTTTTCTTGTATTTTATCGTACATTGGGGGAATTATTAGTTTTCAGTGTGGAGAAGGAATTATTTTAACCAGTATGAGTTTTTTTTCTAAAAAAATGAATTTTTTTAAATAAGATAATTTTGTTTTTGTTGTTTTCAAAGAATTTTGGTTGTGTATGTCATGAGTAAGATTCAACTAAATTTGAAAATTTCAGAACATGTTTGAATAAGTTTTATTTTTAACTTAGAAATAATTAGTCTAGTTATTTTTCTTGAAAATTGTATTGTCTAAATTTTGTAGAAAAAAGCCGATGACCTTTTGAGCCTTTAGATTAACACATCGGTTTCATTATTTTCTTTGAAGAGAGATATTCTTTCAGGGATTTGTTTTTTTTAGAATTTGCCTTGATTCGCTTCGAGGTCACAATAACACATGCATGCATAAACATGTTTAAGGCTCTCTTTGTTATGCGCTACATAAGCCAAATAGCCTACCTTATAATTAATTTTTCCTTTATTGAACCCTTTGTGCCTTATTTTTGTGAACCCACATTACAAGCTTTACAGCTAGAAAAAATATATCTTTACCCAAGCCACAAAGCTAGTAGGGTATTATTTATCATTAATGATATATATAGGTGTGCAAGAAATATGTGGGGAGTGTCTGAATTTTGGTATGGCTACAAACAACAAAATGGAACATATTTTTATCCTAAAATTCTTGAGTTCCATTATTGTTCTAAAGAAAGACAAAAAGGGCAAAAAAAAGAAAAAAAAAGACAAAAAAAGAGAAAAAGAAAGATAAAAAAAAGGTGAGAGTGTTTTAAAATAGTTCAAATGCTTTAAAAGCCAAATTGAAGAAGTTGCTGAATGGAGTGATTAATTTTACATATTTTATATATTAAACTTGATTTGTTTTACTTTGCTTCATTAGTTTTGATGGCTTTTGAGCTACACTTCCAAATATATCACACATTAATCTTACCCCCATTATAATCGATGAAAAGTCCTTATGATTTATGTTATGCATATGATTCCAGTAGTGGAGAATAAGAAGATATGCAAGCTTGTGATAGTTCATTTCTTTTGGAATAAATTTGGGTGACCCATGAGGGTCTACCTATTTAGTTTACTCCATCTTCACGTGAAAATACTTACTAAGTAATTAGAATTTGTTTAACAATATATGTACATAATATGTTATGAGTTTTCAAGAACTTGGTTATTCTTTATTTATGACAATATAACCTTGATTTCTTTTCGAGAAAATAAATTAGAGTTTTGTCCGAGGACGAACAAAAGTTAAGTTCGGGGATATTTGATGAGAACATAAAATATTATATTTTTATTCCTTAATATATACTTCTTTATGATCGTTTGAGGTCTAAACATATTCATTATTTTATATTTTTATCTAGAATACAATTGGAGTCACTAAATGCAAAATAGAACTAATTGTTAATGTTGGATAGTTTTGACACCTTATAGAAAAATGGTCATAACTCCCCCATCTGACGTCCAATTGAGTTTATTTTGCATGATTCTGGCTATATCATGGACCAAATTAGACTTAAAGTTGAGTTAACTATGATGTACAAAAAAATGGAGCTGAATTAACCATTTTCCTACTTGTTCTATGATTTTATTTTATGGTTTGGGGTATTGTAACTCTTAGAGGATTTATAAAGAGATATTGTTAGCTTTAAACAACTAATTTAGAGTTTATAAAGGGGATATAATTCATGAGAAAATGGAACACAACACACTACTCTTCTCCTTCTTCTCTAACCTATTTTTTGAAGTTTTCATACAAATGTGCGGCAAAAAGTCTTATTGGTCGAAGGAAATGGAAGCCTTGGAATCAATAAACTTGTGAGATCTAAATTGTTTTAATAAGTTTGATTTATGCTTTGAGTATTGAATATTTTTCTAGGCCTACTTTCAGGATTGTTTTGTATAATTACTAGGAGGCCTACTAGTTTATTATTCATTTTGATCTACTGCTAAATTAGATATCAAATTCATAATTGTTTCATTTCTCTAATTTATGGAGGAACCAAGATTTAAGAACTGCTTTGTTTTACTAGATCTTAGGAGAAAACTTTTGACAAAATTAAAAGCAACTGCTTGTGCTTGTATTGTTTTGCTTCATTGATCTCTTGGTTCTTTACGAAATTACTAGACTAAATCTTCAGCGCTTGTCTTAGATTATTTAGTAGTTAAAGCTAATTAGATTGCTTGTTTCTAATTAACTAAGCCTAAGAGATATGGGAAAACACTTCCAAGGATGAATATTCAAAGTATGATTTAATTTATTTTTGTATTAGTGGTCAATTTTAAGATTGCAATGGTAGATGTTGACTGAGACCATATTTGTTCCTTACAATAATTTTAATATTCTAATTAGTTCTAGCTCTTCTAAATTTTCTTTTATTATATTTAACCACCCTTTTCATTATTCACAAAGCACAAAAATAAGATAATTGCTATCTATGAAAACAACCATTACTCACACTATTGCATATATTTTCAAGAGTGTAGGATTTTATTTTTGGGTGCCTATGACAGCACACCAATGATTACGGAGCAGGATCCAATGACCGCCAACGCCTCGAGATGCTTGAGGCGATTATGCTCACCATGATCGCCTCGATGCGGACACTGACCCAAACAGTGCTGGAGATTAAGGATAATTGTTCCACCTCAACCAAGAACTCCGGGACCAGCAAGCCAGGATCCAAGGACCAACGGTGAGTCTAATGTACCTTATCCCGCTCTACCCATTGCCGATAATCAGACTTTGCCCTAATCATTTGCTCTATCATTGTCAAATAACATTCAAGTGACTCTCATAGATTTGTGTGCTTGTATTAATGCAAGAGAAAACAAAGATGCGATTCAAAAGATTGGGATAGGGCAGTCTTATCCTCCAGAGTGGAACAATCTGATCTTTCCTCCCAAGTATAAACCAACGTCCCTAGCCCCATTGAAAGGGAAGACATCCCCCCGCGAGTACATAAACTACTTCCTTTCTACAATGAGGCATTTACCGCTGGATGACACCTTGCTCACCAACTTGTTCGTGGGAGCACTAACCGAGGTCGCTTACGAGTGGTTCTGTAGCCTCCGGGATAATTGTATCTCGTCTTCCGATGACTCAAAACTCCTCTTTCACTCCCGGTTCTAAGAGGGAGGCATAGACATGAAAATGTCCTCCCTAATGGATATTGCTCAAGGGGACAAGCAGTCCTGACGTGAATACATAAAGCGCTTCCGATATGATGCATTGAGACTACCCCTGGGTACTCCTGAAACCCTGTTGATGGACACCAGCCTAAAGAACCTGAACCCTACAGTGAGACTCTGGACCAGCCTAAAATAGTTCAAGGACTGGACATCGTTCATCATTAGTACTGAAGCCAGAATGAAAATCACGAAAGATGCCCTCTACATACCCAATACTGATGATCGAGAAAATGCCCATTCAACAACAACAACAACAACAACAACGGCCGTGACGGCAAAGGGAAGCATGCCCTGACCGTCAATGTGTCCAAAGGCTTGGCTTCATCCACTCCAAAGCTGACATAAGTGCCTAAGCTGAAGGAAACCTACCCTTTCAATAATGATGATGTCATCAACATTTTCAAGGTACTGAAGAAGGGCAACAAGCTTCGGCTATCCGACAACAAAGGTCTTGATGAGGCAGATAAGGTCGACGACCCCAAGTATTGCCACTACCGCCGGTACATCAACTATCCAACACGAGACCATTACGTGTTGAAGATACAAATTCAATAGCTTATTGACTCTAAACCCTTACCTTAGATTTTGAGGATAAGAAGGTCGCTGCAAACATGATATCTCAAGATGGTGTTGTCCCCATCCAAAGGGCAATAATGGAGGTCTTTAACCCCTCCAGCCCACAACCAAGCAGCCAGGTTGGTATCGCTTATTACACCACAAGGCGAGGTCATGTGGGTTCACCCCGATATTGTTCAAGACTTGACGCAGGAAGTTGTGCCTTCCACCAATAAGTCTAAAGGAAAGACGCACAAATCCTGTCACATAGTCTCTTCTTCAACTGATGAAGCCCTGGCAGGGATAACTAGGTCAGGTTAGACTTACTACAGGACTACGATGCGGTTCCTGAAGATAGTACACCACCGACCACCACTGCCACAACTCCAGCGACTTCTGATCCAGGTCCATCCCAACCTCTTATCGCGGACAAACATAATCAAAAAGATGTTCGCTTCAGCAAAACTCTGAGGAAGAACGTAGCGGCGGAGAGGGACAAGCCCAATAATTTTGAAATATTGGCACAACTTGCCAATACTCTAGCGAAGTTATCACTTTTCGAGCTCATTCGTCTCTCCAAATAGACACTTGACGCTTTGAGTTAGGCGTTACTGAACGCTAACTCCTAGTTCGCACAAGTCAAGACACCGACGGAGAACCTAGCTGCATGAACCCACTGTAACAATGTGATAGAGGCGATCCCAAATATCACATTCTCCTAATAGGATTTGTTGTTAAAGAATAACATGCACGATCGCCCTTTGAACAATAAAGGGTATATCAGGGCCATTAAAATGGACCGCATGTAAATCAACCCTGGCTCATCTCTTAGCATCATCCTACGGATTCTACTTTAGACCTTGGGAATCCTAATGCATCAGTTGGCAGTGTCACACCCCAGTCTTGGAATACACGGGACTAGGCTACGTAGCAATGTCTATCTATGTACCAAGGGAACTCCCGTTCGACTAAAATACGTATAAGCTGCAAATCAGGGTCATTATCTAGATAACACGGTATACATGTCTAACGTCTTAAACCACAAGAATATGTAATAAATAAGGGACAAGATATACTATAGTGTGCACCCCACACTACATTGTCTGAATAGACTTGAAGGAAATAATATGAGTCAACAAATACTGGACTATACTAGCAGAAAATAAGCAAAAGAACATAATAGCAGAATAATGAAGAAGTAAAACAAATATTGAGTAACAATACCTGTATACAGGTATAATACTCATTAGCAGCGCCAACCTCCCATCCACAATTGACCCTACAATCTGGCAGGGAACCAGAACAAGGTACAAAAATAGCATGCCATAGTAAAACAGAATGGAAATATGTAATACGTCGGTGTAATCTAGAATAACCACCTAAGTGAGACACAACTTGAAGATAATGTTCGACACATGGGATTTCCAAATATAAATCCATAGCTCTTAGGAACAGAGATACGCGGTGCGTACAGTAGCTCCGAGCACAGAGTCATACTGTAAATACTATGACTCCGGATACAGGATCTGTACGTAAATAAAGATATATATATAGTGCATGCGAAGTAGCCCAAGCATCTAGGAACTGTCTTTCCCTCCCAATGTGGTCAACGAGACACATCCGCACCTCGCTGAGCCAGAACCTCTATCTAGTAGTCTCGTCATACAGAAGTATCAAGCACCTATCACGATCCTATAGTTATCACAGGTTCCGGTCATGTTGACACTATCAGGATACATGAAGTCTGGCACGATGATAGTGTCTAATTGTGTCCTAGGATTTCAATGTAACCAAGTAGGTACATAAGGATACTAAATATTACCAATGAACGACGGCACCCGGATATGACCTGGACACTAAGTAACGATTTTGATCCAAAGCGCACAAAATATATAGATAAAATAAATAGTAAATCTGGAACTGAGTTACAGTATTACAAGGTACACTTCCCTGGATAAGGATGCTGAAGGCGGAGCTCCGGTACAACGTCCAAATCTGAGGATCCCAAAGTACCTAGAGATAAAATATAAAATAATTAATAATCTAGATCGAATTTGTCTAAAATAAAAGATGGCATCATGAACTAGCATAGGTTTCTGTCTTAGTTACAAAACTTACATCTAAGGTATTAAGAAGAGAGTTGACCAAGGTTGACTAGGGAAACATTGTATTAAATACGAAATCACCAAATCGCATAACGTCCTCAAATAAAATCCTAAACTACTACTATTCATCAAGTGTGATTTCGGTCATCTAAATATAATGTTCATCGTCGACCCATGCCTTCCCTGTAATCATAGATATAATTGTGCATGCACCCAATTTAGTGGTCACCCCTAAATACGCATATTGTTTACATACTCAGCCTCAATCATATTACACAAGTAAACCTAACATAGGTGTATCATTATTTGGCTAAGTTGGGTTCCCTCTCTAACATGTAAACAACACATACTCTTTTTATAAACTCATTCCTAAATTACCAAGTTCTCAATAACCCAACATATTCTAAATATACATTAATCAAGCATAAGCCACACTCTATTATGCATTAACATCAAAGCTACCGAACCAAAATTTATTGGAACAACATCCTCATCATTCATGCATTCCACATATATATATATAACCTTAAAAAATTGCTATTAAACTTAATACACACACACACACACACACACACACACACACATATATATATATATATATATATATATATATATATATATATATTTGTACACATTATCTACATAGCAATATACACCTATATACATAGTAACATATTTGTAACAACATACATACGTATATGTACATATAAATATATACACAATATAACATATATTATATAATTATAATATAACCAAAATAGATATCTATTTACAAATACATCTCTATACATGTTACCATAAATAATTATATATACATATATAAGAATAGCTACATACAATATATACCCATATAGTATATACATAGATCTAAGAAACAATATTACATAAATATATATACACCACATTATATATATATATATATATATATATATATATATATATATATATATATATATATATATATATATATAATTACACTCTCCAAAAATACAAGAAAATAGATCTACATATAATTTGCACAAATATATGGAGAGTATCACACCGTATCCTACTAGATCTAGGATACGCATGTGACACGAGTCAACCACACATCCAAACATACCCCGAAGGACACAAATAAGTCATATATATTATTTATAAATAATACGAAGAGTCAAAAACAAATTTACATGTCCGTGTCAAAATGTGACATGTACAACGTCCCGTATCGGAGGAAAAATCTCCAAATCAACACGTATCACCAAATTAATGGGATACGACCTACACGTACCAAATTATAGACACGACACTAGCCCCAAACACAAAGCACATGCCAAATTGATCTATAGGACCAATTGACACACACAACAAATGTCAATCTAGGAATTCTCCCAAAATTGACACAAAAAGTACCATAACTTTCTCAATATGCCTCATATGAACACAAAATCAAATCCTATGGGTAGCCTATGCATATGGGTTTATTTTTTATGGTTAAAACTTAGATTTAGAACCTAAATTAAGGAAAAAAATTAAATTTTATATATTGGGAGATGGATTCCCAATACAACCTCCAAATATGATAAAATTGGCCTCCAATTTATAGATCCTTGCTTCTTCCATCTAGATCCTTGCTCGACTAGCCTCCAATGGTGATTTGAGAAGGAATTGGGATAAAATTTGGTAGGAAAATGAAGTGGGAATGAAGGAATTTGGTTGAGGAAAATTCTAGATCTAGTTTCCAAATGAAAATATGAGAGAGAATAATTTCCCCCCTCTCTATATAGGTCGACTCCCTTTTCCCTTCCTCAAGCTACTATAAATTGTCCAATATACCCTTTGGGGCCTCTCATAAAGAAATAATTAAGGTGGAAAGCTTCTAGTCTAATGGTTTAATTAATTTAATCCATCTCCTAATCAATGGGTTTTCTAAATGGGCTAAAATCTAATAATTAATACATGTTGGTCCATGATTCTAAACTAAACTAGTTAGGTCCACTAACACAAGTCCAAAATAAATAACTAACATCTAACAATAATTAAATAATACAACAAATAATTATTTATTATGTACAATATTTAATTAAATATAAATTTACTAAAATACCCTTTCCTAGAAAATGTGGAAGTGACAAGTCTACCCTCCTTAAAATAATTTCGTCCTCGAAATTCAAAGATGAAAACTACCCCCAGAAAATAATAAAAAATAACAAAACATAACAAAAGAACAGAAGTAAAGAACATAACTAATTATGAAAGAACGTACCATAATTAGGAAAGAACGTACCTCAAAGCACAAACAAATATGGATAGAGCCCTCGTATTTTATCCTCTCTCTCCCAAGAAGACTCCCCCGAAGAGTGATGCCTCCATGCGACGCGCACCAAAGGAATAGTCTGGTTCCTCAGCACCTTCTCTCTCCGATCTAGAATCTCAACTGGCTGCTCTGGATAGCTAAGAGTAGGGCCCACCTCTATCTTCGAGTGATCCAATACATGACTAGGATATGCCACATACCATTTCAACTGTGATACATGAAACACGTTGTGCACTCCCTCCAATGCAGGTGTCAAGTCTAGTATATAAGCAGCTGCACCGATCCTCTCTATAATAGTGAAAGGTCCGATGAATCGCGGACTAAGCTTCCCGCCTCCACCGAAGCGAATCGTGCCTCGTGTCGGAGAAATTCTCAGAAACACCAAACCACCTGCCTAGAATAAAACACCACCTTAAGATCTTAATCTATAACAAACAACCAATAACAAGCACAAAACAAAAATCTAACTATACCTCGAACTCCAAAGGTCTCCGGTGGCTATCTGTCCAATGCCGATGTCTGTCTTACGCCACCCGAAGTTTGTCTCTGATCAACCGAACCTTCTCCGCTGCAATTACAACCATCTCTGGCCCAAGCAAAACTCTCTCTCCAATATTGTCCCAAGAAAAGGGAGTACGACACCTCTGATCGTATAGAGCTTCAAAATATGATATCTCTATACTAGCCTAGTAGTTGTTGTTATAAGCAAACTCTACCAAATAGAGATGGTCCTCCCAAGAACCCCCAAAATCTAGTACACAGGTGCGTAACATATCCCCGAGAGTCTGAATAGTCCTCTTTGACTCCCCATCTGTTTGGGGATTATATGCAGTACTGAACTTGGGCTGAGTGCCCAAACTCTTCTGCAAAGTTCTCCAGAAATGAGAAGTAAAACGACTATCCCGATCAGAGACTATGCTAACGGGAACTCCATATATCCTAACGATCTGCCTCATATACATCTCCGCCAGCTTCTCCGTAAACAAACTCACCTTGAAAGGCAAAAAGTGGGCTGACTTGGTAAACCTATCAACGATGACCCAAATCGCGTCTTTTCCTCCTGGAGATTATGGAAGTCCGGACACAAAATCTATAGTAATGTGCTCCCACTTCCACTCTGGAATCGATTATGGCTGAAGTAAACCTCCTGACCTCTGTCTCTCGGCTTTCACCTGCTGGCACACTAAGCATCTGGATACAAACTGTGCTACTTCCCTCTTCATGCCATACCACCATACACTCTCTCGCATATCTCGATACATCTTGTTGGTACCTGGATGCATAGAATAATGAGAGCGATGCGCTTCCTGTAATACTTTCTCATGCAGCTCCCCACTAGGCACACACAACATAACTCCATGCCTCAAAGATCCATCCTCAGAAATGGTGAAATTATTCTCCAATCCTTCTCTCACCTGAGCTCTGATGCTCCTCAGAGATACATCCTCATATTCTGCTGCCTTGATCTTGTCCATCAAATCTGAATGTATCTGTAATCCCCACATCTGCACAGCCAAACCAGGAACTATCACCTCGATGCCCAAGCTCTCGAAGTCTTCCAGCAAATATTGATCATGCTTCAAGAACATAGCTACCGAATACCTACTAAAAGCATCGGCAACTACATTAGATTTTTCAGGATGATAGTACAAAGATATATCAAAATTCTTTATCAGTTCTAACTACCGACGCTACCTCATGTTCAACTCCTTCTGCGTGAAAACGTACTTCAAGCTCTTGTGGGCTATGAAGATCTTCATACGCTCTCCATACAAATAATATTTCCAGAACTTCAGGGCAAAGATGACTGCTGCCAACTCCAAATCATAGGTAGAATAGTTCTTTTCTTGAGGACGCAATTGCCAGGATGCATAGGCAATCACTTTCCCATTCTGCTGAAAAACACAACCCAAACCTTTCCCCGATGCATCACTATAAATAGTGAAACCTCCAGACCCTGATGGCAATGTCAAAAGAGGAGCAAACGTCAACCTCTTCTTCAATTCCTCAAAAGTAACATGGCAATCCTTCATCCAAACAAACTCTATATCCTTCCGGGTAAGTCTGGTTATCAGCTCGACAATCCTCGAAAAATCTTGCACAAACTTCCTGTAGTAGCCTGCCAATCCCAAGAAACTCCTGATCTCTGCTACCGAACTAGGGGTCTTCCAAGATTTTACTACTGCGATCTTCTTCGGATCTACTGAAATACCATCACCAGTTACAACATGCCCCAAGAATTATACCTTGTCCAGGAAAAACTCATACTTGGACAACTTTCCATATAGCTTCTCCTTCCTAAGCACATCCAACAAAATCCTCAAATGCTCCTCATGTGTCTTCGAGTATATGAGTATGTCGTCGATGAACACCACCACGATCTTGTCAAGGTACTGGTGGAACACCTTGTTTATAAAGTTCATAAATACCGCCGGTGTATTAGTCAACCCAAACGGCATCACCATAAACTCGTACTGACCATACCAGTTCTAAAAGAAGTCTTCGATATGTCCTATGGCTTCACCTTCACCTGATGGTAGCCTGATCTCAAATATATCTTAGAAAACACCTTGGCACCACTCAACTGGTCAAACAGATCATCAATCCATGGAAAAGGGTACTTATTCTTGATAGTGAGATTATTTAAAGCCCTGTAATCAATGCACATGCGCACCGATCCATCCTTCTTCGGTACAAACAATACCGGGGCTCCCCACGGTGAAGAACTTGATCTGATAAACCCCTTATCCTGCAATTTGTTCACCAGCTTCTTCCGCTCGACCAGCTCGTTGTTGTTTACTCCATAGAAATGTTATAAAATTGGTTTTGCACTTGGCACCAAGTTTATAGAGAATTCAACATCTCGATTTGGTGGCAACCCTGGCAATTTCTCAGGAAACACATCCAAGAACTCTACTATTAATGGATGTGGCAACTCCTGGTCTTCCACCATAGCTCCATAAATAATGCCTTTTCCCTGCTCCGCAGCTCCCCTAGCAAACTCGAACTCTGGCTCTCCTGGCAGACCAAACAAAACTCTACCTCCTCTATAATCTATGCTAGTACGGTACCTACTCAACCAATCCATCCCGAGTATAATATCGTAGTTAGGAAGTGGCATTACAAGTAGACACGCACTCAACTTTCGGCCCCCTAGAGTAACTCTTCGATCCTTTCAAATATCATTAACCATGATAATGCCTCCCCCGGTCATGATCTTGCAAGTCCTAAGCAAAGACTCAGCTACCAAACCATGCTTCAGAGCAAAAAAAACAGATACAAAACTATGAGAAGCACCACTATCAAACAAAGCTAAAACTGGAATAGAATCAAGAAGAATAGAACCTGCAATGTCATCTCTGGTGGGTTCATCCTCCTCGACGGTCATATCAAATGCTTGTCCCAGACGTGCATCTTCCTGCAGCTGATTTTGGACATAACGCTATTGTTGTGTCGGAAGCGGTCCTTTCGGCTGTACTGCAGGTTGTCTCGTCTGTGCCCTCGGAGCTGAAGCTGCTCCCTGAACTATATGACGAGGATTGAAAGGACACTCCCTTAGCTGATGCCCTTCAGTACCACAATACAAACAAACTCCTAGCCTCCTTCTACAAAATTCCCATATGTGGCCGGACTTCTTCCAGTAGTGGCAGGAAGTTTGCTGTAACTGTCTCTGCTATTGTGGTGCATGATGAAATGGCACCCTAGCTAGAGTTTGGTATTGCTACTGTTGGAAAGGTCTGGACTGGAAATAAGGATGTTTGGCAGATACTGTACTGCTGTTGGCCCCCCAGAAAAGAATTACGGTCTCTCTTGGGCTTCAAACCCAACTCCTTCTCAACTTTGCGTGCCTCCGCAAGTATCTCTGAGTATGTCTCATAAAAAGACGGAATAAGGATCTTCACTTCCCAGTTTAGACCTTCAGAAAAAAGAAAAGCCCGAACCTCCGGCTCTCTCACCAAATACTCTGCAAACTGGCTCAACCTGCCGAACTCCGCAGCGTACTCCTCTATAGACATGCTCCCCTGAATGAGATTCTCAAACTGCCTCCCCAAGTCCAGCCTGTCTGCCCGGGCGAAAAACTTCTTCTTTAAGAGGTCCTTGAATACCTCTCAAGACTGTCCCGCTTCAACAATAATTGGCTCATTCCTGAACCAAGTGCGAGCGACGTTAAACAGTTGAAGTCCTACTGCCTCGACCTTCAGATTGTCAGAAAGATGGGACACCCTCATAAGACGCTCAATATCCTCGAGCCAATCATCAGCGTAGACGATGCCCTCCATCCCCTTGAAGACCCTAGGCTCCAGCTTCTTGAAGTCCAGAATGTTGCCTGGCCGAAGCTGAGCAACCTGAGGAACAACTTGCTGCTGGACTGGAACTCCTCTCTCGACTACAACACGAGCAAGTTGATGAGCACTCTCGATGCCCTACCGTAAAACGTCGATCTGCCTCTGATATGCCTTTCACTGAGCCCTCTGTGCCTCAAGCATCTCACGAAATGGTGTAAACATCTATGTCGCCTATGCTGGAATAGGAGGTGAAGGAGAAAACCCTCAGATACAGTTAACACAGTCCTCTGAGTAGTTGGTGGACCTCCGAAACCAGCTGACACTCCAATCACCGAAAAAGTGACTAGTGTAGGCCTTCGGGATGTCGCAGACCTCCCAGAAACTGCTCTCCCCTATTATGATCTAGTCTTAGGCTGCATCCTGAGACAAAGCGAAAGAAAGAATCAATATGGCACATGATGTAAGATACTCAAGGAAAGGACAGTTTAAGAGATCAATTATCAATATCAAAGGAGAATAGTTGAATGAATCAAAAGAATTTTCCTAGATGTGATTGAGTATTCTCAGCCTATAGCCTACATCCTATATCCTATCGCAGGCTCGCAGTAGTACAACTAAATCGTCATACTACCACGACATCGCATAACTTGCGAAGATTGACCTGCATGGGCCACCACTAAAAATGAGTCACAACCCGCACCCGATGTAGGGATACAAGTCAGAAACAACGTCAAGCCTACGCCGCAGAATCGATGGTAGAACGCTGTCCGGGTAATCTATCTAGCAATATAATGAACCACCAACAATACCATATACTCAATCACAGATCTAAGATGGAACGAGCACGAATAAGATAAAGAATAGTATAGTCACATACAACTCATGAGTCTGAAATAATACATCAATGAGTCAGAACGAATACTAACAAATATGTAAAACCCCTAATCCTAAATACCGTATAAATCTTTTTTTATTAATTATTAATTTAATTGTAGAATTTAGTAGCTAATTAGGAGAAATAGATTTCTTTTAATTTTTATTTTAGGTGTTGGTGAACTTAGGGGATTTATGGGGACATTAGGAATTTTTCCAAATTTATTTCACGTAGGAGACCCCTTGAGCAGTTGCTAGCTTAATGGTATACAATAATATAATTATATATATATATATATATATATATATATATATATATATATATATATATATATATATATATATATATATATATATATATATATATAAAATAGTAATTAGAAAATAAAAAGAGTAAGAAAAGAAAAGAAATGGAAAAAGAAAAAACCATTAATTTAAAATACTATTTCCTATTGTATCCCTAACCATTCCTACCCGCCCGTGCATGTGACCAAACACCACCCGCGCTTGAAAAAATACAACAGCCCCTTTTTTCTACTAGCAGCCAGCTTAGCCTTTAAGCAAAACCGACACCCCCTTAAATCAACTATACAGCAAACCCAAACAACCGAACCCGCGAACGGACCCCCCTCTCTCCTCTCTTATATATTCATATATAATTCAGTTTTCAACCAAAAACCCTAACCCTAGCTCATACAATATCTTTCTCTTCCCATCTAAACCTAGAGAGCGCCGCCACCGCAGCCGGAGAACCGCGCCAGGCCGTCCAAACCAATCCCGACGACCGCGACCCCGCGCACCCCGTATACTGCAGATTTCCGCAGCGAGGTACCTGTGTTTCTGAGCAGTTTCTTGTCATCTCGCTCAACCAAACGCCACCCCTTCTTCACCGGTACACTCATCTCTTAACCCTCTTCATTATCTGTGTGATAGTAGACCTCGAACAACGCGTAACCATAGGCGAAAATAGCATCAAAGTTGGCGAAAAAAGACCAATTTCTGGGATCGCAGAAAACTGTGGTGATCACCTATGTTCCCAGATTCGTATCTCCCACCACAGAGATCCAAATTCGATGATTCTTTTTGGTATGCGGAGACCACTTGACCTAGTTTAATTTATGTAAAATAACCCTAGATTATTAACTGCTGTAGGTAGAATTAAATTCGTTGGAAAATCCCGTAAACATACTTTTTCTAGATTTCTAGAAGTTGTGAAACGGAGCGTGTCCGACCAAACGGGACCGCCCCGCCGTGTACCAAGTGTATCAAATAGTGCGTACAGTATAACCGGACACGTGAAAGTTCGCGAAAACTGATTCGAAAGCGTGTGCGCGCCGAAATTAGCCCGTATCCGCGGACAAACCCCATATCGCAACTTTTGTAAAAGCCACACGCATTTTGTCCACGCTCATCAGATCGCGACGAAACTTGCGTCACTAGACTCGTGGTAACGCGTTGGTCCTGTGATCCAATTTTCATGCAATTCTGAGATAGTTGACCAAGTCGCCAATTGGCGGGCCCCACGGTTGACTTTTTAGGCAAAATTATGTTCGGCCCATCGGAATCCACATTTGGACATACCATTGGGTTCGTATTGACATTTATAGTTTGTTGGACCTATAATTTGTCCAATTTAGAGACTGTTATCCTTGGCACGCTTTTCAGTGTTTAGTGGGCCACACGTGGATCCTACTTTGACCCAAAATTACCGTTTTGCCACTGTGACCAAATTGGACGGAAGGGAAGTGCTTCCAAGCTATTTTGCTTATTCGGGGAACGTTGGTGATATCTATTTCAGCATCCAGAGACATTATTCTGAGGCCATAGCTTCTGATCCTGTGCCCGTGACATCTGGACGTTACACTTATCTATTTCTTACCAGGCAAGATACCTTGCCAAATTGCTTACAGTATTTTGCATGCTTAGTATATTTCTGTATATTTATTGTATTTCTGTTTATTTATTGCATGTGTAGTTCCGTTCATTCATTACTATATATTAGATATGTTGACACACACTTGACACTTAGTATCATAGAGAACAATCATTAGGCGTATGGGCTTTTAACCACTCTAGTAAACCATAGTATATAGCTCGCACTACGGGCGTGTGTCACGCTGGTCGCTACCCCCGCGGTATATCGATTTCTGATGTCCACTGACGGGTGTGTGAGTTGTGAGGTAGATCGAGTAGCCTACCATTGCCCATACGTCAAAAAGTTGTTCTCATTTGAATTCATATAGATTGTCTTGTACAGCGTACTTATATATTTTCAAATATTATACATGTTTACTGTATTCAAATTGGCATGCTTCTAAGTATCTTGTTACGTCCCTCTGAGGACCTGGTCCCTTTCCAGGAGTATATGTTCTTGATTATTTGCAGGAGCGCAGATTTGGATGGTTACATATGTTTCGATGATGTTTTCTCTTCAAGCCCCGTGGTCATTAGCTGGTATTGTTATATTTTGTTTATTGTGTTGTACTTTTCCATTCGAGGTGGTAATGGATTTGTTTTCATCCAACTATCATCTTTAGATACTTCTTATTGAGATCTAGTTATATAGATATTGGTTATTTATTTATATAGATTTTTGTTGATGAGATTTAGATTGTACCCTGTGACTTGTGATAGATTTTTACTACTTGTGGATTGATATTCATATTACAGCGTACATATGGGTTATGGTTTCCATATATTGGAGTTGCCATATCCATGCGGCTGGCATGCTTACGTGTCCTAGTCCTACATAATTTTTGGGACTAGGGCATGACATGTTTTTGTCGTGGCCCATACAGGTCGAGAGCATATTGTCTCGGTTACATTATTGTACCGAACATGCCTGTACCTAGGAATAGAGCATAGGATCTCATCCACAATTGACTATGATTCGCCCTCCTTCCAGTCTATTCTCTTCGAACAATTGTATCTTGCTTGATTCCTATACTTTCCTAATAATTTCTTGAGTATAGCCTCTCCTGGAATATAGAAGTCCCTGCTGTTAGATAATAAGTAGGGGAACCTTCCTATTAAGAGTACAACCAGAGTGTTGACACACCACTAAGTTTAGAATATCTAGTGAACACTAGAATTCCTTATCTATAGATTGGTTACCATTACCCCTTGATGTATTAAGAGGACTTGTGAGTAGTATAGACACTACTAGAGTTATTTAGAAGTTCTACCATAATGTTTGACCCTAGTATTGAGGAACCAATAGAAAACCAAAATTGAAAATTAGGGCTGAGCCTATCCTTCATAGTTAGATAAGTATTGGAGAACTATAAACTTAGATCATTGTCTTATTATTAGTAGACAGCACCTTAGGAAGCCTAGAGGTATATAACTAACACTTTTTCCTTGATCCTACCTCGAACATAGCAACTAGCATACCACTTTCCCTTAGAAAACCATGATGCTATCTAGAGACCCCTATTTTAATTTCATATACTGATCCTCTGCGACCTTAGCGTCGCTAATTGCGAGATGACTAATTTTGTTCTTCTACTCTTCATCCTTCAACTCGTGCCATCTGACATTTCTGATTGTAGGCCAGGTGATTTATTCCGTGTTAAGGACATATAGTTGCTGGGATTATAGTGGTTAATGTTAAATTTTGAAATTGTGTGCTTAGTAGTTAGAACTTGATGGTTTAAGCTATTCTTGTAGATTGAGACCTGGTGCTTATCCCTTAGTTTTAAATTGCGTAACATGTACCACACCTCAATACGAGTTATATTTCCTTTTCTTTGAGGCCAGTAACTGTTCCATTCTTACTAATGACACTTGCACTAAGACTAAGACTTAGGACGACCATGACCTATGTAATGAAAGAGGATACCCTTATAAGTACCAAGACCCCTTCCCATAGACCTTAACAGGAGTTTCTACGGTATTCTTAAGACAATTACAGTACTAGTTTATTGTTATAAGTTAGGAAGTATACCTCATAACATAGAATCACATAGTCTTTTGACCTATTATTGAAGTGTAATTGAACAACATTAACTGGATGCTAGCTTAGGACGATAGTTTTTTTTCAGACTGTAGAACTTAGAGGCTATACCCCTACTTTGTCGACTATCGACTTAGACAAGGAATTAGTATGACAACTGTAGAGATTATAGAGTCTTATCTTTTTGTGAACTTGAATTTTTATGTACCTTCTTTCATCATAATCCAGCATATTTATAATTTTTTGTACTACCTTGATTTATGCTGCTATTATAGCCTAGTTTTTACAAGCTTATTCTTTTATCGAGCTTGCTCATGACACATGTATTATTGGGTGCACACAATGATACAATTTTCTAATCAGAATCGATGTATTAAGGTCTAGCTAACCTTAGTACGCTTGGTTCGCTCTTTGCATGACTATTTTACGTGGATTGAGATATAGGGTGGTAGACGAATATACTTGCCCCTAGACATGTCCGACATATCGTATCGGTTACATAATTGTACTGATACGAGCATGTAAATAGGAAATTACCAAAATATGATTTCAATCCACAACTGCCCTGACAAATCTCTGTTCGAATTATTTAATCTCTTTGAACCTCGTACTTGTATTCTATAACCTTCACCTTGAATTCTTTATTATTGCTCTCCGTCTTTCCTTATTTCGGAAAGACGAAACCTCATACTGGTATAAGTTGACACACTGATAGTACTAGATATACCCCATAAGACAAATCACATGACTTAGTGACTCTCTTTTATAATTGATTAAGGGCACATCATAGGTGATATGTTTGGTGTTAAAACTTTGAGGATTGAATAACGTGGTTAAATAATTGAGGAATAGTTTTCCTAGATGTATAGCCTTAGGTGATAGATGGGTGAATTATAAGTTGGGTAGATTATAAAATCCTCACCCAAAATTAGATCTACTTGGCTGAGATAGTGAGACTAAGGTTAGATTAAGTCCAGTTAGAGATTGAACATGGTATTTTATTTAATTTTACAATAATATATCGCTTAGCTCACCTTACCGTTCTTCGATAATTGAAATACTACACCAGCCACTGCCTTCCTACAAATTCCACACCCTTATCCTAGACATGCCCATCTTCCATTCTGACATTTGTGCAACTTATAATTAAGCTCCTTCGTGCTACATTTTGGTCGTGCAATATCGCCCCTCCTTTAAACTTAGCCTTGTATTTTAAACAATGCAAATCTTATACCATCATTGACTTTCTACCGTTGCTTAATTTAATTTCAAGGACAAAATTTTTATAAGTTGGGTAGAATGTAAAACGACTAATCCTAAATACCGCATAAATCTTTTTTTATTAATTATTAATTTATTTGTATAATTTAGTGGCTAAATAGGAGAAATAATTTTTTTTTTAAATTTTTATTTTAGGTGTTGGTGAACTTAGGGGATTTATGGGGGCCATTAGGAATTTTTCTGAATTTATTCATGTAGAAAACCCCTTGAGCAGTTGCTAGCTTAATGGTATACAATTATATAATTTTTTTAGAATTTTCATATATATATATATATATATATATATATATATATATATAATAGTAATTAGAAAAGAAAAAGAGTAAGAAATGAAAAGAAATAAAAAAAGAAAAAACCATTAATTTAAAATACTATTTCCTATTGGATCCCCTAACCATTTCTACCCGCCCGTGCATGTGACCAAACACCACCCGCGCTTGCAAAAATGCAGCAGCCCATTTTTATTACCAGCAGCAACCTTAGCCTTTATGCAAAATCCACACCCCCTTAAATCAACTACACAGCAAACCCAAACAACCGAACTCCGCGAACGGACCCCCCCCCTCTCTCCTCTCTTATATATAAATATATAATTCAGTTTTCAACCAAAATCCCTAACCCTAGATCATCCAATCTCTTTCTCTTCCCATATAGACCTAGAGAGCGCCACCACCGGAGCCGGAGAACCGTGCCAGGCCGTCCAAACCAATCCCGACGACCGCGACCCCGCGCACCCCGCGCACCCCGCGCACTACAGATTTCCGCAACGAGGTACCTGTGTTTCTGTACAGTTTTCCGTCGTCTCGATCAACCGAACGCCACCCGTCTTCACCGGTACGCTTACCCCTTATCCCTCTTCATTATTTGTGTGATTGTAGACCTCGAACAACGTATAACCATAGGCTAAAATAGCGTCAAAGTTGGCAGAAAAAGACCAATTTCTGGGATCGTAGAAAACTACGGTGATCACATATATTCCCGGATTCGTATCTCCCATCACAGATATCCGAATTCGATGATTCCTTTTGGTATACGGAGACCACTTGACCTAGTTTAATTTTTGTTAAATAACCCTAGATTATTAACTGCTGTAGGTAGAAATAAATTCGTTGGAAAACCACGTAAACACACTTTTTCCAGATTTCTAAAAATTATGAAATGGAGTGCGCCCCATCAAACGGGACCCACTCGTCATGAAATAAGTGTACCAAATGGTGCGTACAGCGTAACTGGACACGTGAGAGTTCGTAAAAGCTGATTCGGACGCGTGTGCGTGCCAGAATCAGCCCGTATCCGTGGACAAACTCCGTGTCGCAACTTTTGCAAAATTCGTGCGCATTTTGTGCACGTTCGTCATATCATGACAAAACTTGCACCACTGGACTCGTGGTAACGCGCTGGTCCTGTAACCCAATTTTTATGCAATTCTAAGACAGTTGACCAAGTCGCCAATTGGCGGGCCCAAATGTTGACTTTTTGGGCAAAATTATGTTCGGCCCATCGAAATTAATATTTGGACATACCGTTGGATTCGTATTGATATTTAGAGTTTGTTTGACCTATAATTTATCCCAAATAGAGACTGTTATCCTTGGCACGTTTTTCGGTACAAAGTGGGCCACACGTGGACCCCATTTTGACCCAAAATTATCGTTTTGCCCCTGTATCCAAATTGGACGGAAGGAAAGTGCTTTCTAGCTATTTTGCTTATTCTGGGAACGTTGGTGATATCTATTTCAGCATCCGGAGACATTGTTCTGAGGCCATAGCTTCTGATCCTGTGCGCGTAACATCTGGATGTTGCACTTTGCAGCTTTCTTACCAGGCAAGATACCTTGTTAAATTGGTTACAGTATTTTGCATGCTTAGTATATTTCTGTATATTTATTGCATTTTTGTTTATTTATTGCATGTGAAGTTTCTTTCAGTCATTACTATATATTAGATATGTTGACACACACTTGACACTTAGTATCATAGAGGACAATCATTAGGCATATGGGCTTTTAACCACTCTGGTAAACCATAGTATATAGCTTGCACTACAGGAGTGTGTCATGCTGGTCGCTACCCCCCGCGGTATGTCAATTTCTGGAGTCTCGCTGGTCGCTACCCCCGCGGTATATCGATTTCTGATGTTCACTGACGGGTGTGTGAGTTGTGAGGTAGATCGAGTAGCCTACCCTTGTCCATACGTTGAAAAGATGTCCTCATTTGCATTCATATAGATTGTCTTATACAGTGTACTTATATATTTTCAAACATTATGCATCTTTACTGTATTCAAATTGGCATGCTTCTATGTATCTTGTTACGTCCCTCTGAGGACCTGGTCCCTTTCCAGGCGTATCTGTTCTTGAGTATTTGCAGGAGTGTAGATTTGGATGGTTACATATATTTCGAGGATGTCTTCTCTTCGAGCCCCGTGGTCGTTAGCTGGTATTCTTATATTATGTTTATTGTGTTGTACTTTTCCTTTAGAGTTGGTAGTGGATTTGTTTCCATCCAACTATCATATTTAGATAATTCTTATTGAGATCTAGTTATATAGATGTTGTTTTTTATTTATATTGATTTTCAAGGATAAGATTTAGATTGTACCCTGTGACTTTTGATAGATTTTTACCACTTGTGGATTGATATTCATATTACAGCGTACGTATGGGTTATGGTTTCCATATATTGGAGTTGCCATATCCATGCGGCTGATATGCTTACGTGTCCTAGTCCTACGTAATTTTTGGGACTGGGGAGTAACAAAATAAGCTGAAGACAAATCCAGTACAAGAAATACTAAGAAGGTACTAGTCCCGGGTCATCTGTCTCAGTCGGGATAAGTCCCTCCTGAGTCAAGGTCTCTGACTCTAAGCCCACAATATCCTGAGGTCCATAATGTGTAGGGTACCAGTCCTCAGTGTCATTTGAAAATAATATATCTAGTCAGGAAAGAAGCAGAGTATATCTCTAACAGCAGTTCTAATCAATGATAAAACTATATAACAGTAAACAGATGTGAATATACAAGATGTACAATAGATACAACGAGATATATATAATAAGAAATACTGGAATAAATTTAATAATGAGCAATATGACAATGAACAAGAATACTAATGACTAAGTGTGTGAGTACTAGCTTTAACATGTGATCGGCTTAGGAACATGATACAAGATTTATGGCCAGGCTAATCATACATGTGGTGTATGATTAACACTATTCAATGCAGGACTTGATACAAGAAGGGTATGATAACATATCTACACTAAAATACTCTCCACCCTCGATTGGTATAATAGATCCAAACATGGTACGCTATGGCACCAGATTCCCCAAGAAGATAGCTAGTCTTTTCGAGAATCAGTGTCTGTACATGTACAAGATAATCAATGAAACAAGGATTGTACAAGATATACCATATACCAAGGAATAATATCTCATGACGAGATCTGGATATACCAATCCGTGTAACCATCATGTCCAGAAAATATGGATATCTACACTAGAATACTCCAGAAGGGTATGATAACATATCTACACTAAAATACTCTCCACCCTCGATTGGTATAATAGATCCAAACATGGTACGCTATGGCACCAGATTCCCCAAGAAGATAGCTAGTCTTTTCGAGAATCAGTGTCTGTACATGTACAAGATAATCAATGAAACAAGGATTGTACAAGATATACCATATACCAAGGAATAATATCTCATGACGAGATCTGGATATACCAATCCGTGTAACCATCATGTCCAGAAAATATGGATATCTACACTAGATATAATGAACATAGAGGATATTATAAATGAGAAACTATCCGAGAATGTACTCGCCTGAAGTCCAAAGAATTATCTAACAGATGTTTGATATGGTGCCTCGAAGACCTAGATATGGATAATACATGGTTTCGGAAAGAAAATAAGTTAAACTAGTCAACTTCTAGGTCAACAAGTCAATTCTAAGTCAAAAGTCAAACTATGGTCAATTGTAAGTCAACTATGGTCAAACTATAGTTAAACTATGGTCAACTACCTATTTCTAGGTTGCACAAATCTAACACAAAGATATTGGGTTCAAATACTAAAGTCTAGGTTACAAAACCCATATCTTAAATACTAGGATACCGTATCTCCGGATACATAAATCAATAGGTAAAATATTACATATATAAGTCAAAAAATTAATAATAATATAAAATCCTAATTACAAACATTAAATAGATACCATAGTTTTGAACCAACTAGGTATCACAACATTAACTCATAATCTTGATACCCAAACCTAATACCTTGGGTATCCCCAATTACCTTGGTACTTACCTTGGAATCACAAGGTAATACCCCAAAACTTGTGTATACTAACTACCCGTAATTATATACATGCTATACTAATTATTATATATATAGTATACTATAAATACTATTAGCAATTTGGAATATATTTACATACATATTAAATACCACATATATATATCTATATATATATATATATATATATATATATATATAAATATCTAATAATAAGAAAACATCTGCCAAATTGTCGTTAAAAACCCTGCCTGCTGTCGCTGAAAACTGCAGTTGCTACTGATACTCTACTATTTTAACGACAGATTCTTGCTGCTATCCCCAAAGCCATCGCTAAAGCCCCTAATACGGCTGCTGATACTGCTATTTCAAGTGACAGATTCCTGCAATGTTGCTAACTGCTGTCGCTGTTTCTCTCACTGCTGCTACTGTGCGTTGCTGCTGCTGCGACGCTTGCTGCTGTGACACTCCATATCGTCGCTAAAGCGGCTTCTGCTGCTGTTAGTGCTGCTACTGTTGTGTTCAGCGACACACACTGTTGTCGCTATACCTCTGCACTCTGCACTCTAATATATATATATATATACATATATATATATATATATATATATATATATATATATATATATATATATATATATATATATATATATATGTACACATTATCTACATAGCAATATACACCTATATACATAGTAACATATTTGTAACAACATACATACGTATATGTACATATAAATATATACAAAATATAACATATATTATATAATTATAATATAGCCACAATAGATATCTATTTAAATATACATCTCTATACATGCTACCATAAATAATATATATACATATATAAGAATAGCTACATACAATATATACCTTATAATATATACATAGATATAAGACACAATATTACATAAATATATAAACACCACATTATATATATATATATATATATATATATATATATATATATATATATATATACAATTACACTCTCCAAGAACATAAAAAAATAGATCTACATATAATTTGCACAAACACATGGAGAGGATCACACTGTATCCCACTAGATCTAGGATACGCATGTTACACGAGTCCACCACATATCCAAACGTACCCCGAAGGACACAAACAAGTCATATATATTATTTATTAATAATACAAAGAGTCAAAAACAAATCTCTGTGTCCGTATCAAAATGTGACATGTACAAAGTCCTATGTCGGAGAAAAAACCCCCAAATCAACACGTATCACCAAATTGATGGGATACGACCTACACGTACCCAATTGTGGACAAGACACTAGCCCCAAACTTACAAGCACATGCCAAATTGATCTGTAGGACTAATTGACACACACAATATATGTCATTCTCGGAATTCCCCTAAAATTGACACAAAAAGCACCATAACTTTCTCAATAGGCCCCTGATGAACACAAAACCAAATCCTATGGGTAGCTTATGCATATGGATTTATTTCTCATGGTTAAATCTCAGATTTAGAACCTAAATTAAGGAGAAAAAACTAAATTGTACCTATTGGAGATGGAATCCCAATGCAACCTCCAAATATAATGAAATTAGCCTCCAATTTGTAGATCCTTGCTCCTCTTTGTAGATCCTTGCTTCTTTCTTCTAGATCCTTGCTCCACTAGCCTCCAATGGTGATTTGGGAAGGAATTGGTATAAATTTTGGTAGGAGAATGAAGTGGGAATGAAGGAATTTGGTTGAGAGAAATTATAGATCTAGTTTCCAAATGAAAAGAAGAGAGAGAATAATTTTCCCCCTCTCTATATAGGCCGGCCCCCTTTCCCCTTCCTCAAGCTATGAATTGCTCCACTATGAATTGTCCAATATTTCCCTTAGGGCCTCTTATAAATAAATAATTAATGAGGGAAGCTTCTAGTCTAATGGTCTAATTAGTTTAATCTATCTCCTAATCAATAGGCTTTCTAAATGGGCTAAAATCTAATAATTAATACATGTTGGTCCATGAGATTAAACTAAACTAGTTAGGTCTACTAACACAAGTCCAAAATAAATAACTAATATCTAACAATAATTAAATAATATAATAAATAATTATTTATTATGCATAATATTTAATTAAATATAAAATTACTAAAATATCCATTCCTAGAAAATATGGTAGTGACAAACATATACAGAGTCTTCATGCACATCTAAGGTGGTAGATTATACGGAATGACGATCATAGGCCAACACGAATACTGGGAGCCTGAAAGTCCGAATGGGATAAAATCGTCGGAGGAGAGCCCCAATCTAACATTACACGGATCCGAAACAAAATTTGGATACTCTAGATCAAAGTACTTCCATGCTTTTCCATCGGACGGATGATCCAATACTCCTTTGATCTGTTCTCGCCTATGCCAACTCATATTTTCTATTGTCTCCTTCACCATAAATAACCTCTGCAACCGTGGCGTTAAAGGCAAGTAGTACATTAAATCGGTAGGCTTTCTTGCACCGACAGACATTCATCTACCAGTGGCCTTGTAGCGATCAGTACCACATAATTTATACGCATCTTCATCCTTGTCATCTTTGTAGTACAGCATACACTTGTTGCGACATGCATCAATTTTCTCGTATCCCATCCATAGTGATCTCACCATCCTCTTAGATCGGTAAAACTCTTTAGGCAACTTACCACCCTCTGGAAAGATCTCTATAATCAACTCCATCAGCTGGTTGTAGCATTCTTGTGACATGCTAAATCAGGTTTGATGCTCAACAATCTTGTAACTACCACTAATGGTGAATGATTCGTACAACCAAGATATAATGGAGTCCTTGCATTCTCCAGCAAATTCATAAACTTTGCAGCATCAGCATTAAGTTCCTCCTCAGCTGCATCATGATTGTCCAGATCAAAATTTGGCCCCACCGCATCAAAAACCATGTTCACCCACCCGTCGTCGTAAGCAGCGTGGTCGTAGATATCCATATATGGCTCCACATATGGCTCCGACTCTGATGCTAAAGACAAAAGTTCTCCGTGCGTGGTCCACTGATAGTAATTTGGCGTAAAATCTTTCGAGTACAAATGATATGTGACTTCCACTTCTGGATGATATTTCAAGTAATAATATTTCACACACAGACACTTAATTTTGGTAACGTCCATGTACTGAGGAAACGCCTTGGCGAACTGTAGGAACTGTTGTACACCCTCTATGAATTTATCCCGCACATCGCACATGTCATCAGGATGACGGTTGTACATCCATGAACGATGATGCAGATAGTAATTCAGATCCATTTCAAGATACTTCTGCAAAGATGAATAGACATCATTCAAGTATATACTCGTGTGAATATTTGGTAGTATATATTATCTAAATGACACTCACTCCAGACATGCAAAGATGAATAGACATCATTCAAGAAAACAGTTTGAATTACAGTACATGTCACAAGTCTAAATGGATTTTATATTGATATTTTTAATCCTCTTCTAACAATTCATCATCTTCGTTTAAATACAGTACATGCACTAAACTCCTAGTCCTAGCATTTATACTCATGAATACCAAATTATATTGTACACCTACTCGTTCACACACACATAAGAATGCCCCAAACTATTGCAAGGTCTATTGAGTTAAAAATTACACTATAGGTATTACCCACTTGACATTTACACCGATAGATATTATTTATATTGACATTGCAGTGTCAACTCTGTATTCTGGATACTCATATTATAGTGTATTAGTGAGTGTCAACTCTGTATCCTGGATATCCATACTTGACATTTGTTTAGGCCATGACTTTCTAATTGAAAAGTGAAGTCATGGATATCCAGTATCAATTTTTTTTATCCAGGATACATAGTTGACACTGACTGATACACTCTTGGATATATATTATAAACCATATATAGATTATGAAACAAAAAATAAAGAGAGTTTAGACCCGGTTGATATTATTTATATTGATATTGTAAATGTCAAGTGTACGCCCAAACACAATATCTTGACTAAAATACATACTCAATGATACACACACACACACACACACACACACACACTGCACTGTGCACAATTGTGCACTGCACAATACCCCTCTTGATATCACCCGACCTCCTCCCCAAGTGCATTACAGTGTACTGCTACTCAAATATCATCCCTTGCTGCAGCACTGAGTTACACTCCCCCCTTAGCACACACACATCATATACATTTACACTATGCCATTTTTTGGGTCGCCTTTTATAGCTCTAAACTAGGATACATGATTGTAGGAATTTCTTTAACCACACCTAATCAAGTCACTCAGTTTTTCTACTTAATTGCCTAAACCAACAATAATGCTTATAACCATGCATGATTGTTAACCAATGTTTGTGTGTGTCCATGTCCAATAAAATATATACAACCTTATCCTCGATATCGTGTCCTAACCTTTCATATCCATGTGTCCTACAATTTTACCATACGTATCATGAGATAACATGATACAAACACGTGTGTGTGTGTGTGTGTGTCCGTCTTAGGGTTAGTGTATGCGTATTAGTGTGTCCTAGTTTCCAAGTTTGGGTTAGTGTTAGTGTCTACGTGTCTGGGTAGTATGTGTGTGTGTGTGTGTGTGTGTTTGAGTTAGGATTAGGATTTACCTAAAGAATGGGTGGCCGGAGAGGAGGGGGTTGACCGATGAGAGGGTGGCCGGAGAGGAGGGGTTTGACCGAGGAGGGGGTGCCCGGACAGGAGGAGGACTCCGTTGAGGAGGACGAGCCCGGAGAGGAGGAGGAGGAGCTCGGTAGAGGAGAAGGAGGCGGAGCCTGGATAGGAGGAGGAGGATCTCAGTGGAGGAGGAGGAGGAGGGGGTGCCCAGGGTCGGAGGGGGGAGCACAGTCGGCAGCGGAGGTCGGCAATGGGGGTCATTGGTGAGGGTCGTCGGTGAGGGGTTGGGCCACGGAGGTGGGGGGAAAGGAGAAAAAATTGGTAAATTTTCGAGTGGGAATGTAGGGAAAGTAAAACCAGATCGCTATATTAAAAAATATTAACGACGTCTCTTAAGCACGTCGCTAATCATCTCTATTAGCGACATTTATATAGTCGCTAAACGTTGATAATTCTGAAAATATTAGCGACTACTTAGACGTCGCTAAACGTCACGAATAAAAAAATTTAGCAAAGTTTTGCTGCGTTTATAAATGTCGTTAATTAAAAAATTAAAATCGCCGATTAAAAAAGTCTCTAAACGTCGCTAAATTAAAAACATTTGCGACGTTTAGCGACGTTAAAAAAAAATATAGCGACTATTCTTTCAAAAAACCAAAGTACCGTCGCTACTAGTCGCTATTCGTCGTAAACAGCGACGTACATTGACGTTTACTTATGAGGTCGCTAAATTATTTAACATTAGAGACGTTTACTTACGACGTCGCTAAAAATATCGCTATTTTATCATATTTTGGTAGTGAGTGTTGATAAGAAGAATGCATGTTATAATATTTACTATTCTTTAGACTGATAGGTGAATGCTACAAAATTCATTGTTTTGTTGATATTTTTGCAGATGACATAGCTAATGAAGTTCTGAACCTAAGAATGCAGTGTTGATGGGAAGAGTTGTTGGAAAGAAAACACTGATACTGACATGCGACAGGTATTTCGTGGTTTTCATCCAATTTTATTCCAGCATCAATATAATGCTTATTGTGGATTTTTTTTTATAGTTCCTTTACATGAAAACCCAATTCAATGGTTCAAAATTAATACATGGCAAAAATGATTATATTTATGACAGATATATGGCTGTGTTCCTGATTGCTTTTTGCTATAAAATTATTCCGTCTATGGACATGTATTTGGTTATTAGCTTTCAAAGGACTTCAACTTGTAGTAACAACAAAATACCATAGAAGGTTATTCTCCCCATGATTGACACAATGCTCTAATATGTTGAAGTCGTTGTTCAACTTGTAGTAACAAGTGAGGTCCTTCATCATGTGATGCAGCAACTTGATCTCTCTTCATTGAGCTGCATTTTTTAATTATATACCAATTTATTAACTAGAAAAACCAGTAGTGATTTTGCTTTATTAAATAATAGACTGAAGAATATGAAAATGAGCCATATTATGTGACTTTCTTTGAGAAAACCCGCAAAAGGAAGAGTTCTGGCACATGGTTCGCCTCCAACTTGCAAAAAGCTTCATGTAAGAGTTTTCTTCCGAGAAGTATATTATTAAGTATTTTTTGACCTTGTCTCAATTTGATTAGTTGTTTCCTCTATATCTCATGGATTCATTTGGGACCTGTTTATGAGCTGAATCATTATGTTCCATTGTTGTTATCTTGCTAGGATGGAATTTGAAGTAGGAAGGACTACTTAGATGGTTGGCAATGTCATGATTGGTCATGTTAACTATATCAAGAGATTGTGGTTACTTCGGATTTATGTTGATGTCTTATTCTTTATGAATGGTTATGTTACCTCTCCTATAGCAATGCATTTCTTCTGTTCCCTGATAAGGGAGAGAAAATGCATTGCTCTTAGGGAGGTTACATTTTTTCCTAGTCTTTTAGTTCCACATCATATCATTCCAACTATCACATTCAAGTCAAACTTATTCATGAATATAAGAGACGTCTGCTAACATTTTGGGAGCAGTATACAAATACGAGAAATTAAGGTAATGAAAGATTACATAGTTCCTAATAACTATCCATAGATTGTTTTGGTTTCCTAAAGTCCAGATTCATCTATTTTTGTTGTGTATATCATTATACTGACTTGATGTACTAATCGAAAGTACAAGATATAAAACTTCTAGCCATGTTGGAGTAAATTACTTTTCACATATCTAGTGCTTTTGCTATTATTTCAACTAATAATAATATACTTTAGCCCCATCGCGAAAGTTTGTGGCCACTGGCCAGAATCGAGATTAGCCAAGACCCTTATATTTCTTTTTTGGTAGCATTTATTCTCTTAGTTTCTCAAAATAATTGATGTAACTCCTTGTCTCAAAAAATAAGTTACATGTTGCAATTTTACGTCTTGGATTTAACTCCTTGTCTTTTTTTTTCTTCTTCTAAACCTTGCATCGACAGGAAGTAGGTAAGATCATTGTAATGCCTTTAATATTGTTTATCCGTGCTTGTTTGGATATTCTCTTGAAAAAACGGTCATTCTTTTTATCTATTGTAACTTCCCGTGTGTGTTATCTACTATTTTTCCAAAATTATGATTGTGGATGCTCCCCGAAAAGTGGTAACGGGGGACCACAAGAACATTTTGAAGTTTCTGACCATTAAAGTTTGTTCCTTACCTTCTAAACCATTATCTTCAAATTCATCATTGGAGACCTTCTTATGGTGTCCTTTGAAATAAATGGTCTTTTCCTTTGGTGATGATTCTTCGAGATCGTTGAGGTCTATCTCATGTGTCCTCAGCTTCCCCTGCGTGTTACCATCATCATTGTAGTTAGTTCGTTTCCTTCAGTAATTGTCGTTGCTTTTGGATTTCAGTTCTTCGGGAGTCCCTAAGAACTTTGTGTATCTTTTCATGATTATTGTAATCCTTGCCAAGAGAAGAAAGATGATTAACAATATAAAAAAAATATGTAAATATTTGTGTGATGGTTTTATTAGGTTTTATCTTAAAAGTCTCATACTCTTGTGTCAATCTAGTGCTTTTAGATTCCTTAACTTGTTTGGTAACTTCGTAGGTTACCTCAAGAAATCCAAACTTTATTAGACATGGCACAAATGGATAATCTAATGAATTCAGTCATGTCTACGCCCAAAATACGATAATAATGCCTCTAGCATCAAGATTGGCTTATTTCTTTTCCAGATATGTGTATTTATTATATGGTTTGTCAACTAAGTTACCATCTATAATAATTTTGGGTAACCTTTTATCGCCATCTATAATAATTAACCATAGGTCAAAATCTAGTGACTTGAGGTAAAAACTCATCCATGTTTTCCAGTAAGTATAGTTGGTTCCATAAAATAGAGGAAGCCTATTTGTGGTTTGGACTTCACCGATGAATATAGATTTCACAGTTGCCATGTGTTCTACGCTTAGGTTATAAAGCCTATATAAGAGAAACTGCTCCGATAGCTATTGCAGGACCTAAAGTCAACCCTAGAGGGGGGTGAATAGAGTATATAACAATATATATACCAATTTTAAAAATAAAGGCAGATAACCAACCCGCAAGAATGTAACACAATATTAGGTAAATGCACAAGTAAGTAGAGTTTAGAGGGCAAACACAAACACCAAGAATTTTATTTTGTTTTCCCTCATGGAGGACTAGTTCAGGCCCGAGTATTCTTATTCGGTGTTAATCCACTATTTATGAAATAGCGTACAACAGAAGTTTTGATATGAGGACTTACAACTTCTTACAAATATGTGCTTTAATCCGAAGAGCACAAAGACTTCAAGATAGAGTTAAGGTGACTTCTTGAACCAAGCTTTTACAACTCAAACTCGAACTTCTAATCAAAGCACATTGGCACTTAGAAGACTAGAGAGTTGTCTTGAAAATAGACAAGGTTAAGGCACAGGCTATTGCACAAAAGAAAATGGGAAGATTGATTGTGAATGAGTGAATAGAAATAAAAGAATGGGACTCTATTTATAGGGCCCTAGGGGGACCGAGTTTGGCCTGTGTCCGGTCTCCCAAAATTCATAATTTTGAACATTGAGCTCCGAGTCATGTTTTGAATAAGTCAATCTAAAAAACAGAAGCTAGTGGGTCCAAGGGGACCGAGTTTGGCCCAAATTTGGTCCTTTACCGAGTTTGACCCAAGTTAGATTTTCTCAATTCCAGAATGTTTTTGTTCAGGATATGTGGTCTTGGCTTTTGGTTAATTTGAACTGGTTTAGATTTATTGTGCTGTTTGAATAAAATTGTGGTTTGGAAATGGGTTAGTCATCTAGTTGCCAAGTGAGACTCGATGTATAATATTTACTAGACTCAAATAAATATAAAAAATATAGACTCGATAAACCATAACTTAAGCAATGTAGCATGTAGCCGCTTTGATTTCAGCGATGTCACGGAGATGTGTCGGGCTTCAGTTTATGTGTCGTATTGAGTCATGTCAGATCCTAGTTAGTTGATTATCGAAATCATATTGACTGTGACCATTTTGGGTCAACAGTATATTGGCTATATGATATATGCATATTAATATGTGTGTTGTATTATGCGCATAGATACCTATATATCACCAAAAATATATAAAACATATATAGGAAATTATAATAGAAATTAATACATAAATTACATAGAGGAAATTATTATTAATATAATAATAAAATTAAAATTAAAATATTAGATATAAATGAAAGAATAAAATAAAATATACAAATTAAAAGAAATTATAATAGAAATAATTTATAAAATTTTTTTAAAAGAATTGGAAATTTGAAAAGAAGAGAAAAAAGAAAAAGAAAAAAACAACAACTGATGAACAATGATGAGCACTGTTCATCTGCCCTGGACCCGGCCCCTACATCCACAAAAAACAGAGTTTTTAAACTCTAATTTCTAACCGACCCAAACATATTCAAAACTAAGCCAAATTCGTTCAAATCTTCTCCTACTTGATCCCAATCTAATTATCCACCAATTAAACCAAATCCTAGCTCGAATCCTAGTTTAAATCAATGATAAAATCTATTGGAAATCGGATCAAAACCAAGTTATATATATACACGGATATCCTCATCAATCTCTTCTTCCAAAATCTTAGAAATTCAATACTTCAGTGCAGTTGCAACAAACGAAAGAGTGGGAGGAAGATGATTCCTAGGTTGTAACAACAGGATTAGGACGAGTAATTGAGTGTTGATCTGAACATTGTGTTCATAGTTGGAACTGCAATAAGGGGGGAAATAGGATCTGTCACAGTGCAATGTTGCAGCTGTGTGATACACTATGGTGTATCAGGTATTAAGGTGTATCATACATTAAAGGGGGAGCATGAGTTATGTTCATGGGGGTAAGCAACATCAAGGTATGTGAATATAAGATATTAGATATTGAGTTTTAGTATTTAGTGTTAAGTTAATTGCTAGGTATTAGATATACTAGTGTTAGTTAGGTACAGATAGTAGATATTATGGTATTAAGATTAGGTAATAGCATAACCAAGAAATGTATTGATATTTTTGTAAGTCAAAGTACTATTTCTTCTTCCAATTATTTTGTCCCCTCATTGAAGCTACTCATTATTCTCCTTCATGATTTTCACAATCTTATTACATTATCGTAATCACCTTCTTAGAAAGTCCTAATGTACTAGGATATCATTTTTTCTTTATATAGCTAAAAAAAATAATACACAAAAGTTATGAACCCTAATGAGAATAAAACAAAATCTGATTAGAATCACAAATAATCACATAGTTTGCATATATAGCAATTTTAAGGAATAAGACAACCACTACCTAAGAAATATAAGAAAGAATAAATATTATAAATATGGGATAGTAGGAGTAGTTATGAATGGTCAATAGTTAATCTGTCAAGTTGAAGGATTAAAGGGGAATGATGGAAATTGTGTTCGAGGTTAGATTATGGTAACCTAGGCTTAAGCTACAAAGGAAATTGGAGTAATAATAAGTGACTGCGGAAGATAAATGCTTGAGGAATAATAAGTTCAATTTTCAAGAGTAGCATTAGATGATCATTGATTTTTATACTAGATAAGAATGAGGTAGTCTATTATCGTAATTGAGAAAAAAATAAGATAAAGAAGTTACTGAGATAATTAAGGCACGATTCATTTATGATAAGATGTATGATACAACATTATTAAAATTTTATACTTGAAAATATATTGGTAATGAGACAAACGAGTTAAGGAACTCTAAAAATTTTTGGATGAACTGTTGTTTGAAGGAAAAATTGATCGAGGGTAGTAGTTAAATAACCATGCTAAAGTTAAGGATCCTAGCAACCTACTAAATAGTTACGATTAAGACAAGACGTCTAAGCCCATGGATTTATGATAAAGTAAAATGATATTGGATGGCAAGGCTACAGACGATTGTATCCAACAAGTTAATATTTTAGAGTCAATTGTTAATAAGGGATGATGAACAAGGATGGATAGACGATAAATATAATTTTAAGAAACAACATATGATTTAGAGGATAGTTGATACATAAGTTCAATAATTGTGGAAGAATTAAGATAAATAAATTATAATAAAAAATTAAGCAACGATTCTTTTATGAGAGGATTGTGTGATACTACTTTTATTGAGGATTAATGGACGAGTAATGACTTGATGACAAGATAATAGAGAAATAGTTGCTTGAGAGAAATAGGTCGAGTAATAGTGGTGGCAAAAATGGATCATGTTAAAATTTTAGTGGGCTTTTGGATAGTCGTCTAGTAAATAAATGAATTTTGATGACAAGAATAACAATGTAAGGACTTATGGATCGGGATAACTATTTTGAATACTAGTGTTCTTGTAAGTTGAAGAGTGTAAGGAGTTAGTAACTACCAAGACGACAGAGTAGAGAATCGTATCTTATATTCGAGGATTTAGAATCAAATTTTTTATGGTTTGATGGATGTATACGTTTGAAGTATACACATAATTTGACAAGTAATATATGATTATCGAGGGGAGGACATTGAAAGAAATATGGATGAAAGAAGTTTGGGGATAATATATAACAATTTGTAAAAGACAAGAAAGAATAATGCCAAGTTGTTAATCATGACCTACTAGGAAGAACTGTTAGCTGATATTGATGTACTAATAAGCTAGTCAAAATATGGGTATGAAAAAATTGTCTGAGATGAAGAAGATACAAAGAAGAAGATGAATATTTTGAGGAATATGATGGAGGAACAGTGGCTATAATAAATCCTTGATAAATTATGGCTTAGTTATTAAATTTTTAGGACGATTTTTTTTTAAGTTGGGTAGAATGTAATCACCTATTTTTGAAATTTAATTATTAATTTGAAAATATGTTGATTTATTAATTAATACAAAAAGAAAAAATGTATTAATGAAAATCTAAATAGAAATATAAACGTATATTTGCTATATGATATGTGCATATTAATGTGTGTGTTGTATTATGTGCATAGATACCTTTATATCCAAAAAAAATTTAAACAAATAATAAAAAGAAATTAAATAGGTAAAATATATAAAGGAAATTAAAATAGAAACTAATACATAAGATATATAGATAAAGTTATTATTAATAATAATAAAATTAAAATTTGAATATTAATATTAATATTAATATTAATATTAATATTAATATTAATATTAATTAGAAAAGAAATAATAAAAATATACAAATCAAAAGAAATTTTATTAGAAATAATTTATATAAAAGAATATTTAAAAGAATTGGAAATTTGAAAACAAGAGAAGAAGAAAAATAAAAAAACAATCGATGAACAATACTGCACGCAATTCATTTTCTCAGGACCCTATCCATACACCCGCGAAAAATATTGTATTCAAACATAATTTCCAACCGACACAAAACTATTTAAAACTAAAACAAATTCAGTCAAATCTTCTCCTACTTGATCCCAATCTAATTCTCCACCGATCAACCCAAATCCTAGCTTGAATCCTAGTTTAAATCAACAATAAAATCTATTTAAAATTGGATCGAATCCCAAGTATATATATACACAAATATCCTTATCGATCTCTTCTTCTAAAGCCTCAAAAATTCCCAGTGGACATCATCCTTCGATGGTAGACTTTTTCTTCGCCACCGCTCACTTCACTCGCCGTGGTGAGATGAAAGGTTCTATCCCAGAAGACTCTCTAACTTTCTGCAAAATACCCCGACCAACTGACCTCGTCGGATCTTCGCTGGAGACGTCGCAGCTATTCCGTGAACGCAACTCGGGTCGTAAATAATGACAACGAGGTACCCATCTCCCCCACATAGTTTTCTTGATACATACTTGATCGATTTTTGATCCGTCAAATCCTATGTGTAGTCTAGTTAACCTAATTTATAATTCTATAATTTAGAGGAAACCTGATCTAAAACGTGTTAAAAACCCACGTAAAACTCAAAAAATAAGCTGAAACCATATCAATGTATTGACTTTTTTATTACTCAAAACCAAGTTTTGGAAGACCAAAACCTGTTAGAATAGTGAGTATTTTTGAAATATAAATGAACAAACTTGTAGCCTAAATAAACAGCTTCGAAATGATATATAATTTGCATATTTTAATTATAAATTTTGTATTAAAAATCTAGTTGAAAATCATGAAAATTACTTAGAAAAAATTTAAAACCTCGATATATCGTTGGTCTCGACAAACCGGACCATCCAATCATGTACTGATTGCATCAAATAGTGCATACAGTAAACATGGATATCTGGACTTTGAAGGAATTTGAATTGTCGCGCACAACCCGTATACGTTAAAAGTCCATATATCTGTGCTTTTGCAAATTATCTTGTCACTACCACATTTTTCGATGAGGGTATTTTTATCATTTAGTATATTTATTGTCACGCCCCAGTCCCAAAATGACGAGGGACTGAGCACGTGCACAATGACCAGCAGCACGCACCGATGGACAACCTAATTTAATGGATCCATCAGGGCATGCTTAAGCTGTAGTCTAGCAGTAATATGTTACAAGTCTCAGGTAATTCTAATCTCATCCACAGAAATAACACAGATTAATTGCCAGGAAATAAATGCAATAGAAATAAGTATGCAATATCAAATAAGGTTATCTCGGGAACAAATTCGAGAATTATTCTGTTACATTTAAGGAAAAATAGACAGGAAATGAAATGTTGGAAATGGAAATACTGTATAGCTGAAGCCGGGCTCAGAAGAAATCTTCGGCCACTATCTCGTCCTCTGTTCCTGGTTCTGCTCCAAGGAGTGCTCCTGTACCGTACACCTCTGGGTAGTACTCTTCAGCTGTACCTGGGGACATAATCCGGATCCAGGTCCTCAGGGGACAGCAAGGTACAGAAAATACAAGCCAAAATAAATACAGTGCAGCAGTTAGTTAAACAAGAGGGTAAGCTATGTAACTAGCTAAGTGATATGCAATATGAGAGCAGCACTAGAACTCAGGCTGAAGCCCCTACAAGCTCTGTGTCGGGGAGCCGGTAGCGGCAATAACTATGAACTACACTATGTTATATACTATGTTTTATATATAATATCAGCCTGTCGTCTGTGTGTCTCTCCCCACCCAATGTAATCCCACGTCTCATGTCCACGATGCCTCATGTCCATGTCACGCATGATTATAACTAATGCAGCAAGTCTGATAGCTATGAATCAATTGTCTAAGAATGTAAAGTCTATGTCATAAAATATGCATCCTATACAGAATCACCTTGAATGTCTCAGGAAGACTCTGTCTCATGAAATAGTGTCAAGTGTCCTGGGTTCTGAAGTACTTGATAAGACAAGTACGAGCTTTATCGGGTCTCGATACTCATGTCTATGTGACGTTACACAACACCGCGTACGGAGTTGGCACCCGACTATGATCGGACACTAAGCACGTCACTCGTTTCCTAGGTTAAGCAGTTAAAACATGTTTATAATTAATACCACAAGAAATCCATTAAAATACTATGTCAAGAATTATTGAGGTTTGGCAAGCTTTACATGTCCATTATTGCATAATTAAATCCAGAAAATAATTAGCAAGCTGCAGGGTTTGGCAAGGTACACTTGCCTGTGGTTCCTGTTCCAATTGCGGCTCTGACTTCAGCTGGAATTGCAGGCGGTACTCCGGTTGCTGAAACAAACATCACCATCAGATCCAGAAAATATCAATCAGCTAGAAACGTCTGTCCTTGGGTCCAATTTGGAGACAAGGGCAGAAACGACAGTTTCGGGCCAAAACGGGGTCCACCGGTGGGCCCACTTTGCACCGAAAAATGCGTCAGGGTCAAAGGTCTCCAAATTCACCAAACTTAGTGTCAACAGGTCAAGAACGATGATACGAACCCAACTGAACTTCCAGAATTGGATTCCGATAAGCCGTTCACAAAATTGCCCGTCGAGCGGGGCCTGTGGGGCCCACGACACGCGATTTCGTCAACGTTCTCAGAATCGAACCAAACTTGACCCACAGGACCAGCGTATCGCTATGAGTCCGATGGTGCAAGTTTCGTCTCGATCCGACGTGTGTACACAAAGTTAGGATGAATTGCAGAAAAGGCGAATACGGGGCGATGTCCGCGGATACGCGTTGATTTCGGTGTGCACGCACACCCGAATCAGCTTCCGCAAAATCCCACACGTCCGTATCGGCGAGGCGCTCGTGTCTGTGAAGACCGCGCGCGACCAAGTCGTCCCGTTTGGCGGGGCGGACTCGGTTCCGGGGTGAAACGGGGTCTAGGTTTTTCCTGTTTTTGGATCGCGGTGTGCGATCACCACAGGACGCGATGCCCCGAACAGTTTGTCCGGACACCGAGAGGGTCATACAGGCTTCGCAACGCAATTTGCGGAATCAAAAATGGAGCTACGAGGAAAAAGTTACACGCACCTGAAGGGACCTGAGAAACCGGGGTCAAAATCGTGTCCGACACGTGTCCGATACGGTCGGACACAGGAATTCAGTTTAGGGTTAGGGTTTGGGGAGTCGGCCGGAGATCCGACGGCGCTGCGGCGGAGGAGGCCGGCCGGAGGAGGCTGGGCGGCGCCGGCGTTGCTGGCGGAGGCGGCGGCGCGGGCACGGCGGCCGGAGGGCGTCGGGGACTGCTCGAGCTGCTGCTGTGCTCGCTGCGGCTGCCGACGGTGGGAGAAGCCGCCGGAGATCGGGGAAACGGAGGAGGGAGCTGCGGCGGGCGGTGCGTCATCGGCGAGGCGGCGCTGGCGGTGTAGTGGCGGTGGCGGCGTGGTGGGTTGAGGCGGTGGGGGCTCGACGGTGGCCGGTTTCTTATAGGGGAGGGAGAGGGAGGAGCGGCCGGGGAAGGCGGCGACATGGCGGGCAGCGCGGCGCTGGCGGAGGCGTGGCCGCCGGCGGGGCGGCGGAGGAAGCGGGCCGCCGCGGGTCGTGGGGGAGAGGGTGGAGACGCGGGTTCGGGTCTGCGGGTCGGGCGGCGGATCCGATCCGACCCGACACGCTGGGCAGGGTTCGGGATAGGCTGGGCTCGTGGGCCGGGCCGGCCCAATGGGCTGGGTATATTTAAAAATAAAATAATAGTAATAATAAATAATATTAATAAATAATTTAATAAATAATTAAATAATTAAATAAATAGTTTTTAGGCATTTAAAAATAGGTCCGGGGTCCGATAAATTCCAGAAAAATTGTCCTAAGTCCAGTTTTTCATTTTACACCCAAAAATATTATTTTCATAATATTTTAATATTGTTTAATATCAATTAAAAATCATTTAAAAAATTAAAACCCTGTTTTTAAATTACAGAAAAATCCCAGAAAATTCCAGAAAATTGTGAAAAATCCAGTTTTTAAAATTTTGAAAAATTAGGGGGTTTACAATCTACCCCCCTTAAGAGGATTGCATCCTCGCAATCAAAAAATAACCGGTCAGCAGAGATGACACGGTCGCAGGTATCGTTTGAAAACACATCACAAGATACTTAGGAAAATACCGTTTCCCTAAAAATGAAAGTTATGCACTTCCAGAAAATCTAGTTAAAACAAAAAATCTACAACTTTTATGAAAAGCAGGTTGTTATTAACAAGTTGCAAATTACTAGGTTGGGGCTGAGGTCACGAACCAACGGGCACGAACTACACAAGACTAAAACGGATAACTATAAATCACTTACTCGCATCAGCGTCCTGCACAGTCAGCGCATAAGCTTGTCCTCGTCCTTGAGGTAGATTCCTCTGCTGCTGCTGGGCTTGCTGGAAGAGTGTCGCCTGAGGTGCCAGAGGTGGCCTCGGTGCTGGTAGAGCTGGTTGGTTTGCCCTTCGTGCTCCATCTCGATGCTGAGGACAGTTCTTGGCTATGTGTTGATTGGTCCCGCAAATCAAGCATAACCCTAACTTGTGTTTGCAGTCCTTCTCGACATGGCCTATCTTGCCGCAGTAGTGACAGGTAGGAAGGGTCTGCGAAGCTGCCCTAGGTGGCTGGTTCGTGTGAGTTATCTTTGCAGATTCTCCCGGTGGTGCTCTGTCTGGTGCTGAGGTGATTGGCCGCTTAAGGCGAGACTCTCTCCTGGTGACGCGTTCCATGCGTCGGGCTGCAGCGAGAACATCCGAGTAGGAGGTAGGTGCGACGGATCCGATAAGTTTCTGCAGCTCAATGTTCAGTCCGTCGAAGAATTTCTCGGCCTTCTTTTCCTCCGTCGGGATCAGGGTTGGGGCGAAGCGGCTCAGACGAATAAATTCCGTGTTGTACTCTTCCACTGTCATAGAGTCCTCAGTGAGACGGTTGAATTTGTCTCGCAGTTCGGATCGTGCGATAGCCGGAATGTACATCTCTTGGAAGAGTCTGGAGAACTCCTCACAAGTGACTCGGTCTGGTCCGAGTCGCGTCTCCTCAGACAACCACCAGTGGTGCGCGTTGCCTGTCAATTGCATTCAGACGGCCGTCATCCAGCGTTCCCGGGGGAGCTCGGCTGCTTCAAGTTGATGCCGTATGTTGGTGAGCCACTCGTGAACTTCTGTGGGCTCTTCCTTGCCGGAGAAAGTGTGGGGCTTCAGTTGGCGAAAGTCAGTGATAGAACCTGTAGATGGCCGTTGAGCTGATAGGTTGGCCTGCTCCAGTACAGTTACGATGCTGTCCCTCCAGAAGTTAGCTTCGCGACGCTGAGCCTCGTGTTGGACTTGTTGCTGAGCTTTCATCATCGCGTAGATCATTTGGAATATCTGCTGCCCGTCAATCGGCTGTCCTGGTGGGAGTACGGGCGTTGGTGGAACGAACTGCGGCGGAGGTGGAATATCATCGCGTCGAAATCGGGAGTTAGGTTGACCTGCCTGTTGGCTCTGTTGAGTTGGTTGAACTTCTCCGACTGGTGTCACTTCGTCGTCATAGGTGACACCTGTAGCTTGTGGTGTTCCAGCGGGAGTCTCGTTGCATTCTTGTGGGTCCATTTCCCTGTATCCAAAAATACCCAATAAGAGGCGTACAGGAATCAAGGCAAGATGCAAGTTCAAATTAATTTGAATATGATACAGATATCAAAAACGATTCAAGCAAGTGGATGAGATTCTAAAAACTTATCCTATTTTTTTATTGTAGGCCTGTTCGGTCCCTAAGTTAAAACCGAACAATTTAGTCGTTGACCTGCATGGGCCACCACAAAAACCATGTCACGCCCCAGTCCCAAAATGACGAGGGACTGAGCACGTGCACAATGGCCAGCAGCACGCATCGATGGACAACCTAATTTAATGGATCCATCAGGGCATGCTTAAGCTGTAGTCTAGCAGTAATATGTTACAAGTCTCAGGTAATTCTAATCTCATCCACAGAAATAACACAGATTAATTGCCAAGAAATAAATGCAATAAAAATAAGTATGCAATATCAAATAAGGTTATCTCGGGAACAAATCCGAGAATTATTCTGTTACATTTAAGGAAAAATAGACAGGAAATGAAATGCTGGAAATGGAAATACTGTATAGCTGAAGCCGGGCTCAGGAGAAATCTTCGGCCACTATCTCGTCCTCTGTTCCTGGTTCTGCTCCAAGGAGTGCTCCTGTACCGTACACCTCTGGGTAGTACTCTTCAGCTGTACTTGGGGACATAATCCGGATCCAGGTCCTCAGGGGACAGCAAGGTACAGAAAATACAAGCCAAAATAAATACAGTGCAGCAGTTAGTTAAACAAGAGGGTAAGCTATGTAACCAGCTAAGTGATATGCAATATGAGAGCAGCACTAGAACTCAGGCTGAAGCCCCTACAAGCTCTTAGTCGGGGAGCCGGTAGCGGCAATAACTATGAACTACACTATGTTATATACTATGTTTTATATATAATATCAGCCTGTCGTCTGTGTGTCTCTCCCCACCCAATGTAATCCCACGTCTCATGTCCACGATGCCTCATGTCCATGTCACGCATGATTATAACTAATGCAGCAAGTCTGATAGCTATGAATCAATTGTCTAAGAATGTAAAGTCTATGTCATAAAACATGCATCCTATACAGAATCACCTTGAATGTCTCAGGAAGACTCTGTCTCATGAAATAGTGTCAAGTGTCCTGGGTTCTGAAGTACTTGATAAGACAAGTACGAGCTTTATCGGGTCTCGATATCCATGTCTATGTGACGTTACACAACACCGCGTACGGAGTTGGCACCCGACTATGATCGGACACTAAGCACGTCACTCATTTTCTAGGTTAAGCAGTTAAAACATGTTTATAATTAATACCACAAGAAATCCATTAAAATACTATGTCAAGAATTACTGAGGTTTGGCAAGCTTTACATGTCCATTATTGCATAATTAAATCCAGAAAATAATTAGCAAGCTGCAGGGTTTGGCAAGGTACACTTGCCTGTGGTTCCTGTTCCAATTGCGGCTCTGACTTCAGCTGGAATTGCAGGCGATACTCCGGTTGCTGAAATAAACATTACCATCAGATCCAGAAAATATCAATCAGCTAGAAACGCCTGTCCTTGGGTCCAATTTGGAGACAAGGGCAGAAACGGTAGTTTTGGGCCAAAACGGGATCCACCGGTGGGCCCACTTTGCACAAAAAATACGTCAGGGTCAAAGGTCTCCAAATTCACCAAACTTAGTGTCAACAGGTCAGGAACGATGATACGAACCCAACAGAACTTCCAGAATTGGATTCCGATGAGCCGTTCACAAAATTGCCCGTCGAGCGGGGCTTGTGGGGCCCACGACACGCGATTTCGTCAACGTTCTCAGAATCGAACCAAACTTGACCCACAGGACCAGCGTATCGCTACGAGTCCGATGGTGCAAGTTTCGTCTCGATCCGACGTGTGTACACAAAGTTAGGGTGAATTACAGAAAAGACGGATACGGGGCGATGTCCGCGGATATGCGTTGATTCCGGTGTGCACGCACACCCGAATCAGCTTTCGCGAATCTCACACGTCCGTATCGACGAGGCGCTCGTGTCTGTGAAGACCGCGCACGACCAAGTCATCCCGTTTGGCGGGGCGGACTCGGTTCCGGGGTAAAACGGGGTCTGGGTTTTTCCTGTTTTTGGATCGCGGTGTGCGATCACCACAGGACGCGATGCCCCGAACGGTTTGTCTGGACACCGAGAGGGTCATACAGGCTTCGCAACGCAATTTGCGGAATAAAAAACGGAGCTACGAGGAAAAAGTTACACGCACCTGAAGGGACCTAAGAAACCGGGGTCAAAATCGTGTCCGACACGTGTCCGACACGGTCGGACACAGGAATTCAGTTTAGGGTTAGGGTTTGGGGAGTCGGCCGGAGATCCGACGGCGCTGCGGCGGAGGAGGCCGGCCGGAGGAGGCTGGGCGGCGCCGGCGTTGCTGGCGGAGGCGGCGGCGCGGGCACGGCGGCCGGAGCGCGTCGGGGACTGCTCGAGCTGCTGCTGTGCTCGCTGCGGCTGTCGGCGGTGGGGGAAGCCGCCGGAGATGGGGGAAACGGAGGAGGGAGCTGCGGCGGGCGGCGTGTCGTCGGCGAGGCGGCGCTGGCGGTGTAGTGGCAGTGGCGGCGTGGTGGGTTGAGGCGGTGGGGGCTCGACGGTGGCGGGTTTCTTATAGGGGAGGGAGAGGGAGGAGCGGACGGGGAAGGCGGCGACGTGACGGGCAGCGCGGCGCTGGCGGAGGCGTGGCCGCGGGCGGGGCGGCGGAGGAAGCGGGCCGCCGCGGGTCGTGGGGGAGAGGGTGGAGACGCGGGTTCGGGTCTGCGGGTCGGGCGGCGGATCCGATCCGACCCGACCCGCTGGGCAGGGTTCGGGTTGGGCTGGGCTCGTGGGCCGGGCCGGCCCAATGGGCTGGTTATATTTAAAAATAAAATAATAGTAATAATAAATAATTTAATAAATAATTAAATAATTAAATAAATAGTTTTTAGGCATTTAAAAATAGGTCCGGGGTCCGATAAATTCCAGAAAAATTGCCCTAAGTCCAGTTTTTCATTTTACACCCAAAAATATTATTTTCATATTATTTTAATATTGTTTAATATCAATTAAAAATCATTTAAAAAATTAAAACCCTGTTTTTAAATTACAGAAAAATCCCAGAAAATTCCAGAAAATTGTGAAAAATCCAGTTTTTAAAATTTTGAAAAATTAGGGGGTTTACATTTATTATTTAGTTATTAAATATTTATATATTGTGCTACTAATTATTTACATTGTATTTTGTTATTTAATTATTAGTTAGTGGGTTAGCCTATTATTTGGACTTGTCATTAGTGGACCCATTAGATTGGCATGACACATTGAGCCCAACATTGGATTAGGCCCACTAGACCCATTCTCTTAATTAATTAAGGAGATTAGATTAGTTTCATAAAAAATTATAAGTTTTCTAATATAGCGCTCCTTAATTAAATATCACAACTAGCTAGTGAGGGGTATTGTGGGCATTATGGATTACTTGAAAAGGGGAAAGGCGTCGGCCAAATGAAGAGGGGGTCTTTCTCTCTCTTTTCTCATTAATTCATTCATTCTAGATCCCTAATTGTGTTCTTCCCCAAATTGATACATCCCTCCACCAAATTTATCTCAATTCACTCTCAATCCCTTCTAATTACATCATCTAAGGAGCATTGGAGCTTGGTTAGCATGGAGCACTTGAAGGAGGAGGAATTAACAAGGAGCATTTGTCCTAATTTTGTCCTATTGAGCATTTTATTGGAAATCCATCTCCCAATAAGTAAATTCTGATTTTCCCTATAATCTAACTAAAATTCATGCATTTGACCATTCAAAAATATTTCTTGGCTTAGGGATACCCATAGAAATAAGAACTAGATTCATGGGACATCTGTTGTAATTTCTACATAAAAATATATGCCCATTTTGGGGGAATTCCGAGATTGATGCATCAAGTGTGTGTTATGAGACCAATTAGAGCTAATTCGATTTAGATTGATGTTATGAGACCAATTAGAGCTAATTCGATTTAGATTGATGTTATGAGACTACAAACGTATCCATAATTGGATACGAGTATAGTGTATTATGGTATTTTGTGTTACGGGATTCATTTTGGGTAATTTGTGTAATTACTCTTCAATTCCTATTGTAAGTAGTTGCATTAGCTATATTATTATGTAATTGATATGTATAATAAGTATTTATAATGTAATGGGGGTTTGGGTACTTCATTTAGGTGAGTATCATGAGTACCATAGTGATGCACTATAGGTGTTCGTTGAATTGGCTATTAACTAGTGTGTATATCAATATAGATCTATTTATATATATATGAAGCATATAGTGTGACATTATTATATATAAATATATATATATAAGTAGATTTATTATTAGATGTGTTGTGTGTGTGTGGTGGTATATTTGTCAGAGAGAGGGGGAGTATCGAACAGTCATCACTACTATTTACCTGTTGCTGTGGTTGTGATATTGTGATACTTGGTTAGTATCAGTTGTAGGCTATAGTGGTGGGCAGTAAGGAAGCTTGAGGACACTTGATGAGTGTAACTATAAGAGTACCTGGGATGAATGACAGTAAAGAGGATTTATGTTTAGATCAGGGTATGGGTGAGATAGTGGGGTGGACTGTGTTTCACACAGAGAGCAATATGGTAATTAAGTGAGGCATTGCACACATTGGTGCACTACAGTATGGGGTTGCAAGTAAGGGGACTCAACATATATGAGGGAAAGTTTGTGTTCAGTGTTAGGTGGTGGTGGATGCTCGAATGACATTGGGTATTCGAGTGTCAGATATATAAGGCAGGAGGAGTGCATCCGTAGAGGAGAAATCACATATTCAAATGTTAGGAAGAGTATCAAGTCTGTTCCGGTTTGGATTAGAACAGCAAGATTTAGCAACAATGACTATAAATTCATGGGGGACGAAGGTGTCGTGGTGGCACATTGGTGTAGAGTCATCTCTGACATAAAAAGTGGAAGCAAGTTGCAACCACAGTAGAAGTGGGCACAGCTGCCATTGACAACATGGGAAGAAAGCAACTCACCTGCAGAGGTAAACAATACCTCAGTGAAGTTGCAACAAACGAAAGAGCAAAAGAAAGATGATTCCTGGGTTATAGCAGCAGGATTAGGACTTGAGTAATTTAGTGTTGACCTGAACATTGTGTTCATAGGTGGGACTGCAATTAGGGGGGAAATAGGCTCTGTCACAGTGCAATGTTGCAGCTGTGTGATACACTGTGGTGTATCAGGTATTAAGGTGTATCATACATTAAAGGGGGAGCTCTAGTTATGTGCATGGGGGTAAGCAACGTCAAGGTATATGAGTATAAGATATTAGATATTGAATTTTAGTATTTATTGTTAAGTTAATTGCTAGGTATTTAATATACTAGTGTTAGTCAGGTACTGATAGTAGATATTAAGGTAATAAGATTAGGTAATGGCATAACTAAGAAATATATTGGTATTTTTGTAAGTCAAGGTATTAAACTATGGGATATGGATTAAGATGTTAGTATTAGTTAATGGCTAAGGTAAGTGTTATCGATAAGATAGGTATAGATACTAAGTTACTACTAATATGGTTATAACCCATAAATTTAACTAATATATGTAAATACCTTAGTATTAATAACGTATAGATAATACCTCAAGTAATCAACCTAGAAGTTATGTATGGGCCTAAAATCAAGGTATTGGCCTATTTTGACCTAGTTTGACTAGCATGACTTAGGAATGACCTAGAAAATCATATTTAGTGAATTTTATCTCCTTTATTACTTATGTAAATCCATTGACATGATATTAATATTTAGATGTGTGTGACACCAGCTCGAACAATGAGTTATATCATTTGCTAAGGACCACAGGCGAGTACACTCTCTGATAGTTTTCTTATTTGATAGTCTCTATATTTCATGTATTTAGTATTTAGATATTTGATTCCTGGCACGATGGTCACACGGATTGGTATACGTGAATCTTGGTCATGAGATATTATTGTTGTGATTACCCAATGATTGTTGTCACGACACGCACCCGATATAGGGATGCAAGTCGGGAACAACGCCCAGCCTATGCCTCAGAATCGACGATAGAACATTGTCTGGATAATCTATCTAGTAATATATTAAACCATCAACAATAATAATATACTCAATCACGGATCTAAGATAAAAACGAGCACGAATATGATAATGAATAGAATAATCACATACAACTCGTGAGTCAAATAATAACATCACTGAGTCTGAAAAAATACTAAACAATAAGCTGGAGACAAATCCAGTACAAAGAATACTAAGAAGCTACAAGTCCCGGGTCATCTGTCTCAGTCGGGATAAGTCTCTCATGAGCCAGGGTCTCTGACTCTAACCCCACAATATCCTGAAGTCCATAATGTGTAGGGTACTACTCCTTAGTATTATTGATAAAAATATATCTAGTCAGGAAAGGAGCAAAGTATATCTCTAACAGTTGTTCTAATCAATGATAAAAACTATGTAACAGTAAATATATGTGAATATATAAGATGCACAATAGATACAAGAGATATATAATAAGGAAATACTGAAATAAATACAATAATGAACAATATGACAATGAACAAGAATACTAATGACTAAGTATATGAGTTCTAGCTTTAACATGTGATCGGCTTGAAAACTTGCATAAAAGTAAATAGCCTGGTTAATCATACGTGCGGTGTATGATAAACACTCACAAGGAACAAGACATACACAAGGAGGGTATGATCACATATCTATACTAAAATACTCCCCACCCTTGACTGGTATAGTAGATCCAACCATGGTACGCTATGGCACGTGATTTCCTAAGAAGATAGCTAGTCTTCCCAAGAATCAGTATCTGTACATGAACAAGATAATCAATAAAACAAGGCTTGTATAAGATACACCATATACCAAGGAATAATAACTCATGACGTAATCCGGATATACCAATTCGTGTAATCATCGTGTCAAGAAAACAAGGATATCTACACTAGGTACAATGAACATAGAGGATATCATAAATGAGAAACTATCAAAGAATGTACTCGCCTGAAGTTCGGTGAATAGTCTTACAGATGTATGATACGGTGCCTCAAAGACCTAGATTTGGAATATAACATAAATACGAGATTTTAAAAAGAAAATAAGTTAAACTAGCCAACATCTAGGTTAAAGAGCCATTTCTAAGTCAAAACTGTCAAACTAGGTCAACTCTAAGTCAAACCGGTCAAACTAGTCAACTACCTATTTCTAGGTTGCATGAGTCTATCTCAATGATGTTGGGTTCATACACTATAAATCTAGGTCATACAAGTTAAATGTTAGGATACTGTATCTCAGGATACACAAACAAGGGATAAAATATAACACATATGCATATCAAACAATATTAAATATATAAATCCTAATTATAAATATTAAATGGATACTTTGGTTTTGAACCAACTTGCTATCGCAACACTAGACCTCAATCTTGATACCCAAACCCAATACCTTGGGTATCCCAAAAAACCTTGATACTTACCTTGGTATCTCAAGGTAATTGCTAAAGCTTTATATATATACTAACAACCCATTAATAACTATATGCTAACGACTAAATATTACAATATAGTATACTAAAACATAAATACCAATTATGAATATATATATACACAATAATACCAAATATATATTATTATTTATAAATAATATATAATATATAACTATACCGTAAAACTGTCGCTAGAAAGCTGCTGCTGCACGTCGCTGACGGCTGCAGATACTGCTGCTATTGCTACGATTCCTGCTGTAGTTGCTAATACTGCTGCTGCTACTGTCGCTGAAACGCTGCTGTTGCTGTTGCTGAAGCTGCTACTGTCGCTGAAACGCTATTGTTCTTGTTGGTGAACCTGTTGTTGTTGCTAATGCGCTGCTCCTGTTGCTGATGTTGCTGTCGCTGAAGTTGCTTCTGTTTGCAATTACTGTTGCTGATACTAATTATTGTCACTAAAAGCTGCTCCCCCACTCTCTCTTATATATTAATATATACACAAATATATATACTAATATATATACACTAGTTACAACTATTTATATATATACACATGCTCATATATATATATATATATATATATATATATATATATATATATATATATATATATATATATATATATATATATATAACTTATATATACATATAACATATATACATATACACCACTATACATATACACCACTATACATATATACACTACCATAATTATATAGCTATTACATATGTAGAAATATAGCTACATATATACATAATACATAGGTACATAGATATATGATACACTAACACATAAATATATATATATATATATATATATATATATATATATATATATATATATATATGCATATAATTATATATTATGATGACTAAACACAATGATAATAGATCTAGAAATAAATTGCACAAACAAATGGAGTGCATCACACCCGTATCCCACTAGATCTAGGATACGCTTGCGACACGAGTCCACCACACATCCAAACGTACCCCGAAGGACACAAACAAGTCAAATATATTATTTATGAACAATACAAAAAGTCAAACACAAATCTACGTGTCCATGTCAAAATATGACATGCACAAAGTCCAGTATCGGAGAAAAAATCCCCAAATCAACACGTATTACTAAATTGTTGGAATACGACCTACACGTACCCAATTATGGACACAAAACTAGCCCCAAACACACAAGCATATGCCAAATTGATCTATAGAACCAATTAACACACACAACAAGTGTCAATCTCGGAATTCTCCCAAAATTGATACAAAAAGTACCATAACATTCTCAATAGGCCTCCTATGAACTCAAAACCAAATCCTATGGGTAGCCTATGCATATGGATTAAATTCTCATGGTTAAATCTCTGATTTAGAACCTAAATTAAGGGAAAAAACTAAATTGTACCTATTGGGAGATGGAATCCCAATGCAACCTCCAAATATGATAAAATTGGCCTATAACTTGTAGATCCTTGCTTCTCTTTGTAGATCCTTACTTTATTCTTCTAGATCCTTGCTCCACTAGTCTCCAATGGTGATTTGGAAATAAGTTAGGGTGAAATTTGGTCAGTAAAAAGATGTGGAATAAAGGAATTTGGTTGAGAAAAATTCTAGATCTAGTTTTCAAATGAAAAGAGGAGAGAGAAACTTTTTCCCTCTTCTTTAATAGGCCGGCCCCCCTTACCTATTCCTCAAGTCACTATGTAATATCCATTATACCCCTTGGGGCCTCTTTTGAAGAAATAATTAAGAAGGGAAGATTCTAGTCTAATGGTTTAATTAAATTAATCATCCTCCTAATCAATGGTCTTTCCAGTTGGGCTCAATTTTAACAATTAATACATGTTGGTCCATGAGTCTAACTAAACTAGTTAGGTCCACTGACACAAGTCCAAAATAAATAACTAACATCTAACAATAATTAAATAATACAATAAATAATTATTTAACATGTATAATATTTAATTAATTATAAAATTACTAAAATATTCTTTCCTAAAAAATATTGTAGTGACAAGTTATATAAATCCTAATTATAAATATTAAATGGATACTTTGGTTTTGAACCAACTTGGTATCGCAACACTAGACCTCTATCTTGATACCCAAACCAAATATCTTGGGTATCCTCAAATACCTTGATACTTACCTTGGTATCTCAAGGTAATTGCCAAAGCTTCATTTATATACTAACTACCCATTAATAACTATATGCTAACAACTAACTATTACAATATAGTATACTAAAGCATAAATACCAATTATGAATATATATATATATATATATATATACACTAATACCATATATATATATCTATTATTTATAAATAATACATAATATATAACTATACCGCAAAACTGTCGCTAGAAAGCCGCTACTGCTCGTCGCTGAAGCCTGCGGATACTGCTGCTATTGCTACGGTTCCTGCTGCTTTTGCTAATACTGCTGCTGCTGTGGTCGCTGAAACGTTGTTGTTGTTGTTGCTGAAGCTGCTGTCATCGCTGAAACACTGCTGAAGCTGTTGCTGTTGCTAATGCGTTGCTGCTGTTGCTAATGCTGCTGTCGCTGAAGCTGTTGTTGTTTGCAATTACTGCTGCTGATACTAATTATTGTTACTAAAAGCTGCTCCCCCTCTCTCTCTCTTAAATATTAATATATACACAAATATATATACTAATATATATACACTATTTACAACTATTTATATATATACACATGCTCATCTATATATATATATATATATATATATATATATATATATACACATCTCCACAATAATACATATAGTATAACATACAATAATACATATAGTATAACATACACATATTATAGTATCACATACCTATTTAATCATAACATCATATATAAGTACACGTATATATATAATCATAAATATATATATATATATATATATATATATATATATATATATATATATATATATAACATATATACCTATACACCACTATACATATATACACTACCATAATTATATAGCTTTTACATATGTAGAAATATAGCTACATATATACATAATACATAGGTACATAGATATATGATACACACACACACACACACACACACACACATATATATATATATATATATATATATATATATATATATATATATATATATATATATACATGCATATAATTATATATTATAATGACTGAAAATATTGAAAATAGATCTAGAAATAAATTGCACAAACATATGGAGTGCATCACACCCTTATCCCACTAGATCTAGGATACGCTTGCGACACGGGTCCACCACACATCCAAACGTACCCCGAAGGACACGAGTAAATCTAATATATTATTTATAAATAATAGGAAGAGTCAAACACAAATCTATATGTCCGTATCAAAATATGACATGCACAAAGTCCCGTGTCGGAGGAAAAACTCCTAAGTCAATATGTATCACCAAATTGTTGGGATACGACCTACACGTACCCAATTATGGATATAACAGTAGCCCCAAACAAACAAGCATATGCCAAATTGATATATAGGACCAATTGACACACACAACAAGTGTCAATCTCGAAATTCTCCTAAAATTGACACAAAAAATACCATAAATTTCTTAATATGCCTCCTATGAACTTAAAACCAAATCCTATGGGTAGCCTATGCATATGGATTAAATTTTTATTATTAAATCTCATATTTAGAACCTAAATTAAGGAGGAAAACTGAATTGTTCCTATTAGAAGATGGATTTCTAATGCAACCTCCAAATGTGATAAAATTGGCCTCTAACTAATAGATCCTTACTCCTCTTTGTAGATCCGTGCTTCCTTATTCTAGATCCTTCTTCTACTAGTCTTCTATAGTGATTTAGGAAGGAATTGGGGTAAAATTTGGTAGAGAAAATGATGTGGAATAAAGGAATTTGGTTGAGAAAAATTCTAGATCTAGTTTTCAAATAAATAGAGGAGAGAGAAACTTTTTCCCTCTTCTTTAATAGGTCGGCCCCCTTACCCCTTCCTCAAGTCACTATGTAATGTCCATTATACCCGTTGGGGCCTCTCATGAAGAAGTAATTAAGGAGAAAAGCTTCTAGTCTAATGGTTTAATTAAATTAATCATCCTCCTAATCAATGGGCTTTCTAGTTGGGCTCAATTCTAACAATTAATATATGTTGGTCCATGAGTATAACTAAACTAGTTAGGTCCACTAACACAAGTCTAAAATAAATAACTAACATTTAATTATATTTAAATAATAGAATAAATAATTATTTAACATGCATAATATTTAATTAATTATGAAATTACTGAAATACCCTTTCCTAGAAAATGTGGTAGTAACAATCGTCGTGTCGTTCTTCGTAATTACTCATTGATTACCGTGATATCTTAGTAATTATATAGACCGTATCATAGTGCATGATATTATAGACTGTGTAGTGTGATATACATGTTATAACGTATCATGATTTAGATTTGTGTACTAATCGAGGGTTGGAAAAATATTAGTGGATATGCGATCATATCTTATAGCCCATGATTTAGTGTAGCCCGTGATAGCTAGCATATCATGCAACTCACATGTGATCACGCTAGCTCACCTTTTATATATAGCCTGTACTAGGCCCAAGCTGATCATATTAACTTACTAATATTTTAAGGCATATTTACTACAGTTTTTCTTTTATTCCAGTTTATTACATTGACGTTCCTCACCATATTGTTCTCTAATTATTTCTATTATTTACCATGATGCTTCTTCTCGTGATATTTTTTAGTTCAGCTATTTTTATCATTTATTTCCATTTTCTATTGTTGTTTCATAGTTTTTATCAAATATTGGAACTGTTATTGGGATGTACTTCGCTCCAATCATGACTGGATATATTTTTTAGATGATTTATTAGAGGACTGGTGTCCTATGCACTATGGGCCACAGGATGGCGAGCCAGTTGAATTAGCACCCGTAGAAATGTTGCGATAGTACCAGCAGTCGATAAGACTTAGCTAGTTCACATATGATATTGTATATGCTAGTTAGATACTTTTGGCATGTATTATATTTGAGATCATTGAGTTATGATTAGACTATTGGACTTGTGATATATTTGACTCTGTATTTCTTTCCTTCGATTTCATATCGTGTCTTACCTTCCTCTAGTTTTATATTGTGATTGAGTATTGATTACTGTTATCATATTTTTCTAATATAAATGAATCTTTTAGCTTAGTGTATACATATATTTATTTGAAAAATAGATTATAGGCTTTGAAATAAATTGCTATTGTTTTTATTTGAAAGTATTCATGATTAAGGTATAATTTTTAATGGGTTTAAACACACACACACACAATATATGGAATATTTCAAATAAAGCATATTTGGATATCCTAAAAATGAGTTTATGGGTTTTAACTATAAAAAATATTTAGGTTGGGTTTTTATCATAAAGATTGTAAACTAAATAATTTGGTAGATATTTACGTGTGAAGCAAGATATGGTAGGAGTCAAGAAAAAAGACAACAAAATGGTGTACATTTTCCTTTGAAGGCTATCTTGCTTATTACAAATTGTTTAAAGTGTACAAAAGAACCTATACGAATATCTAAGTACAATTGTTTAGGAAAATTGTGGCTATAGAGATCTGGTCTGCGGTCGACTACTTTACTCCTTGGACCACCGATATACGAAAAAGAAATGCTGATTCTCGAGCACCAGAGAAGTAGACGATAGTAAGGCTTTGGCAAAAGAGTTCTTTTGTCTTTGTCCTTTTTTCGTTCCTTTCTTTGGATGACACTAATCCCTATTTATAGCCTTTCTATGGTGTGTGGTGAATGAATAATCCTCTCTGTGATTTGTTACTTTGCATGCGAGTATGTCACAGATGGTGACGAGACTTTGGCTATGCTGACCAAACTTCTGTCATGATGCTACTGTGGCACACTTCGGCCATGCTGACTAGACTTCGGTCATGAAGCCACTATCCTTTCAAGATCACAATATTAATTGCACGTGATCTCATCCACGTCTCCCCAAGAGATACTGCATTGAATGCATGGTTTGTCACATACATTTAATCGCTCGCTGTCGATTTATGAGAGTTAAAGAGATGCCTGTACAAAAATGGGCTAACTCTACTGTATTTTGCTATTTTGCACGCATGTATCTTTGTTTAAGGCAGACTTCGGCCATACTGACTAGACTTTACTCCTGATGAGATCTTGTCATTTTATGATCACGACATTAATTAGGCATGATCTCCTCCATGATCCTTCCAGAGATACTGCATTAAATATGCCAGTCTGTCTCGAGCTCCAAACCGCCCGCTGTCGATCTATAGATAAAGCGAGAGACGCATGTGCGTGCAAAAAATGGGACAACTTTGCCGTACTTTGCTATTTTACACGCGTGTACCTATGTTGTGGTAGACTTCAACCATGATGATTAGACTTTCCTATGCCCCTATACTTAAGAGAGAAGTGGCCTGTAACTCTTGGCCCGTCGTGGTATGACGGTTGGCGGGTCTCTCCCTGGGTGCTTCGGTTGTAAATGTCTTGGGCGCCTATGGTATTTTCATGAAGGGCTGTTGTGTTCGCCAATCATCTAATGAGGAGGCAAGCCGTCATCTCACAGACGATGAGGAATGTCTTGTAGTATATCAGGCTGCCTTGGGGAGGTGAATACCCACCCATTTTACCTATATTTATGAGGGATATGAGCAGTCACAGTAGTCCCTAACCACTGATTATGGCATTAAAAAGAGCCTTCGACTGGGATCCCTGGCCGCAGGCTGCGGGTACTTCGAAGCGTCCTCTTCCTCCTAATGGTCCCAGGGCCATAGTATCTCCTACTGCTCTTCGTAAGACAAGCATTGTGTCTTTTGCCCCGTCACCTCCCCTTTCATTGAGGAAAAGGGTGCAGGAGGTTGATAATTTGAACTTGTGAATAGCTTCTTATCCTCTTTTGTCTTGACGTTGGAGTCGATTGCCCGTCCTGTGGAGACGGTATCGTACTATGACTCATTATCGTTGTCTTCAGAGGAGAAGGAGATGTTGGGTTGAGGGAGGCCACACTCCATCTATTTTACCATTCGGGCGTACGTACGATCCAGGAGTTTGCCGATATCATTGGCAAACTCTGCCATTTTTTGACTCTGACTCTAACTAGCTATGTTCTTTTTCTTCTCTAAAGCCTCTGTTTGTGTACCTTGGTAGTCGGGCTATGTAATTCTATTATCTTCTTAGTAAAATATATTCCTCCTTGATCCTAGTAAATACTATACTATGAGGGCTGTGTGAGATTTTAAAGGAACACACAGACACAGTGAATGCATTATTCCGTACGGAACATCTACGTTCGTAAGAATGGGGCATAGCCCACCACTGGCAGATGTAGTGGGCCTGTCTTTTAGGAGCGTAGATCGCCTGGATTATGGAATCTTCCCACGTTATTTTTGCTTATTTACACAAAAGTCCTTTGCGTAGAGTCCCTTGGTTTCTTGTGAGTGACGTACTTATGGTAGATGTATGGGATCCCCTTGTCCGGATGTTAGGTCCCTCTCTCACGAGTCCGGTATGGGCATGTTTGTAAGAGACTCGAGGTCCTGCTTCAGTACAGAGTAAATAACTATACTTGAAGACCACTTTGTTCTTTGAATGCACTTTAATGCGTGCACTATTATCAAGGCATCCTTTTCGGTCAGGCTTTATTAGCACTGCTCCATATATAAAAAATAGGATGGGAGGAGATTTTTCTTCCACAACTGTTCTCTCCTTCAATGGTCCCCCAGACTTTTCTTCCTCCTACTGCTGGTCTGGTCGGAGCAAGCGGGCATCCGCCCCTCTACTATTGTGTAGCAAGCGTCTTCGCATGCATACCTCTTCAGGCAGAAAAGAGATATTTCGTCTGCGTGCGTTCTTGACCACCAATGTTAACGCACAGTCCCGCATGGGGGTAAGGGCTCCCCATGAGTTACTTGCAAATGTAGATCCCCAGTCGACGTGCATGGCCACCGTTGTAGAGCTTTATCGCCGGTGGGTGCTAAAGAAAAAGACTTTCCTCGTGACGCATACGTGTCTGCGGGAAAGCATTAGTCATAGTAGCATAACTGTCTCACTGGAGCAGCGCAGGGTGCTTGGTGGCCAATCTGTGCATTTAAGGAGCCCTAGGCTCCATTGTCCTCGGATGCGCACCCACTATGTTAGTATCTGGGGGTGTGCCTCGTGTACCCTTGCGAGTTGTTTTTCGTAGAGGTTGCCTTGGGTTGCTTGGGTTTCGATGGAGCGTGGAAGAAAGTATCTTTTCTATCAGTTGTAATAGATATATTTGATGCCTTCAACCCGCTGGGGTTTTGAACAGCTAGATGGTATGTCAAACACCATGGCATGAGTAGTGGACTAGGCTATTGTGGATTTATCATCCATGGCTTACTTGGACTAAGTGCGGATGATAATTTTGAGAGGGGGATGCTATAAGCGGTAATACAGACATGATAGACTAAAGTGACCCTACTTGGGGGCATTTTTGTGGACTTGTTATCTATTGCATACTTACACATGATAGACTAAAGTTTAAAAATATGATGCTATCAGAGATAATATGGACGTGATAGATGAGGACGCATTTTTTTAAAGGTGATATGAACATGGCAAACGGGTAAACGGGAGCGTATAACCTCGACGAGGGTTCATGGCGTACATCTTCTTATAGGTAGTATGGACATGGAAGTGTAATAGTACTTGTATGGAAAAATAATCCAGAGATAATATGGACATGATTATTTTCAGGGGATCAATTATCTCTAACACTACTAGAAAAAGCGGGATTAGCGACGTATTTTAGCGACGTCAAAAGAAACGTCGCTAATAATATATAAATTAGCAACTCCTTATAAAAATGTCGCTAGACGTCGCTAAATGGCGACATTTAGCGACGTTTAGCGACTTTTATTAAGATTTTAAAAGATAAGTCGCTATAAGTTCAATTAAGGTCGCTAAACATCGCTAATATGTCTAAGTTAGCGACGTTTAGCGACGTATATAGCGACGTTTATATTAAAAATATTTAGCAACATGTTTAGCGACGTCCTTGACGTCGATAAAATTTAATTTAGCGACATTTTTATTGGACGTCGCTAAACATCGCTAAAATTTGGTTAATTAGGGCTCGGTTTCATTTTTCCCCATCTGTCGAAATTTCAAAACGAACAAATTTTCCCTGCCCCCCTCCCCCCCACTCCGTCGATCGGCTCTCCACCGCGGCTACTCCGGCATCCCCCTCCTTCTCCAAGAGCTCTAGGTAAACCCTAACTCTCTCTTTCTCTCTCTCTCTCTCTCTCTCTCTCTCTCTCTCTCTCACAGGACACATATGACACTGACACTGACACGACACACACACACACAGACACTAAAACAGACACAGACATGGCACACACACACACTAATACAAATACTGATCAGGACCTAGGGTTAGGGTTAGGGTTAGGTTTTTTGACATGGGGTTAGGGTTAGGGCTAGGGCCGACTGGCCCGAGTCTACGAGCGATGGTGATTCATGTGCGACCACGGCGTCGACGAGGACTTGGTTGGTACTTGATTCTTGAGAATTGGAGGATGAATAAGGATTTGCTTTCTTCTTGAGGTAGGAGTTCCAGTGGTTCTTTATTTCATTGTCGGTCCTTCCTGATAGGTGTGTTGCTATCTGTGACTACCATGGAGGGAAATACTTATGCTTAAGTAAACTACCAGGGAGTTTTAAATCGATTGATTCAAGGCAAAAGTGATTGCTTGGTTGATAACTTCTTTAAGAAGTATTTTTGAGAAACAAAAGCGCAGAGGTTTGCGCCATAGGCTCAAGGATTCCCATACAGTTATTTATCATTTCATGAGATTCTTGTTCCTACTATACAAATAAAATATAGTAGTTTCTTCATCTTGAATTCTCTATTAGCATATGTAGATATTCTTCCGTAAAGTCATGTCTTCAAAACAAATACTCTCAACTCTAACCAAAAAAGTATAGTGTACGCGAGGTTGACAATCGATCATAATTTTTTTTCTGTCAATTCTAATAAAAGAACATGGACGAACCTGTCTAGTAAAAAATGGGGCCATGACCACCCCTATAGAAAAATGTCAGCTACTATACTACCTGTGAATTCACAGATAAATTTTCAAGTGTAAAAATATTTTGTTCATGTACTTGTGCTATTGTCTAATATGTATAACTTGACTTTATTTTTTTAACAAATGAACACTTATGGTGTCTTATTATATATTGTACTCAGAGCTTTAAATTAAGGAGAGAAAATAATGATATTGAGGGCAATACATTTATTTTTATGGTACTTAATGTCAGCAGCAAATGAGTGAGGAGATGGTGTATACTGATACAAGTGTATCAGTGAGCGCGCGTGACTCAAGTTGGGTTTTAGATGTGCAATGGTGAATATGTGAGGGGCTTGAGTTCCCACAAGAACATAGATTGAGCTATACATGTAAGCATGGCAAGTAGAGGTAACAGCAGCAGTGAGCACTGCTTACTAGCAGTGAGCAGGGGAAGACTTGAGGCACATCAGTCCAATGTGCATTGGAGCATGCTGAGGTAAGTCAGTGAGCTAGGAGTGTGGTCTTGTGGATATAAACTACATGCGTAGGTATAAAGGCTACGAACCATTTGTCCTATCAAGTCAGGCTCAGCTCGTGTACTTCACAACTTATCCTAGACGGGGGACAGCGAGGTAGGATTGGTGGACAGTATGGAAGACTAAAGCTAGAAATACCTTTGACATTGACGAAATAGCTTATCAGGAGGACGATCTACCTCTTGCAATAAATATTGTAGATGTGGACTCAACGAAAATTACTCATTACACGAGTAATAATGTAGAAGATGTACAATTATCCGAAGAGGAAGACGAAGTAGATGAAAGTGAAGACGAGGAGAAGGAAGAGGAAGAGGAAGAGGAGGACGAGGAAGGCGAAAAAGATGAATTTTTTGAAGATGATTGAAAATAATATATATTGCCTGTAGAATGTAACTATATTTTGACTGTAGAATGTACTATTTTAATGAATATATATATTATATTTTGACTGTAGAATGCTTTGAGATATGTATCACATTTCGACTGTAGAATGTACTATATATTTATGTTTTTCTATATTCATCATATGTTGTTATCAGATATGAAAGGACGACGCGGAGGATTTGGCAGGTCCTGAGGTAGACAGAGTGCTCCTCCGGTACTGCCTACTGTTGGTTCCGGATCATCGTCGCCCAGTACTCCAGTATATCGATTACTCATATCTCCGACTGTTGGGACGAGTAGTTCCAGGCGTGATAGTACACCCTCGTCCAGCGATCCTCCTGCTAACGGAACCATGGGGACAGATGAGCATGTCGAGGAGGTCGTGCCAACGTTATCCCAGCATCAGCAAGATCCTCCATGCGCACCTCCGGAGGAGACGAGGACAGAGATTTGGGCCGACGGTACAAAGTAAGTCAATTAGATGGTTTAGTATAATATATATTGTGTATTTTTTTATTCATCGTATATTAACTTTTTCGATCAAAATAATTATCTCTGTATAGATATCGTCCATCGTCAGTTCAGAGACGCGTGGGCCAATTTCTGAGTAACAACTACGTTGTCCCTTGGATCAACTACTCTGAAGCTCCGGAGGAGAGGAAGGCATTCTGGTTTGCGCACTTCCAAGTAAAAATATATTAAATAAATCCTCTAATTTACGCATATTATATAATTTATCCGTGATGCTCACTTACTAAATTATTTATTGTAGCAAACGTATTTCTATCCTCCGCACCGGGCCGAGTTGATCGAGCGGCTCTTTCCTACCGTTGTCGCCAAGCTTATCCGAGATGCTCTGGATGAACAGAAGGCTTGTGATCATGCTAGAAAATCGATCCAAGGTTGGATCACGCCTGAGCAGTGGACTGCGATGAGGGCTAGATTCGACGATCTGAGCTACAAGGAAAGGTCTGAGAAGGCCAAGGCGGCTAGGCAAAATGCTGCCAAGTGGTGTGGTGGCTCGATTCCGAAGACGAAACATTTTCGTCGTTTCGTATATTTTTTCTTTAAAATATATTATTTTAATGTAAGTACCATAAAATGGTAATTGGAAAAAATATTTAAGTTTAGTACTAAATAATATATTTTTAACAGGTACAGAGGGGTGAGGATGCAAACATGGTGACCGTCTTCTTGGCCACCCATCGCAAGGATAAAAATCTCATTGATGAGAGGACCTCGCAGACCTATGTAAGTATTACTTTACTTTGTGTTAATTTTAATATAACTTAGGCAATTATCGAGTTTTCAAACTTTTCTAGGCCGAGTATCATAGGCTGCGTGAGCGAGCGACTGCTAGTGCACCTACACCTAGAGAGGCTGGTACTTCCTCGCAGCCCGCTCCAGCTCCGTCGGCGGACGACCTGTGTGTGACCGTAGCTGGTGGTCTCCAGAGGGGTACATACTACGGTACGGCATCCTATGGCGTCCTGGTTGCGACGCAGTCATCTAGGGCCTCCCCGACAGCTGCGTATTCCATACAGCCCTCGCTGTCGCAGCCCTCGCTGTCGTCGACCAGAGTCTAGGAGGTCGTCCAGGAGGCCGTTGATCGTCAGATTATGTCTCTCCGTGACGAGTTGCTGCGAAGGATGGAGGAGCAGCCCCGGTCCCAGCCGCAGGCGGACGATCCGACGCTCATCACACGATTCGATATACTCGACCGCAGCGTGACGGAGCTCCTGGATTTGACAAATGATATTAGAGCCTCGATAGACCGCAACATCATGGAGCTGCATGCATCACAGCTATTGATGGGCGAGAGGCTGACGATGATGCAGGATTCAATGGTTTATAGCAGTACGAGACTGTTATCTACCATAGATTTTTACAACCAGCGACTCGCAGACTTAGAGTGGGTACGGCCTCCTGGTGCGCCTACATTGACATAGACTCCACTGACGTCACTGCCTTCTCCATCGACAACGGTGTCGATTCCACGGGATAAGTATGAGTTATTCTTATCCTTCAGGTGCGCCGGTGGTCAGCCTCCTGTAGATCCGCAGTAGTATAGCTACTTGCTGGATATTTGTATTTTATTATTATTTAGGATGCGATTGTATGGATATATATGTGTCATATTCTTTACGATAAGATTTGCTGGATGCTTTCTTTTATTTATATTTTATTATATTATTCATATTAAATATGTTATTTTATCGGTGTTGAGTGTTCAATCCAAGGGGGTTGGCAAACCAAGAAATTTAATTCAGTATTCTTTTTTTTTCTGTAAAATTAGCGACGTTTTTAGCCACGTTTAGCGACGTTAATATATGTCGCTAACTACGTCGCTAATTAGCGATGTTGCTACTCGTCGCTAATGACATCGTTAAAGACGTCGCTAAAATCGTCGCTGTACGTCGTAAATTGCTGACATGGCGGTATTGCCAGGTCATTAAAGACGTCGCTATAACGTCGCTATATAAGTCGCTAATTAGCGACGTTTAGCGACGTTAATAAACGTCGCTAATTAGTGACGCTGCATCGCTAAACGTCGCTAATTTAGCGACACATTTAAGTCCCTAAAAAATGTCGGCATAGCGACGTTTAGCGACGTTTTTTTCTTTTAGCGACTTATTTTTTTCCGACTTCTTTAAAATGTTGCTAATTACGTCGCTAAACGTAATTAGCGACATTTTTTGGTCATTTAGCGATATTTTTTAACGTCGCTAATTTAACTTTTTTTGGTAGTGTAAACCAGCAGGGATTTAGACATAAGTAATTCTCAGAACAACTGGGCTCATAGAATAGATTTTGATTATCGGGGAAAGAGATATTTGATCTCGACGAAATTGTTTCGTAGGATCGAAGATGATTCTGCTGGAAAATTTTGGAGGACCTATTATCCATGAAATAATCATAACTCTTGAATACAAATAATGGTTTGAAGTGAAGAGTTTCATTCGCTCTTATGGGAAGGGTTATCACGATCTCTATATACACTTTAAAAGATAAGGTTTAGTCGACCTATTATCCATAACATATTCAAGACTCTTGAATACCGATAATGGTTTTTACGACATAAAATGCCTCACAGTACATTTTTATTGTGGGAATAAAGAGCTAGATATAACATTGTACTTTTTTAAAATGCCCCATTGGGGAAGGGAAAATACGAGCCTAGCCTTAGACATAGTATGTCATAAGAAATTTTTTATTGATCGGCATCATCAACAAATCTCCGTTGGGATTAGCAAGCATGTACCCACCGATGGAATAAATTGATTCCACTATGAAGGGACCTTCCCATTTGGCCTGGATTTTTTTTTGGCTTTTGTGCGTCATGATCATTAGTTTTCTGATGGACAGTATAAGCTTGTCGACTTGAAATATTATTTCTTTTACCTTTTTGTTGAAGGCTGAGATGCATGCATGTTATAGCTCAATTCGCTTTTGAGCTCGTAGATGCTTCTCATCTAGCACTTCTAATTCCTGCAATCGTAAGCAATCATTATTCTCAGTAGTTAGCTTGTTGACAAAGATATACTGAGAGAAGGTATTTGGATCTCTAGGGGAAGGATTGCCTCACACCCATAAACTAGAGAGTACGTTGTACTGCTATTCGGGGTCCGTACCATTATTCTATAGGCCTACAAATATTTTCCAATATTCTCATTCCAATCGCATTTATTGGATGGAAAAATTTCTTGAGCAGCTTGATTATTATTTTATTGAAGGCTTTTACTAAGCCGTTGGCTGCTGGTTTATATGTCGTGGATGTGATATTCTTGATCCGGCTTTTGTCACAAAACTGATAGAACGTATGACTAGAAAACTGTGGCTCATTGTCATGGTTATCCTCCAAGGAACACCTAAGCAGTAGATGATGTGATATTTGACGAAGCTGGTCACGTTGGTTTTCTTTACTTTAAAGAGTGGCGCCGCTTCTGTCCATTTTGAGAAATAATCATTGCCAGGATAAATCAGTGACCTTTACATGAAGGTGAGCTAATCGGGCCATTGACATCTATACTCCATGCTTCAAACAGCCATGAGTTAGCTATCGGGTGCAAAAATTTCAAAGATTGGTGTATAAAGTCAGAATGGATTTGACACGCCATATATATGCAAAAATAGTCTAAGGTATCTGCTACCATCGTGGGCCAATAGTAGCCCAAACGCCTGAGATAATCCTAAAACTTGGGACCGGGCTGGTGCGCACCACAAGTGCCATAATAGGTTTCACATAATATTTGTTCGGCTTCCGCTTTCGATAAATATCGTAAAAGGAGCTCGTCGTATGAGTGGCAGTACAATATCTCGAGGGAGGTGTCATAGTAGAACTATAGGGAGCACTTTTTAATCGAGGTATCTTCCTTTAGGTTGCAAGGGAGGATCCCGTGGACTACGTAGTCTATCAGTGGGGATCTCCAGGCTCCAAATTCGGTATTTTCTACAGTTGCGTAGCTGTGCTAGGTATGTAGGTTATTTATAGTGAAGACCAATTCTCGACCAATCACTATGATTGAATATTGCTTTCTGATCGGAATAGCCAGTGAGGCTGCCAGACCGGCAAGAGCATTAGCTTTCGTGTTCTGTAATCGAGGCAGATGGTTGATGAAGAATGCAAAAAATTATAGGCCAACTCAGTTGCAGCTTGGTATATGAGAATGAGTTCTTCGTGACAAACTTCGTACTATCCCCTAACATGGTTGACTATCAACTTAGAGTCGACGTAGTAGGCTTCAAGGCACTCTACCTAGTTGTTTTGCTAAGTAGAGGGCCATGAGTAGAGCGTTGTATTCTGTTACATTGTTCGAGCATGTTTCCATGAGAGGATATGTGCGATGAATCAACAGTTTATCGGGGGTGACGAGTACCACCCCTACTTCTGCTACAATGTGGCCTTTGGGTCATATTCATGTATCGCCATCAAAGAATACTTGCCAAGGTCTTATTTTAACGTCTTGTTAGACTCTAACACTTCGTCTAGAATGCCTTGATACAACTTTGAGGTTTCAGAAATCGGATGAGCTGTGAGAAAGTCGACTAGTGATTGGCCTTTGTGTCACGCCCCAGTCCCAAAAATACGTAGGATTAGAATACGTAAGCATGCCAGCCGCATGGATATGGCAACTCCAATATATGGAAACCAAATCCACACGTACGATGTAATATGAATATTAATCCACAAGTGGTATAAACATATGTCACAAGTCACAGGGTATAATCTAGATCTCATCCATGAAAATCATATAGAAATAAATAAACAGTATCTATGAAACTAGATCTCAATAAGAAATATGTAAGGATGATAGTTGGATGGAAATAAATCCACTACCAACTCAAATGGAAAAAGTAAATACAATATAAGTACCACTCACTCAAACAATATAAGTACCAGCTATCAATCACAGCTCGAAGAGAAGACATCTACGAAGCATACCCAACCATCCAAATTCGTGCTCCTGCAAATACTCAAGAACAGGTACACTTGGCAGCGGACCAGGTCCTCAGAGGGACATAACAAGATACTTAAACACATGCCAATAAAGTACTGAAATAAATATCCAAAGGGGTCGCCTAACCGTCTAAAGTGAATGCAGTTAAGAAAAACTTTCCCAACGCGTGGGCTATCTGGCTAAAATGGGATTGGCATAGTTCTCTTGGAGATCCAGGGGCCTACAAAGGCACGGCGTCTGTCAAACACCGGAGGCCCGCCTGATAATAATATAATATATAGTGGTCATCAAGACCGCGCATCTCCGGCGGAGCGTACGGGTTACACAAGGAAAGTGCAACGGAGCCCACACGTCTTACTTGTTGTTCTCCCCATCCCCTGCTCTAAGCATGTCACATCCATGACACGATAATACCTCTAATAACTGCCCAGTCTACTAGCATACAAAGTTTCTAACAGCAGTTATTCCTAACGCACGGCCCACACGTACAGGAGGCCAGACCTGTCACGCAGTCCGTGATCTATATGAGACTCACAACTCGTGTAACAACTGTGTCACGGCTGATGAATCTAAAGATGCTACATGATGATGGGGTAGTCTCATAAACAAGGTCAATGTAAATACATAAATAAAAACATACCGCGACGACACGTCGCGCGTATTTTATATAATAGTTAAAATATATGAAAAGACAGAAAATAAAGATGCGTGCAACATATGGAATAAAAATAACAGTACAATGGCAATGTATACTTTCCTGGCAAGGAAGCTGCAATGTACCAATAACCTGCTCCCGAAATTGCGCAGAACAAATCCAATATCCTATGCACATATAATATAATGCAAATATAATCATTAGTCATTACACTAGTGCACACACAATAATATTTTTACTGGACTCAAGGGGTATACTAGGGGTAAAACTAGTCATCTAACATAGTCAATCATGCGTTGAATTACGCGGGTGTCCTAAATTAAATATTATAGCACAGTCAGTCGTCAAAATAACATGTGTCTAGGCCAGTACATAATTGTACACCAGAAAGTCATCTAGCATATTCTTAGGATCAACATGGTCAAGGTAATACGGGATGGTCCACGGTGTCCTAGGGTCGTACAGTCTGAATTCATATAGTCCTCATTATTATTTAGCATAGTATTTACTTTTAATTTACCAATTAAACACCTATTCAATATATATATATATATATATATATATATATATATATATATATATATATATATATATATATATATATATATATATATATACCAATAAAGTCCATAAATATACCAAATGCTATATATATATGTATATATGTATATTTTTATTTATATCGATTATATACCTATTAAACTTATACTAATGGAATACCTATGCTATACATCCCAAGTACAGACCTATACCTATTAGCATACACATGAGTACATAAAATCACGAGGGGGCAGGAACGAACCTGCACGGGCGTGCACGTGCACGAGGTTGCCGATGACGACGATGAGGACGATAATGTGTTACCGATGATGCGAGGACGACAATGCTGATGGTGATAATGCCTGGTGGGGTGACGATGAGGTGATGGTGATGAATTGAGGCAAGGATGATGATGACGAGGATGATGGTGAGATGATGATAAAGCGAGATGATGACGAGAATGATGGTGATGAGATGACGACGATACGATGATGGTGAGGGGATGATGATGATACAAATGGTGGTGACGAGGTGGACTGTCGGAGTCCGGCCAGGGGACTTCTCCGGTAATACATGGTGATAGTGGAGATGATAATGGGGAGTGTGGTGATGGTGTTTAGGGATGATGGTGGTGTGGATGGCACTCCGACCAGGGGAGTTGCCCCGGCGAGTCCTGGTGGTGGTGAAGATGATATGATGATGATACGATAAGGATGATGAAGATGGGTGGTGATGTGGAGATGCAGCTTCGGCCAGAGGGTCCGGCGAGGGAGGTCAGTGCAGGAAAATGAGGACAGGGAGGATGGCTTGATGGTGGTGTGGCTGGTGATCGACGGCAGGATCCCATCGTCGGAGACGAGGGTGATGGCGGTGAGTCGAGGGAAGGAGTGGAGGTGTTAATGGGCATTGGCCGGGAAGAAATCAGAGGGAGGAGAACAACTGTGCTGGTCGGTTCAGTGCTCGACGGTTTGGTCATGGTCGAGCTCGTCGTTCAAGCGAAGGTGCTGGTGGACTCGGAGTGTCCGAGGCTCCAGCCGAAAAGGAGAAGAGAAGGGTGGACAGCGAGTGATTCTGTACAGACGAGGTGCAGCAAGCTCCATCGTGGACGAACGGGGAGGTAGAGACTCGGGTTGTCGGAGACGGGGATGGCAATGGTGGTGTGGTGTGCTCCGGCGAGGTTGGCGAGTGGCAGAGGAAGAGGAAGAAGAGGGGGAGGAGGTATGGTGCTGGTGGCCGTGGCTCCATTCTCCGACGAGGGAAAGAGGCAGCTCGGGAAGACATCGTGGTGGTCGAGGGCCGTGGCCGTGTGAAACTGCCTGGAGGTACAGTCAGTCCGGCGAGGGAGATGAGGTTCCGCCGTCCAGGCGAGGAGGAGAAGGAAATGGAGGAGAGAGGTGAAGGTAGAGACTCGGGTGATGTCCGGCGAGGCTCCGGCGGAGTTCTGCGGGATGTGGGCTCCGGCAGACTGCTCCGGGCTCGATGAGAAGAAGAACAGGGAGAGGAGGTGGAGATGATGCCGGTGGTGTCGGCCTGGGTGGCGTAGGGTGGTGTTGATGGTAGGGGTGAGCAGTAGGGCTCGTGGAGGATCCGCTCCGGCGATGTTCATGGCGGATCTCCGGCCAAGGGGACGTGGAAGATGATGAATAGGGAGAAAGAGGTCGGCTGGGTATATTTGTATTGTGTTTTGGTTTTAGGGTAATTTAGAAAAGGGAAAAGAGAAGAAAAATTATATTTATAAACATATGGATTTTAGGGTTTGACCTAGTTGAGTTTGACTTTGGTCAATATCTCATTGTGATGGGCCTTGGGCTTGCATGAGGATGTTTGAGAAGGCTAGAATTTGCATTAATTAAATACAAGGATAGAATTAATATACAGGGCGATGTGCGCGTGTTGCACATCTCAAAAAATTATGGGAAAAAATTATATGAAGGGAAAAATTGAGTTTCTTCATGAATTATCCAATGATGGGGACACCTCAATGCATTTTTGCATAATAGCCCCCCAACAATTAGAAAATTGCACAAAGGCAAAAATTAAATTTAATTAATTAATTTGAAACGCGCACGATGTTCTAGAATTAATTAAGGGTACATGGATTAAATTTAGGCTGACCACAAGTGTCAGGGGCGTAGAGGGTGCAGTGTAGAATATTAATAAAATCCGGGTTGTACAAAACGGTCAAGATGGTGTCTCCAATTTCGATTGGGACGCGCAAGGGTACAAAATTGAATTTTATTTGTAATTAATAAATAACGTCTGCGACGCTTATTGTGCGACTAAAATGTAGCACAAGAAAGCAATATTATGAGTTTTACAAGGGCCAGAAAAGTAGGCGGGCACGTCTAGGACAATATTGTGAAATTTGTTGGAAGACAATGGCTAGTGAGGTGCTCCAATTATAGAAGCGACGGTAATGTGTGCTACGCGATATAAATTAATGCATAATTAAATAAAAGCCGTGTTCTAATTCTAATTGGGTTCAAACTAACCCTAATTTTACTATCTAAGCCAGGTAGCCCTAATTTTAGGTGAGGGGGTTTACAATCTACCCAACTTAAAACAATTTCGTCCTCGAAATTAAACTAGGGTAGGGTATCTCTACCTAACCTTACTTGATTACAGTATAAAGAATTCTCCTTGAGTTAACATGGTAGTTTCGACCCAACTTAGAATTTACCCATCTATCATCTAAGGCTATACATCTAAGAAGGCTATGTCCCAATTTATTTAATCATGCTATTGAATCCTCAAGGTCCTTTAACACCAAATATATCCTTTATGATATGCCCTTAATCATTTATAAAAGATAGACACCAAACAATGTGATTGGCCTATGGGGAATATCTAGTACTATCTATATATCAAACTTATACCAAGCAAGATGTTTCGTCTTTTCGAAATAAGGAAAGACGTAGATCAATAAATAAAGAGTTCAAGGGAGAGGTAATAGAATGCAAGTATGGGGATCAAGGCGCTTTAAAGAATTCAATTGGGAATTGTCAAAGTAGTTATGGATTGAAGATCCTGTTTGGTAAATCCGTATTTGCATGCTCATATTAATACAGTTATGTAGCTGATACGATACGCTTAGACATGTCTAGGGCAAGTATATTCGTCTACTAATCACTATATATCTCAATCCACGAAAAATAGTATTACGGAGGGCGAACCAAGCGCACTAAGGTTAGCTAGGCCTTAATACACTGATCCTGAAATGTATTATTGTGCGCGCCCAATAATACATATGTCATGAACAAGCTCGATAAGGAATAAGCTTACAAAAATTAGGCTATAATAGCAGCATAAGTCAAGGTAGTACAGCAAATATGAATACGCTAGATTATGATGATAGAAGGTTCAAATTAATTCAAAAACAACATAAGCAACAATAGTAAAAAGACTCTACAATCTCTACAGTTATCATACAACCTTCTTGTCTAAGTCGCTAGTCGACCAAATGGGGGCAAGGACCTCTAAATTCTATTGTCTGAATAAACACTGTCGTCTTTACTAGCATACAATTAATATCATTCAGTTACACTTCATCAATGGATCACAAGGGCTACGTGATACTAGGTGGTGAGGTATACTATTCAACTTAGAATAATAAATTAATACGCAAATGCCTTAAAGGAAAAATATAGGAATTCCTATTAAGGTTTACAAGAAGGGGTCTTCGTGCTTATTAGAGTATCCTATTATATAGATCATGGTCTTAGTCACAACGCTCATAGAACATGTGTCAATCGTATGGATAGAAGAGTTACTAGCCGTTAAGGGGGAAGGGATTTAACTCGTATCGAGCTATGGGTACAGATTTCATGATTTAAAGCTAAGGGGTAATCATTAGGTCACAACCTAAGGGAACTACGCAAACTATCAAATCCTAACTATCACGCACAAAATTCAAAGTTCAAATTACCAAGCTATACCCTAGCAACTACATGTCTTAACATAGAATAAGATTACTTGGCCTTCAATCATACGAGTTACGAGTTAAATGATGAAGAAAGAAGAATCATAATTTAATCGTCACATAATTAGCGAACGCTAAGGTTGCAGGGGACAAGTTATGAAATCAAAATGGAGGGCTCTAGATAGCATCATGGTTCTCTAAGGGGAGTGAGGTGTTAGTTGCTATGTTTGGGGTATGATCAAGGGAGAAGTGTTGATTACATTCCTCTAGGCTTCCTAGGGTGCTGTCTACTAGTAACAAGACAATGATATAAGTTTTATAGTTCTCTAATACTATCCAATTATGAGGGTTAGGTTCAGTCCTAATGTTCAATATTGGTTCTCCATTGGTTCCTCAATACTAGGGTCAAACATTATGGTAAAACTTCTAGCTAACTATAGTAGTGTCTATACTACTCTCAAGTCTTCATAATACATCAGGGGGTAATGGTAAATCAATTCTAAAGATAAGGAATTCTAGGGTTCACTAGATATTCTAAACTTAGTGGTGTGTCTATATTCTCGTTGTATTCTTAGTAGGTGTGCTACTCTAATTATCATCCTAATAACAGGGGTTCCTATATTCTAGCAGAAGGCCATATATACTCAAGGAACTTATTAGGGAAGTACAGGAATCAAGCAGGATAAAATTGTTCGAATAGATCATAGAGGAGGAAGGTGAATCATAGTCAATTGTGGATGAGATCCTATACTCTAGTCCTATGTACAGGCTTATTCGGTACAGTAACGTAACCGAGACAATATGCTCTCGACCTGCATGGGCCACCACAAAAACATGTCACGCCCCAGTCCCAAAAATACGTAGGACTAGAATACGTAAGCATGCCAGCCGCATGGATATGGCAACTCCAATATATGGAAACCAAATCCACACGTACGCTGTAATATGAATATCAATCCACAAGTGGTATAAATATATGTCACAAGTCACAGGGTATAATCTAGATCTCATCCATGAAAATCATATAGAAATAAATAAACAGTATCTATGAAACTATATCTCAATAAGAAGTATCTAAGGATGATAGTTGGATGGAAACAAATCCACTACCAACTTAAATGGGAAAAGTAAATACAATATAAGTACCACTCACTCAAACAATATAAGTACCAGCTATCAATCATGGCTCGAAGAGAAGACATCCACGAAGCATACCCAACCATCCAAATCCACGCTCCTGCAAATACTCAAGAACCGGTACACCTGGCAGCGGACCAGGTCCTCAAAGGGACATAACAAGATACTTAAACACATGCCAATAAAGTACTGAAATAAATATTCAAAGGGGTCGCCTAACTGTCTAAAGTGAATACAGTTAAGAACAACTTTCCCAACGCGTGGGTTATCTGGCTAAAATGGGATTGGCATAGTTCCCTTGGAGATCCAGGGGCCTACAAAGGCATGGCGTCTTTCGAACACCGGAGGCCCGCCTGATAATAATATAATATATAGTGGTCATCATGACCGCTCATCTCCGGCGGAGCGTACGGGTAACACAAAAAAAGTGCAACGGAGCCCACACGTCTTACTTGTTGTTCTCCCCACCCCCTGCTCTAAGCATGTCACATCCATGACACGATAATACCTCTAATAACTGCCCAGTCTACTAGCATACAAAGTTTCTAACAGCAGTTATTCCTAACGCACGGTCCACACGTACAGGAGGCCAGACCTGTCACGCAGTCCGTGATCTATATGAGACTCACAACTCGTATAATAACTGTGTCACGGCTGATGAATCTAAAGATGCTACATGATTATGGGGTAGTCTCATAAACAAGGTCAATGTAAATACATAAATAAAAACATACCGCGATGACACGTCGCGCGCATTTTATATAATAGTTAAAATATATGAAAAGACAGAAAATAAAGATGCATGCAACATATGGAATAAAAATAACAGTACAATGGCAATGTATACTTGCCTGGCAAGGAAGCTGCAATGTACCAATAACCTGCTCCCGAAATTGCGCAGAACAGATCCAACATCCTATGCACGTATAATATAATGCAAATATAATCATTAGTCATTACACTAGTGCACACACAACAATATTTTCACTGGACTCAAGGGGTATACTAGGGATAAAACTAGTCATCTAACATAGTCAATCATGCATTGAATTACGCGGGTGTCCTAAATTAAATATTGTAGCACAGTCAGTCGTCAAAATAACATGTCTAGGCCAGTACATAATTGTACACCAGACAGTCATCTAACATGTTCTTAGGATCAACATGGTCAAGGTAATACGGGATGGTCCACGGTGGCCTAGGGTCGTACAGTCTGAATTCATATAGTCCTCATTATTATTTAGCATAGTATTTACTTTCAATTTACCAATTAAACACCTATTCAATATATATATATATATATATATATATATATATATATATATATATATATATATATATATATATATATATATATATATATATATATATATATATATACCAATGAAGTCCATAAATATACCAAATGCTATATATATATATGTATATATGTATATTTTTATTTATACCGATTATATACCTATTAAACTTATACTAATGGAATACCTATGCTATACATACCAAGTACAGACCTATACCTATTAGCATACACATGAGTACATAAAATTACGAGGGGGCAGGAACGAACCTGCACGGGCGTGCACGTGCACGAGGTTGCCGATGACGACGACGAGGACGATAATGTGTTACCGATGATGCGAGGACGACAATGCTGATGGTGATAATGCCTAGTGGGGTGACGATGAGGTGATGGTGATGAATTGAGGCGAGGATGATGATGACGAGGATGATGGTGAGATAATGATGAAGCGAGATAATGACGAGAATAATGGTGATGAGATGACGACGATACGATGATGGTGAGGGGATGATGATGATACAAATGGTGGTGACGAGGTGGACTGTCGGAGTCCGGCCAGAGGACTTTTTCGACAATACATGGTGATAGTGGAGATGATAATGGGGAGTGTGGTGATGGTGTTTAGGGATGATGGTGGTGTGGATGGCACTCCGACCAGGGGAGTTGCCCCGGCAAGTCCTGGTGGTAGTGAAGACGATATGATGATGATACGATGAGGATGATGAAGATGGGTGGTGATATGGAGATGCAGCTTCGGCCAGAGGGTCTTGCGAGGGAGGTCAGTGCAGGGAAAGGAGGACAGGGAGGATGGCTTGATGGTGGTGTGGCTGGTGATCGACGGCAGGATCACGTCGTCGGAGACGAGGGTGATGGCGGTGAGTCGAGGGAAGGAGTGGAGGTGTTAATGGGCATTGGCCGGGAAGAAATCAGAGTAAGGAGAACAGCTGTGCTGGTCGGTTCAGTGCTCGACGATTTGCTCGTGGTCGAGCTCGTCGGTCAAGCGAAGGTGCTGGTGGAGTCGGAGTGTCCGAGGCTCCAGCCGGGAAGAAGAAGAGAAGGGTGGACAGCGGGTGGTTCTGTACAGACGAGGTGCAGCGAGCTCCGGCTTGGACGAACGGGGAGGTGGAGACTCGGGTTGTCGGAGACGGGGATGGCAATGGTGGTGTAGTGTGCTCCGGCGAGGTTGGCGAGTGGCAGAGGAAGAGGAAGAAGAGGGGGAGGAGGTCTGGTGCTGGTGGCCGTGGCTCCATTCTCCGGCGAGGGAAAGAAGCAGCTCGGGATGACGTCGTGGTGGTCGAGGGCCGTGGCCGTGTGAAACTGCCTGGAGGTGCAGTCAGTCCGGCAAGGGAGATGAGGTTCCGCCGTCCAGGCGAGGAGGAGGAGATGGAGGAGAGAGGTGAAGGTGGAGACTCGGGTGATATCCGGCGAGGCTCCAGCGGAGTTCTGTGGGATATGGGCTCCGGCAGACTGCTCCGGGCTCGACGAGAAGAAGAACAGGGAGAGGAGGTGGAGATGATGCCGGTGGTGTCGACCTGGGTGGCGTAGGGTGGTGTTGATGGTAGGGGTGAGCAGTAGGGGTCGAGGAGGATCCGCTCCGGCGATGTTCATGGCGGATCTCCGGCCAAGGGGATGTGGAAGATGATGAATAGGGAGGAAGAGGTCGGCTGGGTATATTTGTATTGTGTTTTGGTTTTAGGGTGATTTAGAAAAGGGAAAAGGGAAGAAAAATTATATTTATACACATGTGGATTTTAGGGTTTGACCTAGGTGAGTTTGACTTTGGTCAATATCTCATTGTGATGGGCCTTGGACTTGCATGTGGATGTTTGAGAAGGCTAGAATTTGCATTAATTAAATGAAAGGATAGAATTAATATACAGGGCGATGTGCGCGCGTTGCACATCCCGAAAAATTATGGGAAAAAATTATATGAAGGGAAAAATTGAGTTTCTTCATGAATTATCCAATGATGGGGACACCTCAATGCATTTTTGTATAATAGCCCCCCAACAATTAGAAAATTACACAAAGGCAAAAATTGAATTTAATTAATTAATTCAAAACGCGCACGATGTTCTAGAATTAATTAAGGGTACATGGATTAAATTTAGGCTGGCCACAAGTGTCAGGGGCATAGAGGGTGCAGTGTAGAATATTAATAAAATCCGGGTTGTACAAAACGGTCAAGATGGTGTCTCCAATTTCGATTGGGACGCACAAGGGTACAAAATTAGATTTTATTTATAATTAATAAATAACGTCTGCGACGCTTATTGTGCGACTAAAATGTAGCACAAGAAAGCAATATTATGAGTTGCACAAGGGCTAGAAAAGTAGGCGGGCACGTCTAGGAGCGACGGTAATGTGTGCTACGCGATATAAATTAATGCATAATTAAATAAAAGCCGTGTTCTAATTATAATTGGGTTCAAACTAACCCTAATTTTACTATCTAAGCCAGGTAGCCCTAATTTTAGGTGAGGGGGTTTACACTTTGATCGCCTCTTGTGCAACATATTCCATGTCATAGGGACATAATAACATTCCCCATGTAGATAGGCAAGAATTGAGCATACTGGGTTTAGTCATTGATATCCAAAGTGGATTGACTCTTGATATGACGTGGATTATTTGTCCAGTCACATAATGGCACTTCTTCAAAATGGCGAACACCAACGCGAGATATTCTTTTTCTACAGGGTTATATATGCGTTCAACGATGACCATTATGCAGCTAAAATAGTATATGGCCTGCTCATGATCTTTGCTACTGTTCTGCACGAGTAGGGCTCCCAAAGAGTGGTCTATTGCCTGGACATACATTAAGAAGGGTTTTCCTACTACTAGAGCTACCAGAACTTGAGGACTTGTGAGATATTATTTGATATCGTCAAATGCTTACTGGCATGCTTCTTTCCAAACAAAAGTAACTCCTTTCTTCATGAGTTGAGTAAATGGTTGACATCGTCCTGGGAGATTTAATATAAATCTCTCGATGTATGCCAACCGACCTTGGAGCCCTCCAGCTATTTAAGATTTCGCTGAGGGCTTATTTCAAGAATAGCCATGACTTTGTCAGGGTCAAGTTGGATACCTTTGGATGTTATAACAAATCCAAGAAACTTGCTGCTTGAGACTCCCAGGAAGTACTTGGTCGAATTCATTCTGATTTGGTGTTGACGCATTAATTTGAAAACCGTTCTTATTTCCAGGAGGGGTCACCTTTGAGTTAACTTTTAACAACGATGTCATCTTCGTAGTATTCCACCTTCTTTTGAAGATATTCATGAAAGATCGTACTCATGGCTCGGTGGTATGTTGCAACAACATTTTTAAGACCGAAGGGCATCATCGTACAACAATATACCCCTAGTGGTGTTCGGAACGACGTATATCTTTTGTCCTTAGGAAACATCTTGATTTGGTTATAACTCGAGAACCCGTCCATAAAGGACTTGCGCTCGAAACCACATGTGTTGTTGATCATGATATCGGTGATTGGTAGAGGAAACTCATCATTCGGGCATGCCGCATTCAGGTCTTGATAGTCTATGTAGACTCAGAGTTTTCTGGTCTTTTTTTAAACCAAAATAATATTTACTACCCAATCGGGGTGTTTCTCTTCGCGAATGAAGCTGCTTGCTATTAGCTTCTTGACTTCGGCCTCAATGGCATCCATAACATTCGGACAGAACTGTCACTGATGATGCTTTACTGGCTTTGTGTTTGGAAGAATATTTAGCCTGTGCGTGGCTATCCACGGGTTCAAACCTAGCATATCTTCGTAACTCTAGGCAAATATATCAATGTATTCTCTTCTGAGATGTGTGAGAGCTTGCTTATCTTCATTGGACAAAATTTTATTGTTGAAGATAAGTTTAGGAGAGGACTGATCTCCCTGATCTACCTAGGTACTGTCGTCTTCAGTAGGCGGCTCGCCCTGTTCGAAGGTCAATTCCCATTATGATTCCATCAAATCCTATTTAAAGATGTTGACTTCCTTTTTAAAATATTTGTTCAATCAAATCCCATAAAAATCTTCATCAAATCCTATCTAATCTCCTTAAATATTTTTCCATAATAATCCTAATTAGATTCCCTTCCATTTAAACAGCAAATCTGATCAAAATCCCCTAGGAATGCGATTAAGAATCGGATTTAAAAAAATGATTTAACAGAGCATCTATGTTCTCAAGTTCAGTCGAGGTACACACCTTGGTAAACTTAATATCTTCATTGATGTTTGATTAATTTCTAATATCTTTGTTCCTATGCATAGATTAGATAACCACATCTACATGATTTCAACTAGAAACTTTTTCAAACTGTTTCACCTTAGAGAAAAATCAATTCAAAAAAATTGAGAAAATCATTCTTCGAGACTTCGAAACATAATGGAAAAAAACTATCCCAAAGACCATCTTGGAAGGCCGATTTCTTCCTATTATGTGAACCAAATCTAGTTTTTACTTTTCTTTTGTAAAGTTCTTATAACCAGTATCAAATCCCAAAAATTAGTTTAAATTATTTTGTATTAAAAACCTAGAAAACTTATTTTGAAACTACAAAAATATAGTTTTCTAAAAATAAATTTTTTTGCGATACGAAGTTGGTACCGTGAAACTGAAAAACCTTGTCGCGTAACGATGACCACGAAAAGCGAATATGGTATTCCTTGGCGTGTAGACTTTGACGAAATTTGTATTGGTCACGTGTTCCTGACGAATTCGACCCGTATTTGTCAAAAATTATCGTGTCGACACTTTTTAAAATTTCTTAATTACTTTGTGATGGCTCATCGTGTTATGACGAGACTTGCACCATTGGACTCAAAGCATCTGACTTGTTTTGTGACTCAAGTTCCGTTCGATTCTGAAACAATCGACCGGATCATCATTTAACGGGCCCTACGATTCGATTTGTCGGGCATTTTTTAGATCTTCTCATCGAAACCCAATTCTAGACATGTCGTTAATTTCGTGTCATCGTTCTATTCTCGTTAGACATAAACTTTGCTAAATTTGAAGAACTTTATTTCTGGCACATTTTTTGGTGGAAAGTGAACCTATTTGTGGACTTCGTTTTGAGCTAAAACTGTCATTTTTATCCTGTATCCAAATTGGACTTATAAATATGTTGATCTTACTACGTGCTCATTCTGGGAATGCTGGTAATATTTATTTCATCATCCATAAATGTTTATCATGCTTCCATTTTTCGTGCTACTTCTGACTTGGCAAGTTCATAGTCGGAACACCGTCAAATCACTGATTCATATATAGAAAAGTATACCTAATTATGAATTTAGTTTATTCATATTTATTTTTGTAAATATTTAGTTAGTTCTTATGTGCAAAAATAATGGAGTTGAAAGCTGTATTAAGTGCAAATTTTGACATAAATAATTTAAGCGGAGCATAGAAAATCATTAGTATAAAAATCTATCAAAATAGGAAGACTAGTAAGTTATAGATATCTCAAAGGAAATATATTGAGAAGGTGTTGAAGTGTTCAAGATGAAGGACTGAAGATAGGTGCGTACCCTTGAGGATGGTCAATCTTCTAAGAAGTGTCCAAAAATATTTAAGAAAAAAATGTACCATACGCTAGTGAAATGAGTTCAATCATGTATGTTATGGTATGCACTCGGTCATATTTATGGAATGGACTCAATATATATCCAGTTTAGTCGGTTGATACATATCAAATCCATAAGGACTTTAATGGGAAGAGATAAAGTGGATACTTCGATATCTAAAACGTAAGATTCTGGGTTTATTATTTCACAAGTAAGAACATGGATCAATTCGGTTGTAGGGATATATGGATGTAATTTTTGCTGGTGAGTTAGAAGATCAACTATGCTTTATGTATACTCACTTATACCTTCTCCATTCTGTTGGAAGTCCACACTTTGAGATATCGTGGTGCGGTCAACTACAGAATCAAAATACATGGATGCAACGAAGGATATTATGCAGTTAAAAGGTCTAGTTAGCAAGTTGGGATTCGAGAAGGTTCATTCTACTTTGTTTTGTGAAAGTCATTGTGTGATTCATCTCATGTAGAATCAGGTATATCATAGTTGGACGGAACACATCAAGCAATGGTATAACAAAGGGAGTGGTGTCATAAGGAGATAGATCTTATAAAGATTGACACTAAGTTGAATCCAACTGATATACTAAAGATGGTGATTCTTGTGAAGAAAATTCAAGCCAGCCTTGTCTTATAGTTTGGTACTCTGGTATGATCAGAAAGGTTTGTGACCTCGATAGAAGGGTCATGACAGTTTCCATTTATGTGTAAAGACTGCGTCTGATGTAATTTTGCAGTATTGGATAAAATACTTTATTAGTAGCCAAGGAGATACTAAGGAGAAACTAAAGTCTAAAGGAGAACGGATACAACCAGTTAATTAAACAACAAGTCAAGGTGAAAATTATTATAAATTTGGCTCATGTTCAAATAGAGAAAGCCCTATCGGGTCTAGTTTTAGATGGGCTTTAACGGCTAGAATTTGCTCCAATATTTAGTAATACTAGGGGAGACAATTTAAGGTTATTTTTAACCCTAATTTAGGTGATCTTGAGGCTATAAAAGGTTAAGGAGGCTTTGTTTGTGATTGTACTGTCCTAAAGGAATTGAGAGAAGAAGAAGAAGAAGAAGAAGAGAACTTATTGGACATCTCGTAGGGAAGGGTTTATGTGATACGGCATTATCATATTAACTCTTATAAAGTTCTCTCTTGGTTCAATAAAGAAATTTTAAAGAAATTTTCTCTTGTCTCGTGGACGAAGGCCGCCAATCTTGGGCCGAACCACATTCTATTTTGTTTTCTTATGTTTGTTATTAATTTTGATTATTTGTGTTTTGTTTACTTGTAGTCAGAAAGAAAATTTTTGTGTTGTCTGGATTCTTAGAAAAAGCTATTACTCCAAATGTAGCAAGTTGCTATTCAACCAGGGATTAATATGCATTATTGCGCTCTTGGAAATTGTTTCTGGTTTGTTTGGGTTTCAAAAATGATTACCAAAGAAAGCGAGGAGAAAACAGAAAAAAAAAAAAATGGAACTTAATAGACAATATTGAATTACTCTGAAACTCAAATCATTCCAGATCACTTATTTTGTATGCCAGTGACCATCTTCTTGTGATATTTGTTATAAATAAAAATATAATTTTTTTTGTATATTCATAAATTCTTGCTATATATAAGTATTCGATTATGTAGTTTTGTATTAATAAAAGTAGCCATTTCAAATAATCATTTTTACTTAAATATTTCCTATATGGAAAACAAAAAAAATAGAATTATACATGAAATTATAAATTATGCATATATTCTATCACTTGTCTTCCCAAACGATATATGTCATTATGAGGCTAACTTAACAGTAACTTAAGTAAACATAATACTCCTTTTTCTGCATGGATGTTGGAGGAGGAAAGTTTTGAAAAGCGAATCCATTGAAAATAGTCATGCACTGGTCCATGATTTACTCTAGGCACACATGGAGCCAAACCTATAGGGCTAGCTACGTCAAATTTGAGTGACACAAAAGAAAAAGAACCATGGTCCACCAACTCCTTTTAGGACGGGGGTTCGTAACACAAAGCCGGAGGCTCGTTTCCACCAATGAGGTGACCATTTGTTTCCTCACTTTTCATATTCGCACTAGATTCGGAAAAAAATATGTACAAGCCCTTAGGTTTTTCTTTATTAGTCCTTCAATTGATAATGCTATGTTTATTAGAACTTTATTAGAACCAGATACAAAAGGAGGATAAGAGCATAGGATCCAGTGTGAATTGGCTAACAATGAAATATTATTGGTTATTTTCTGCGAGCCATCTTTTCTCTTGATTACTCTTTTCACCCATCATCTATTTTTTGTGTGCTAAAACTGTTTAAAACGGTCATGTCGAACATGTATTAATAAGTAGGTAAAAGTCGTAGATTCCTACACGTAAAATAATTTGTTCTCAATTCATTCTTTCTGTGGAGAGTCTCAAGTGAGAAAGATAGTCATCAAGATATAGTACTGTTGATCAAATGGACTTAGAAGAGAATCAACAGATGGTACTAACATCAAGGAATAAGAATGAGATCCTTAGGGGACCTTCTATGGTTTGATATTCTCGTGGTGGCCAAGACGCAGAAGATCATGTAAGAATTTATGTTCCACATGTATAATACAAATTGATATGTTGGTTGATTAATTATATTTTCTTTATCGGAGAAAATACTTTATTGAAATATAGGATATAGTCCTCTCTCACATCTCTATGAATAGACACACACCTATTTGTTGTCTAAAATCTTTTGGGAAGGGTTGCAATTTTTTGAAGGGACATAATGAATCATTAGATACATCATGAGATGTGTATAAGATGAGTCTCATTGTTCAAAAGAAAATATCAAGTTCATAATTGCCTTCTTACCAAAATTGAAGAGTTGTTGAAGAGAAACGATTTCTAGAGATCAAACATCTCGCATTACGAAATAGAGAAATGTACACTTTTACGTTTCACATTATGTTTTATGATTAGTGAAAACATGATTCTCAAGAAGAAAGATAACATGTGGTATCAGAGCCTAATTGAGTAATCATGTCTTTCTAACTTTATGATGTTCTATTATTCAAAGTACTAGACCATGTTTTGTAATCATGGACGTGTTCATATCTGAATGTTCCTCTTCTAATTGAATAACATATAGAACATGCATAAGTGAATAACCAATATTCATAGTCAATTAAATCTAAGACATGGATGGATGTATTGGAATGTCATGTTTTTCCTTAATGGTCTATGTATATTCCGTTCTGTTTATTGATGCACTTCCTGGGAACGATAAAGAATATATTCTGACAACCTCTAGTCTTACTTTATTTTATTGAGTTAGAACATACATGTTCTATTTTCATATATGCATGTTCTGTTTTTATCTTATTCATATACTATATAGAGGATAGAGTTCTGTTTCTTCTGAATGTAAGTTGAATTCAGTTATATATATATATATATATATATATATATATATATATATATATATAACAAATTTGGATAGAACTACACCAAATTATATTATAGAAAGCATGTAAGTATTTATTAATTTTATAGTAATGTATAGAAGTTTGCATTATACATGCATGATATAGACTATGTCTCAATTTGATACTCTCTGTGACTTGCATTATATATATATATATTTTTTTTGGAAATCAAAACATGTGTACGTGAGAGAATTACAATTTGAGATCCATACACCGGCAATGAATGCAACAAATTTTTTTTAACATGCATATATCGTTTCTTTTATATTGCAAAATTATTGCGCTGTCACCAAAGTGGCCCAATAACACTATGTTTATACCCATTTTATAGATGTTTTATGTCTAGATAATGTTCATATTATTGTGGGTACTTTAAAGTTTTTATTGATCACTAGATATATAATATTACCCAAAGGTAAATTATTTAGTGATTGATGAATAAGAAAATGATAGATTATATGTATTTTATTTGTGTATGCATTGAATATCCAAAGATAACATGCATACTCAAATATACAATGTAATTTTATCAATTATTGTAGAAACTAAAAGCATCATTATGTGAACGTAGTATTTCATGTTTAATGCCCAAAGGTGTATCATGCAAATACTTTAATTATTTTATGTTAAATTCAAAGCACTGACAAGTATGTGTTATAATATTGCAGTATCGTCGTCTTTTTCACTTCATTCGCTGGCTTCATCTGTTCCAATGCTTACAAGAATGAATTTTCCTGATTGGTCTGAACAAGTCCAATTCAACCTTGGTGTGCTTGACCTCGATCTTGCACTCCAGATTGATAAGCCTCATGATCTCACTGAGACCAGTACTGAAGTTCAAAAGACTCTCCATAAAGCTTGGGAAAAGTCGAACAGACTCAGCATTATGTTCATGCGAATGACAGTAACAAACAACATTAAGACTACCTTACCCAAAACTGATAATGCAAAAGAATATCTCAAAATTATTGAGGACCGTTTTAGAAGTACCGACAAGTCACTTGCTGGAACACTTATGAGCAAGCTTACCACCATGAAATTTGATGGAAGCGATTCTATGCATGATCATATCCTCGAAATGACCAACATAGTAGCTAAACTCAAAAATCTTGGGATGGCTGTAGATGATACTTTTCTAGTACAATTTATTTTGAACTCCTTACCTCCTGAGTATGGGCCATTTCATGTTCATTATAACACCATTAAGGATAAGTAGAACATAAATGAATTGGCAAGTATGATTGTGCAAGAGAAAGTAAGACTCAAACAACAAAGTATCAATACAGTCAATCTTACTATTCAAGAAGCAAGTAAGCATAATGGAAAGAAGCGTATGAAGGGAAATAAACGCAAAACTTTCCAGGAAGATGGCACCAGTAATGGCAACAAGGGAAAGAAACAGACGACTAAGAACTGTCATTTCTGCAAGAAACCTGGTCATTTCCAGGCAGATTGTCTGAAACGTAAAGCATGGTTCGAAAAGAAAGGTAAGCTTTTGGCTTTTGTATGTTTCGAATCAAATTTAATTGAAGTTCCTTCTAATACTTGGTGGCTTGACTCTGGTGCTACTGTTCATGTTTCCAAAATAATGCAGGGATTCCGTACGACCCAAACCATAAAGCCAAATGAGCATTTCTTATACATGAAAAATTGAGTCAAAGTTCCTATTAAAGCTCTAGGAACGTACCGATTATTTCTGTCTTCAGGATGTTTCATTGATTTGTATCAAACCTTATATGTACCTTCTATTTCTAGAAATTTAGTGTCTATGTCAAAACTTGATAAACTTGGTTATCTATTCAACTTTGGTAATGAAAGTTTCAATTTGTTTAAGAATACTATTCACATAGGTTCTGGTATTCTTAATGATGGTTTATACAAATTTAATCTTGATGATACCTTCTCCAAAACTTTTTTAACTCTGCACCCAAAATTGGAAATAAGAGAAAATTGATGGAAGAAAATTCATCATTCTTGTGGCATAAACGTCTTGGTCATATATCTAAGGAAAGAATTGGAAGATTAGTCAAGGATGACATTCTTCCAAAGTTAAATTTTAATGACTTTGATGTATGCGTTGATTGTATTAAGGGAAAGCAAACAAAGCATACTAAGAAAGGAGCCACAAGAAGTACTAAGCTTCTTGAAATAATACATACAGACATATATGGACCTTTTGATGTTCCATCATTTGGTAGAGAAAAATATTTTATTACCTTTATCGATGACTTTTCACGTTATTGTTTTATTTATTTATTGCATGACAAATCTCAAGCTGTAGATATCTTAGATATCTATATCAAGGAAGTCGAAAGGCAATTAAATAGAAAAGTCAAAATAGTAAGATCTGATAGAGCTGGTGAATATTATGGAAAATATAATGAATCGGGTCAATGTCCGGGTCCATTTGCTAAACTCCTTAAAAAACTTGGTATTTGTGCCCAATACACTATGCTAGGTACGACTCAACAAAACGGAGTTGCAGAAAGTCACAATCGTACCTTACTTGAAATGGTTAGGAGTTTCTTAAGCAATTCAACCTTACCCATATCATTGTGGATGCATGCACTTAAAACTGCTGTCTATATTCTAAACCGAGTTCCAAGTAAGGCTGTTCCAAAGACTCCTTTTGAACTATGGACCAGAAGAAAGCCCAGTTTAAAACATTTACATGTCTGGGGGTGTGCAGCAGAGATAAGAGTATATAATCCACATGGAAAGAAATTTGATTTTAGAACGATCAGTGGTAACTTTATAGGTTACCCAGAAAAATCTAAAGGTTATAGGTTTTATTGTTCAAACCATAGTACGAGAGTCGTAGAATCCGGTAATGCAAGATTCCTAGAAAGTGTTGAAACTAGTGGGAGCAATGAACCTCAAAAAATAGTTCTTAAAGAAATTAGGGTACAAGTACCATTGGTACATTTGCCTTCAACTTCTCAACAAGGTGGTGTTCCTATGGATATTGTACCAAATAATAACCAGGAACAACACATTAATGATATTGCACCACAAAATAATATTAATAATGACCATAATGAGGTTGAAATAAACTATGAAGAGGTTATTGTTAATAATGAACAAATTGTCACACATGAAGCTGAAGTAGAACAACCACAACAGATGGAATTAAGGAGGTCTCAAAGACAAAGAAAATCAGCCATCTCGGATGACTTTGTGGTTTATCTACAAGAATTAGATTATGATCTAGGAATTGAAAGTGATCCAATAACATTTCCACAAGCCATAAAATGTGTCAATTCTAATAAATGGATTGATGCCATGAAAGAAGAGTTGGAATCAATGGCACATAATAAAGTTTGGGATTTAGTAGAATTGCCTGAAAACTCGAAAAGAGTTGGTTGCAAGTGGGTCTTTAAGACCAAACGTGACTCAAATGGCAATATTGAACGATATAAAGCCAAATTAGTAGCCAAAGGTTACACTCAAAACAATGGTATTGATTACAAGGAAACCTTCTCTCCTGTTTCAAAGAAGGATTCCCTTAGAATAATCATGGCATTGGTAGCTTATTATAATCTAGAGTTACACCAAATGGATGTGAAAACAGCTTTTCTAAATAGAAATTTAGAAGAGGAAGTTTATATGGAACAACCAGAAGATTTTCTGGTTGAGGGTAAGGAACACATGGTTTGTAAACTAAATAAATCAATTTATGGACTTAAGCAAGCTTCACGACAATGGTATCTTAAGTTTAACGATATCATTACATCTTTTGGTTTTAAAAAAAATATCATTGACCGGTGTATATACCTGAAGATCAGTGGGAGTAAGTTTATATTTTTGGTTTTGTATGTTGATGATATATTGTTGGCAAGTAGTGATCTTGGTTTGTTGCACGAAACCAAGAAATATCTTTCTAAGAACTTTGAAATGAAAGATATGGGTGAGGCATCTTATGTGATAGGAATAGAAATATTCCGAGATCGATCACAAGGATTATTAGGCCTCTCTCAGAAAGAATATATCAATAGAGTTCTTCAAAGATATGGAATGAGTAATTATAAAGCTGGTGTAATGCCAATTCAAAAAGGGAATAAATTTAGCCTTATGCAATATCCTAAAAATGAATTAGAGCACCAGCAAATGGAAAGATTTCCATATACATCTCTAGTTGGTAGTCTTATGTATGCTCAAACTTGTACAAGACCGGATATTAGCTTTGCAATTGGTATGCTAGGCAGATACCAAAGCAATCCTGGAATTGATCATTGAAAAGCTGTAAAGAAAGTTCTTAGGTATCTACAAGGGACAAAGGACTACATGCTCACATATAGAAGATCTGATCACCTTGAAGTCATCGGTTACTCAGATTCAGATTTTGCTGGATGTATTGATACCAAAAAATTAGCATTTTGTTATTTGTTCCTATTGGCTGGAGGAGCAATCTCATGGAATAGTGCGAAGCAGAGCATCATAGCTTCGTCTACTACGGAAGCAGAATTTGTGGCATGCTTTGAAGCCACAATTCAAGCTTCATGGATGCGTAAATTTATTTCAGAACTTGGAGTTGTCGACACTATTACCAAGCCGCTGAAAATTTATTGTGATAATGCAGCAGCAGTCTTCTTTTCTAAAAAATTATAAATATTCCACGGGTGCCAAGCATATGGACTTGAAATATTTATCTGTTAAAGAAGAAGTTCAGAAACAACGAGTGTCCATAGAATATTTGAATACAAAACTCATGATAGCGGATCCACTTACTAAAGGACTACAACCAAAGACCTTTTATGAACATGTTGAAAGAATGGATCTTATGTGTAGTAAGAATTGAGAGCCATTATTATAATCCTTATGTATTATGTTCTATGTGATTTGAGACCTCATCAATATATATATATATATTTCTGAATTATTTTTCCTGGTTTTCCAAATATTGTACAAATAATGGTTTGGATAAATGCTGATCGGGAATGTCTTGTTTAAGACTCTAATGTTGGACTCGAATGTTAAACTTCTAACTTATAGATCATACTGATAAATGTTCTAAAGGTTGTAGTACATGGAAGGAAAATATGTCTCTTAATTGACTTACAACCGCCATGACTCACCTTTAGTAAATTTGTCATTATGGTGTTTAAGAATTAACCATATCAAGATTTAAACTTAAGGCCCTATCAATTGTCTTATCATATTGGCCAAGTGGGAGAATGTAAGAATTTATGTCCCACATGTATAATACAAATTGATATGTTGGTTGATTAATTGTATTTTCTTTATGAGAGAAAATACTTTATTGAAATATAGGAAATAGTCCTCTCTCACGTCTCTATGAATAGACACACACCCATTTATTGTCTAAAATCTTTTGGGAAGGGTTGCAATTTTTTGAAGGGATATAATGAATCATTAGATACATAATGAGATGTGTATAAGATGAGTCTCATTGTGCAAAAGAAAATATCAAGTTTATAATTGCCTTCTTACCAAAATTGAAGAGTTGTTGAAGAGAAACGATTTCTAGAGATCAAACGGCTCGCATTACGAAATAGAGAAATATACACTTTTACGTTTCATATTATGTTTTATGATTAGTGAAAACATGATTCTCAAGAAGAAAGATAATAGATCCTTCCAACATGAGGGTTTGTGCCACTATTGTATGTTAGGATTTTGAACAAACAAACACTAGAACTTTAGTCCCATATCATTGGAAATTCAAAGTGTGTATTTCAATATAAGACGTATTTCAATATAAGGCTTTGTTTTGTATTGACATGTGTACATGGGCAAGGCATGTCTTGGAGATTGGGTTGTCCAAGCCGGAGCTAATTTTGATTGCCCCTTGACCCGACCTCTTATGAGGCACTTCTTTGTGTCCTTGGGGTCACCTATTACAGGTCACGTTGTGCCTAGGTAATTATCCTAAGTAGAGAGGGGTTGCACAAGTCCAAATTCTAGTCAGGCTTACCTTGGGCGGGCCCTGCACATGGGGTGTGGTAGCTCATAAAGGTATTTTTCTAGTAGTGCAAGGTTCATATCCCCAAGGAAATATTTATGTTTTTTGTCACTCTCTTTAGAATTTTTTATAGGAGCTAGGGGCTCGGACGAAGGGCGCAAAGTATCGCTTTGATGGCACACTTAGTACTTTGCACGTACACATTGGATGTTGTTTGTGCTCCTTTTTTATGCGAGTTTTTGAGTCGTTGTGTGCTCGTTTATGTGTGGGTTTTAGCGTGGGTGCAGTGAAGTAGCATTGTAGTAGTGCAGCGAAGTAGTGGTACAATTGTGCAGCGGTCCAGCGAAATAGCGCGAGCTATGCAGGCTTCCATGTCGATGATGTGTTTTTACTGGATGGTTGTTTCAGCAAAAAACAAGGTTAGTGGCAATGTTGTATATGGCAGTAACTATCCCTGTTTAGTGGGCATTATCTCCACATAAGGGGCGTAATGGGCTTTAACCGTCCCTAATTTAGTGGCCATTACCTCCACATATAGGGGGTTAATTGCTATAACCACCCCTAGTTTAGTGGGATATAATATCTATATCCATTACCCAACTAAGGGAGTGGGCTACTAAGTGACTCTCATGTATATACACGTTGTCTTCTTCCTGAGAAATAGAGACATAACTATACTGAGAAAGTTCCTTAGCAACAGCTATCAGGAGAAAGGAGGTGTTGCCCCTCTAAGGAGTCAAAGTTCCATCAATTCCATAGTTACAAGAGCATTTCAGAAGTTCTTTTATTTGAACTTACTGGTTCCTAAAAGAAGATCGACGGAAGGGTCGAATCTTTGCTTTAAGCAACGTTGATCTTCATTATCGCAGCGAAGTTTAATTGTTTCGTGTTATTTCTTCTTCCTTGTGTTCTTTGTTATAAGTTTCTTTTATAACAACTGGGATTGCTAGATACTTTTACAAGCTTTCTTTTTGTTACAGTCAGTTTGTATTCTAATTATATAAGACCATTAAGAGCAGTAGTCAATGGTGATCTTTGGTTTTTATGTATATTTGTATGATCTATGCGACGTCAGTAACAACAATCTCAAAGCAAGATTCGAGCAACTTAGATGGAGAATCGCACAAGTTTCCTTGACATAATTTTTTCACAGATTTGATAAATTCAATGGAGAGCATACAACAACTGGAAGAGGAGATATATCTGAATCTTCAACTTATTAACGTCAACTATGTGTTGACAGATTCAGAACCTAATGTTACAGAGATAGGCGATGCATAAAAGAAGGAAGACGCGACTTCTGCACAAAGAGAATGGAGAAGAGACAATAGACTTTGTAAGCTGTTGATTCTCAACTCCATGGACGATTCCATGGTAGAGTCATATAGCTAGAAAGAGAAAGTAAGAGATATTGGGGAGTCTCTTGAAAAAGCAATACAAAGAAGACAAGAAGATGTCTACGATCCATCCCGTTGCCAAATTCATGTAGATGTAATTTGAAGACGAGAAAATGATGCTGCCCAAGTCAAGAAACCAATGAAGTTGCATCAAAAGCTTGAGGAGAAAACATGCCTCTAGCGGATAAGTTCATGGTAGGAGTTATTATATCCAAGCTCCTCTTGGTTGGAAAAGGTTTACAATAAATATTACCACGCCCCAGTCCCAAAATACGTAGGACTAAGAATACGTAAGCATGCCAGCCGTATGTATATGGCAACTCTAATATATGGAAATCATAACACATACGTACGCTATATTATGAATAACAATTCACAAGTGGTACAGATTTATGTCATAAGTCACAGGGCATAACTAAATCTCATCCACAAAAATAATTATAAAGAAATGAATGATCAAATATGTCAATGAACCAAATATGAACTAGACGAGAAGAACTAATAGTTGGATGGAGACAAATCCACTACCAAACTAGAATATAAAAGTAAACATAATAAGTATATCATCTAATGATCAGAGAGGATCGAAAGAAAGATCTCCTCGAAAGAGAATGGAGTAGCAAGTCCTGATCCATTCTCTTGCGAATACTCATGATAGTCTACACCTGGAAAGGGACCAGGTCCTCAGAGAGATGTAACAAGATACATAGAAGCATGCCAATAAAGTACTGAAAATAAACATCCAAGGGTCGTCTAACCATCTATGTGAATAAATTTTGAGAACAACTTTCCAACACGTGGGCTATCTGGCTAAAATAGGATTGGCATGATTCTCTCGGAGAATCAGGGGCCTAAAAAGCATAACGTGTTTTGAACGTCAGAGGCCGCCTGTAGATAATATAGGGGTTATCATACCACGCATCTCCGGCGGAGCGTGCGGGTTAATAAGGAAAGTGCAAAGGAGCCCAAACTTCTTACTTGTTGTTCTCCCCACCCCATGCTCTATTCATGCCATATTTATGATATGATGGTACCTCTAATAACTGCTAAGTCTTCTAGCATGCAAATTTATTAGCAGTTATTCCCTATCGCACGTCCCATACGCACAGGTGGCCAGCCCGTCACTCAAGTTCGTGTTCTACATGAGACTTACACTCGTGTAACAGATGTGTCACAGTGAATAAAACCTAATGATTCCTCCAAATCATGTGGTTGTCTCGTAAAATTAGGTCGACATGCATAATATATAATAAAGACAAAATACAACGCCACCGTCGTTGTACCCAAGTTATTCTTGGACGTATTTTATATAGCAGTTAAAATATAAGAACTAATTGACAGAAATAAAATTCATGCACCATATGAAATATAAATCTACAATGGCAAGGTATACTTGCCTGGCAAGAAAGCTGTAAAGTGTAAACGTCCAGGTGTCAAGTAAAGAGGATCAGAAACTATGGCCACCGAATGAACGTCTCCAGATGCTGAAATAAACATCACCAACGTTCTAGGAATCAGCGAGATAGTCAGAAAAGTTTACCCCTTCGTCCAATTTGGACACAGGGGCAAAACGGTAATTTCAGGTCAAAGCGGGTTCACATGTTGGCCACTTTGCACCAAAATGTCTGCCAGAGGTAAAGGTCTCTAAATGGGACAAATTATAGGTCAAAAAATTTTAAACATCGATACGAACTCAACAAGATATCCAATTTTGGATTCCGGTGAGCCGATCACAAATTCGCCCTAAAAGTCAAACCGTGGGGCCCGCGAATAGGTGGCTCGGTCAACTATCTCAGAATTGCGTGAAACTTGGGTCACTAGACCAGAGTGATACCAAGAATCCAATGGTGCAAGTTTTGTCACATTCCGACGAACGTACACAAAATGGGGTGGTGTTTTACAAAAGTCGCGATACGAAAACTTTTTACGGATACGGGTTGATTCCGATGCGCACACACGTCCGAATCAACTTCCGCGAAAGCCCACATATCAGGATATACCATACATGCCTTTTGGTATCATTGGTATGCGACGAGACGGTCCCATTTGGCGGGACGCACTCCGTATCACAAAATTTTAGTTTTAAAATATTAAGTTTTTGGTCGTTTTGGAGGTCGAATGATTTAACAAATAAAATAAATTAGTAAAAACTAAAAGAACAGTTGAATTCTCGGTTATATTCAGAAGAAAACCATTCAATTAGATTTTTAAAATATTAAACAGGATAGTGGCAAACTTGGCGTGAACATGGAGGTTTGGGTCGAAATTCTGGACTATTTTTGGTCAGTTTTTCGGCCAACCTTCGGTTGATTTTTATACCAATTTAGGGCACGAAAACTCATCCCGCTTGAAAAAAAATCCTAGAGGGTTAGTTTGTGACCGTACACGAACAAACCCTCCAGAAAAGGACAAGAGGTGAGAGAGATATCATACCTCCAAGGTGGGCTCGGGGCTGCGCTGCTACGCGTGCGCGGACCCGGTCGGACGGCGGTGCGGTCGGTGCGGAGCTGCGGCGCTGGCGCGACTGCGGTCGTTCGGGTGGGCTGTGGTCGTCGGGTGGTTTGCGTTGTGGTCGGAGACTAGGGTTAGGGTTAGGGTTAGGGTTTTAATATATATATATATGTATATGTATATGTGTGTGTATATATATATATAGATAGATAGATAGGGAGAGGGGGTCTGCGGTTGCTGCTGGGTTCGTGTGGGGTAGTTTAGGAGTTAGGAGTTTTGCTTAGTTAGTTAGGATTAGGAGTTTTGGTTAGGTATTGGATTTGAGTGAGTTAGTTTGCTTTTCTTTTATTATTATTGTTATTTTCTTTTCTTTCTTTTTCTTTTTCTTTTTCTTTTCCTTTTCCTTTTTTTATTATCAACATTATTATGATTATGATTATGATTATGATTATTATTATTTATATATTTTTTAACATATATATTTATATATATAGATGAGGTTAAAAAATCCAAAATAATATTTGCACACAAAATAAATTCTAGAAATTTTACTTTGTAAAGCTTTAATAAAATACTACACCCAAAATATTTTATGAAATAATTTGTAATTAATAATTAGATATTTACCTAGTTATAATAAATCAAATAATTGTATTATCTAATTAACTAAGTAAATAACTAAATGGTTATACATAAAATAGGATAATAGTAAATACTATGCAATTCTATAAAAAGGAAAAATGCCTAACTTTGCACGAAAAATTATGGGTTACTAATTATAGAAAAGTTGGAATTGAAAAATAACCATAATTAAATTATATATATAAATTATCTAAATATTTAACAAAAGAACCTATGATTGTTACACTAATGTCATACTAATATCAAGGGATCGAATTTCTGTGCCACAAAAAGATCCTACATGTAGTGTCTCCTGTGTAGGCTACTTTTATGAAGGAAGATATAGATTTTGGGGCTATCCTATATCATTAATGTCCAAACCACGGTGAAGTATCCTAATAAAATTATTGGATTTTAATTATTTTGAAAAATAATCTAAAACAAATAAAAGAAATACAAAATACACACAAGATACCTATTTTTGGGTAAGGGGGTTTATAATCTACCCAACTTAAAAGAATTTCTTCCTTGAAATTAAAAATAAGACATGATTTGTTAAATCCTTCACATTTATATATAAGGCAAGTCTTTCACAATCTCTTCCAAAAATTTAAATAATAAAATCTATTCAAATCCATCGCAATCACTTCAAAATTAAAATAACCACTGTTCAAGTCAAAATTTAACCTATCGTAATCTCTTCTCGATTTTTTTTTAATAATCAACATCCAAATCTAATTCAAATCTATATGACATCCCACATCAAAATTTATATCATAATTTCAAACTATCATAATCTCCTCTAGATTTTGAATAATAAATAATTCTAATCAAATCTTATTCCTATTCTCAACTTTAGAATTTTGTACTCTTCAAATTATAAATTTAATTTCCATCCTCAATATTTCAAATAGATGATCCAACAATCAACATTCAACTTTTAATTCAAATTATCAAATTATAAAATTTTGAACTCAATCCACCAATGTTCATGTTTAGAGTTTTATCAAATTATTTTTTCCTCAAAATTTAAATCATTAATTTAATCTCCAATATTCAAAATTTAAATCATGTGCTCAAAGTATAAATATTTGGTCCGCAATATCAAGATATCAAAATTCATTAATTCCTCATCATCTTAATCAATCTTCTAAAAATTTCTCAAAATTAAAATAACTTAAATCTCTCAATCTAATCTTACTTGATTACAATCTAAAAATTTTTACCCCAAGTTGATAATGCAACTTCTACCCAACTTAGAATTTACCGATCTATCACACAAGACTATACTTTTAAGAAAGACTTCCTAAAATTATTTAATCGTGTTATTCAATCCTCAAAATTTTTAACACCAAATATATCATATGTGATATGTCCTTAATTACAAAAGATAGTCACAAAGTAATATGATTGGCCTATGGGGTTTATCTAGTACTCTCCGTGTATCAAACTTATACCAAGAACGAACGTTCGTCTTTCCGAAATAGGAAAAGACGAAAAACAATAATAAAGAATTCAAAGAGGAGGTGATAGAATGCAAGTACGGGGTTTGTCACTACCACATCCTGAAAATAGGGGTATTTTTGACTTTTTATATATTATTAATATTGTGGTAGTTATTTTTTATGATTGCATGATATGTGTATTTAATTTAAATAATTGTACGAGATGTGTATTTATATATATTATATATATACAGTGTTATTAATGTTTGAGCTAGTAGACTTGACCTAGAAGCCCACTAGATGAATATCTGACCGAATTATAGGGTTATGAATTTATATTATATTATTTAGGATTTAATTATTTGAGATTGTAATTAATTACCGTAATTGTTACACCCTACCGTTGTTGCAATATTCGGAGCCCATCATTAGCCCATAATTTTTAATAAGTTGTTGCATTCTAGACTTGACACGTAAACTTAGGCGCTGGACTTTTTCGTCACTCAAAATCATAATCCTTTGAGCTCTAATTTAATTGCACAACTTCCCGTGTCCGAAATCTATTATTTAATCCTGTGTCGCCCACCTGTGTCGTTGCCATCAATTTTGAGACACCAACTCAACCCGTTTAGCCGGACTAATTAAAGGGTCCAAGACTGACACCCAGCCTACATCTTTCATGAACTTTGTGTCACTCATAATTATGCTCTCTTGTGCTTCATTTTAGCCGCACAATATTCTTCGCGGACATTTATTTAATTTCTAAACAAAATCCAACTTTGTATCGTTGTGCGTTCCAATCGGAATTGGAGACACAATCTCAACCCATTTTTGTGCAACCCAAATTAGGATAATATTCTGTTCTGAGTCTTCTTCACTAATGATATTTGTGTCCTAACATAATTTTAGCCCCATGTATTTCTAATTAATTTTAGAAGACCGCTTGCGTTTATTCTTTAATTAAATTGGGGACACCAATTTTGACTAATCCTATTTTAATCCAATTTAATCCAAATACCCTATTCAATAAGCCCATACAAAATACACAACACCCCCTCACCCTACAAAATACCAAACACCAAATTACCCACCAATTTTTCATCATTTTATGTGTCTGTGCAAATACCCAAATTTAAGGGAGCTTATTTATAATTGTTGCATTAGGTGTCAACACCTCATTGGTTCAAACCAAATGGAGAAGCCCTAGTTCTTTGACTAGTCAACCCAACCCCTACCCTTTGTATGAATGAATTCTTCATGTCGAATCTGAGCCACCCATTCAAAATGGGGCTCATCATCACCACACACCTCCTATCACCTCCCCTATTTAATGTCTCCTCAATGCACTCTTTCCAAGCATGCCCTAATCTCCAAACCTAGGAAACAACCCCCACCTCTCTCTCCTCCCTCCTTCTTCCAACGTAGGAATTTTTTCTTTCTCTTCTTCTTCTCTTCTTCTTCCTTCTTCTTCTTCTTCCTCTTCATTTTTTTGGTTTGGTTTAAACCATCTTCCCCATCCGGCCACTCTACACCATCACCCGGCCGCCATCCCCGACCACCCATTCCGGCCAACCTCCTCCGTACTTCACTCCCATCCGCTTTTCCTTCTCCGGCGCTGCCTCGACCCGCTGCCAGACCCGACTCAGGAGAGCCGTCCCTACACGAGCCAACCACCCGTCGAGCCAACCACCTCTGCAACTTCCCTCGGCCTGAGTTCCTGAGCCACCACCACCGCCCGCTCACCACAGCTGCACCCCAGAAAACTGCCCTCCATCGAGCTCCACCCGGCCTCGCCTCGATCCGAATCAGCCCGGCCGAGCTCCTTCTCCCCACGGCCGAGCTCTTTTCCCCGGCGAACCCGAACTCATCCCGCACCTCCGTACGACAGCCCCGAGCTTTCCCTCTTGAAGCCGCTGCATCAGAACCACCACCACCATCAGAACCACCGCCACCATCATCGTCAGAACCACCGCCCCGAGCTTCCCTCCTCTACTGCTCTTCCCTCCTCTGGCCCTTAACTCCTCACCACCACCTTCATCATCAGAGTCACCATCACCATTAACTCCGGCGAGCTACAACTTCCTCCTCCACCGGCACTCACCCACCCCGGCGAGCCATTCCCCCATGAGCCGGCACCACCCTTCATCACCACCGTGACCTCCTCCCTGCATCCCCTCCACGCCGAGCCGACCACCCCGCTGACCTTTACTCCTCCTTCTCGACCACCAGTGCCACCCTACCACCTCCAGTCACCGGCCACCCTTCACGAGCCACCTCCAGCCTCCATTCTTCGGCCACCCCATCATCATCAGAATCACCAGCACCTCCGTCGTCGTATTCGTCATCATCGTCTTCGTCGTCATCGCGTATACGTATTTGTATGGAGATATGTAGGTACGTATTTGCATACGTATTGGTATATATTCAAAGGACATTGGCATATATATATATATATATATATATATATATATATATATATATATATATATAATATATTTCTCTGTTAGTATATGTAAGTATTCAACTATATATTAGTATATACGCATTCAATAAATGTTAGTATATATATATATATATATATATATATATATATATATATTTATATATATATATATATATATATATATAGTATAAGTATTGGTATATATATATATTCAGTATATATATTCTTTTGTATACATATAAATAATGGTTGTTATATATATATAAATATGTGGTATGAATATATAAACATATGTATATAGTATAAAAGTTCTATTTAGTGTATATACACTTATACATATTTTTGTATATAATTATTTGGTATGCACATATATATGTATTATATTTAATTAATGATATATGCTAATTGATAAACGTACTAGGCGACCCGAGTGTAATTACGGATATCCCGTATTTACATTGACCTGCAACCCTGTAATTGTTAGAAGACTGCCATATGTACACCGACGTACTGGCGAGACCTGTATCATTACTGTATAAATTCACAGCAATTATAGATACGACACCCGTGCAATTAGATGCACACTTGACCCTAGTTGACTAGTGCCATACCTAGCGTAGCCCCTGAGTTCAATATATTATGATTGTATTAGTGTAACGTCTGATGCAAATATTATATTTTATGATATGTCTATAGGACTGTTGGATCATCCAGACGATACTCTGGAACAGGACATTGGTATTACCAGCTAAGGACCCAAGGCGAGTACATTCTCTGATAATTTCCAATTATTTGATAATTTCTATAATTCCAGTATCTAGAAATATTACATCTGATTCTTGACACTGGGCTACACGGACTAGTATATAGATTGGATCTGCAGTCATGAGATGTTACATTGATTATCGTATTGACATTGTACACAACATTGATATTTAGACTTTGTACATGATATATTGGATATTGCTCATGTATCGTGACGTGTCATGGTTGGATCCACTGTACTAGTTGGGGCTGGGGAAGTAGTTAGTGAGAAATATGATCAAATCCATATTGTACAAGTATAGAATAATGTTAATATTAATCATACTCCTCACGTATGATTAGCCAGGCTAATAGCTCTCGTACATGTTCCCAAGCCAATCATATATCGAAGCTACTATTTCAAACACTTAGAATAGTTACAGTTCTCTATTTTAGATCATATACTACATCACCCGTATATGATATTGTATCTCGTTCTCTTCATTTCATATATGCACTGACTGTATCATATTGCCTATATTGTCTGTCTCTTTATTTTGCCATTGCATTTACTCATTGTCTTCTCTCAGTATATAGCATCATCTGTTTATTGTTTTATAGTCCTTATCAATTAAATGGAACTGTTATTAAAATGTACTTTGCTCCTTCCTGACTGGAAATATTTTTCCAGACTGTGCCTTAGAGGACTGGTGTCCGACATTTTATGGACAACAGGGTGAGTAGCTGCAGATTTGGACTTGGTAGTTCAGTTATGATTCTGGGAGGTCTAGCCGGAATCACTAGTTATCTAGTTAGTTTCTTTTAGCAGTTTATGGTACCGGATTTGTCTCCAGCATACTTTGTTAAGACTTAAATTTTATTATTGAGTTAGATTATTTCTGTCACGCCCCGATCTACCGCAGGCTATTTCGGCCGTTCCCGCTAGACAGGAATCACCCTCGCCAGCGCTCCCACGGAACGATCGCTTGACCCATCCGGGCGTGATGCCGCACGAGCGTAATCCACGCTCGTGCAAGGCTATGGTTCATTGGCTGGCGGCAAGAGTTCTAAGCCACAGAGTCGCACAGATTGTCCGAGTGCAGCAGAGTCATGAACGCATAGCGATTCGATAACAGGTTCACTGAGTCAACAAATATAACGGAAGCATTGAAATATAAGTTGAAGTAAAGCAAGCTCTTTTTATTGATATGAACATGTGTTATAGGAGGCGCATAGCCGAGATTACAAGTCGCTCAAGCCTCTCTCTCTGAAACAGTAAAAGCGTGCCAAGTGGCTACAATTTTGGAATGATTGTACAGGCGATGTTCAGGCGACGCTCCAACATTATGTCTTGTATATGTGCTTCAGTTTCGGACGCACTGTTGCAAGGCTTCAGAGGGAACTCCTGGCCTTAGCACGCACGTTGGAGGCATCCGCACCGAACGAGGTTCTCCCGCACCCTGTATACAAACTAGTGGATTATCAGTACATTGAATGCACTGGTGGGGAAGCTACTCGCCAGCTCGACAAATCCAAACATGTAATACAGGTTTCGTGCACAACTATTAAGTTATCTTTCTAGTTGCCTTAGGATCAGTTTTATGCAAATATCGAATAGCCTAACGTGTCGGGCAGTGCGCCGTACAACATGAGAGGAAACACGGCGAGACTTACCAACTTACCATCTCCTTCCCTGTCCAAGGCAAACATTGAGGCAACATTGTTAATTCAAGCACGGCAAGTATAAGCATTCAGGGGCATAGCATATGCAAACACGAGGGTCATTTTAACATGATCGTTCAGGTGTTCAGTTGTTCATTTATGCGATGCAGTGACTCGCACGCGGATAGCCGCTAAGCGAGGATGACTTATCTATATGAACATGAGTAGCTGGCATAGCCATAAAGGACACTAGTCTTAAACGAGAATAGTTTGCAACGAAAGTACAGTGGGCGCTACAAGCCATCTCGTTTAGTACAGTAGACTATACAGTAAAGTTCAGCCATGGAGCGGATGGTATGCAGCGAAAGAACGGTGGGCGCTGCACACTATCTCGTCCAGTACAGTTGGCTGAAACAGTGGAGTTCCATCCGGATCGGAGCGACCGTAGTGCCCCGGAGACCGTCCGTGGAACTATACCTCATTTTCGAGTTATCCGCGATATGCAGGTCAGGGTCTTTTCCAATTTTATGTGATACTCGAGTACTGTAGAACAGGAGTACAGTAGTACAGTAGAACAGTAGTACAATGGTACAGTATTACAGGAGATGTTTGAATCATGATTTTGTACAGTGATTAACTTGCTTGATGCATTCCTCTGGTTCGGGGATGCCTTGGGTGACCTAACGGTCCCGGATACTTGCAGGTTCATTCAGGCACGGAACGACTACGTAGTAGTCTCCCGGGGTTTGGATGAAAACACGATAACATTCAAGCAGACGAGCATGCATTTCTAAGGAACATAAGCAGGCATGTTGCTCGGACCCGAAGGTAAGCAGAGAGTTGAGACCGTTAAGGGACTTAGCATGCGAGGGTCTGAATATAAGCAGTATTTTAATTTCCATGTTCTAGCAAGCAATACAAGTTGGGATTATTCCCTTAGCTAGGTGCGTTAGATTTATTAGCATGCAGGGGGTGAATCACCTAGCAACTAGCATAAATATTCTAGATTTTATGTGTGTTGGCTAAGCAAAGATAAGTTCACCGTAGCCACCCACCTTAGCGATGATTTGCCTTAGTAGAGCGATATGCCGAACGAGCCTCTGAAAGCCGAAGTTGATTCCCGTAGGGGCACGTCTGGATATCCTTTGCTTCTCGTTTGAGGCAAAGTAGGTCGGGACAGCTGCACTATTGCCGTTTGAGATGGCAGTCCGCTTGAGCGGAACAGGGTATTACATCCTACCCAACTCAGAAAAGTCTCATCCTCGAGACTTACTGAGGACAAGCAGTAATCTAGGGTTGAGGCAATCCTAGACAAGTCGTTGTACTTGTTTATTTGGATGTTCACTTGCACAAGCTTCGAAATCAGCATATCGCTTAGACTGGATCGTGCGCACTTTCGAAGGGCCCCTCTAGCGTGAACACGTCAACCAGCTTAGTGATAGCGAAGTCTCAGCACTCGAGTTTCACCTTTTCTTAAGTCTTGGATGGTGCACTAGTTCAAGGCGTCCCTCGAATAGATGCATTCAACCAAACTTAGGGTTAGTAAAAATCGGACAAGCTACTAGCGATACTCTCAAGGGTTCGCACAGGTTGGCACAAAGGCCACTCGCAGCATACAACCAGACAAGCAATCATATCAATCAAAATGTATTTTAAAAGTATTTAGACTTATTGTTGGAACATCCCAACGAGGCATTGAGAGAGAGCATGCACATAACCCACGAACAAACTTTTAAAACAGAGATATCGAATCAAAGTCCAAAGGAGTAGAAGCCAGGCTCTGATACCAACATGTCACGTCCCGATCTCCCGCAGGCTATTTTGGCCGTTCCCGCTAGGCGGGAATCACCCTCGCCAGCGCTCCCGCGGAACGATCGCTTGACCCATCCGGGCGTGATACCGCATGAGCGTGATCCACGCCCGTACAAGGCTATGGTTCATTGGCTGGCGACAAGAGTTCTAAGCCACAGAGTCGCACAGATTGTCCGAGTGCAGCGGAGTCATAAACGCATAGCGATTCGATAATAGGTTCACTGAGTCGACAAATATAACGGAAGCATTGAAACACAAGTTGAAGTAAAGCAAGCTCTTTTTATTGATATGAACATGTGTTACAGGCGGCGTATAGCCGAGATTACAAGTCGCTCAAGCCTCTCTCTCTAAAACAGTAAAAGCGTGCCAAGTGGCTATAATTTTGGAATGATTGTACAGGCGATGTTCAGGCGACGCTCCAATATTATGTCTTGTATATGTGCATCTGTTCTGGACGCACCGTTGCAAGGCTTCAGAGGAAAATCCTGGCCTTAGCACACACGTTGGAGGCATCCGCACCGAACGAGGTTCTTCCGCACCCTGCATACAAACTGGTGGATTATCAGTACATTAAATGTACTGGTGGGGAAGCTACTCGCCCGCTCGACAAATCCAAACACATAATACAGGTTCCGTGCACAACTATTAAGTTGTCTTTCTAGTTGCCTTAGGATCAGTTTCATGCAAATATCGAATAGCCTAACGTGTCGGGCAGTGCACCGTGCAACATGAGAGGAAACACGGTGAGACTTACCAACTTACCATCTCCTTCCCTGTCCAAGGCAAACATTGAGGCAACAATGTTAATTCAAGCATGGCAAGTATAAGCATTCAGGGGCATAGCATATGCAAACACGAGGGTCATTTTAATATGATCGTTCAGGTGTTCAGTTGTTCATTTATGCAATACAGTGACTCACACACGGATAGACGCTAAGCGAGGATGACTTATCTATATGAACATGAGTCGCTGGCATAGCCATAAAGGACACTAGTCTTAAACGAGAATAGTTTGCAACGAAAGTACAATGGGCGCTACAAGCCATCTCGTTTAGTATAGTAGACTATACAGTAAAGTTCAGCCATGGATCGGATGGTATGCAGCGAAAGAACGGTGGACGCTGCACACTATCTCGTCCAGTACAGTTGGCTGAAACAGTGGAGTTCCATCCGGATCGGAGCGGCCCCAGTGCCCCGGAGACCGTCCGTGTAACTATGTCTCATTTCCGAGTTGTCCGCGACATGCAGGTCAGGTTCTTTTCCAATTTTACGTGATACTCGAGTACTGTAGAACAGGAGTACAGTGGTACAGTAGAACAGTAGTATAGTGGTACAGTATTACAGGAGATGTTTAAATCATGATTCTGTACAGTGATTAACTTGCTTGATGCATTCCCCTGGTTCGGGGATGCCTTGGGTGACCTAACGGTCCCGGATACTTGCAGGTTCATTCAGGCAAGGAATGACTACGTAGTAGTCTTTCGGGGTTTGGATAAAAATACGATAACATTCAAGCAAACGAGCATGCGTTTCTAAGGAACATAAGCAGGCACGTTGCTCGGACCCGAAGGTATGCCGAGAGTTAAAACCGTTAAGGGACTTAGCAAGCGAGGGTCTGAATATAAACAGTATTTCAATTTCCATGTTCTAGCAAGCAATACAAGTTGGGATTATTCCCTTAGCTAGGTGCGTTAGATTTATTAGCATGCAGGGGGTGAATCACCTAGCGACTAGCACAAATATTCCAGATTTTATGTGTGCTGGCTAAGCAAAGACAAGTTCACCGTAGCCACCCACCTTAGCGATGATTTGCCTCGGTAGAGCGATACGCCGAGCGAGCCTCTGAAAGCCGAAGTTGATTCCCGTAGGGGCAAGTCTAGATATCCTTTGCTTCTCGTTTGAGGCAAAGCAGGTCGGGACAGCTGCATTATTGCCGTTTGAGACGGCAGTCCACTTGAGCGAAACAGGGTGTTACAATTTCTATTAGACTTGTGTTGTATTTTATTTATTTCTTCGATATCTTATCATGCTGTAGTTATGTGATTGAGTATGTTGTTCATATTATATTGTGTTATCCGTATCTCCTTATGGAGTTTGATACTCGTGCGAGATTGTTTACATAGTATCATGACCTAGACAACGTTCTACTGCCGATATTGCGGCGTAGGCTGGACGTACCCACGTACTCGTTCCCCAATTTCGGGTGCGGGTTGTGACACATTTTTAGTGGCAGCCCATACAAGTCAGACTTTGCAAGTTGTACGATATCGTGGTAGTGTGACATCTTAGTTACATTACTGCGTGCCTGCGATAGGATATAGGACATAGGATACTAGGATGAGAGCGAATACTCAATCACAAATTTCTTGAGAGATTCCTGGGATGACCCCTGAGAATCTTATTATAATTTCCAATTTAAATTATTTCCCTTGTTTTTGTCCGTTCTCACTTGTTCATATTGAATTTGATTCTTGTTGATCAGTTATTAAATTAAGATCTTGGTGTCATTGTTGAGTTTGATTTCATATCGAGATGAATTTTACGGACTAATTTATGGTATCATCTGATAACATATGTTGATGAGGACAGTGAGAAAGATTAACATTAGAGCTATTGGACTACAAGATGTGGATTTAAATTATAATTTGAAGATTAAAAATAAATTTCAATTTTTAAAAATTTTGAGGAGTTGAGATATTATGTTATTAAAAATTTTGAGGATTCAGATTCAATTCAATAAACATAGACAAAGCTGTAAGGATTTTTGGAAGTGATTAAAATTTTGTTTCAATATTTGAATATTTGACTTTGAGGAAAGTATATGTATTTTATTTTAAATTGTTCGAGAAGTTAAATTTTAAGAATTTTTATTTAAGGATAAAATTTTATGGTATATCAGTATATGAGTGGATAAAGTGCATGTGTAAGGTCCTGTTGGCTTGAGCATGCTTGAGATGGCACTGCAAACTGACTTGGGTGTCCATTTAGAGTTGTATTAGAGGGAGTAATACTTAGTGTGCTGTGTTGCACTTGATATGTACTTGAGTGATAAGAATAAATAGTATAAGCAATTGTAGTAGGTAAAAGAGCTAGCAGTGGGTATGCTTGTAGTAGAAACTGTGGTACCTAAAGGGATAGAGGTATCAAACTTTGGATGCATCATTTAACCTATGATTGTGTTATAGGTCCTTGGTATCAGATTTTGGTATTAAAAGACATGTGTATATAACATGGATGTATCTATGGATATCTTATGGACCGATGATTAGTTGATATGGGTATCAATGTACAAGAATAGGAATTAGTTAGTGAATGTGCCAGAGTTAAGTGTATGTTAGAAATAGAAGATACTACAGGTGACGTGTTAGCAGGTTTTGTTCTTTTCTTTCCTTCTGTCCTTTCTATTTGATTGATTGACTGATTCCTTAGTACCGTAGCTTGTATTCATGCTTTTCTTGTTAGAATGTAGTTAGTAGTATACCCTGACAGAGACTGCAATACCATGACAAAACAGACCATAACCATACATGTTTTCCTTAGATTGCATGTTGTATGATTGTAGGTAGAATTTTCTTAGACCTTGATTATTGGGGGTTTGACCGTAGTAGATTTATGAAGAGGTTATGACTTGACAAAGAGAGACAAGATGCTTAAAATTTTGAGGATAAGCATTAATTTAAATAAAGAGTTAAGGATTAATATGACATAATTGATGAATCATTGATTTTAGGAAGATTATGATATAATTGAATTTATTACTAAAATTTAAGAAAATTAAGGAGATTATCATTATATTTATTTGATTGCAAGGTAAGAATTTTAAAAAAATTATATTATGAATGTTGCATTTGAAGATTCCATAAGTATCGCATTATTGAGTATTTTGTGGAAAAAAATTGAGGAATAAGATCATTAACGGATTAGTGTTGAAGTCAAAAATTTTAGGTTAAGGATTTAAATTTTTATACGCATCGATTGGACTTAAATTAGATGAGTAAGATGATTAATGGATTATAGTTTGAATTCATATTTTTTGGATGAGAATTTGGATTTTATAAATATGCATCGATTGGATTTATGGATTAGTGTTTATAGATGGGATTTCTTAATTTATAAAAAATGTGCATTGATTGAATTTAAATTAGAGGATTGGATATTAAATTTTGAGTATTTAATTATTAACTTAAAGTTTTGGAGAAATTTGAAAAAAAATGGAATTTGATTTTTATTTCGAGGATTTTCAAGAATACAATAATTACAGAATTTTGAAAAAAAATGAAATGACAATGTGGATTATTTCATGATTATATGGGTTGATGATTTTAAATTTTGATGGAAAATAATATAATGAGTAAATACTACTATTGAGGATCTTAAATTTTGAGGACGAAATTCTTTTAAGGAGGGTAGACTTTTCACTACCACACCTTGAAAATAGGGGTATTTTTGACTTTTTATATATTATTAATATTGTGGTAGTTATTTTTTTATGATTGCATGATATGTGTATTTAATTTAAATAATTGTACGAGATGTGTATTTATATATATATTATATATATACAGTGTTCTTAATGTTTGAGCTAGTAGACTTGACCTAGAAGCCTACTAGATGAACACCTGACCGAATGATAGGGTTATGAATTTATATTGTATTATTTAGGATTTAATTATTTGAGATTGTAATTAATTACCGTGATTGTTACACCCTACCGTTGTTGCAATATTCGGAGCCCATTATTAGCCCATAATTTTTAACAAGTTGTTGCATTCTAGACTTGACATGCCAACTTAGGCGCTGGACTTTTTCGTCACTCAAAATCATAATCCTTTGTGCTCTAATTTAATTGCACAACTTCCCGTATCCGAAATCTATTATTTAATCCTGTGTCGTTGCCATCAATTTTGAGACACCAACTCAACCCGTTTAGCCGGACCAATTAAAGGGTCCAAGACTGACATCCAGCCTACATCTTTCATGACCTTTGTGTCACTCATAATTATGCTCTCTTGTGCTTCAATTTAGCCACACAATATTCATCGCGGACGTTTATTTAATTTCTAAACAAAATCTAACTTTGTATCGTTGTGCGTTCCAATCGGAATTGGAGACACAATCTTAACCCATTTTCGTGCAACCCAAATTAGGGTAATATTCTGTTATGAGTCTTCTTCACTAATGATATTTTTGTCCCAACCTGATTTTAGCCCCATGTATTTCTAATTAATTTTAGAACACCGCTTGCATTTATTCTTTAATTAAATTGGGGATACCAATTTTGACTAATCCTATTTTAACCTAATTTAAACCAAATACCCTATTCATTATGCCCATACAAAACACATAACACCCCCTCACCCTACAAAACACCAAACACCAAATCCCCCACCAATTTTTTATCATTTCATGTGTCTGTGCAAATACCCAAATTTAAGGGGGCTTATTTTTAATTGTTGCATTATGTGTCAACACCCCATGGGTTCAAACCAAATAGAGAAGCCCAAGTTCTTTGACTAGTCAACCCAACCCCTTCCCTTTGTATGAATGAATTCTTCATGTCGAATCTGAGCCACCCATTCAAAATGGGGCTCATCATCACCACAAACCTCCCATCACCTTCCCTATTTAATGTCTCCTCAATGCACGCTTCCCAAGCATGCCCTAATCCCTAAACCTAGGAAACAACCTCCACCTCTCTCTCTCCTCCCTCCTTCTCCCAACGTAGGAATTTTTTCTTTCTCTACTTCTCTTAATCTTCCTTCTTCTTCTTCCTCTTTATTTTTTTGGTTTGGCTTAAACCATCTTCCCCATCCGGCCACTCTACACCATCACCCGGCCAGCCAGCCCCGGCCACCCAGTCCGGCCAACCTTCTCCGTACTTCACCCACATCCGCTATGCCTTCTCCGGCGTTGCCTCGACCAGCTGCCAGACCTGACTCCGGCGAGCCGTCCCTGCACGAGCCAACCACCCGTCGAGCCAACTACCTCTACAACCTCCCTCGGCCTGAGTTCCCGAGCCACCACCACCGCCCACTCAACATAGTTGCACCCCAGCGAACCACCCACCATAGAGCTCCACTCGGCCTCGCCTCGATTCGAACCAGCCCGGCCGAGATCCTTCTCCCCACGGCCGAGCTCTCTTCCCCGACGAACCCGAACTCATCCCGCACCTCCGTTCGACAGCCCCGAGCTTTCCCTCTCGACCCCGCTGCATCAGAACCACCACCACCATCAGAACCACCGCCACCATCATCGTCAAAACCACCACCTCGAGCTTCCCTCCTCCACTGCTATTCCCTCCTCCGGCCCTTAACTCCTCACCAACACCATCATCATCAGAGTCACCATCACTATTAACTCCAGCGAGCCGCAACTTCCTCCTCCACCGGCCACTCACCCACCCCGGCGAGCCATTCCCCCACGAGCCAGCACCACCCTTCATCACCACCGTGACCTCCTCCCTGCATCCCCTCCAGGCCGAGCCGACCACCCCGCTGACCTTCACTCCTCCTTCTCGACCACCAGTGCCACCCTACCACCTCCAGTCACCAGCCACCCTTCACGAGCCACCTCTAGCCTCCAGTCTCCGGCCACCCCATCATCATCAGAATCACAAGCACCTCCATCATCGCCTTCTTCATCATCGTCTTCGTCGTCATCGCCAACCCCGTGCACGCACACATGTTCGGTTCTCCCACTCGCATATACGTATTTGTATGGAGATATGTAGGTACGTATTTGCATACGTATTGGTAAATATTCAAAGGACATTGGTATATATATATATATATAATATATTTCTCTATTAGTATATGTATGTATTCAACTATATATTAGTATATACGCATTGAATAAATGTTAGTATATATATATATATATATATATATATATATATATAGTATAAGTATTAAATTTGTATATGTATAGGTTTAAACATATTTTGGTATATATATACATATATATATATATATATATATATATAGTATATGTTTAGTAAAATGTATTTTGGTATAGATATATATGTAGCATAATATATATATATGTATTGGTATGTATTTATACGTACATATTATACGTATATGGTATATGCATTCAATTGGTATATATATAAATTTAGTATATGAATATTTTCACTGGAATATATATATATATATATATATATATATATATATATATATATTCAGTATATATATTCTTTTGTATACATATAAATAATGGTTGTTATATATATATAAATATGTGGTATGAATATATAAACATATGTATATAGTATAAAATTTCTATTTAGTGTATATACACGTATACATATTTTTTATGTAATTATTTGGTATGCACATATATATGTATTATATTTAATTAATGATATATGCTAATTGATAAACGTACTAGGCGACCTGATTGTAATTACGGATACCCCGTATTTACATTGACCTGCAACCCTGTAATTGTTAGAAGACTGCCATATGTACACTGACGTACTGGCGAGACCTGTATCATTACTATCTGAATTCACAGCAATTACAGACACGACACCCGCGCAAATAGACGAACACTTGACCCTAGTTGACTAGTGCCATACCTAGCGTAGTCCCTGAGTTCAATATATTATGATTGTGTTAGTGTAACGTCTGAAGCAAATATTATATTTTATAATATGTCTATAGGACTGTTGGATCATCCAGACGATACTCTGGAATAGGACATTGGTATTACCAGCTATGGACCTAAGGTGAGTACATTCTCAGGAACAGGATATAATTTCCAATTATATGATAATTTCTATAATTCCAGTATCTAGAAATGTTATATCTGATTCTTGATACTGGGCTACATGGACTAGTTATAGATTGGATCTGCAGTCATGAGATAGTACATTAATTATCGTATTGACATTGTACACGATATTGATATTTAAACCTTGTACATGATATATTGGATATTGTTCGTGTATCGTGACGTGTCATGGTTGGATCCACTGTACTAGTTGGAGGAGGGGAAGTAGTTAGTGAGAAATGTAATCAAATCCATATTGTACAAGTATAAAATAATGTTAGTGTTAATCATACTCCTCAAGTATGATTAGCCAGGCCATATAGCTCTCGTACATGTTCCCAAGCCGATCACATATCGAAGCTACTATTTTAAACACTTAGAATAGTTACAGTTCTCTATTTTAGATCATATACTACATCACCCGTATATGATATTGTATCTCGTTCTCTTTATTTCATATATGCACTGACTGCATCATATTGCCTATATTGCCTATCTCTTTATTTTGCCATTGCATTTACTCATTGTCTTCTCTCAGTATGTAGCATCATCTATTTATTATTTTATAGTCCTTATTAATTAAATGGAACTATTATTGACATGTACTATGCTCCTTCCTGACTGGAAATATTTTTCCAGACTGTGCCTTAGAGGACTGGTATCCGATATTTTGTGGACCACAGGGTGAGTAGCTGCAGATTTGGACTTGGTAGTTCAGTTGTGATTCTGGGAGATCTAGCCGGAATCACTAGTTATCTAGTTAGTTTCTTTTAGCAGTTTATGGTACCGAATTTGTCTCCGACATACTTTGTTGAGACTTGGATTTTATTGTTGAGTTAGATTATTTCTATTAGACTTGCGTTGTATTTTATTTATTACTTCGATATCTTATCGTGCTGTAGTTATGTGATTGAGTATGTTGTTCATATTATATTATGTTATCCGTGTCTCCTTATGGAGTTGGATACTCGTGCGAGATTGTTTAGATAATATCATGACCTAGACAGCTTTCTACCGCCGATGCTGCGGCGTAGGCTGGACGTACCCACGTACTCGTGCCCCAATTTCGGGTGCGGGTCTTGACAGGGTTCAAGGTGATTAAAGAATTCAAAGAGAGAGTTGTCAGGGTAGTTGTGGATTGAAATCTTATTTGGTAAATTCCTATTCACATGCTCATATCAGAACAGTTATGTACCAGATATGATATGCTCTGACCTGTCTAGAGGGCAAGTATATTCGTCTAATATGTTGAGTCAACTAAATTTTAATCCATGTAAAGTATTCATGCGAAGAGCGAACCAAGCGCACTAAGGTTGATCAGACCATAATACACTGATTCTAATTAGACAATTGTATCAGTGTGTGCACCCAATAATACATATGTCATTATCAAGCTCGATAAAAGAATAAGCTTGAAAAACTAGGCTATATTAGCAGCATAAGTCGAGGTAGTCCATAAAATATAAGTACGCTAGATTATGATGAGGGAAGGTACAAAATAATTCAAATTCACCAAGAAGATGAGACTCGTCCGGTATTGTGCCTCTATAGTTGCCATACTAACTTCTTGTCTAAGTCTCTAGTCGACCAAATGGGGGTATGGGTCTCTAAATTCTACAATTTTGATAAACACTATCTTCTTATGCTAGCCTATAGTTGGTGTCATTCAATTACACTTTATTAATGGGTCAAAAGGACTTTGTGATACTAGGTTATGAGGCATACTATCCAACTTACAAGAATCAACTAATACTATTATTGCCTTAAGTGGATTCTATAAAATAATCTTATCCTTGTAAATAAAGTAGAAACTCTTATTAGGGTATACGAGGAAAAGATCTTGGTACTTATTAAGGTATCCTATTGCATTATAAAGGTAATGGTTATCTTAAGTCTTAATCATAGTGCTTATAGAACAAAAGTGTTAATATTAAGAATGGAGAAGTTACTGGCTCTCAAGTGAAAGAGGATATAATCTATATTGATATACGGGTACAAATTACATGATTTGAAACTAAAGTATAATCATAAAATTATAATCTAAAGGAATAACTCAACTATCAAGTTCTAACTACTAAGCACATAATTTTAAAATTCAAGATTAACAACTATAATTCTATCAAACTATATATCCTAACATAAAAGGAATCACTTGGCCTACAATCAGAAGGCTTAGGTGGCACAAATTGAAAGATGAAGACATTTTTTTTAATCATCGCACAAATAGCGAGCGTTAAGGTTTCCTAGGAATAAGATATAAAATTAAATAGAGAGACTCTTGATAATATCATAGTTTTCTAAGGAAATGTGGTATGTTAATCTCTGTGTTCAAGGTATGATCAAAAAAAATATTCTATTCATTCTCTTGGCTTCCTAAGTATTATTCTGCTAATATCAAGACAATTATCTAAATTTATAGTTCTCTAATACTATCTCACTATGAAAGTTAGGTTTATCCTAATATTCAATCTTGGATTTCTATTGGTTCCTCAATACTAGGTTAAACAATACGGTCAAATTTCTAACTAACCCTAATAGTGTTTATACTATTCTCAAGTCCTTCATAAATATATCAAGGAATAATAGTCAATTAATCTACAAGTAAGGGATGCTAGGGTTCATTAGATATGCTAAACCTTTAGGAGCTGCCAATATTCTAATTGTATTCTTAGTAGGAATGTTACCCTAATTATCATCCTAACAACAAGGATTCCTATATTCTAGGAGAAGGCTATACTGAAGGAACTATTAGGAAAGTACATGAATCAAGCAGGATGCAATTATTTAAATATAACGGATTAGAAGGAAGGTGAGTCATATTCAATTGTGGATGAGACCTAAACTCTAATCCTACGTGCAGGCCCGCTAGGTACAGTTACGTAACCAAAATGGCTAACTCGACCTGCATGGGCCACCACAAAAATATGTCACGCCCAGTCCTAAAATATGTAGGACTAGGAATACATAAGCATGACAGCCGTATGTATATGGAAACTCCAATATATGGAAATTATAACACATACGTACGTTGTATTATGAATAATAATTCACAAGTGGTATAGATTTATGTCATAAGTCACAAGGCATAACTAAATCTTATCCACAAAAATAATCATAAAGAAATGAATGATCAAATATGTCAATGAACCAAATATGAACTAGTCGAGAAGAATAAATAGTTTGATGAAGATAAATCCACTATCAAACTAGAATATAAAAGTAAACATAATAAGTACATCATCTAATGATCAGAGAGGCTCGAAAGAAAGATCTCCTCGAAAGAGAATGGAGTAGCAAGTCATGATTCATGCTCTTGCGAATAGTCATGATCGTCTACACCTGAAAAGGGACCAGGTCCTCAGAGAGACGTAACAAGATACATAGAAGCATTCCAATAAAGTACTGAAAATAAACATCCAAGGTTCGCCTAACTATCTATGTAAATACACTTTGAGAACAACTTTCCAACACGTGGGCTATCTAGCTAAAATGGGATTGGCATGATTCTCTCGGAGAATCAGGGGCCTAAAAAGCATGACGTCTATTGAAAGTCAGAGGCCGCCTGTAGATAATATAGGGGTCATCATACCACGCATCTCCAGTGGCGCGTGCGGGTTACATAAGGAAAGTGCAAAGGAGCCCCAATACCTTACTTGTTGTTCTTCCCACCCCATGCTCTATTCATGCCATATCTATGACACGATGGTACCTCTAATAACTGCTAAGTCTTCTAGCATGCAAATTTATTAGTAGTTATTCCCTATCGTACGTCCCATACATACAAGTGGCCAGCCCATCATGCAAGTCCATGTTCTACATGAGACTCACACTCATGTAACAGATGTGTCATGGCCAATGAAACCTAATGATGCCTCCAAATCATGTGGTGGTCTCGTAAAACTAGGTTGACATGCATAATATATAATAAAGACAAATACGACGCCACCGTCGTTGCACCCAAGTTATTCTTGGACGCACAGTTTATATAGCAGTTAAAATATATGAACTAAATGATAGAAATAAAATTCATGCAACATATGGAATATAAATTATAGTACAATGGTAAGGTATACTTGCCTAAGGTGTAAACGTTCGGGTGTCAAGTAGAGAGGATCAGAAACTATGGCCTCCGAATGAACGTCTCCTGATGAAGAAATAAACATCACCAACGTTCCCAGAATCAGCGAGATAGTCAGAAAAGTCTACCCTTTCGTCCATTTGACACAGGGGCAAAACGACAATTTCATGTCAAAGTGGGTTCACCTGTGGGCCACTTTGCACCGAAATATGTGCTACAGGTAAAGGTCTTTAAATGGGATAAATTATCGGTCAAACAAATTTTAAATATCGATACGAACTCAACGGTATGTCCAATTTTGAATTTTGGTGAGCTAATCACAAATTCGCCCTCAAAGTCAACCCATAGGGCCCGCAAATAGGCGGCTTGGTCAACTGTCTCAAAATTGCATGAAACTTGGGTTACAGGACCAGCGTGATACCACTAATCCAATAGCGTAAGTTTCGTCATATTTCGACGAGCGTACACAAAGTGGGGTGGTGTTTTACAAAAGTCTCGATATGGGGACTTTTTACGGATACAGGTTGATTCCGACGCGCACACACGTCCGAATCAACTTCCGCAAAATACACACGTCAGGATATACCATACGCACCTTTCAGTGCAATTGGTACGCGATGGGGCGGTCCCGTTTGGAGGGACGCACTCCGTATCACAAAATTTTAGTTTTAAAATATCAAGTTTTTGGTCGTTTTGGAGGTCGAATAATTTAACAAATAAAACAAATTAATAAAAACTAAAAGAATAGTTATATTCTCGATTATAGTGAGAAGAAAACATTTTAATTAGATATTTAAAATATTAAACAGGTTGGTGGCAAATTGGACGTGAACATGGAGGTTTGGGTCAAAACGTTGGACTGTTTTTGGTCAGTTTTTCGGCCAGCTTCCGGTCGATTTTTCGACCAATTCAGGACACAAAAACTCTTTCCGCTTGAAGAAAAATCCTAGAGGGTTAGGTTATGAACGTACACGGACAAACCGCTCAAGAAAATGATGAGAGATGAGAGAGATATCATACCTCCAAGGTGGGCTCGGGGCTGCGCTGCTATGCGCGCGGATGGGGGCAGACGAATGTGAGGTCGGCGCTGGGCGGTGGCGCCTGCACGCTGCGGTCGGTCGGCGGTGGGCTGCGGTCGCCGGTCGTCGGGTGGTCGACGGTGGGGTCGGAGACTAGGGTTATGGTTAAGGTTTTAATATATATATATATAGGGAGAGGGGGTCTGCGGTTGCTGCTGGGTTCGTGTGGGGTAGTTTAGGAGTTAGGAGTTTTGCTTAGTTAGTTAGGATTAGGAGTTTTGGTTAGGTATTGGGTTTGAGTTAGTTAGTTTGCTTTTCTTTTATTATTATTGTTATTTTCTTTTCTTTCTTTTTCTTTTCCTTTGTTTTATTATCAACATTATTGTTGTTATGATTATGATTATGATTATGATTATGATTATGATTATTATTATTATTTATATATTTATTAACATATATATTTACGTATATAGATGAGGTTAAAAAATCCAAAATAATATTTGCACACAAAATAATATTTATATATATATTTACTTTGTAAAGCTTTAATAAAATACTACACCCAAAATATTTTATAAAATATTTTATAATTAATAATTAGATATTTACCTAGTTATAATAAATCAAATAACTGTATTATCTAATTAACTAAGTAAATAACTAAATGGTTATCCATAAAATAGGATAATAGTAAATAATATGCAATTCTATAAAAAGAAAAAATGCCTAACTTGGCACGGAAAATTATGGGTTACTAATTATAGAAAAGTTAAAATTGAAAAATAACCACAATTAAAATATATATATAAATTATCTAAATATTTAACATAAGAATCTATGGTTGTTACACTAATGTCATACTAATATCAAGGGATCGAATTTCTATGCCACGAAAAGATCCTACAGGTAGTGTCTCCTGTGTAGGCTACTTTCTATGGAAGGAGATACAGATTTTGGGGCTATCCTATATCATTAATGTCCAAACCACGATAAAGTATCCTAATAAAATTATTGGGTTTTAATTTTTTTGAAAAATAATCTAAAACAAATACAAGAAATATAAAATACACACAAGATACCTATTTTTGGGTGAGAGGGTTTACAAATATCTACCACAAGAAGATAGAGGTCATATTAGAAGATCTTTTGCACTAGATACATATTAAAGATTAAGTCACGGCTCTATTGAATATGAGCACTTTGTCCAAACAATTTTCTATTGCAAACATGGTACAGTCTGGCAATTCCACGGAAAGTAGAAGGCTTCCTATAACAACAAAAATAAGGACTTCAAACATCTAAAGGTGAAGTCAGCTTCTTTCAAGCCAAAGTCCAAGAATGATAGGACTTGATTCAAATATGGTAAGAAGGGCAATTTAAGAAGGATTACAGATCTAAGAATAAACCAAAAGAGCAATGTGAACTTAACTTGGTTGATATAATTCTACAGGTTGACTCATCTAGCATGGACACTAAAAAGTGGGTGGACACTAGTGAGTCTGGACATGATTTCTCTATGAAGGAGTACCATTTATGAGGCTACTTTTGAGATGGTCGCCATGGCAAACAAATCTCAAGTAGAAGTTTTGGGGATCGAGACAGTGGTGTTAAAACTTATTTTGGACTAGTCACTTATCCTGGAGAACATGAAGCACTTGTCGGTTATTGCCAAGAACTTAATATCTGGGACTCTCTTGTGTAAAGCAAGCTTGAGGATGTACAACAATATTGGCCATATGATGATGTCCTACAAAGGAGCATACTTCATAAAGGCCTTTTGACCAAAGGGTCGTTTAAACTGTATCTTGTAACTTCTTCTGAATGTCTTATTGTTGTGTATTCCTCTGGTAGTTCTTTTGAGCTGTGGCACAATAAACTATGACATGTACATTATAAAAGAATAAATAATATGTCTAGTCTAGGCCTTATCTCTAAAGATTGGGGTAAGAAAGTGGAGAAGTATGAAGGCTGTATGTAGACTAAGGTTATAAGGAAGCCATTTATAAGGGTGAACTGAAGCACAAATTATATGGAGTTGGTGCCTTCATATATCTGTAACTTCAAAAAATTCTCGACAATGGTCGGGATAAAGTATTTTATCACCTTCATCGGCTACTTCTTGAAGTACGCCTTCATATACCTTCTTAAGTCTAAAGATGAAGCATTCGAGAAGTTCAAATACATCAAGGCTGAAGCTGAACATCAAACGAAACAATAACTCAAGAGACATAAGCGATCGATTTGGAGAGTATCATTCCTTTAAATTTGAATCATTCTGCGAAGAACATAAAATTGTTAATAAAAATGACTGCTTCATATTCTCCCCAATCACATGGTGCAGCGAACAAGAAATATAAAACATTAATAGAGATAATAAACTCTATGTTGTTGACTACTAGTCTTTTGAATTGCTTCTAGGGAGAAACGTCTATATTTATTTTGAATAAAGTGTCATTTGTAGAATAGATATTACTCCATATGAACTCTAGTTCAAGTTCAGACCCAACTTAAAGAACATTCGATTATTGGGATATCTTGCATATGTGAAGCTTCCATATACCAAGATTCAGAAGTCGAGAACAAAAGACTGTGGAGACCATATTCTTTGGTTATGCCAAAATAGTGATACTTGGAGGTTCCTTGATATTAAAATTTTTTATATCATTGAATCTCTTAACACAAAATTCTTTCAAGACAAGTTTGCCAGGCATAAGAATATCGTGCTCAAGGATATTCCAGAGAATATTTTTAGCACCGAGGAGACAATTAATTCCAAAGAAGATGTAGTCCATAAGGAGGTTGTAATTGAAGATGCCATGTTTGAACTAGCTCTCGCTGAACCATCGTCAAAGCGAGTGAGAAGACTGTAGGATTTCGGAGATAATTTGTCACCTATCATGTGAAAACTGATCCGCTTACCAATGATTATGCAATAAAGAATAGAGATAATGTCTTTGGAAGGAGGTTGTCAATAACAAGATTGAATTTATGAAATCTAATAACACATCGGTATTGGTCAATCTTCCTGAAGGAGCAAAACCTATCTGATGCAAATGTATCATCAAGAAGAAAATGAAGGCAAAGGTAACTATTAACAAATTCAAGACAAAGCTAGTGGCTAAAGTATTTTCTCAGAAGTAGGAGATTGAATACTTCGACATATATGCTCCAGCAGTGCAGATGACAACTATCATGATATTTATTTCTCATGGTATAATTTAAAAGGTGGTGATTCATCAGATGGATGTTAAGACAGAAATCCTGAATGGAGATCTAACCGAGGAGGTTTACATACAACAACCAGAAGCGTTTATCGTCAAGGGCCTTGAAGACAAAGTTTGTATGCTGGTGAAACCTTTGTATGGTCTGAAAAAAACTCATAAGATGTAGCATAAGAAGTTTGATAAGGTAATCAGATCAAACGACTATAGAGTCAGCGAAAAAAATAAGTTTATATACATAAAGTTTATTGATGGAAAAGAAGTGATTGTGTGTCTCATATCTGGATAACAAGCTAATCCTGAGTATGGATCTAGAATACATAACGGAGACGAAGAAGTTTCTCTCGTCCAAATTAAATATGAATGACATAGAAGATGTTGATGTTATCTAGTAGATAAAGATTATTTGGTCAGAATATGGGCTTGTTCTATTATAAGATCACTACATAGAAAAGATGCTCACACGCTATGGATATCAGGATCTTCTAGGGATTGATACTCCGTACAAGTGTGACAAGTAGCTGAAGATAAATTTAGAAGAAAGCATCAAACAGTTATAATACTCAAGTGTCATCGAAAGTTTGATGTATTCTACGAGTACAACTGGGCTTGACATTTTTTTTGTCGTAGGGATGTTGAGTTGGTTCACACACTAATAAGTTATGAAAAGAGTTATAAGATATCTCAAGATGACTCAGAGGTAGGCATTGTACTACAATGAATATCTAGCAATAGTAGAAGGCTTCAATAATGCAAATTGGTGCTCAGAAGAAGAGAGAAGAAGGTCCACAGAAGGATATGTCTTCTCCATGGGTAGGGTTGTTATATTTTGGAAGTCGAAGAAGTAGACTTTGCTCTCTAACTCATCTATGGAGTTTGAATTCTATGTTTTGGCACTATAACAGATGAAACATAATTGCTTCTAGAACTCATCTATGATCTTATATTAGTTGATGCATATATTTTGACTATACCGATTTATTTCAATAACCAGGCAACTATAGCGGTGGCATCTAATAATCTCTTCAATATTCAGAAGAGGAATATGCGACTTCGATAAATAACATTGAATGAGCACATCAAGCGTGGCATCATTATAGTAGTTAATGTTAGAAATAAGAGAATCTGGCCAATCCATTCACCAAATACCTCAAACGCCAGATGGTTGAGAACACAAAAAGAAAAATGGGCTTGAAGGTATGCCGATATTATGTCTTTGCAATTCTAACATAAAGTTTTATGCTATTAGTTCAAAGAAAAATCTACTAGACATCTAACTTTTCGTTTATGGAAGGAACATTAACTAAAAAAATATCATATATAGAAGTTGGTCCTTAGGAAAACTGTTGGGATTGGATCCCGGAACCTCTATAGGTCTATTGTTTATTCTTGGTGTAGAGCAAGTCATGTGGAAGGATGGCATTTAAGCTTTAATAAGTTCTTGAATATTTAGAATATCCAACATGCTTTGCAGGAAGCCACATAATTCAGTACTATAAAGGGGCTAGTACCCCATGCTATAGTGGCACGATACCACATGAGGTCGGACCTCGACTTCGAACTATGTCACAACGACATAGCACTGCATAGAGGTAGGTAGCATAATTTTAAAATATGGAAAGAAGGAGGACAACACTATAAAGAGGTTGGGATCTCTTGCTACTGTGGTATGACACAACCAAGAGGTTGGACCTCAAGTTTGGGCCATGTCATAGTGGCATAGCACCGCAAAAAAATGAAAGGCTTCAAGATGAAAAATCTTAAAATCTTTGAAAAGAACTCACCTAAGTGTACAAACATAGATGAGGCCGTCTTTTGAGAGTAAGATTATAGACTTTGATAGTAATATTGTAGACACCTAAGATACATACACCGATAAAAGATCAAAATAGGGCCTTTAATGTACGACAAGAGGCACAAATGATGTCATTGTGTGAGTAGAAAGGGTAAAAGTTATGGTACTGAATTAAAGGTATAGTCTATTCTTTAGTGTACTGTTATTTGATCCATGCAGAAAGATTCAAGTCATAAATGACATCTATCCTAATGCATGATGTACAGTCATTATAGGGAATGCTTAGCCCATATATTGAAATATGTAGGAGATTTTTGGGGTTTTCAATATGCAAACACTAGGTCTTATAGTCCCATATCACTGGGAACCCCAATGGTGTATATCAATATAATTTTTTTTCTATTGACATGTACACATAGGGTATGATTGCCATTGTTGTTGTCATGATGGGGTATTTTCCTAGCTGCACAAGTTTCAAATCCTCAAGAAAATATTTATGTCTTTTATCACTCTCTTTGAAATTTTTCTTAGGATCCGAGTCCCAAAGGGGCTTCGTGACTCGGATTCAGTCTCGGACGAAGAACGCAAAGTTGCACTTTGATGACGTACTTTTCATTTCACACGTACGCATCAATCGCGAGACGACATTGATCGTGCTCATTTTTACGCTGTTGTGGGCCCATTTTTGGGCGAGTTTCCACAGGGTTTTCCACACATGTGCCATGTGTGTAGCGGTGCAACAGAACAATTAAGCAGTGGTGAAGTGGTGCAAAAGTCTAGCGGAATAGTGTGTTTGTGCGTGCTTTCTTATGGATGCGACATTTTTGCTGGGTTCTTTCGCGAAAAATGTGGTTAGTGGTAGCGTGGTACATAACAATAATCGTCCATGTTTAGTGGACATTATCTCCACATAATGGGTAATGAGCATTAATCGTCCCTGGTTTAGTTGGCATTACCTCTACATACATGGAGGTTAATGGCTGCAACTGCCCCTTGTTTAGTAGGCATTATTTTTTAGTTTGATTTTCCCACAAAGAGTATGATCTGCTAAGTTACTTTCCTATATATATATGTTATGTTCTTCCTGAGAAATAAAGACAGAAATATACCGAGAAAGCCCCTTAGCAACAGCTATAAGGAGAAAAGAGGTGATGCCCGTCCAATGAGTCCAAGTTCCATCTATTCCAGAGTGACAAGAGCATTCCAAAAGTTCTTTCATTTGAACTTGCTGGTGCTTTGGTACCAGATCGACAAAAATGGTTGAATATTATTTTGAGCAACAGTGATCTTCATCATCCCAGCGAGCTTTAATTGTTTTTGCATTCTTTTTTCTTCCTTGTATTCTTTGTTCTAACTTTTTTTTTTTTTTTTTTGTAGCAACTACGATTACTAGATTCTTCTACAAGATTTTTTCTTTAGAGTTAGTTTGTACGTATTCTAATTACATAGCACCATTAAAAACAGCAATCAGTGATGAACTTTGATTTCCACATACGTCTATACGATCACTATAACTTCGGTAACAATAATGTACAACATCTAGGACAAAAAAAGGCGAGCAAAATTTGACACTGCCTTACTCCAAGTTAGGGGCGTCATTGTCTTAATTGACAATACACACACATAATAAATATTATGCTATGTGACCAGACTAGAGACTAAGCTCAAGCTGAATCTTCCAAAAGTAAAATTATCGTACTCTCTAGGAGAAAGAAACACGAAGGATTAAGAACATCAGACCGAAGCTTCCCTGAAAGGATGAGATGGTCGTATCGTTAATGGGACAAAAATATGCATTAGTAGCAGGGTTTTCAGACATATGGTTGATACCACAGTAAGCTTGTTCTTCTACGAATTTTGTTTATGTTTGTGTGGATGAGCAATTTAATGTTATATGAATGTAGAATACCAAGAGCCCTTTCCAAGATGGCTTCACGTTACTAGGCTAGCTATAGAACTACATCTGGAGCTAATACTGAACCACGTTGAAATGTTAACCGGTTGAAAAATATTATGTTAGTTTACAGTTACTCCCGATTAGAAATAATTTATGGTCCCTCCTCCTCTAGCCCCATTTGGCTTCCCCGCTGAAGTGACTTCCAGCCACTGTAGGGGCTAAAATCCACGTCAACGTGGGGACCAAATCGAGGCTAGAAGAGGGGAAGGCAATAATGCATTTGTGAATTCTATTGCTTCTTGATAGTTTATAGTTAACAACCCTGCTATTCCTTGTGCACCTTCTGTACATGCGTCGCCAGCGGAGCAGGAGGAGGGGAGACGGAGCAAGGGGAGAGGGAACTCGCTCCGTCCGACCGCTCGTGAACAACAGGTGCACTGTTGGAACGAACCAAATAACATTTTTTTTATATTTAATCCGTTGGTTCTTGATCCACTTACCAAGCCGGGAAGATGGGTAAAAATGGGGTCTAAAATTATACCGAGCAGCACATAGTAGGGTATTAATTGAAAATTAAAGTGCTTTTAATGAACTCAATTCTTACTAATTGGCACCGACGACTTTACCAGTCGTCGACGACCTCATTCATGATCATGTGCTCCCAAAAGTAAAACCCAGAAAGGAACCAACCAACAAAAGTGCGTCTCCCCATTATCGCAACCTTCGAAGACCTTTTGCAATTATTTAAAAACAATTAATTGTATAATACTAATATTCGCTTCCCTCATTTCTTAAGCTATAATATACCTCCTTATTTAGATTGCGGACAAACACGGTTTGCTTGCATTATTATCTAGGGAGTGACATTGACACGTATCATCAAGCAAGCACGCGGAAACACTATTCTTTTCAAAACCGTGATGATTATTATTTAGAACATTTGTTGAGCCTAGGAATCTATCCATGTCCCACCCAAAACGAGTTCACTTATGATATTAGTAGTATCATATAATAGCTGTTATATTAATAAACTTTTGAACAGGGATATATAAAATGATTCGTTGTCCCTACCCAGACACCAGATTCACACACAAAATGCTTTTGGAGGGTAGACGGCCAAAAAATAAAAAATTGATGGACTTGACTAAAGACCCACCCTTCTTTTCATAAATTTTTATTTAGAAGATTAGTGCCCTCACAATATGGTTCCATTGTATATATGGCTACTCTTTAGACATTAACCTTAGGTTATTATCTACCATATAGTACTTTTTGATACATTTCGACCGGGGTTAACTTTGTTTTAAATGTAAAAATGAACGTTTGATTTTAATGACGCGTCTGCCTTGTGGAAGTTGGGATTTTCAATCTATATGAAGAACATCTCCAAGTGCGAACAACGTCATTCGTGTGTCGAGAAAGTTCGGAGAGTGCCTGAGCACTGTATATTGGAACTTATAGGGTAAACAAATATATGATTAAATTTTCATATTTTTTACTTTGACCATATATTTATGATTGGATCTTTCATTGGCTTTCCATATAATTTGACTTCCAATATATGGCAAACCAATATATGATTGGATTTTCATATCTTTGAGTTTGACCATAAATATATAATTGATATATATTTGACTTTACATATATATATTGGAATTCCATATATAGATTTACACTATATGGTAACCCTAATTCATGAAAGGGTTTAATGCAAGTTGACACTTTACAACTTTTAGAGAGAGAGAGAAAGAGAATGACGGCTACATTGAAGCAAAGACGGTGTCGGATAATTCTTCTCGTGGTCTTTGTTCTTTGGAGTCTGTAATCGATTTTCTACATCCAAGTAGTTGTAATGATCCATTTAGGATCCGAAGGAAGTCTGTAAGGAGTCGGTTTACTTTCTTATTCCAATAGTGGAGTCTTTTCAGGGTTGGACTTCGATCGTCCCGTGATTTTTTTCATCTAGATTTTTTACTTAAAATTTGCTTGTGTCTATGTTTGGCTTTTCTGTATGATATTGGCAATATGATTTCGTGTGCTTTTCTTTGATTCTTTCGCAACTTCTTGGTTTGGGATAACAATTTTCGTGTTTCGTTCCTAACATGTGGTATCAGAGCTTTGGGTTCAATGTGGTATAAGGGTTGACAATCAAACCAAAAAGAAGAGATGGACGAGAAGATTGTGCGCATGTTAAACCTAAACGGTTCCAATCTATGTCACAATCATCAACCAAGAATAAATAAGAATGAACATGTAAAATAAATCAGTTAGGTGTCCCTGATGCTCTATCAGAATGATCATGAAACTTGTTATACATGATGGTACACTAGTACATTTCTAAGAGTACATGACTGTAAGTCAGCCACAGCTTGAATAATATACAATCATGTAAATAAACTAATGTCTAGATAAATCGGCTAACAAGTGTCGTCGGCTAAACGCCAAAAAGGTAATATAAAATGGTACTCTTATTGGTAAGAAGAACCCACTCAAGTTTCTCGGCGGGCATTCTCCTAGTGTGCTCCATCGATCAGGTACATGACAAGATCCTCGGGATCTGCTACTAAACCTGCCCAAACAAAACCAGTGGGATTAGGCCCCGAGAGCAAGTATCACAAAGGAGCACAAGTGAATGAAGCAAAACCTATAAGTACATAAAATAGGAATCCATGCGACAACTGCAAGAATATGACCTTTCATCGGAGCAGTAGGACACCTATAGAACCAAACAAGGACAAGAGACAAGGACAAGAGGTGTAGCACTACACCGAGACACGGTACGATTCACCAATTATGAACACGACGAAGATACAATACATCAATATAATCCAAGACACATTCCACAATACAAGCTAAGATATATGTATAATATACAGCTTCGGTATATGACCTATTGTGACACATTGGCGTAACCCTACAACAAAACAAGGACACTGGTTGAACCGTGCGCACCACAATAGTTCATGTTCCTAGACTACCAGCACATACACTTTTAAATTTTCTAATCAATCCTACGACTTGTTATGTTGTGTTTGAGTTATCTCAGAATAGATGCATAAAGAAATCCTTAGATCGAGAAAAGTTTAGCAAGACTAACCGAGCTATAGTAATCACATAACACATTGTATATTATGTACCAGTCCCTCGTAAGGCAACCATGCTAGAATCACATAGAATGCATTGTACAATATAAGTATTCAGATATTGCCGTCCACAAGTGCGAACGTGACCAATATCCATGTGGTCAGCCTTGCACGGCATGACAATAGTCTAAGGTGGCTAATATGCACGATCTCAAGATTTTATCCCTCCCAATGCTCTACCAGTTTTAGTTGCCTCGATTAATCCTATGGTTATGTTGGGAATCATATGACGTGGTCATAGGATCAATTCTCCTATATGTCGTACCGTAGTACGGTCGATGCTAGATACAAAAACAATTTGTCAATTAATAGTTCAAACTAGATTCACCCGAGCGTGATGCAACAAACAACAAGTCCTAGCCACGCTTTGGTAGTTGACCCACATACCATGTCCATGCTGGAAAAATAATATAATAATATTATATGTCGCATAGTATAGGGGGCATTCTCGATGCACAATCCAAAATATGTAACCACATAACACGTAGCAAGTACTATTCGAGCCAAATAACCAACTAATCAATTGGTCGCATAAATCCATTCTTTTATAGAATCAATCACAAAAAAATGTCAAGATCAACCACATAGAACAAGGAATTATTCAATAAAATAGCTAAGCCACACGCTCCAACATGGCGCATGAAATAGATGTCGTATGTACTATTGGCCGCATGCTACTCCAGGCCGCAAAGGACCAGGGACACATGGGATTAATGTCGCATAGGTTAAGGCCGCATGGAGGTCGGTGCCTCATAAGATCAGGCCGCATATGTAAACCCCCTGATTTTTTAAGATTTTCAAAACTGGATTTTCTGAAGTTTTCTAGGAATTTTCTGTAATTAAATTCAGGGTTTTAATTATTAAATAATATTTATTTGATAATAAATAATATTAAAATATTATGAAAATAATATTTTATGGTGTAAAATAAAAAATTGGACTTAGGGTAATTTTCTGAGAATTTATTGGGCCCCGGACCTATTTTTAATCACCTCAAAACTATTTTTATTTTTATTTATTTTAAAACCCAATCCAAACCCAAGCCCAAGCCCAAGCCCAACCCAACCGAGCCCAACCCATGGGCTATCGGGTCGGGTCGGGTCTGCCAGACCCGAACCCGCCCGACCCGTTATGACCCTTTCCCCTCAAACCCTCTCCCCCGAATCCTCCGCCGGCGGCTCCGGCCACGTCGCCGGCAGCCCGTCCCTCCCCGCCGCGCCCCTCGCTCCACGACCCCGGCTTCGTCGCCGCCTCACCCGGCCACCCCTGGCCCCCGACCGCCTATAAAACCACCCCCTCCCCCATCTCCTTCCCCAAATCCCTCCTCTGAACCCTAGCCCTCGCCGGAACCCCTCATCGTACCAGCGCCGCCCCAGCACGCCGCCTCCCCCGCCGTCGAGCCTCCCGCAGCACCTCGTCGGCCCGTCCTCCTCCTCCTTCTTCCTTCCCCTCTCTCCTCTCAACCGCCCCGATCCCGACTCCGGCCCGCAGTGCCGCTCAGCACCGCCTCCCCTCGCGCGCCGCCGCTGACGACGCCCGCTTCCGGCAAGCGCCGCCCGACCCCTGCCTCCCTCCGACCCTCCCGAGCTCCGGCCAGCAGCATCCCCAGAACCCTAACCCTAGACACGTGTCGGATACGAAGAATTCTTGTTTCTAGGAGCCCTGTTCAGGTACCCGTATCTCCCTGCTCGTTTACCCATTTTCGATTCCGTCTGTTGCATCCCGAACCCTGCATGACCCTCTCGGTGCCCGTACAACCCGCTCGGGGCACCGCGTCCTGTGGCGATCGTGAACCGCGATCCAAAAACAGGAAAAACAACACCCTAATTTACCCCGGAACTGGGTACGCCCCGCCAAACCGGATGACTTGGTCGTGTGCGGTCTTCACAGATACGTGTGCGCCGTTGATACGGACGTGCGGGATTTCGCAGAAGTCAATTCGGGTGTGCGTGCACACCGGAATCAACGCGTATCCGCGGACACCGTCCCGTATCCGTCAGTTTTGGAATGCGTCCTAACTTTGTGTACACACGTCGGATCGGAACAAAACTTGCACGATCGGACTCGTAGCGATACGCTGGTCCTGTGACCCAAGTTTGGTTCAATTCTGAGAACATTGACGAAATCGCATGTCATGGGTCCCACAAGCTCCACTTGACGGGCGATTTTGTGATCGGCTCATCGGAATCCAATTCTGGAAGTTCTGTTGTGTTCGTATTATCGTTCCTGACCTAGTGACACTAGGATTGGTGAATTTGGAGACCTTTGTCCATGACATATTTTTTGGTGCAAAGCGGGCCCACAAGTGGACCCCGTTTTGACCCGAAATTGTCATTTTTGCCCTTGTCTCCAAATTGGACTCAAGGACAGGCATTTCAAGCTGATTAATATTTTCTGGATCTAATGGTGATGTTTATTTCATCAACCGAAGTACTGCCTGCAAATTCCATGGCTGCCAGAGTTACAATTGGAGCCGAAACACCAGGCAAGTGTACCTTGCCAAAACTTGCAGTTCTTGTTACTTATTCCCTTGGCATATATATATATATATACTGTTGTGCATGCTTAACCCTAGGGCCGTGTGACTTGCTTAGCGTCCGATTAATAGTCGGGTGCCAACACCGTACGCGGGGTTGTGCAACGTCATCTAGAGATGGATATCGTGATATTTACATGCTCGTACTTGCCATATCAAGTACATTATACCCAGGACACCTGACACAGATCATGAGAATAAAATCTTCCTGAAATATTCAAGGTGGTTCTATATAGGATACAGATTTCATGACTTGAACATTATTTTCTTAGATCTTAATATATGACTTGTTGTATTAGTTTTGATCCTGCATGTCATGGACATGAGACGTGAGATTACATTGGGTGAGGCGAGATTTACCATACAAAAGGCTGATTATATATATATATATATATATATTACTTTACTTGAAGTGCCTTAGTCTTTGGCAACAGAACTATGGTACCTTACTGGCCCTTCGAAAAAATACTGCTATGGGTTTCACTGACACTGATCCTGTAGTAGTCTCAGCCCGATTACGACTAAAACTCTCAACTTGCATTTCACATAGATGGTTATATAGTTTACCCTATTTATTTCATTTACTATTACACTATATTTTGGCTTGTATCTTCTGTACCTTGTTACGTCCCTCTGAGGACCTGGTCCCTTTCCAGTTTTACAACATATACCGTTGTGGAGCCGGTTTGGAGTTGCTGATGTGTTGCTTTGTCATGCAGGAATTTGGTGCCAGGTACTTACATCTTTTCTTTCGGAATATTGGTTATTATTTATATTGTTTATTCATCTGCTGATATAGCCTAGTTTTATATACTCACATTCATTTTCGAGTCTATTCGAGCTTATGGGTTACTGGCGGCCGACTTTAGCACATGTAGCTCATTCTTGTATATTATGTTTATTGTGGATTGAGGCATAGATATTTATATTCACTTGATTAAATAGATAGTGACATATTTTTGTGGTGGCCCATGCAGGTCCTGATTAAATCGTTTCGGTTACTTTTCGGTACCGAACAAGCCTGTAATCAAGGTTAGCAGTGTTAGCATCTCAATCCACAATTGACTTGAAAATTCTTTAGCACTTGATTATCGCCCTTGGACCTCGTAATTGTACTCTTTCAAATCTCCTCGACATCCTTATTATTGTTTATCATCTCTTCCTGTTTCGGAGAGATGAATGATCGTGCAAGGTGTTTCCTCCAGAAGCAGATCCTCCTCAAGAAAGAAGAAGTTATGCTGGACATAGATATTTGAAGACGGTTACCCTTAGTAGGATAGTAGATAGGTTATTCCTATATGCTAGAGTTAGTGTAGAGTTTAGCATGAGAATTGAATATAGTATCAAAGACCTAGAACTAATAAAACCTTACCCTTGCTTATAGGTAGCAAGTAATTTGGAAGTATTAGAAGAAAGGAAAGAGGGTTTAACTCTGAATACTTTAGGGAATATGCTAGGGATCAGATGTGACTCATGATGGTGATACAAGGAATTACATTGTGACCTTAAGAAAACAGAACCTTAGATAGCAGGCCATATTGGTTAAATCTTTAGATATCTTGTGACTTTTAGTGTCAAGATTTGATCTAATGACCCAGCTGTTATACCCCTACTATTTTGCCGAAGAAGAATATGACGGTACGTCTGTATATAGGCCATTGAACCCTGTAACCATCAAGAACCGGTCTTCCTTGCCATGCATTGACAACCTATTTGACTAGTTGAGAGATGCGAGTGTATTCTCAAATATAGATCTTGGATTCGGTTATCACCATATTAGAGTACATAGAGAGGATATACAGAAAATAGCCTTCAGGACCAAGTATGGACACTAGGAGCTCTTAGTTATGCCGTTAACCAACGCACCATCTGTGTTCAAGAGTTTGATGAAAGGAGTTTTTGTACCTGGACAAGTTAGTGGTTGCATATTGATGACATCTTGATATATTCCAAGAGCCACGTAGAGCACGAGTGGCACTCTTCCAACAGGCCCAGCAGCAGCAGAGGAATCCACCATAATGACGCGGACAAGCTTACGCGATGACCTTGGAGAACGCTCAGGCTCATGGAGTAGCTAATGCGAGTAAGTGATTTGTAGCTACCGTTTCTAGTATTATTTTAGCTCGTGCCTATTTGGTTCGTGACCTCAGCCCCAACCTAGTAATTTGGAACTTGTTAATAATAACCTAGTTTTCTAAAATTGTAGTTCTTTTGCTTTCGCAAGTTTTGCTTCACTCTGGAAAGTGCATAACTTTTATTCTTAGGGAAACGGTATTTCCCTAAGTATCTTGTGATGTGCTTCGAACAATTGCTTGCAACCGTGTCATCTCTGATGACCGGTTATTCTTTGATTGCGAGGACGCAATCCTCTTAAAGGGGGTAGATTGTAAACCCCCTGATTTTTTAAGATTTTCAAAACTGAATTTTCTGGAATTTTCTGGGAATTTAGTGTAATTAAATTCAGGATTTTAATTATTAAATGATTTTTATTTGATAATAAATAATATTAAAATATTATAAAAATAATATTTTATGGTGTAAAATAAAAAATTGGACTTAGGGTAATTTTCTGGAAATTTATTGGGCCCCAGACCTATTTTTAATCACCTCAAAACTATTTTTATTTTTATTTATTTTAAAACCCAATCCAAACCCAAGCACAACCCAAACCAACCGAGCCCAACCAATGGGCTATCGGGTCGGGTCGGGTCTGCCAGACCCGAACCCGCCCGACCCGTTATGACCCTTTCCTCTCAAAGCCTCTCCCCCGAATCCTCCGCCGGCGGCTCCGGCCACGTCGCCGGCAGCCCGTCCTCCCCGCCGCGCCCCTCGCTCCACGACCCCGGCTTCGTCGCCGCTTCACCCGGCCACCCCTGGCCCCCGACCGCCTATAAAACCACCCCCTCCCCCATCTCCTTCCCCAAATCCCTCCTCTGAACCCTAGCCCTCGCCGGAACCCCTCGCCGCACCCGCGCCGCCCCAGCACACCGCCTCCCCCGCCGTCGAGCCTCCCGCAGCGCCTCGCCGGCCCTTCCTCCTCCTCCTTCTTCCTTCCCCTCTCTCCTCCCAACCGCCCCGAGCCCGACTCCGGCCCGCCGTGCCGCTCAGCGCCGCCGCCCCTCGCCCGCCGCCTTCGAAGACGCCCGCCTCCGACTAGCGCCGCCCGACCCCTGCCTCCCTCCGGCCCTCCCGAGCTCCGGCCAGCAGCATCCCCAGAACCCTAACCCTAGACACGTGTCGGACACGAAGAATTCCTGTTTCTAGGAGCCCTGTTCAGGTACCCGTATCTCCCTGCTTGTTTACCCATTTTCGATTCCGTCTGTTGCATCCCGAACCCTGCATGACCCTCTCGGTGCCCGTGCAATCCGCTCGGGGCATCGCGTCCTGTGGCGATCGCGAACCGCGATCCAAAAACAGGAAAAACAACGCCCTGATTTACCCCGGAACTGGGTATGCTCCGCCAAACGGGACGACTTGGTCGCGTGCGGTCTTCACAGATACGTGCGCGCCGTCGATACGGACGTGCGAGATTTTGTAGAAGTCGATTCGGGTGTGCGTGCACACCGAAATCAACGCGTATCCGCGGACACCGTCCCGTATCCGTCAGTTCTGGAATGCGTCCTAACTTTGTGTACACACGTCGGATCGGAACGAAACTTGTGCCATCGGACTCGTAGCGATACGCTGGTCCTGTGACCCAAGTTTGGTTCAATTCTGAGAACGTTGACGAAATCGCGTGTCGTGGGCCCCACAAGCTCCACTTGACGGGCAATTTTGTGACCGGCTCATCGGAATCCAATTCTGGAAGTTCGGTTGGGTTCGTATCATCGTTCCTGACCTGTTGACACTAGGTTTGCCGAATTTGGAGACCTTTGTCCCTGATACATTTTTCGGTGCAAAGCGGGCCCACATGTGGACCCCGTTTTGACCCAAAATTGTTATTTTTGCCCTTGTCTCCAAATTGGACTCAAGGACAGACGTTTCTAGCTGATTAATATTTTTTGGATCTAATGTTGATGTTTATTTCATCAACCGGAGTACTGCATGCAAATCCCACGGCTGCCAGAGTTACAATTGGAGCCGAAACACCAGGCAAGTGTACCTTGCCAAAACTTGCAGTTCTTGTTACTTATTCCCTTGGCATATATATATATACTGTTGTGCATGCTTAACCCTAGGGCCGTGTGACTTGCTTAGCGTCCGATTAATAGTCGGGTGCCAACACCGTACGCGGGGTTGTGCAACGTCATCTAGAGATGCATATCGTGACTTTTACATGCTCGTACTTGCCATATCAAGTACATTATACCCAGGACACCTGACACAGATCATGAGAACAGAAACTTCCTGAAATATTCAAGGTGGTTCTATATAGGATACAGATTTCATGACTTGGACATTATTTTCTTAGATCTTAATATATGCCTTGTTGTATTAGTTTTGATCCTGCATGTCATGGACATGAGACGTGATATTACATTGGATGGGAAGAGATTTACCATACAAAAGGCTAATTATATATATATATATTACTTTACTTGAAGTTCCTTAGTCTCTGGCAACTGAACTATGCTACCTTACTGGCCCTTCGAGAAAATACTGCTATGGGTTTCACCGACACTGATCCTGTAGTAGTCTCAGCCCGAGTATGACTAAAACTCTCAACTTGCATTTCACATAGATGGTTATATAGTTTACCCTATTTATTTTATTTACTATTACACTGCATTTTGGCTTATATCTTCTGTACCTTGTTACGTCCCTCTGAGGACCTGGTCCCTTGCCAGTTTTGCAGCATAGACCGCTGTGGAGCCGGTTTGGAGTTGCTGATGTGTTGCCTTGTCATGCAGGAATTTGGTGCCAGGAACTTACATCTTTTCTTCCAAAATATTGGTTATTATTTATATTATTTATTCATCTGCTGATTTAGCCTAGTTTTATAGACTCACATTCATTTTCGAGTCTATTCGAGCTTATGGGTTACTGGCGGCCGACTTTAGCACATGTAGCTCATTCTTGTATATTCTGTTTATTGTGGATTGAGGCATAGATATTTATATTCACTTGATTATATATATAGTGACCCTTTTAGTACATCTTATTCGTAATCCTGGTCCTACGTATTTTGGGACTGGGGCGTGACATGTTTTTGTGGTGGCCCATGCAGGTCCTGATTTAATCGTTTCGGTTGCTTTTCGGTACCGAACGAGCCTGTAATCAAGGTTAGCAGTGTTAGCATCTCAATCCACAATTGACTTGAAAATTCTTTAGCACTTGATTATCGCCCTTGGACCTCGTAATTGTACTCTTTCAAATCTCCTCGACATCCTTATTATTGTTTATCATCTCTTCCTGTTTCGGAGAGATGAATGATCGTGCACGGTGTTTCCTCCAGAAGCAGATCCTTCTCAAGGCAGAAGAAGTTATGCTGGACATAGATATTTGAAGACGGTTACCCTTAGTAGGATAGTAGATAGGTTATTCCTATATGCTAGAGTTAGTGTAGAGTTTAGCATAAGAATTGAATATAGTATCAAAGACCTAGAACTAATAAAACCTTACCCTTGCTTATAGGTAGCAAGTAATTTGGAAGTATTGAAAGAAAGGAAAGAGGGTTTAACTCTGAATACTTTAGAGAATATGCTAGGGATCAGATGTGACTCATGATGGTGATACAAGGAATTGCATTATGACCTTAAGAAAACAGAACCTTAGATAGCAGGCCATAGTGGTTAAATCTTTAGATATCTTATGACTTTTAGTGTCAAGATTTGATCTAATGACCCAGCTGTTACACCCCTACTATTTTGCCGCCGAAGAATAGGACAGTACGTCTGTATATAGGCCATTGAACCCTGTAACCATCAAGAACCGGTCTTCCTTGCCATGTATTGACAACCTATTTGACTAGTTGAGTGATGCGAGTGTATTCTCAAATATAGATCTTGGATTTGGTTATCACCATATTAGAGTACATAGAGAGGATATACATAAAATAGCCTTCAGGACCAAGTATGGACACTAGGAGCTCTTAGTTATGTCGTTAACCAACGCACCATCTGTGTTCAAGAGTTTGATGAAAGGAGTTTTTGTACCTGGACAAGTTAGTGGTTGCATATTGGTGACATCTTGATATATTCCAAGAGCCACGTAGAGCACGAGTGGCACTCTTCCAACAGGCCCAGCAGCAGCAGAGGAATCCACCACAAGGACGCGGACAAGCTTACGCGATGACCTTGGAGAACGCTCAGGCTCGTGGAGTAGCTAATGCGAGTAAGTGATTTGTAGCTACCGTTTCTAGTATTATTTTAGCTCGTGCCTATTTGGTTCGTGACCTCAGCCCCAACCTAGTAATTTGGAACTTGTTAATAATAAACTAGTTTTCTAAAATTGTAGTTCTTTTGCTTTAGCAAGTTTTGCTTCACTCTGGAAAGTGCATAACTTTCATTCTTAGGGAAACGGTATTTCCCTAAGTATCTTGTGATGTGCTTCGAACAATTGCTTGCAACCGTGTCATCTCTGTTGACCGGTTATTTTTGATTGCGAGGACGCAATCCTCTTAAGGGGGTAGATTGTAAACCCCCTGATTTTTCAAGATTTTCAAAACTGGATTTTTTGAAATTTTTTAGGAATTTTTTGTAATTAAATTCAGGGTTTTAATTATTAAATAATTTTTATTTGATAATAAATAATATTAAAATATTATGAAAATAATATTTTATGGTGTAAAATAAAAAACTGGACTTAGGATAATTTTCTGAGAATTTATTGGGCCCCGGACCTATTTATAATCACCTCAAAACTATTTTTATTTTTATTTAGTTTAAAACCCAATCCAAACCTAAGCCCAAGCCCAACCCAAACCAACCGAGCCCAACCCATGGGCTATCGGGTCGGGTCGGGTCTGCCAAACCCGAACCCGCCCGACCCGTTATGACCCTTTCCCCTCAAACCCTCTCCCCCGAATCCTCCGCCGGCGGCTCCGGCCACGTCGACGGCAGCCCCTCCCTCCCCGCCGCGCCCCTCGCTCCACGACCCCGGCTTCGTCGCCGCCTCACCCGGCCACCCCTGGCCCCCGACCGCTTATAAAACCACCCCCTCCCCCATCTCCTTCCCCAAATCCCTCCTCTGAACCCTAGCCCTCGCCGGAACCCCTCGCCGCACCCGCGCCTCCCCAGCACGCCGCCTCGCCCGCCGTCGAGCCTCCCGCAGCGCCTCGTCGACCCTTCCTCCTCCTCCTTCCTTCCCCTCTCTCCTCCCAACCGCCCCGAGCCCGACTCCGGCTAGCCGTGTCGCTCAGCGCCGCCACACCTCGCTCGCCGCCGCCGACGACGCCCGCCTCCGGCCAGCGCCGCCCGACCCCAGCCTCCCTCCGGCCCTCCCGAGCTCCGGCCAGCAGCATCCCCAGAACCCTAACCCTAGACACGTGTCGGACACGATGAATTCCTGTTTCCAGAAGCCCTGTTCAGGTACCCGTATCTGCCTGCTCGTTTACCCATTTTAAATTCCGTCTGTTGCATCCCAAACCCTTCATGACCCTCTCGGTGCCCGTGTAACCCGCTCGGGGCATCGCGTCCGGTGGTGATCGCGAATCGCGATCCAAATAAAGGAAAAATAACGCCCTGATTTACCCCAGAACTGGGTACGCCCCGCCAAACGGGACGACTTGGTCGCGTGCGGTCTTCACAGATACATGCGCGCTATCGATACGGACGTGCGGGATTTTGCAGAAGTCGATTCGGGTGTGCGTGCACACCGGAATCAACGCGTATCCGCGGACACCGTCCCATATCCGTCAGTTCTAGAATGCGACCTAACTTTGTGTACACATGTTGGATTGGAACAAAACTTGCGCCATCAGACTCGTAGCGATACCCTGGTCCTGTGACCCAAGTTTGGTTCGATTCTGAGAACGTTGACGAAATCGCGTGTCGTGGGCCCCACAGGCTCCACTTGACGGGCGATTTTGTGACCGGCTCATCGAAATCCAATTCTGGAAGTTCCGTTGGGTTCGTATCATCGTTCCTGACCTATTGACACTAGGTTTGGCAAATTTTGAGACCTTTGTCCTTGACACATTTTTCGGTGCAAAGTGGGCCCACATGTGGACCCCGTTTTGACCCAAAATTATCATTTTTGCCCTTATCTCCAAATTGGACTCAAGGACAGGCATTTCTAGCTGATTGATATTTTCTGGATCTAATGGTGATGTTTATTTCAGCAACCGGAGTACTGCCTGCAAATCCTACGGCTTCCAGAGTTACAATTGGAGCCGAAACACCAAGCAAGTGTACCTTGCCAAAACTTGCAGTTCTTGTTACTTATTCCCTTGGCATATATATATATATATATATATACTGTTGTGCATGCTTAACCCTAGGGTCGTGTGACTTGCTTAGTGTCCGATTAATAGTTGGGTGCCAACACCGTACGCGGGGTTGTCTAACGTCATCTAGAGATGGATATCGTGACATTTACATGCTCGTACTTGCCATATCAAGTACATTATACCCAGGACACCTGACACAGATCATGAGAACAAAATCTTCCTGAAATATTCAAGGTGGTTCTATATAGGATACAGATTTCATGACTTGGACAATATTTTCTTAGATCTTAATACATGACTTGTTGTATTATTTTTGATCCTGCGTATCATGGACATGAGACGTGAGATTACATTGGGTAAAGAGAGATTTACCATACAAAAGGCTGATTATATATATATATATATATATATATATATATATATATATATATATATTACTTTACTTGAAGTACCTTAGTCTCTGGCAACAGAACTATGGTACCTTACTGGCCCTTCGAGAAAATATTGCTATGGGTTTCACCGACACTGATCCTGTAGTAGTCTCAGCCCGAGTATGACTAAAACTCTCAACTTGCATTTCACATAGATGTTATATAGTTTACCCTATTTATTTCATTTACTATTACACTACATTTTGGCTTGTATCTTCTGTACCTTGTTACATCCCTCTGAGGACCTGGTCCCTTGCCAGTTTTGCAGCATAGACCGCTGTGGAGCCGGTTTGGAGTTGCTGATGTGTTGCCTTGTCATACAGGAATTTGGTGCCAGGTACTTACATCTTTTCTTTCGGAATATAGGTTATTATTCATATTGTTTATTCATCTGCTGGTATAGCCTAGTTTTATAGACTCACATTCATTTTCGAGTCTATTCGCGCTTATGGATTACTGGCGGCCGACTTTAGCACATGTAGCTCATTCTTGTATATTTTGTTCATTGTGGATTGAGGCATAGATATTTATATTCACTTGATTACATATATAGTGACCCTTTTAGTACATCTTATACGTATTCGAATTGGACCAGAGTCTGGTCGAATGCGTAGCTAGAATGTTACGTATTCCTGGTCCTACGTATTTTGGGACTGGGGAGTGACAGCATAAGATCAAGGCAAAGTCCACTCCTTGGAATAAGTGGCAAGGTGATGTGTTAGAGAAGTGACTAAAGTGATAGATGTGATAGGCCATAAAGTGTGTCAGGAAGAAAAAGACAAAACAATAGAAAGATGTGCCAAGGTTTCAGAGTTAAACGTCCAAGGGAAGGTGGCTGCATACTCTGCTTGCCACATAAGTCACTCGGCCGCATATTGCTCTTTGTACTAAGCAAATTTCTAATTAATCTAGCGAACAAAATATAAGGAGTTCTGTCACTTAGCTCCAAAATACTTTGTGTAATGGTTAGTCATGCATCCAACAAGATGAACGCATGCTGGTTGGTTATGCGATAAAGTCCAGGACGCATGGAAGTATCGGCTGCATAACGTGCTGGCCGTATATGAATTTTGTCTTCTCCAAACAACAAATTAAGCCTTGGCAGAAAAGCACCTAAAATTAAAAATTTATTTTCTTCATAAAAAATTTATTTTAAATCCGAATCAAATGAACCAAAAGAAAAGAATGCTCGAAATAAAGTGCTTCATCAATCACAAAAATTATTTTTCTAAAATACCATATTTTAATAGATCAAAACTAAGAACAAATTTTAGAACCCATGAAAATCGTAACTTTAAAACTCATATCTACTCAAAACCGTTCATCGAAACCAAAAATTTAAAAAACTAAAACTAATGAGGACATCAAGAAGAATATTTTCCATCAAACATATTTTTATTACTACATATATGCAAAAATACAAAAAATTATGGCTTCACCACTTTGAGCAAGATGTACTTGCCTTGGTGGACTAACAAACCTCTTCCTAGAACCAAGTCTAGGGCTAGGGATTAGGATTTAGGTTGGGAGCTCTTGAGGGAAGAAGGCAAAGGAAAGAATAAGTAAATGAAAGAAAATAAAAAATAAAAAAGATGAGAGAGAAAGAGGAGTATATATACACAAGAATGAAAAATGGTATTCTAGTCATGACTAATCCTTATAAAATCCTAACCATCCAAGATAGGCTTAGTGGTTCCAAAAGTGAACCGGATCAGATATCCATCCTACATACGGGTCCTAATACTGGTTCATGGCAATTAACAATGTGTTCACTACTGGTCTCGGGTAGTCTCCTTCAATGTAAATTCTACTTAAAGTAATTCTATGAAATAGAGTATATTATGTATATTTATTTAAAGTAATTATTTTATGTTATGGAGTAGGAGATTTTATTCATTTTAGATTTATATTCATATTAATTAGTTGAGGAGAAGTAGGTAATTGTATAAGCAAAGCATCCTAAACAAACCTTAACCAACTCCCCCCAAACTAAAATCCTAACAAAGCTAACCAACCCCTCACATGTGGCCGACCCTTTTCCCTCAAAAACCTGATATCTCTCTCGACTTCTTTACCGCCAACTACAACCCCCCTCCTCATATATATATATATATAAGAACCAAAATCCTATTTTTCTTTCATCTCTTCTTCCAAACCCTAGTCTTCTTCTTCTCCATTCATTTCTCTTCCATATCAAATTCTATACCTTGGACAAGGGTTAGAGGAGAAGATCAAGTTGGTGGAGAAGATTGGACTCTCATTGATTTTGGATCTTCATTTAGTTTGAACTTCAAAAGGTAACTTCCAACCCTTCTTCTTCTTCTTCTTTAGATAATTCTAAGACATGTAGATGACAACAAATAGAAAATTTTCCATTAGAGACACAAAATAGGTTAAAGAAGATCTTAAGTAATGGTTATTAATTTAGTTTTATATAAACTAGATGCATACATGTGTTCTGATAAGATCTTAAGTAATGGTTATTAATTTAGTTTTATATAAACAAGATCTTAAGTCCACCAAGATGATGGTGGCAATGCGGCCGAAGATGAGGTAGATACCAGGACCATATCGAACGAGCCCTTGAGAGTCCTTCTCAAAGCACGTGCTTCTGACATAGCTTCTTTTCTCAGGAGGAAACTGCCTAGGAAAGCACAATAGCCTCTGGTCTTTCACCTTCGTAGACCGAACCAATCACGGAAGGAAGTTCCAGCACCTACTACAACTTTCGAAACTCTTGTGGTAAAGATGTGCAGGAAACCACTGAAGCCATCACTCATACTGGGGTAGATCTTGGGAAAGACGAACAGGTGGAGTACGTCGCCACTCATTCTAACGTTCCTTCTCTCGACGATGTAATTCCGGAAGATGAGATACCTTATTTTATCAATAAAGGGATATCTTAGAATGGTTTAGGCCTGGACCTATATACACAGGTGACTACCACCTATGTAGTCAACCGAATTCTCGCCAGTCAGAACTCATACTTCATAGTTACAGCAAGGAAGATGGGTGAAAAACTTATCATCATTGGCATAGTAGAAAGTTCCTATTCCTTCATTCCAGAGGAATTGGAGCCAAATATTGATACCAAAAATATACCATTTCACCGGTATAGTTCTCAAACCAAGCACCTTATCTAGAAGATGGGGTACGATCTGAAAGTCGCAAGAGACTTGAGTTACAGCAAAGGCCGACGGCAGCCTTTGCGTCTGCAGGCTCCTGCAAGCAAGCCTGAAGATTACTACCATAAGACCAAGAATGGCTTAGGGTACATCATGCCTCCTATAACCCCCGAAGGCTCGGATGAAGAAGACAAGTTACACTGTTAGTCTTTAGAATCTTCTTCTTTGGACTCTGATATCAGTATCGGACAAATGCTCAAACAAACATTATCTTCCAACATTGTGTCAACTGACCCTGAGAAAAACGATGAGGATCCACATGGACTTTTTAAAGTAGAATCGTGGGCCCAATGCCTAGACGTACAATGGGAGATGCGGTTCAAACAACGAAAACCTCCCACTAAGGACGAAGTCGTACAAATCAATCTGGGCGACGAATCCTCCCCAAAACTGATCTTTATCAGCAAGAGTCTGTCCGATGGGGATCGGGAATCCCTGCTACAACTTATCACATAATATATTGACATCTTTGTCTGGAGTTACGAAGACATGCCGGGACTGGACCCCGAAATTGTGGTCCACAAAGTGAACATTTTTTGAACGCTAAGCCAGCCAAGCAACAGAAATGGCAGTTTCGGCCGAACAACATGAACGCCATCGAAGCTGAAGTCAACAAACAAATAGCTAGTGGCATCGTCCATGAAGATGTCAACAAACTAATAGCTAGTGACTTCGTCCGTGAAGGAATGGGTAGCCAATATCGTGCCCATCGTAAAAAAGAATAAGAAGATCCGAATCTGTATTGACTTTCGCGATCTAAATGTGGCATGCCCTAAGGACGAGTTTCCCCGATAGATCACAGACATAATGATCGACATCACTTGTGGCTTCGAGCGCATATCCTTCATGAACGGGTGTAGAAGCATAAAAAATATGCTGGATGGCTATACGCAGCATATTGATGTAGAGCAGCAAAAACAGAGGACCTCAGAGCCATCGATATGCAAACAAAGCTTTCCCGCTGAGCACAGCGTAAAATATAGGCTCAAGGACCATCCGTGTAATATAGTATATCCAGGCTGCTTCAGCGTAAAAAGGGTGCTACATCGCCTTTATGGCGTAAAGCTCACCCGCTTTCAATGCAGCATTGAAGTGTACGAGAAATGCTTCGTATTTTTCAAAATGAACCTGTTAGATCATGCAATGAACCTAATGTCTGGACTCCTGACAAAGAGTACTACACGACTACCCAGACGAAGGCTATAATGATGGCGCGACACTGCAACCCAGGCTGTCATTTACTTCTATTTCCTTGGCGTAAACCGCTTTTATGCATACAAAGGAATACACTGCCTAGTTTTACAATGGCAGATGTGAGCTATTTACGCTCCGCAGAAGACAAACAGACTACCACATCAAAAGCTGCTCTTCGTACAGGGCTCGAGGCACGTCTCTGCATTTAATGCGCAGAGCGGTGACAGGTTCTTGAGGCACGTCTCTGCATTTAATGTGCAGAAGGGTGGCAGACCTTCAAAACACGCCTCTGTATTTTATGCACAGGATAATGGTAGATCTCTGCATTTAATGCAGGAGATTTGATTAAATATCACTGAACCGTCGTCTAGTGACATTCCCTTTGCGTAAACTTCTTTTACGCATACAAGGGGATACGCTGCCTAGTTTTACACAGGCAGACATGAGCTATTTACGCTCCGCAGAAGACAAGCAGACTGTCACGTCAAAAGCTGCTCTTCGTACAGGGCTCGAGGCACGTCTCTGCTTTTAATGCTCAGAGCGGTGACAGGTTCTCGAGGCACGTCTCTGTATTTAATGTGCAGAATACTGACAGATGCCCGAGGCACGTCTCTGTATTTAATGCGCAAAATGGTGGCAGACCTTCAAAATACGCCTCTGTATTTAATGCGCAGGATGGGGGCAGATCTTCGCATTTAATGCAAGAGATTTGATTATATCTCCAAAAGTAGTAATTTCGGCTAAAACGTCCACATCACTCGGCCTCTATGCCTACTCGGCTCCTACACCTACTCGGTTTCTATGCCTACTCGGCTTCTACGCCTACTCGGCTTCTACGCCATGGTGACAGTTATTGGCTTCTACGCCAACCTCTTCTACACAAAGGATAACTACCTACGTGGCTTCTACGCCATGATCTTCACAGCAGTTATACGAGTTATCTTTTAATTGACACGCGTCACACGCTCATTCAAAAGGTCATCTATACGCGGGCAATGGTTATTATAACCGTCGTGTAAAATGGTACTGTACTTTCTACTACTCGGTTTCTACACCGACTGAGTGGTCACTGTCACTAAAACTCTATAAATAGAGACCTCTATTGACAGAGGTAAATGGGTTCAAAAATTGAAGGTCGAAAATTGGTCAAGAAATCCAGTATCGGGTCCAAGGTCGACAAAAAAGGAGAAATTGGGAGAGAAAACGGTCGAGAGAGAGAAGAATCCAGAGCTCAGGCAAAGAGAAGTGATCGACAACTTTGGCATCGGGCATCCACTCTCTTTAGCAACCTTCGAAGCTGCTTTCTGTCTTCCACGGCATTTTTTCATCATCGTGTGGTCCAAGGGACAAAGTGATCGACTGCAGATCAGACTCCTATAGCAATATTTACCCAGATTAAATAAATTGTACTCGACATCCTCGTATAGTATTAAATTGTACAATCTTGTTTGTAAACACCGAAGAAGGGCAGATTTTCGTATAAAACCTCGTTTCCGTAATTTTCTTTCATTTATCATCAAACACAAGATGGCAACTCTGCTGGGGACATCTTTCTCTTCTGATGAGGAAGCAATTGCTCAACACGATGCGGTATCCGTGGGATCCGAAAAGACGACCCCGGTCGTCCAATTCGACCAGTCTGCCTACGAAGACATGCTTCGAACAGGGGGTAGCTCTCACTCTCTCTCTGTCCAAGACAACAGGAAGCTGCGTAAGGTCTGGATGCCCAAGACATCCCCTACCATTCCTATCGACTCTCTGACCTCTCCGACCAATGAGGTGGTAGCATCGCTCCCTCCGTGCCTTGCACGTAAAATTCAGTCTCCCGTCACTGACGGAATAGACAAAACTTCTGGTAATGCCTCAGTGCTAATCCAGAAGTATACTCCGTGCTCTGCGCCTAAAATTCAGTCTCCCGTCACTGACGGAATAGACAAAACTTCTGGCAATGCCTCAGTGCTAATCCAGAAGTATACTTCGTGCTCTACGCGTAAAATTTAGTCTCTCGTCCCTGGCGGAACAGACGAAACTACGGACAATACCTCAGCGCTATTCCAGAAGCCTACACCGTGCTCTTCGCGTAGAAACCAGTCTCCCGTCCCTGGTGGAACAGACAAAATTTCTGACAATGCCTTAGCGCCAAATCAGAAGTTCCAAACATGCTCCGCGCATAAGAATGCATCTTCCCTCTGCGGAAAAGTAGATGATCCCTGCAGTCTAAGCAAAGGAAAACAAGCGGCGAACTGCTCAACTTCTCGTCCTTTACGCCAGCAAGGGAAGAATATGCCAGCCCTCCGGATTACGAGAGGAACTGACGGCCAACTGAGGACCTCCTCAGCTTTATGCCAGCCCAAATTACGCCAGATAAACTCCCTCAGCGTAAAGAAGGCTCAATTCGCGGAAAGACACCCTCTACAGGGATTATTCGCCACCTAGATGGCCAACCTGTTGTATACAGGTAGCACAGGGAAAACTATGATTCCCAACATCCGCATGCCCACTGATGTGAACAGAAGGAACAATCCATCTTCTTCTTCTGTAAATGCTCCTGACCTGCGCAAGTATCTGATCCAGAAACGCAAGAAGAGGGGATCTTCCAGCATGTCTATTACGTCTCCTAACGAGCACTATTGTAATAGTCATAGGATTATAATTAATTATTGCTGTTCTGAAGCAAAATGGTCGGTTTTCGATCGGTTGAGCTACTCTCCATCTTTCCAAGAGGAAGAGCCCATACATGTATTAGTGAAAGAAATACTGAAGACATCATCCCTCTAGAGCTCCGAGCCGAAGGAGATTCAACCAGCTCCTTAGAAACACTGAAGCTGGGGTATTCCGAAATACCCGTTCGAGGCTGCGACAACCGACTTCGTACAGAGACCTATACTAGGGAGATTCAACCAGCTCCTTAGAAACACCGAAGCTGGGGGTCGCCATTCTCCTGAATCAGATGCCGAAAGTATAGGGTCAACTTCTACAGAGACCTATACTAATCCTTCAATGACACCCAGGGAGATGGGAGTTTATGCCATTGGAGATGAACACGAGGAAGCTTCCCTATCGAGGAGCGCTGAGCAACGCATTACTGTACTGGAGACATCTCTGAAAGAAATGCAATCCATGATGGAGAAAATGCACCAGATGATGCTGACTCAACACACAGTCCTCAGGATACAATCAAATCAAGATACTTCCTAACGACGAGAAGCATACTTTATTTCGAACGTCGATAGGAGTATACTGCTACACAGTTATTCCCTTCTGTCTAAATAATGCAGTTGCCATATACGAACGAGCTATGAGCACCATCTTCTGAAAACATCTACGTAAGACAGTAGAGTGTTATGTTCATGACATCGCCTTCAAGATTCGCTCCAAAGATGATCACCTCCGGGACTTGAAGACCATGTTCAACCTTATGCGTGAGCACAAGCTCAAGATGAATCCCACCAAATCCTTCCTAGGAGTCTCCAGGGGTAAGTTTCTGGGTTTTGTCATAACTTCGAAGGGTATCCATGTAGATCCTGAGAAGACTAAATCTATCCTTGAAATGCGCCCACCGAAGAACCTCAGAGAACTTTGTGGCCTTCAAGGAAGGCTGGCATACATCAGGAGGTTCATATCAAACCTCTCTGGATGTTGTCGGCTATTCACTCAGCTTATGAAGAAGGGAGTCTCATTTATCTGGAACGAAGAATGCCTGCACGCCTTCGACGAAATCAAGGAGTATCTTATGAACCCCCAAGTATTGGTGGCCCCCATTGTAGGAAGAACCTTTTTGCTCTATGTGCGCATGATGGATCACTCTTTCAGAGCTCTACTAGCCCAGAAAATTGATGTAGGTCACGAACATGCATCTACTATCTTAGCAGAATAATGGCTAGTGTAGAGCACAGGTACTACCCCATCAAGAAGGAGTATCTCGCTCTTATCTTCTCCATTTAGAAGAGCCAACATTATATAGCAAGAAATACCATCTGTGTGATCTCGCGATTCAATCCTTTTAGGATTCTTATGACTAAACCCGGAGCGCTTAACTCTTGCCTAGCCACGTGGACAATACTACCGTCACCATACGATATGTATTCGTCCCAAAAAATATGGTCAAAGGCCAAGCATTGGCAAATTTCCTTGCAACCCACCCTTTACCAAAAATCTCGAACCTCTACGAGGAGATCCCTAACGAGGTAGCGGATTCAAACACGACCACAAGCGCAGAGGCCATTTGGCGAATGTTCTTCGACGGTGCTTCAAGAACAGAGACCAAAGGCGATATTATCGTTGGCATCAAAATAATACTAATCTCTCCACATTATATGGTCATCAACTGCGCTTACTCTCTCATAGAGCCATGCTCCAACAATGTGTGTCACTACCATATTTTCTAGAAAAAAATATTTTGGTCATTTTATAATTTATTATATATTGTGCATATTGAATATTTATTTATTTTATTATTTATTTATTGTTAGCATGTTAGATTTATTTTTAGACTTGTGTTAGTAGACCTAACTAGTGTAGATTAGATCCATAGACCAACATTTAATTCTAGTTAGAATTGAGTCAAATAATTAGAAGTCCAATCATTAGAAGGATGATTAATTATGTTAAACCCATTAGACTAGAACCTTCCCTCCTTAATTAAATTTTTTATGAGAGGCCCCAAGGGTTATTTTAGAATTTATATAGTAGCTTGAGGGAGGCCTATATAAAGGGGATGAAAACTTTCTCTCTCTTTATTTTTTATTCCAAATCTAGATCTAGAATTTCTCTCAACCAAAATTTATCAAATCCCTACCAAATTTCTCTCCAATTCCTTCCCAAATAATCATTGAAGTCTAGTAGAGCAAGGATCTAGAAGGAGAAAACAAGGATCTACAAAGAGGAGGAAGGATCTACAAGTTAAAGGCCAATTTTATCAATTTTGGAGGTTTTATTGGGAATCTATCTTCCAATAGGTACAATTTAGTTTTTTTCCTTAATTTAGGTTCTAAATATGAGAATTAACCATGAGAAACCAACCCATATGCATAGGCTACCCATAAGATTTGGAATTGAGTTCATAGGAGGCCTATTGAGAAAGTTATAGTGCTTTTTGTGTCAATTTTGGAAAAATTCTAAGATTGACACTTGTTGTGTTTGTCAATTAGTCCTATAGATCAAATTGGCATGTGTTTGTGTATTTGTGGCAAGTGTTGTATCCACAATTGGGTACGTGTAGGTCGTATCCCAATAATTTGGAGATATGGGTTGATTTGGGGGTTTTTCCTTCGTCACGAGGCTTGTGCATGTCATATTTTGACACGAACACATAGATGTGTATTTGACTCTTCGTATTGTTCATAAATAGTATATTAGACTATCTCATGTCCTTTGGAGTACGTTTGGTTGTGTGGTGGACTCGTGTCGCAAGCGTAGCATAGATCTAGTGTTATACGGACGCGATGCACTCCACATGTTTGTTGTGTTGCATTTCTAGATCTAATATTTTTTGTTAATAGCTATTAATAATATATGAATTCATAAATATATATATTATTATATATAGATATATATATATTTATATATATATATGTGATTATGTATATATATAGTAGAGAGATATGTTTATATATATATAATATTGAGTATTTGTGGGTTGATATATATGTATATGGCTATGGGATACTATATCTATATTTATATATATGAGAGGGAGTGATATAACTAGTTATATGTATATATGTATGTAGGAGATGTGTATTGATATATGTATAGCTATGTGTGTGTTTACATATATATGTGTATGTGTATATAGATATAAATATCTATATAGTTGTATATATATGCATGTATGGTTGTGAGTGAGAGTATATGAATATATATATATATATATATATATATATATATATATGTGTGTGTGTGTGTGTGTGTGTGTGTGTGTGTGTGTGTGAGTGGAGAGTTGCATATATATGTATGTAGATGTATATATGGGTGGTGTTAGTTGTGCTTATGTGTATGTGTAGTATGTTGTGTGTAGAGGGGGTCGGGACAGCAACCTTCAGCGGGTTTACAGTGCAACGACAAGCAGTAGCTGCCATGGATGCACCTTAGCAGCAGTTGCATAAGCTGCAGACAGCAAGCATGGCAGCAGCGTAGCACATTGCAGCAGCAACAGCAGTGTAGTTAACATGCAGCATCAAGAGCGTAACATATTGCAGCAGCAGCAACATCAGTGTAGTTAACATGCAGCAGCAGCGTAGCATATTGCAGCACCAACAACATCGTAGTTAACATACAGCAGCAGCAGCGTAGAATATTGCAGCAGCAGCAGCAGTGTAGTTAACATGCAGCAGCAGCGTAGCACATAGCAACAGCAGCGAGCCTACACATAGCGTGCAACAGCAAGTCCTGCACGAGCGCTGCAGCGAGCAACGGCTGTAGTTAGCTCCAGCAGCAGCATCAAGCGCATCAATGTACAGCAGCAGGGGTTCAGCAGCACATGAAGTGTAGTGTGTTCAGTTAACTAGTTGAGTCAGTTAGTTCAGTAGGATTTTGGTTAGTTTAGTATGTTAGTGTTAAGGTATTAGTTTATTAGTACCAATATGATACATAGATACTTGAGGGTGTGTCTAGGTGAATACTAAGGTATGGGTTAAGATGCTTAGCTAATAGATGGGTAGTGTGTTCAGTTAATTTAGAGTTAAGGTTAGTTTGGCTAGCTAGTAGTTAAGTAGTATTTAGCTTGGTTAGTTTAAATAGTTAGTTAACTTATCTAGTTTGTTTGAAAGTTGGTTGTATCTAGTTATTAGTTATCTAGTTAAATTTGTAGTTGGTAGTTATAAATAAATATGTATACATATATATTAGTAGTTAGATCTATATATGTATGTACTTGTATCTCTACTAGTTAGTATATATATAAAGGTAGTATGTATGCTTGTGTATCTTTAGTTATGTAAGTATATATGTATATATGTATTAATAGTTAATGGTTAGTATTGTAGTTGGGTACTAGTAAATACATATTAGTATATAGCTAGTAGTTTGTATTAGATAAATACATTTTAGCCTATAGTTTAGAGATTGGGTAGCTAATATATACTAAGATATCATATTACCTTGAGATACCAAGGTAAATGCCAAAGTGTTGAGGATACTAAAGGTATTTGAGTTGGGTATCAAGATGGGTGTTTAATGGTACAATACCAGGTTGGTTCAAAGCCAAACTATCCACTTAGCATTTGTAATTAGGATTAGTATATTTAATATTGTTTGAATATGCATATATGATATTTCTATATCTCTTACTTGCGTATCTTAGGATACCGTATCCTATTAGTTTCATAGTATCTTAGATTTAGCTTGTATGGCCTAGTTTCATAGTGTATGAACCCAATATCCTAGAGATAGACTCATACAACTTAGAAATATGTAGTTTGACTAAGTTTGACCAGTTTGACTTAGAGTTGACCTACTTTGACTATTTTGAATTAAAAATAGCTTTATGACCTAGAAGTTAACTAGTTTCACTTATTTTTATTCTAGAATATTGTATTAATGCAATATTCCATATATAGGTCTGTGTGATACCAGTTTAGACAGTTTGACATTCATTTCTCTGGACCACAAGCGAGTACATTCTTTGATAGTTTCTCATTTATGATATCCTCTATGTTCATTGTATCTAGTGTAGATATCCATATTTTCTTGACACGATGGTTACACGGATTGGTATATCCAGATCTCGTTAGGAGATGTTATTCCTTAGTATATATAGTGTATCTTGTGCAAGCCTTATTTCATTGTTCTTCTTGTACATATACATACACTGATTCTCGGGGAGACTTGCTACCTTCCTAGGGAATCCCGTGCCATAGCATACCATGGTTGGATCTACTATACCAGTCGAGGTTGGAGAGTATGTAATGTAGATATGTGATCATACCCTTCTTGTATCAAGTCTTATTCTTGAATAGTGTTAATCATGCACCGCACGTATGATTAGCCAGGCCATAAATCTTGTATCAAGTTCCCAAGCCTATCACATGTTAAAGCTAGTACTCACTCACTTAGTCATTAGTATTTCTTGTTCATTTCATATTGCTCATTTTTGTATTTATTTCCAGTATTTCCTTTATTGCATATCTCTTGTATATATTTATGGCATCTTGTATATTTACATATATTTACTGTTATATTATTTATATCATTGATTAGAACTACTATTAGAGATGTACTTCACTCCATTCCTGACTAAAAAATATTTTTTAGAGGATCCGGGAGATTAGTGTCCGACATACTATAGACTTCGACCTATAGATGATGAAGACCTGGACCTAATAGTTCTGGAGTGATTGTCGAAAGGTTTATCTGGATCACTAGTCTTTCATAGTTAGTTTTCTTTAGTATTCTGGTACCGGATTTGTTTCTGGCATATAGTTTAAGATTTGGATATTATTTTTATTATTGTTGATTATATTTTTGACTATATAGTTATGTTAGAGTTCTTTGATATCTTATCGTGCTGTAGAATTATGATTGAGTATTGTGTTGAATTAAGTTTATTAATCTTTTCTTGGAGTTGATATATTATTAGAGGTTTAAGCATTATTGTGAGATAATTATATAGTATAGTTGACCAAGACAGTATTCTACCGTCGATGCTACGGCGTAGGCTAGGCATTTTCCACGACTTGTATCCCCATACCGGGTACGGGTCGTGACAATGTGGCAGAGTACAACGCTCTCGTCATTAGGATCCAGCTCACTAAACAAGCGGGAGTTGACTATCTGGAAGCCTACGGCGATTTCAAGCTGATAATCAATCAAGTCAAAGGTGAGTACGAAGTCCAGAATAAAGACTTAATTCCCTACCAGTAAGTCGCGTTCGACATTATCTCCACCTTCGAAGTTTCTTCATAGAGCATGTCCCTCGACTGTAAAATATCGAGTCTGACGACCTGGTCGACCACGCTGCCTCCCTGGCTGTTCTAGTCAATACTCATTAACTAATCATAGTGGTCGATCAAGAGCTGGTATGCCCAAAGATAACCTCTGTTTGTGCCTGAGCTACTCAGTAGAGACCAGTACCGACTCACAAGATTGGAGACTTCTATTCATCGACTACGTAGTCTATAAAATTCTACCTGATAACCCAAATGAAGCTAATTTCATCAGAAGACATCCCCTCTGGTTCTACTATGATATGGCTACCAAAATATTGTATCACCATTTCTACAACAGTCTTCTGCTATGATGCCTATCAAATACAGAATTGAAGCAGGTTCTCCATGAAGCTCATGATGGGGTTTGCAGTGCCCAGTAACCCAGACCTAAGCTACATGACCGTCCCCGAAGAATGGGTTACTAATTGCCAATAATGGTCTCGAATGCTGTCAACTACGGAAGGAAGTGCCAAGTATATCAAATCTATGCTGATTTTATCCACCAACCCTAGGTGTTCCTATACCCGACTATTGGATCTTGGTCATTCGAAGCCTAGGGCATGGATATTATAGGACTGATTAGTCCACCTTCATCTAAGGAATATTGGTTTATCCTCACTAATATTGACTACTTCTCCAAGTGGGCGAAAGTTGTACCACTCGCTGAAGTAAAAATATCAAATATGATCAGCTTCGTCAAGCATCACATCATATACCGCTTTGGCTTGCCACGAAGGATCATCCATGACAATGGTCCATAGTTTACAAGTCTTTATTTTTTATCGATTTTGTGACAAAAAATAAATTCAGAATATTGCCTCAGCGGCCTACAACCCAGCAGAAAATGGTCTGGTGGAAGAATTCAACAAGACCATAATAAAGCTACTCAAGAAGTTCGTATCATCCAATAAGTGCGACTGGAGTAAGAACCTGCATGAATGACATTGGGACTACCGGACCCCGGTCCGTATACCTACTGGCAGTACGACATTCTCCTTGGTCTACAAGAGCGAAGTGGTCCTCCCCCTCGAGGACCAAATTCCCTCGCCTCACGTGGCTCTTTCCAACCGACTAACCGTCGACGACAATCACCGCCGACGGCTATCAGAGTTAGAAGAACTCGACGAGAAGCATATCTTAGCTCTATAACGTATTGAGCTATACTAAGAGCATCTCTCAGGAGCCTACAACAAACGTGTTAAGAAGACATACCAAGTGGGTGACCTCGTCCTGACAGTAAGAAGGCCGATAGTTATGACCCACAAGATCGCCGACAAGTTCCAACCTAAATGGGAAGGCCCATTATCGTAGAATCTGTATTCTCCAATGGCTCCTACTGACTGGGGAAACCTAATGGCAACTTGTTCATGATGCCCATCAATGGCAAGTTCCTAAAAATATTTTTCTACGAGCTATTATCAATGGCAACTTGTTCATGATGCCCATCAATGGCAACTTGTCTAAGGCTAGGCCAGTACTTCTCTATCTCCATCAGGACAATAAGATGTATAGGGTTCTTACTCCCTATTCATCCCTAGTAAGTGCCTATGCACGACATTTTTCTATGAGCTATTATCAATATTCAGGAGTCCTGGATACGCAACGGATAATGGATCCTTAAAAGATCTCCAGCGGAGCAGTCCTTAGGTCCATCTGTAGACTCCCGCAGGGATCACCCAAACCAGTCTCGTTAGACGCTAGTCATGTACACATTACCTTTGATCTATCATCATAATAATCTTCTTAGCAGAGTAACTCATAGGTCTATCTACATTTTCGGATAGACCACACTTAGCAAACCGCTCCTTAGTGAGTGTCCTGGACATTAGTTCTTATCCATATTACCTATGAACTACTATCCTAATAATTCTACTCGGCTGAGTTTTCCATGTCTATATTACCTCTAAGCAAACGATCCAGGTTTGGCTATCGATTGTCACTACCACATTTTCTAGGAAAGGATATTTTGGTTATTTCATAAATAATTAAATATTATGCATATTGAATATATATTTATTGTATTATTTATTTATTGTTAGCATGTTAGATTTATTTTTGGACTTGTATAGTGGACCTAACTAGTTAGTTTAGATTCATGAACCCAATATTTAATTCTAGTTAGAATTTAGCCCAATAATTAGAAGCCAAATCATTAGGAGGATGATTAATTAAGTTAAATCCATTAGACTAGAACCTTCCCCCCTTAATTAATTTTTTTATGAGTGCCCCGAAGGGGTATTTTAGACTTTATATAGTAGCTTGAGGGAGGGGGCAAGTGAGGCCAATATAAAGGGGGTAAAAACTTTTTCTCTCTTTATTTTTCTGTAAACCCCCTTATTTATTTCTATAGATAGTCTGGTTATGGGTTAGAAAATTTTGGTTTTGCAGCAGTTGATTGAGGTTTAGAATTAAGGATGCAGATGTCTGATTCTTTAATTAAACCCTTGGTGCGCCCTACCGTTATTAAAATATTCGGAGCCCAATATTAGCCAATAATTTTTAACAAGTTGTTGCATTCTAGACTTGACACGCTAATTTTGGCACTGGACTTTTTCGTCACTCAAAATCATAATTCCTTGTGCTCTAATTTAATTGCACAACTTTCCGTAACCAAAATCCATATTTAATCCTGTGTCGCGCACCTGTGTCGTTGCCATCAATTTTGAGACACCAACTCAATACGTTGAGCCGGACCAATTAAACGGTCCAAGACTGACACCAAGCCTACACCGTTCATGACCTTTGTGTCACTCCTAATTGAAACCCCATGTGCCACCATTTAATTTAAGAGCACATAATATTTTATTTTAATTTAATTGGGGATACCAACTTTGACTAATCCAATTTTTAATCCCAACTTAACCCAATGCCCCATGAATTAAGCCCATACAAAACACACAACACCCCCTCAACCTACAAAACACCAAACACCAATTCTCCCATAAATTTTCTATCATTTTATGTGTTTGTGCTAATACCCAAAATTAAGGGGCTTAGTTGCAAAAGTTGTACTAGGTGGCAACACCCCATTGGTTCAAGCCAAATGGAGAAGCCCTCCATTCTTTGACTAGTCAACACCCCCTCCCATGAATAAAAAACCTCCAGGATCAATCCTGGCCATTCATTCAAATAGGGAGCATCATTACCACACACTCCCAATCCCACATCCCTATAAAATGTCTCTTCCTACACTCTTTCCTAAGCAGGCCCTAATCCCCAAACTTGGGAAACCCCACCCCCTCTCTCTCTCCCCCTCCCTACACTCACAGCCGAGTTTTCCTTCTTCTTCTTCTTCTTCTTCTTCTTCTTCTTCTTCTTCTTCTTCTTCCTTTCTTCTTATTCTTCTTCTTTTTCTATCACTCCACTCCTCCTCCTTCATTTTTAGAACTACTTCACCCCGACCAAGCTTCCCCCTCCGGCCAGCTTCTTCCCCGACAAGCCAACAACCACAACAGCACCATCCCGCTGCCGCCAACCTCCTCCAGCGGCTGCCGCCACCACACACCACTAGCACCATCATCCCTCTCGGCCAACCCAACCCGACCCCGGCCGGCTCTCCCTACTTCAACTCCGGCCTCCTCCTGCACCTCCAAGCCTCTACTCCACCACCTCCATGTTACTTCCACCCCACACTCCAGCGGCTGCCACCACCCTCTGTGCCACCCCGGCCACCTCCAGTCTCCAGCACAACCACCCGCACCACCACCATTCCTGCTGCTACTGTCGACCGGCCTCCATCAACATCACCATCACCACTGCTACCACCTCCAGCGGCCATCACCGTCCTCCTCCTCTGACGTGCCACACGACTATGACTATCCGGCCACTGTTCCTACTTCGGCCTCACCTCGACCGAGCACCTCCTTGCACCACCACCCGCAGCACCACCACCATTACCTCCAGTCGACTTCACCATCAACATCACCACCACTTCACACCACCAATCCCTACCACCTCACACCACCAGCATCTCCCTCTCTACCACCTCACACAACTCTTCATCATTACCATCTTCACCATCTTCATCATTCACATCATCAACATCACCACCATCAACACCCCCACAACCTCCCCCTCAGGCGTGTCACAACCGGCCAGCACTACCACTACATCGCTAAGGTAAACTCTTCCCCTCCTTGTAGTGTAATATTGATTTGGTTACTCTAATATTATGAATTTGTTATATATAATTTACTTAGTTTAGGGTTCATGTATGCTATATTGAGTTTAGGGTATTTGAATGCGTTGAGATTTTAGGGTTATTTATTTATTATATGCAATTGATGGTTGTAAATAATATATGATATTTAGGGCTTTATGTTATTTATTGATGATGAGCAGTTTAAATGGTAGTAGAATGATGATGCGATATTAAGAACGTTGAATATTATTGAGGTGCAGATTTAATTATCGTAGAATGATGTTGTGATATTAAGCATTGATTATTATCAAGGAGCAGGTTAAATAAATATGAAATGGGGTGTGATATCATTAGGTTGTTTATTGGTTGAGGGTTCGGGTACTACTGACGAATTCGTTTGAGGAATATAAAAATGTATCTGTGAGCTATGTATCTGGAAGAGAGTGTCTAAATAAATGAAATAATATTTATAAGGTTTAATAAATTAATTATTAATTTACTTGAGGATAATTAATTTATTTGAGGATGATATGCGTAAACGTGCATGATAACGTCTGTGAAGACCATGGTGAAATATGAGGAATGAACATACTTGAACTACTGAAAACACCATGACAAATATAGTAGGATTAAGGAGTTGTTTGGTGATATTATATATGTGATTGATCGTAACAGACGTGATATACCTTTAGTCAACCATGGTCAACCCTTTAGCTTAGTGTCTTGTGACTTGTAATTGAGTTTGAGAATATGATTAGACGTGTGTCACATCTTATTTCAGTCTCGTGATAGTTATTGATTGAGCTTGTGTCTCGTCTTTAGGTACTACGGGACCTGCAGACTTGGACGTTATATAGGATCCCCATCTTCAGCAGCCGGGTCCAGGCAAGTGTACCATGCCACCCTGTATTTCAGTTACCAAATATTTATTATTTTATTATATACATTATGCACGTGTTTGATTAAGATCGTTGCTTCGCTTCTGGATCACAACCGGGTGTAGACGTTCGTCGTAACGTCTGGTAATAAGTGATAGATGATCGCAATACCTTGATGTACGTACCTGTATATATCATAACCCTAGGACACGTCCATACACTGTTATCATGCCAGATTTCCTATATCCTGATACTGACATCATGACTGGAGACTGGGACAATTTTAGGGTCGCATCTGTTCATAGTTATTTTGTGTGATGAGACTGTGAGATAGAGGTTCAGGTTCAACGCATAATCGTTGATCGATTGGGATGGAGAAGACAGTTACTAGACGTTTGGGCTCCTCTGTATGCGCTTATATTTGTATATATACTATTTCTGTAGTGATTATGTATCTAGAGTAGTTGTATCACTCGTGTGACTCTTAGCCCGGGGCTGCGGTACATCCCGTGAGTTTCCGTGTCCGGAGCTACGGTTTTATTTTGGACAGCCCACGCGTCGAACATTATCTTTAAACTGTGTCTCACTTAGTTGGTTATGCTAGATTACACCGTCGTTACACTTTTTTCTTTCTGTTATATTTGGCATGCTGTATTTTTGTACCTTGTTACGTCCCTCTAAGGACCTGGTCCCCTGCCAGTTTTGCAGCATAGATGATTACGAAGCACTTGGAGTTGCTGATGGAGTTGCTTGTCTTGAGGGCATTGGTACCAGGTACTCATATTATTTCTACCGGCATTATGGTTACTTTATTCTTATTGTTTATTTATCTATTATTGTAGCCTAGTTTTTGTAGACTCATCTCTTCTCGAGTCTATTCGAGTTTGTGTGGTTACTGGACGGCCGACTGTAGCACATGTATCTCATTCTTGTGTATTTCTGTTCATTGTGGATTGAGACATAGATGTTTATATTTACTGGTTTATTTAGATAATGACCATTTTTATTATAGCTTATACGTATTCAAGTCGATCCAAAGTCTGGTCGAATACGTAGCTGGCGTGTCGCATATTCCTGGTCCTATGTATTTTGGGACTGGGGTGTGACATATTTTTTTGGTGGCCCATGCAGGTCCAATTTAAATCGTCCTGGTCACCTAACTATGCCAAGCGAGCTGCAAATTAGGAATAGATATTAGGAAACTCATCTATAAGTTAGAAACCTTCACATGACACCTCTATCTCGATTTTTTTTACCAAGTTGCATCATATTTATTTCCTCAACGCTGATTGCAGTCATGATTTTTTTTCAGAGTTATGAATCTCCACAGCGGACGCGTCGCACAGCAGGACGAAGTTCCCCGTGACGCAGGATCATCCGGGGAACCAAAACTGGAGCATGTTCTTCTGTTGACTCCAGCTCCCCTAGGACAATCGTCGGGGCAGCCAGAGGTGCCTTCGGATAGGCATCAGACTCCGCGTCAGGCGGGACCTGAGGATCAGAGGACCCCGAGATAGGAGGAGCAGCAGCTGCCCCCACCTCCACCATTACCACCCCAGATGCCCTATATGCCATTCCCCGCAGGGCAATCCATGGATGGGACATAGATGTTTCAGATGGTATATGCGATGATGCAGGCCCAGCAGCAGGTCCAGCAGCAGGCTCAGCAGCAGGCCCAGCAGCGCCATACTGAGACCCTGAGGGAGAGTATCGTGACAGCCTTGGGGCAAGCGTCACCACCAACACACCAGTCGACGATGGGGTCTGTCATAGACTTCCGTAGTATGATGCCACAATCTTTTGCTGGCACAGAAGAGCCGACGGAGGTCCAATCATAGCTCACCAGCATTCAGCACTAGCTGGAGGCTACCGACCTCCCCCGGCACCGATGGATGACTGTAGTCAGGATGCATCTCACTGGCAACGCTCATCACTGGTGGCTCTCAGAGGAGCAGCGTTTGGGACCAGACAGGGTCACATGGGAAGAGTTCTCTAGGCTTTTCCAGGAGATGTTCATACCCTCCACTGCCCGAGCAGAGCTTCGGGATAGATTTCAGAACCTCAGGCAGGGCAGTATGACGATATAGGAATACAATACTGAGTTCCTTCGTCTGATTAGATTTGCACCGTACCTAATCCCTACCGAGGAGGTGAAGGCAAAAAAGTTCTATGAAGGCCTGAGTTTTGAGATACAGAGATTTATCGGGTCCATAGCCCCTACCTCCTACGCCGAGGTATTATTAGCAGCACGACGCCAGTACCGCATCAACAAGATGGAGGCCAGCCTGATGCGCTCCTGTGTATCGTCATTAGCAGTTCGAGCCCTGCAGGAAGGACCTACGAAGCGTCCACTGGTACAGTAGCATCAGCAAAGAGCAGCACCCCTACAGGGAGCTGTTATTCCCACATGCCATTACTGTGGCAAGAAGGGACATTTATTGAGGGACTGTCGACGGAGGCTGGGCGTTTGTTTGAGATGTGGGTCAGACCAGCATGCAGTTCGAGATTGCCCAGACCAGAGGGCTCCAGTACAGATGGTTCACCGGCCAGCCCTGCCAGCACCGAGGCCTTATCAGCAGTCTCCCGGACCGAGGCCGCCTTACGTAGGAGCTGGAGCATTACGACCACTAATACCAGGGGAAATCAGAGGAGGCCACCCTTGGCCCCACAGGGAGATCGATTCCAGCAGGCTCGACAGCAACAACCGAGGGCACCGGCACCGAGACAAGGTCAGGCCTATGCGATGACTATAGAGGAGGCGGAGACAGCCGGAGAAGTGATCGCAGGTACTATCTTAGTAGCTTCATTACCAACAGTAGTCTTATTTGATTCTAGTGCCACACACTCTTTCATAGCTGCTAGTTTTGTGGCCACCCATAAAATAGCCACTGCACCCCTTCCGAAGATCAAGAGGATTCTTACGGGAGGTGGAATAGTACCTGTTAGCGACACTTATAGATCATGTTCAGTAGTTGTCTGCGGGTGAGAGATACGTGCCAGATATCTGGTCTTCTCCATGCCAGACTATGACATTGTCCTAGGCATGGATTGGTTGAGCCAATACTATGCAATCCTAGATTGCCGTCGTGGTTGTGTCATATTTAGACCCCCAAATTACCCTGAGTTTGAGTTTTTTCGGGGAGCCCAGGAGCATGGGGCCCATCTACCTTAGGGGCACACATTGCAAAAGGTGAACCAGTGTACCCCCGTATTATATCAGAGTTTGAGGATATGTTTTTAGAGAATCTTCTAGGCCTGCCACCTGACAGAGAGATAGAGTTTGCTATAGAGTTGACTCCCAGAGCCGAGCCAGTTATTTCCTCCGTCTACAGACTAGCACCGATAGAGTTTGTTGAGTTGAAGGTCCATCGTAGAGGATCTCTTAGACGAGGGTTTCAGTCGGGCTAGTATTTCTCTATGGGGAGTATCCATCTTATTTGTGCGGAAGAAGGATGGGACGGTACGTTGTGTGTCAATTACAAGGCATTAAATGCTATAACGACAAGGAACAAGTACCCTTGCCACGCTTTGATGATTCGTTTGATCAGCTTAGTGGTACAAGTATATTCTCGAAGATCGATCTCAGATTAGACTACCATCAGATCAAGGTACAGAGAGAGGACATTCTGAAGACGGTATTCTGGACGAAGCATGGGCACTATAAGTTTCTAGTCATGCCGTTTCGTTTAACCAACGCACCAGCAGTATTTATGAGTCTGATGAACAATGTTTTCCACCAGTACTTAGATAAGTTCGTGGTGGTATTTATCGACGACATCTTGGTATATTCCAAGAGCCAGGAGGAGCATGAGAGACATCTCAGGATTGTGTTGGAGACGTTGAGGCAGGAGAGGCTGTACGCTAAGCTCAGCAAATGTGAGTTCTGTTTGGATAGAGTACCCTTCCTGGGACACATAATCACTAGAGATGGACTATCAGTTTACCCGAAGAAGATAGCTGCAGTAGAGACGTGGCCTACCCCTACATCAGTTACAGAGGTTAGAAGTTTCCTCGGACTTGTCGGATATTATCGGAGGTTCGTAGAAAATTTCTCGAGGATTGCTGCGCCTATGACGCGACTGATGCGTAAAGGTGAGGAGTTTATCTGGACCGAAGAGTGTGAGACGGCTTTTGATGAGCTGAAGAAGCGTTTGACATCAGCACCGATTTTGACACTACCTTCAGGATCAGGAGGATTTGTAGTGTACAGTGATGCGTCTAGGAGCGGATTAGGATGTGTACTAATGCAACACGACAAAGTGATAGCCTACGCATCGAGACAACTAAGAGTTCATGAGAAGAACTATCCGACGCATGATCTAGAGCTAGCTGCAGTGATATTTGTACTGAAGCTATGGCGACACTACCTTTATGGAGAGCGTGTTGAGATTTATACAGATCACAAAAGTCTAAAGTATGTCTACACGCAGAAGGAGCTCAATATGAGACGGAGGCGCTGGCTAGAGTTGATGATAGATTATTATATTGAGTTGCAGTACCACCCTGGCAAGGCGAATTTAGTAGCAGATGCCTTAAGCATGAAGCCAATGGCATACTTTTTGATGACTCAGCGGCAATTGCTAGAGGATCTCCAGGAGCTTGGGATAGAGATTGTATTGCCAGGCATGGATTGACAGATGGCCAGTCTCGAGGTTCAGTCCACATTGATTGAGAGGATCAAGGCAGCCCTGCCTACAGATGCGAGATTTAGACGACGGCGAGAGAGGACAGAGGCCGGCATACATATGGGACTCAGGATTCATGAAGACGGAACATTAAGGTGTAGAGATTGCCTATACGTTCCGAGTGGCGAGCTACGCCAGGAGTTGATGAACGAGGCTCATAGCTCAATTTATTCTATTCATCCAGGGGGTACGAAGATGTACAGAGGTTTGAGACAATATTACTGGTGGCATGGTATAAAGAGAGAGATTACAAAATTCGTGGCGAGATGTTTGGTCTGTCAGCAAGTCAAGGCTGAACATCAGAGGACTGCAGGACTATTGCAGCCGCTTCCCATTCCAGAGTGGAAGTGGGAACATATTACCATAGACTTTGTCTCAGGGTTCCCACGAAGCCCTAGCGGGAAGGATGCAGTTTGGGTTGTCGTAGACAGACTCACCAAGTCTGTATATTTCTTGCACTTCAGAGTTGGGCAGTCCACGGAGATATTAGCTGACATGTATATGAGGGAGATAGTATGACTACATGGAGTGCCTGTCAGCATTGTATCGGATCGTGATTCCAGATTTATGTCATATTTTTGGCGGAGTATGCAAGAGAGTCTAGGAACTCATCTCAAGTTCAGCACTTCATATCATCCACAGATTGATGGCCAGTCAGAGCGTACGATACAGATACTAGAGGATATATTGAGAGCGTGCATGATCGACTTTGGAGGATCTTGGGAGGACCATCTATACTTGGTGGAATTCTCCTACAATAATAGCTACCAGGCTAGGATATAGATGGCACCTTATGAGGCACTGTACGGCAGGAAGTGTAGGTCACCAGTATATTGGAGTGACGTGGGAGAGCGTCAGATACTTGATCTAGAGTTAATAACACAAACAGTGGAGAAAGTCAAGAAGATTCAAAGCCACCTGCATGCAGCACAGGACAGACAGAAGCATTGGGCAGATGCGCACCGCAGACCTTTGGAGTTCAAGGAAGGTGACTATATATTTTTGAAGATATCGCATACTCTTGGTACCATCAGATTCAGAGGCAGAGGCAAGCTGAGTCCGAGGTACATCGGACCTTTTGATATCTTGGAACGAGTTGGCGAAGTGTCTTATCATCTTGCATTGCCTCCATCATTAGAAGGAGTGCATGACTTATTTCACGTATCGCAGTTGCGGAGATACGTGGCAGACCCTAGCCACGTGCTTGATCATTCAGAGATTACAGTCGGGCCCAGTTTATCTTATGTGGAGCAGCCAGTGGAGATACTCGATCACAGTGAGTTTGAGAGGTCAGACTATTCGACTGGTCAGAGTTGCATGGAAGCATCATTCGCCAGGCGAGTCTACCTGGGAGCACGAGGATTCTATTCGTAGCATTTTTCGTAGTTATATGAGGATCGAGGTACGAATTTACGTACCGTATTTGATTACCAGTTTATTTATTTTTTTTTAATTCTCGTAGCTATTATCGTGCTTTACTTTTAATTTCGGGGATAAAATTTCTCTAAGTTAGGAAGGAAGTAAACCTCCTCATTTATTTCTATAGATAGTCTGGTTATGGGTTAAAAAATTTTGGTCTAGCAGCTGATGATTGAGGTTTAGAATTAAGGATGCAGATGTCTGATTCTTTAATTAAACCCTGGGTGCACTCTACCGTTGTTGAAATATTCGAAGCCCAACATTAGCCCATAATTTCTAACAAGTTGTTGCATTCTAGACTTGACACACCAATTTAGGCGCTGGACTTTTCAGTCACTCAAAATTATAATTCCTTGTGCTCTAATTTAATTGTACAACTTTCCATAACCAAAATCCATATTTAATCCTGTGTCGAGCACCTGTGTCGTTGCCATCAATTTGGAGACACCAACTCAACCCGTTGAGCCGGACCAATTAAATGGTCCAAGATTGACACCTAGCCTACACCGTTTATGACCTTTGTGTCACTCCCAATTGAGACCCCATGTGCCCCCATTTAATTGAAGAGCACGTGACATTTTATTTTAATTTAATTGGGGATACCAACTTTGACTAATCCCATTTTTAATCCCAACTTAGCCCAATGCCCCATTAATTAAGCCCATGCAAAACACACAATACTCCCTCACCCTACAAAATACCAAACACCAATTCTTCCACAAATTTTACATCAGTTTATGTGTTTGTGCTAATACCCAAAATTAAGGGGCTTAGTTGCAAAAGTTGCACTAGGTGGCAACACCCCATTGGTTCAAGCCAAATGGAGAAGCCCTCCATTCTTTGACTAGTCAATACCCCCTCCCATGAATGAAAAACCTCCAGGATCAATCCTGGCCATTCATTCAAATAGGGAGCATCATCACCACACACTCCCAATCCCACATCCCTATAAAATATCTCTTCCTACACTCTTTCCCAAGCAGGCCCTAATCCCCAAACTTGGGAAACCCCACCCCCTCTCTCTCTCTCCTCCCTCCCTATACTCACGGCCGAGTTTTCCTTCTTCTTCTTCTTCTTCTTCTTCTTCTTCTTCTTCCTTCCTTTCTTCTTCTTCTTCTTCTTCTCCTTCTATCACTCCACTCCTCCTCCTTCATTTTTAGAACCACTTTACCTCGGCCGAGCTTCCCCCTCCGGCCAGCGTCTTCCCCGGTGAGCCAACAACAACAGCAGCACCATCCCACTGCTGCCAACCTCCTCCAGCGGCTGCCGCCACCACACGCCACTAGCACCATTATCCCCCTCTGCCAACCCAACCCGACCCTGGCCGGCTCTCCCTACTTCAACTCTGGCCTCCTCCTGCACCTCCAAGCCTCGACTCCACCACCTCCACGTTACTTCCACCCCACACTCCAGCGGCTGCCACCACCCGCTGTGCCACCCCGGCCACCTCCAGTCTCCAGCACAACCACCCGCACCACCACCCGTACCACCACAATTCTCGTTGTTACTGCCGACCGGCCTCCATCAACATCACCATCACCACTGCTACCACCTCCAACGGCCATCACCGGCCTCCTCCTCCGACGTGTTACACGTCAATGACTACCCGGCCACCTTCCCTACTTCGACCTCACCGCGACCGAGCACTCCCCCTTGCACCACCACCCGCAGCACCACCACCATTCCCTCCGCTCGACTTCACCATCAACATCACCACCACTTCAAACTACCAATCCCCACTACCTCACACCACCAGCATCTCCCTCTCCACCACCTCACACCACTCATCATCATCACCATCTTCATCATCCTCATCATCAACATCACCACCATCAATACCCCCACAACCTCCTCCTACAGAGTGTCACAACCGGCCAGCACCACCACTACATCACCAAGGTAAACTCTCCCCCTTCTTGTAGTGTAATATTGATTTGGTTAGTCTAATATTGTGAATTTGTTTATATATAATTTACTTAGTTTAGGGTTCATGTATGCTATATTGAGTTTAGGGTATTTGAATGCATTCAGATTTTAGGGTTATTTATTTATTATATGCAATTGATGGTTGTAAATGATATATGATATTTAGGGCTTTATGTTATTTATTGATGATGAGCAGTTTAAATGGTAGTGGAATGATGATGCGATATTAAGAAAGTTGAATATTATTGAGGTGCAGATTTAATTATCATAGAATGATGTTGTGATATTAAACATTGATTATTATCAAGGAGCGGGTTAAATAAATATGAAATAGGGTGTGATATCATTAGGTTGTTCATTGGTTGAGGGTTTGAGTACTACTGACATGTCACGACCCGCACCTAGAAATTTGGGCACGAGTACGTGGGTACGTCCAGCCTACGCCACAGAGTCGACGGTAGTACGCTGTCTAGATCATATCCACAGTTGAAACATCTAGCTCATTCACAAATAATGAAATAGGCAAAGATAATAACAGGAAAAAGAATATTGAGATTTCAAATGAAATAAATGTGACAACAGATCAAATGTTTAATACAAAATCCAGAAATAAAATCGGGGACAAACCCGACTACTAAGATAAAGAGCATAAATAAATAGCCACTGCTAACTACTCTGCAGAAGTAGTCTCCTGGGTGGGAACTGGCTCCTCATATGTGTCATCTGTTCCCTCATAGGGGCCATAATAGGTAGGGGAAAAGTCCTCATCATCGCCTAAATCAACGGATCCAGTCAGGAAAGGAGCAAAGTACACAATGTACAACAAGATTAAACTAAATATTTATGACAGGTAGGAAATAACTGACTAAGCATCATGTTGAGAACATGCATAAAGAAACAATAATAACTAAGAGTTGATATTATAAACAGGAATATGAGTAAACAGGAATAAAATGAAACAGGAAATGAAACTACAATAAGCCGACAGGAATTATAACAAGACAAGAAGCTATGTGTGTGAACTTGTGTTTATTTTAGAATACATAGTTGGCATATAGGGGTTTATAAGGCTAATCCGGCCGTCATAGACGGCTATTAAACAGGGATAATCAAGATCCGGCTGATGGTACAGTCGCATACCAACAGCTATTAGACAGGAACAGGGGAAAGGATAAACTACATGCCTCCTAGTATTCTCCCACCTGACACGAAAAGCAAGACATGAAATCTAATATTCAAGACATAAAATCCAGTGTTCTAGAACAACATGTAATTATCAAGGGTACTAGTAAAGCAGGGAATTAATTATCACAATATAAAGATTAAACTTGAAGTGCAGGTACTTGCCTGATGTTTGGATCCAAATATAGTTTTGTATCTCGGGGAAAATTCTAGAAATGTGTCCAGATACTGAAATAAACATTACCATCATGCTCAGAAGGTATTAAATAGCTAGAAATGCCTGTCCTTGAGTCCAATTTGGAGACAAGGGCAAAAACGGTCATTTCGGGTTAAAACGGGGTCCACATGTGGGCCCGCTTTGCACCAAAAAATGTGTCAGGGTCAAAGGTCTCCAAAATTACCAAACTTAGTGTCAACAGGTCAGGAACGATGATACGAACCCAACAGAACTTTCAGAATTGGATTCCGATGAGCCGATCAGAAAATCGCCCGTCGAGTGGGGCCTTTGGGGCCCACGACACGCGATTTCGTCAACGTTCTCAGAATCGAACCAAACTTGACCCACAGGACCAGCGTATCGCTACGAGTCCGATGGCGCAAGTTTTGTCTCGATCCGACGTGTGAACGCAAAGTTAGGGTGAATTGCAGAAAAGTCGAATACGGGGCGATGTCCGCGGATACACGTTGATTCCGGTGTGCACGTACACCGAATCAGCTTCCGCTAAATCCTACACGTCCGTATCGATGGCCCGCACATATCTGTGAAGACCGCACGCGACCAAGTCGTCCCGTTTGGCGGGGCGTACTCAGTTCCGGGGTGAAACAAGGTCTGGTTTTTCCTGTTTTTGGATCGCGGTGTACGATCACCACAGGACGCGATGCCCCGAACGGTTTGTCCGGGCACCGAGAGGGTCATACAGGCTTCGTAATGCAATTTACGGAATTGAAATCGGAGATACGGGGTGCGAGATACGAGTACCTGAACGAGGCTCCTCGAAACGGGATTTTCTCGTGTCCGTGTCGTGTCTGACACGCCGACACAAAATTTAGGGATTTAGGGTTAGGGTTTTGAAGCTACGGCGGGTGGCCGGTCGGAGGCGCACCGGAGGGGGCTGGGACGGCTCGCCGGGGGGGAGCTGGGGAGTTGGACGGTGGCGGCGGCTCGAGGCAGCGGCGGCCGGAGCTGCTGGCCGGAGGCGGGCTGCCCGCTGCTGCTGCTGCTGCTGCTGCTTGGGCGCTGGCCGGAGGCAGTCGTCGAGGAGGGCGGGGCAGCCGGAGACGGAGGTGGCGCAGGGAGGAGCGGCGGGTGGTCGGGGTGGCCGGAGAAGAGGGTGGAGACCGGAGAGGGCTGGGGGAGAGGGGTTTATATTGGGCGGAGCGGCTGGGGGTCGGGCCGAGCGAGGCGGGGTCGTGGCGGTCGTGGACGCGCGGGGCGCGGGGGGGCGAAGACGTGGCGCGGCGGGCGCGGGCGGCGGCGCCGGACGCGGGGGCAGCACGGGTCGTGCGGGTGGCGGGTCGGGTTCGGGTGGACCCGACCCGACACGTTAAGGCGGGTGGGCCGGCTTGTTGGTTTGGGCCGTGGGCTGCTGCGCTCGGCCCACTGGGCCGGGCCGGCCTAAAAAAATAAATAATAATAATAATAATAATAATAATAATAATAATTAATAAATAGTTTTTAGGCATTTAAAAATAGGTCTGAGGCCCAATAAATTCCAAAAAAATTACCCTAAGTCCAGTTTTTTATTTTACACCAAAAAAATATTATTTCCATGATATTTTAATATTATTTATTAACAATTAAAAATCGTTTAATAATTTAAAGCCTTGATTTTAATTACAGAAAATTCCCAGAAAATTCCAGAAAATTACGAAAAATCTAATTTTAATATTTTTGAAAAAAAACAGGGGCTTACAACTGACAAATTCGTTTGAGGAATTTAAAAATGTATCTGTGAGCTTTGTATCTGGGAGAGAGTGTCTGAATAAATGAAATGACATTTATGAGGTTTAATAAATAAATTATTAATTTACTCGAGGATAATTAATTTGTTTGAGGATGATATGCGTAAACGTGCATGATAACGTCTGTGAAGACCAGGGTGAAATCTGAGGAATGAACATACTTGAACTACTGAAAACACCACAACAAATATAGTGAGATTGAGGATTTGTTTGGTGATATTATATATGTGATTGATCGTAACAGACGTGACATACCTTTAGTCAACCATGGTCAACCCTCTAGCTTAGTGTCTTGTGACTTGTAAATAAGTTTGAGCATATGATTAGACGTGTGTCACATCATATTTCAGTCTCGTGATAGTTATTGATTCAGCTTGTGTCTCGTCTTTAGGTACTACGGGACCTGCGGACTTGGACGTTGTACCGGATCCCCATCTTCAGCAGCCGGGTCCAAGCAAGTGTACCTTGCCACCCTATTTTTCAGTTACCAGATATTTATTGTTTCATTATATATATTGTGCGCGTATTTGATTAAGATCGTTGCTTCAAGTCCGGATCACAACCGGGTGTAGACGTTCGTCGTAATGTATGGTAACGAGTGATAGATGATCGCAATACCTTGATGTACGTACCTGTGTATATCATAACCCTAGGACTCGTCCATACACTGTTATCATGCCAGATTTTCTATATCCTGATACTGACATCATGACCGGAGACTGGGATGACCTTAGGGTCACATCTGTTGATAGTTATTTATGTGTGACGAGACTGTGAGATAGAGGTTCAGGTTCAACGCACAATCGTTGACCGCTTGGGATGGGGAAGACAGTTACCAGACGTTTGGGCTCCTCTGCATGCACTTATATATGTATATGTACTATTTCTGTAGTGATCCTGTATCTAGAGTAGTTGTATCACCCGTATGACTTATTGCCCGGAGCTGCAGTACGTCCCGTGAGTTTTCGTGTCCGGAGATACGGTTTTATTTTGGACAGCCCACGCGTCGAACATTATCTTTAGACTGTGTCTCACTTAGTTGGTTATGCTAGATTACACAGTCGTTGCACTTGTTTCTTTCTGTTATATTTGACATGCTATATTTTTGTACCCTATTACGTCCCTCTGAGGACCTGGTCCCCTGACAGTTTTGCAGCATAGACGATTACGAAGCACTTGGAGTTGCTGATGGAGTTGCTTGTCTTGAAGGCATTGGTACCAGGCACTCATATCATTTCTACTGGCATTATGGTTACTTTATTCTTATTATTTATTCATCTGCTATTGTTGCCTAGTTTTTTGTAGACTCATCTCTTCTCGAGTCTATTCGAGTTTAGGTGGTTACTTGGCGGCCGACTGTAGCACATGTAGCTCATTCTTGTGTATTTATATTCTTTGTGGATTGAGACATAGATGTTTATATTTACTGGTTTATTTAGATAGTGACCATTTCTATTACAGCTTATACGTATTCGAGTCAGACCAAAGTCTGGTCGAATGCATAGCTGGCGTGTCGCGTATTCCCGGTCCTATATATTTTGGGACTGGGCGTGACATATTTTTCCAAATCTAGATCTAAAATTTGACTCAACCAAATTTTTTTATTCCCACATCAAATTTCACCCGAATTTCTTTCCAATTTCTTCCCAAATCACCATTGGTGGCTAGTAGAGCAAGGATCTACAAGGAGGAAGTAAGGATCTACAAAGAGGAGCAAGGATCTACAAGTTGAAGGCTCATTTCACCATTTTGGAGGTTTTATTAGGAATCTATCTCCCAATAGATAAAATTTAGTTTTCCCTCTTTAAATAGACTCTAAATCTATGATTTAACCATAAGGAACCACTCCATATGATGAGGCTATCCATAGGAATTGGAATTAGGTTCATAGGAGGCCTGTTCAGAAAGTTATGGTGTATTTTGTGTCAATTTTGGGATAGCAGTGTGTGAACATGAAGCAGTGTGTGAACACGAAGCAGGTTCATACGAATATACTTGGGCTTGATCATATAACCAACTCCTACTCCCCTATCCCCAACCAATAACAATGGATCCACTCACGACATGTTACGAACTCGAATACGGGCACACTGAATACGAGCAGTGTGTGAACACGAAGCACACGATAATGAATACCGGATACACACGATGAAATACGTGTAAAGGAGTACCTGCTGAATACTATAAGGGATAACATCTCCTGATATGATCCATATAATACTAGTCCGTATAACCACTGTGTTGGAATCAAGTACGCAGTTCTAGAACATACGATATATACACTATCATGAAATAAAAGCTAATAAAGAGATGTACACGCCTCTAGTCCTGAGCAAATGGTGTTTCTCGAAATCCAAACTGGTGTCACACAGTCCAATTTAGGAAATATTATGTCTAATAGTGAAAGAAAGAGAAAAGAGTCTAAGAATGTACTAATATGATATTCTAAGCCATTCCTAGGTCCATAACTATCTTCTAGGGTGATTACTAGTCCATACTAATAGTTACTAGATGATACTAGGTCATATCTAGTTTCCTAGGTTCATAACTAATATATAACAATTATGCTAGCTATATTACTAGCGTATCTATAGATACTAGCTAATAATTATGCTAGTAATCTATATTAGAATAACTTAGTGTCTATAATGGTATTAGCTAATTAATACCTTAGCTAGAACTCACAATAGTGATACCTTACCCTACCCACTACACTAGCATACACTCATGAGCACTTCACTGGTACTCCACTCCTATACTAAGACACATCAACTTTTCTAATTAGTATCTACCTTATGTTGACACTTGAACATCATGCTTGGATATACCCACACCTGAATTCCCCTTAATTCTTCCATGAACTGATATCCACAAACCTTTGCTTGATACCTACTGATACTAACTGCCATCAAAATAACTTCCACTAAAATATACTATCATTGTTTGGCTTGCTTATCAGTCCAAGAATGGACTACACCACTCTCTGAACATAGTTCACCCTATACAGGTATACCCCTTACAATTTAGTAACTAAGCATGAACTCTTCATCTGATCTAAATACAAAGTTAAACTCTCCCCCAACTCCATACTGCTGTAACAGCAACCCCACACTCAACCACATATAGACACACACAAAAGTCTATTTGAAACTGATACTAAGAGATACCCACATGGAATACCTATCTAACACATAGTACCTTAACTTACCTCATACCCAAACGATACCTATACCCCTAAATATTAACTCACCCCAGAACACAACTGAGACACTCTCACACTAATATACTTCCACTAACCACTCATAACAACCCTGACATACTCACACAGGCATGACACATAGGTCTAATACACACACAGAGACATATATATTTGCTTACACCAACTAATACTCATAGGAATCCTCCTCATTTTAATGTGTTGCAACTACTACTCTCCAATTTTACCCCGAGCTCCTTCCCACGAGTTGCTGCTACTACTGTAATTCTGATATATGGCCTGCAGTTTCAATAAAGTAATTTAGTAAACTCGCACACACACACAACACCACTGCTTCCCCATTCATATTTGTTGTACAATAACCTAACCCTCTTCAACTTCATGTACAATACTGCGGTGCATTAATGCACTGCAGCTAGCATCTGGTGCCCGACCCCATCTACTAACGGTTACTTGATTTCAACTACCATGACCCCCCTGTTGAACACAGTTCCCTGATACTCTTGTGATGATGATACATGGCCACTACCTTGCTTACTGCAACTGTTGTGGCCTTGGACTATAGCACTCGACGCCCCCTCCCCTTGCCAAGCTATCACTAACAACAATCCCCAATACAACTTGCAACTCTTCAACCCTAGTGCACAACAAGTGCACTACAGGTTGTTCCACCTCCCAAGTACTTACAATGCCCCTTAATCAATTGCTCACAACTGAACCCCCAACTACACAACTCACATCTATGCAACCCTTTCCAACCATACCTGCATCACACATACAAAACATGTTCATTGTCATAACACAGGTGCTATCATCCTTTCCCCCATTAACAGTCACTACACAAGTCCCAGATTTAAACACACAGCATGGACACAAAAGGAAATATATATAAGTATAGTTTTATATAAACTAATATATATATATATATATATATATATATATATATATATATATATATATATATAACGAGTCCAAGATATAGTGCACTAAATCCACACTAATGGCAATTCCCTCAAACACATAGAGTGCACTATTAGAATACTATGATCCTCATCAATTACAGATGTCAAAATCTCAATTTCTCCACAATAATCATTCCCACATAATAATACATCTATTATAACTAATTACAATAGGTGTTGAAGAGTATTCACACAAAACACCCAAAATAGGCTCCGTATAACTCTATATCACAAAATACCATAATACGGCCTACACGTATCCATTTGTGGACACGTATCTAGTCATACAACCTTGATCTAAGTCTAATTAGATCTAATTGGTCTTATGATATACAATTTGTGTATCAATCTCGTAATTCCAACAAACTACATAAAAAAACCTATGTAGAATCAATATTTGGTGTCCAAATACCCTAAAATTTGTCCCTATAGTTAGCCTATGCCAATGGGGTGGTTCCTAGAGGTCTCATGAATGATTTAGAAGCTAGAATAAGAAAGAATTCATAAATAACCAATTGGGATGTGGATTCCCCATAAAAACCAAAGTGGACACGATCCGGATACGATCTTCTTGTCACAAGTTACCCTTCCTAGTGCCCATTTCTAATCCAAGCTCCAATGCCCCTTGCGAACGGGAAAGAGAGGGAAAATGGAGGTGAAATAAGAAGAAATTGATGGAGGAAAGAAGGATATAAATTCTAGATCTAAAATGAGAAAACAAATAAAGAGGATAGAGAGATGAGAGGCTCATATCATGGCCGGCCCCTTCCCCTTTCCCCTATCAACATGTAAAAGTCCCATATGCCCTCCGATGGTAAATTATGAGGAATAATTAAGGGTAGACAATTTGGAAATTTTCTACACTAATTCTAATTAGGCTAATACATTCTAATTAATTAATGAGGTTGTGTCTAATGAGTTTGGATCCAACTAGGCTCACTAGTTGTCATGACAAGTATAATTATTGGACTAGTCTCTTACAAAATAATTAATACAAGTTAGAATTGATTTATCACTCACTAATAATTAAATAATTAATACAATCATTAAAAAAAATTTATAACACACCAATATAAATATTTATTCATAAAATTATTTACCCATGCCAAATTACCAAACTACCCCTAGCTGAAAAATTGAGGGTAACAACAACGGCTTATCGAAGCGAGTCTCCTTCTGCTTCAGCTTGTCGGCTGTAGGAGGCTGGGATGGACCCGGATTAGATGAAGCAAGTGCAGGTACAATGGTTAGTGGAACATCATCTTTCGGGTCATTGTAGTCGAAATGGTAGGCAAGGCCTGACCGAGTTTCCCCTGCTATGAATCCTTCGGTGGTGGGAGACACCATGTGACAGGACTTTACCTTCTATTCCTTTAACTTGGTGGCGGAAGGTGCAAGGTCTAGCTGAACCCACATGATCTTCATCAAGTATGAAGCAAGGTCTAGCTGAACCCACATGACCTCGCCCTGAGGTGTAGTAAGTAGCACCTGCCCAGCTATTTGGTTGCTAGCTGGGGAGAGATTGACAACCTCTATTGTTGCTTTGGGGATTGAGACCACTACATCTTGGGCTTCTGTTGCTCGAAATTCACCGAACTGGAGGGACACCATGTTAGCAGTGACTATCTTATCTTCAAAGTCTAAGTTGAAAGCTTTAGAGTCAAACAAGTGCTGGATATTTCTCTATAACACGTAGTGGTCCAGTGTTGAGTGATGGACGTACCGATGATAATAGGAATATTTGGGGTCCTCGACCTTGCCTGCCTCATCTGGACATTTGATATGGGAGAGCTTGTTCCCTTTTATTAGTAGGTCAAAGAATGCCATGACATCATCGTCTTTAAAAAAATTACTCTCTTTTGGCTTTGGAGCCTCTTTGGGCTTTTACTTATGCTTCTTGGTTATATTGGCCACAAGGGCCTGCTTCCCTTGCCATCCCGGGTGTTATTACTGTTGTTATTGTTGTTGTGAGGACATTTTTTTGTATCATCAGCGACGAAGATCTATATTGCTATGCCCTACTCTGTATTTGCACTAGGTAAAAGAGATATCGCTTTGTTGGATCGAGCGAAAGCCTTCTCGAAGAGTTTTCCGATCAAAACACAAGATGATTGATCTGGGTAAGTAGGCAAAATTTCATTCTCTAATTCTTGCACGCCTTAATAATAAATTTGAGTTTTTGAAATTCTTATTTGCTAACTAGAGAATATTCACATTAGGAATTAAAGAATAAGAACCTGCATGCTTAACTAATGAACTTGTATTTCTTGCTATCGAAAAGAACCCTTGCCATACTTAGTAAAAATAATAGAATGTTGCATGCTAGGTTATATAGACACGGCTATCGAACGATACCCTTGCCATGCTAATAAAAAGAGTAAAGAAAATTGCTTAAACAAGTCTCTATGTCATATGCTAAGTAAAGAGTAGAACTGCATGTTAATTTCAAGAGATAAATAGTTTTGACATCCTACTTGTTTAAATAGAGATTGCTTGCATAATTTTCTTATCCTTTCTATAAAGATAAAATCGTGCCATGCTTGCTTAATTAGAGATCATTTATATATTTGCTTGTCATTGATGCAAAAGATAGTACTGTATGAATACCTCATGATATATTAAAGATGATTGATTCGAATGAGAAGAGACTAATAGTGCACCCAGAGGTATGGTCCTTGTGATCTAGTGGGATATGCTATTAGCTTTGTATAAGAAGATTGAACCTATCTCTTGATTGATAAGAAGAAAAAATAGAAGTTTTCTTAATTATTGCTTGCTTGCATTATAGAATTATCTGATAGATATTTCATGTCATGCATTGGTCTCGGACAACTTGTGCACAAGGTTCATCTCTCGAGCGGTTTCTGGGGCACTAGAGATCGGTCATTCCGAAAGAGATTTTGTTATACCTTGAGATATACGGTCCTTGTGATCTAGTAGATATTTTGTCTATTAGTGAAGAGCGGAACCATGATGTCACAGCTGCTAGTATTCGTGTGTGTTGGTGAAGAGCTAAACCTTGAGTCACAACTGCTGACATACGCGCATGCTAGTGCAGAGCTGAACCTAGAGTCCCTGTTGCTCATGGAGAAACCAATGGACCATCATGTAGTTTGGGCACATGCTAGGCTAGCCTTCTTCCATACCTAACGTTTGATGCAGAGACAGTCAGGGAATATAACCTTTATGTATATGTAAATTGTTTCTAACTTGTATGTCTATTGCAGGGATAACCATTCGACGAAGGGTAATAATTACTGAATAAGTGATGTATTGATTTATGAATGTACGTGAATTGTGTATTGCCCCTAGACTTGCATTTTTCAGTTGAATATTCTACTGTCCAGAGAACTGAATTGAATAAGTCCACTAGAAGCAATTGTCTTGTACTGAGATGAATAATCCACTAGAGATAGCTTATGTTTCTAAAGAGTTAGTAAATATAGTACATGATACATGCTGCGCACTGCACGGTAAAATACTACCCCTAATGTATGCTTGATTGTATCGTATATTCAAACTATTTTCAAAGATATATTTTAAAATAAGTAATCTGACTCAAATCTTGTACTACATCAAATAATTTTGCCACATGCTTATGTAGTGTTGGTTTTAGAGAGTGTTGCTTCTGTTTGTTTCTTTTCTACTCACCAGTACTTTCCCCAAAGTGCTGACCCCCCTCTAGATTGCTTGTTCGTAGGTACTACATCGTCCATAGAAACGATAGCCGAGCCTCATCCCTATGACCCAAAAATTTGGAGTCGATGCCTTGAGCCGTATCGAGATATTTTGAGATACTTTTGTATAAAGGGATGCAATGTATAGAACGATAACATTGTAATAGAGAGAAAACTTCAGGTACTTGTAATCTCGGCCAATCACCGCTTGTAACACATCTTGAATATCAATAAATAGCTTATTTTCTAACGCCATTGTGTTATTTAATTTTTTACAATATTATGCCGGTGCTTCCGTCTTGAATAGCTTACTTGCCTTGTTCAAAGCTTTGGCCTTGTGCAAGCTCAACTTAGGCTTGCACGGCATCACGCCAATGCGAGAAAGATCGGTTCTGTAAGGCACCATTCTAGGACGATCGGTGCCTTACGGGAATCGGGGTGTGACATAATGATATCAGAGCAACTTGATCCTTTGGCCATTCCGATGGTTTGCTACAACTCAGAGATGTCTTAGATTTTGTTGCTGTAATGTGTGTTCCATACAATAATTCTATATATATTCCAAGATGCGCACAAAAGTTTTCTGGATTATTTTATTGCTTGAGAGATGTGATTTGTGATTTTTGTATTGCTAGAGTTTTATTGAGTTCTTGATTGCTAGAGTTTTCAATTGAGAATAGTGAGGGATGAGGACTGTCATGACCTACACATGGATATTCGGGCATGAGTACATAGGTACGCCCAGCCTATGCCTTATCATCGGCGGTAGAATGCTGTCTGGGTCAATTCTAACTAACTAAATATCTCAACAATATATGTATGGTACCTGTCTATCATCCCAACTCCAAACGGAGGAACAATATGGTATCTTACAAATGTAACCATACTTAATCATAATATAAATTAGGAAATATAGAGCATGGATGGAATAACGAAGAAAAGAATCAAGATACAATCCACAAGTCTGAAATAATATACTTGCCATGAATCTAAATAATAGTCTAATACAAGTCCACCAAAATAAACTAAACCTTCTCAGTCTCTAGAACAAAGTTCTCCTGATTTATAGGAGTATCCCCTAATAAAATACCATCCTGTATCCTGTAGAATATAGGACACTGATCTATGAGCCAATCATTTGGAAAAATATATCCAGTCAGGATTGGAGCGAAGTACATACCTCTGAAAGCAGTTTCAAATACATAATCAAGCATATAAAATAGTTAATAGAAAGAATACAGGATATCTAAACATCTGAATAAAATGAACTAGAGTGAATAGGTAATATACTGTAATAGAGAACAAGCAATATGAATATCTGCAATATAAAGGAATAACTGAAATTTAACAAATGTGCCTCAGAATACAAGTTCATTATGTGATCGGTTTAGGTTGAAAACGAATACAATAAGGTAACTCGATTACAAGTATGTATATAATCGACATGTACATGAATACACTGGGGCTTTGATCACATAATCAACTTCTACTCCCCCATCCCAAACTAATACCAATGGATCCAATCATGACACATTACGAAAACGAATATGGGCACACTGAACATGAGCAGTGTGTATACACGAATATAAGTATACTGAATACGAGAAGTGTGTGAACACAAAATATAATAAATCAATACCCGATATACATGATAAAATACATATGAAGGAGTACCCGCTAAATATGGTGGGTATAACATCTCTTGACAGGATCCATATAGTATCAATCCGTGAAACCACTATGTCATAATAAAGTATACCATTCTAGAATATAAGATATATATACTATTATGAAATAAAAACTAATAAAGAAATATACTCGCCTGAGATCCTAAGCAAGGTGTGTCTCTCGATGCCCAAGCTGATGTCACATAGACCAATATATGGTACGTTGCATCAATATAAGATTTTGGAATATAAATAAGTTAGACTAGTTCAATTCTAGGTCATGAAGCCATTTCTAAGTCAAAACAGTCAAACTAGGTCAACTCTAGGTCAAACTAGCTATTTCTAAGTTGTATGAGTCTAACTATAGGATATTAGGTCCATACACTATATAACTAGGCCACACTAGCTATGTTAAGATACTAGGATATCAACAAGTACCGTATCATAAGATACGCAAATTTTTAGATATGAAAATATTAATACATATATATACAAGATAATATTTATATTACTCTTAGCTAACTAATGCAAAGCGGATACCTTGGCTTTGAACCAATGCGATATCTCATCACCTACACACCCATCTTGATACTCAAACCCAATACCTTGAGTATCCACCAATACCTTGACATTATCTTGGTATCACAAGGTAATATCAATTCTAACATATAATTACTACCCAATACACTAAACTATAACTAACATGCATTAACTACACATACTATACTATACTAACTACTAACTTACCAATACATATATATATATATATATATACATACATACATTTAACTACTAGTAATCAATAATATATATCTAACTACTAGATAACAATATATATATATATATATATATATATATATATATATATATATATATATATATATATATATATATATATATATATATATAACTACATAACTATTAATAGCATTAACTAAACTATACATCAAGCTAACTAAAGCTACAACTCATTGCTAATCACCTTGCTGTTTGGTTGCTGCTGCCCTTGTTGTTTTGCTGCTGTTCTTGTTATTTTGCTGCTGCTGTTCTTGATGTCTTACTGCTGTTGCATGCTTGCTGTGCAGTTGTTGCTCCTTGCTGAAAACTGTTGCTGCTGCTCTTGTATTTCAGTTGATTGTACTTGTTGTTGATGAGCTACTGACCGACCCCTTCTCACTAAACACAATTCTCACTCACACTCACTCACTCACTATGCACATACACACACATATATGTAAATATATATACATATCTATACATATATACATATACAACCATATATGAATATAATCATACATTTATATATATATATATATATATATATATATATATATATATATATATATATATATATATATATATATATATATATATATATATACCTCTACATATATATACCACATACATACATACATACATACATACATACACACATACACACACACACACACACACACGCACACACACACATATATATATATATATATATATATATATATATATATATATATATATATATATATATATATATATATATATATATAATAACTAAGTATTTACATATAACTACTATACTAGTAATGCATATACACTCTCTTATTCTCATGACCACCAATACTCCAAATACAACATAGACATATACATAAATATACATATACATATATATATATATATATATAAATATATATATATATATATATATATCATACAATTATTATAATTATATTATTCTAATAGATATTACCATGGCAACTTGAATTGAGATACAATAAAGCAAACACGTGGAGTATACCACACCCGTATCACACTCATTCTATGATACGCTTGCGATACGGCTCCACCACACAACCAAACATATCTCGAAGAATACGAGCAAGTCTAAAATCATAATTATGAATAATACAAAGAGCTAACTACTCAACTACATGCCTATGTCAAAATGTAACATGCTCAAACCCCCGTGTCGGAAAAAAACCACCAAATCAACGTATCTCCAAATTATTGGGATACGGCCTACACGTATCCAATTGGGGATACAATACTAGTCACCCACAATCAAACATATATCAATTTGTTCTAATTGACCTATTGACAAACACAAGATGTGCCAATCTCGGAATTCTCCCAAAATTGACACAAAATACCACATAACTTTCTCTGTAGGCCTCCTATGAACCTAATTCCAATTCCTATGGGTAGCCTTAACATATGGGGTGATTTTTTTTATGATTAAATTACAGATTTTGAGTCTAATTAGAGAGAAAAAACTGATTTGTACCTATTTGAAGATGAATTTCCAATAAAATTCCTAAATTGAGTGAAAGTAGCCTCCAACTTGTAGATCCTTGCTCCTTCTTGTAGATCCTTACTTTCTCCTTATAGATCCTTATTTTTCTAGCCTCCAATGATGAATAGGGAAGAAATTAGGAAGAAATTTGAGTAAGGATTGGTGTGGGAATGAGTAATTTGGAAGAGAAAAAATTCTAGAACTAGATTTAGAATGACAAATAAGAAGGGAGAGAGTCTCTCTCCTCCCTATGGTGGTCGGCTCTTTCCCCTCCTCTGAGCTATTATGGAAGTCCAAAATACCCCTTGGGGCTGGTCATGGAGAAATAATTAAGGAGAGAAGGTTCTAGTCTAATTGGTTTTACTAATTAATTTATCCTCCTAATGAATGGGCTTACTATTGGGCTCAATCTTAACTAGAATTAAATGTTGGTCCATAGATCTAATCTAAACTTGTTAGGTCCAATACACAAGTCAAAAATAAATCTAACATCTACAATAAATAAATAATAAAATAATTAATATTTACAATATGCACAATATTTAATATTATATTTCTAAAAATACAAATACCCATGCCCAATTACCAAACTACCCTTAGTTGGAAAAGTGAGGGTGACAATCCTATACACCTTAGAAAATTTTTGTCCTCAAAATTAAGGAAGAAACTAACTACCAAAAGTAATCAATACAATACAAGAAATAATTATACCTCACGGCTCAAACAGATATGAATATCACTCGCGCATCTTGGTCTCTCGCTCCCAGGTACTCTCTTCTGGCGAGTGATACTTCCATACGACATACACCAAAAGAATCATCTGGTTCCTCAACACCTCTCTCCGATCTAGAATCTTAACTGGCTGCTCTGTATAGCTAAGAGTAGGGCCCACCTCTATCTTCGAGTGATCCAACACATGACTAGGATCTTCCATGTACCGTCTCAGTTGCGACATATGGAACACGTTATGTACTCCATCCAATACAAGTGGTAAGTCTAGTCTATAGGCAACTGTGCCGACCCTCTCGAGAATACTGGAAGGTCCTATGAATTGCGGACTAAGCTTTCTGCCTTCAGTGAAACGAATCGTGCCATGTGTCATAGAAATCCTCAACAAAACCTGACCGCCAGCCTAGCACAAAACACAGCCTTAGCACTCTAAAAAAACAAACATTCATAAGCAATACAAAACAAAATCTATACCTCAAACTCCAATGGTCTCCGGTGTTTATTAGCCTAATGTTGATGTCTATCATGCGCCACCTGAAGTCTATCCCTGATGAGGTTCACCTTCTCAGCTGTATCCATAACTATTTTTGGTCCCAATAAAGCTCTCTTACCAATATCATCCCATAATAGCGCAGTACGGCATCTCCGTTCATACAATGCCTCAAACAGTGATATCTCGATACTGGCCTGGTAACTGTTATTGTATGAAAACTCTACCAAGTGAAGATGATCCTCCCAAGAGCCTCCAAAATCTAAAACACAGGGGCATAGAATATCCTCGAGAGTCTGGATAGTCCTCTCCGACTGCCCGTCTAATAAACACAATAATCCATCATCTGCAAATGCTAAACTCCTCTGCCAACTCTATCTGGACCTGTGCTCTGATGCTCCTCAGAGACTCATCCTCAAACTGTACGGCTCTGATCTGGTCCATCAACTCTGACTGTTCCTGAAGTCCACACATCTGTGCTACAACTCCAGAAACTAATACCTCAATGCCCAAACTATCAAGATTGGCCAATAAACGTTTGTTTCTTGTCAAATACATAGCCACTAGATACCTGCTCAAGGCATCTGCGACTACGTTGGTCTTTCCTGGATGGTACTGCAAAGAAATATCGAAGTCGGTTATTAACTCCAACCATCGCCGCTGTCTCATATTGAGCTCTTTTTGTGTAAACACATACTTCAAGCTCTTGTGATCTGTAAAGATCTCTACCCACTCTCCATACAAGTAGTGCTTCCACAATTTAAGAGCAAAAATAAGTGCTCCAACTCCAAGTCATGGCTAGGGTAATTTTTCTCATGCTGGCGTAATTGCCTGGAAGCATAGGCAATCACCTTCCCATTCTGCTACAACACACAACCTAAACCCTTACTCGATGCATCATTGTATATAGATAATCATCCTGTCCCTGATAGAAATATTAATATTGGAGCTGTAGTCAACCTCTTCTTTAGCCCCTTAAATGCAGACTGACAATTCTCAGTCTAGATGAACTCTACGTCCTTTCTGGTTAGTCTAGTCATCGGCTCTGCAATCTGGGAAAAATCTTGAACAAATCTCCGATAATAGCCTGCCAATCCAAGAAAACTCTTGATCTTCGCTACTGAACTCGGGGTAGACCACGACTCAACTGCTGAAATCTTCTTCGGCTCTACTGAGATTTCGTCTCCTGTAATTACATGCCCGAGAAATTTAACATTATCAAGAAAGAACTCACACTTCGAAAGCTTGCCATATATCTTCTCCTTCCTGAGGGTCTCCAGTATCCTCAATTTCTTCTCATGCTCCTCTAGGGTCTTCAAATAAATCAGTATATTATCAATGAATACTATCACAAACTGATCCAAGTACTGATGAAATACCTTATTCATCAGGTTCATGAATACCGTCGGGGCATGTGTCAACCCAAACAGCATCACCAAGAACTCAAACTGCTCATACCGAGTCGTGAAAGCTCTCTTTAAGATGTCTTCCATCTTTACTTTCACCTGGTGGTACCCCGACCATAAGTCTATGTTTAAGAATACCTTCGCTCCGCTCAACTGATAAAATAAATTGTCAATCCGCGGCAACAGATATTTATTCTTGATAGTGAGGTTGTTGAGTATCTTGTAGTCGATACACATGCATATCGATCCATCCTTCTTTGGTACAAATAATACCGGAGTACCCTATGGTAATAAGCTGGAGCGGATGAAGCCCATATCCTGTAACTCATCCACCTACTTCTTCAACTCCACCAGTTCGCTGTTGTTCACTATATAGATATGTTGTGATATTGGCTCTGTACCTGGCACCATGTCTATAGATAACTCCATATCTCTGTCTAGTGGCTACCCGATAACTACTCCAGAAAGATATCCATATACTCCATAATCAATGGATATGGCAGTTCCTTCTCTTCTACCAAAACTCCACAGAAGTCTCCTTCGCTCTACTCTGCTGCTCCTCTGACGAACTGAAACTCTGGCTCTCCTGGTGTCTGAAACAAAACTCTACCTCTATGACAATTGATATTAGCATAATGTCTACTAACTAATCCATCTAGAGTACTATATCGTAGCTCGGAGTGGCATTTAGATTAGATATATGCCCAACTCTCGGCCTCCCAAAAAAATTCTTCGTTCCTTGTAAACATCACTAACCAGGATAATGCCATCCCCGGTCATGATCTTGCAAGTCCTCGCAAATGGTTCAGACTCAAGACGATGTTTCAGAGAAAAAGATACAGATACAAAACTATGTAAAGCACCGGAATCAAATAAAGCATGAGTTGGTAAAGAATCAAGATAGACTAAACCTGAGATAACATCACCGACTGGCTCCTCCTCATCGACGGTCAAGGTGAAAGATCGCCCCTATCGCTGGGCACCTCTTTGCTGCTACTGGTGCTGAGCGAACTATTTTTGTTGTGGTGGTAGAGGAGGTCCTCTCTGCTGTCACGCTAGTAGTCTCGCAGGTTCTCTCTGTGCCTGAGCTCCGTCCTGAACTGGGCGAGTTGGGACTTTAGGACAAGCCCTCAACTGATGGTCTCCTGATCTGCATAATAAGCACTGGCCCAATCTCATCCTGCATGTATCCCATCCATATCCATGCTTCTTACATTAAGTACAAGGAATAGCTGCCCTCGAGATCTGGTGCATCTACTGTACCGACGCTCTAGCTGGTCCATGATACTGCTGTCTCGGCTGCTGGAAGTGCCTCTGGTGTTGCAGCTGAAAATAAGGCCATTTTATTGGACCCGTATTGGTATTGGATCCTCCTGTGTCTCTCGTTCTCTTAGAGCCAAGCTCTAGATCATCCTCTGCCCGCTATGCCTGTCTCAGAATCTCCTCGAAAGTAGCGGTAGGATCTCCATTTATGTATGATTTGACTTCTCCGTTCAGGCCTTTCTTGAACTTCCAGGCTCTTCCTCTAGGGTTATGCCCCTCCACAAAATGACCTAATCTGCAATACTCTCTCGCATACTCATCCACCATCATACCTCCCTGAACAAGGTACTGGAATTGGCTCTCTAGAGATGTTAGAGCCATATCTGAAAAGACCTTTTCCTTGAAGAGCTCTGTGAAAACTTTCCAACTAAGTCCTGGTACTAAGATCCTGGGGTCCATCCTGAACCAAGTCTACGCAATATCGAACATCATGCTCTCCGTGGTCTCTATCTGCAACCTCTTTAGAATTTGTGCTAGCAGTAGGTTCCGCTCAATGTCTTCTATCAAATCATTAGCATAAAGGATCCCTTCATTGCCTTTAAAGTCCTTTGGCCACATCCACTTGAAATCTATGATGGTCCCCGGTCTCGGCTGGTGTAGGGTAAACTAAGGTGGTGCCGTCTGTGGTTGTACTTAGGCGGCTGTCTTAATTGATGTGAGCGTAATCTGGTGAGTATTCTTAATGCTCTTTCTCATGACCTCTGAATGACGTTGCTGTGCCTCCATCATCTGCTAAAAGTGCACACACCTCTGTGTCTGATCGACTGTAGATGGTGGGGGTGGAAGATCCCCTAAAACTGTCGGTGCTGTCTTCTGTACCAGAGGTAGAGCACCTCCGAAAGCTGTTGTAGAATCGCCTACCTAGATCGGTAAAGCCGACCTCTGGAATATAGGTGCTGGAATAACGTCTGATGGTGCTTTCCTCGTAGGCGACGAAGTGACTGACCATGCTGACATGGCACCTGAGTGCTGGGAACGCGTCTTCGGCGGCATCCTGAAGATAGATTGAACAAAGGAATCATTATTGAGTAAGATACGATATCATCAATGAAGGACATAATTTTTATTCAAAGTAAAAAAAACATTCAATAGATAAGGGTAGCAAACTGATATTTGGAAGTGTTTCCTAGTTATGATTGAGTATACTCTAAGCCTAAATCCTATATCCTAAAGAAGGTTCTAAGAAGTACTCTAGGTGAGCACTACTACGATATCGCTTTAATGCGACTCTAGAAAGACCTACAAGGGCCACCACTAAAAATGTGCCATGACTCGCACCCGAATATTCGGGCACGAGTACATGGGTACGCCCAGACTATGGTACAATATCGGCGTTAGAACGTTGTCTGGGTCAATTTTAACTAACTAAATATCTTAACAATATATATATGGTACATGTCAATCATCTTAACTCCAAACGGAGGAACAATATGGTATCTTACAGATGTAACTATACTCAATCACAATGCAAACTAGAAAATATAGAGAATGAATAGAATAACAAAAAAAAGAATCAAGATACAATCAACAAGGCTAAAATAATATACATGCCATGAATCTCAATAACAGTCTAATATAAGTCTACCAAAATAAACTAATCCTCCTCAGGCTCTGGAACTAAGTCCTCCTGATCTATAGGAGTATCCTCTAATAGAATACCGTCCTGCAGCCCGTAGAATATAGGACACTGATCTATGAGCCAATCATATGGAAAAATATATCCAGTCATGATTAGAATAAAGTACATGCATCTGAAAGCAGTTTCAAATACATAATCTAGCATATAAAACATATGATACAAAAGAATACAAGATATCAAAACATCTAAATGAAATAAATTAGGGTGAATAGGTAATGTACGGTAATAAAGAACAACCAATATAAATATCTGCAATATAAAAGAATAACTAAAATCTAACTAATGTGCCTCATAATACATGTTTATTATGTGATCAGTTTTGGTTGAACACGAATAGAATAAGGTAACTCGATTACAAGTGTGTATGTAATCGACATGTACACGAATACACTGGGGCTTTGATTACATAATCAACTCCTACTCCCTCATCCCCAACTAATACCAATGGATCCAATCATGACACATTACGAACAGGAATATTGGCACACTGAACATGAGCAGTGTTTATACACGAATATAAGCACACTGAACACGAGCAGTATGTGAACACAAAATATAATAAATCAATACCCGATACACACGATGAATTACATAGAAGGAGTACCCGCTGAACACGGTAGGGGATAATATCTCCTGACAGGATCCATGTAGTACCAGTCCGTGAAACTACTGTGTCGGAATCAAGTATACAGTTCTAGAACATGAGATATATATGGTACGTTGTATAACTATTATAAAATAAAAACTAACAGAGAAATATATTCGTCTAAGGTCCTGAGCAAGGTGTGTCTCTCGATGCCCAAGCTAGTGTCACACAGACCTATATATGGTACATTGTATCAATACAAGGTTTTGGAATGAAAATAAGTTAGACTAGTTCAATTCTAGGTCATAAAGCCATTTCTAAGTCAAAATAGTCAAACTAGGTCAACTCTAGGTCAAACTAGCTATTTCTAAGTTGTATGAGTCTAACTCTAGGATATCAGGTCCATACACTATGTAACTAGGCCACACTAGCTATGCTAAGATACTAGGATACCAACTAGTACCGTATCATTAGATACGCAAGTTTTTAGATATAAAAATATTAATACATATATATACAAGACAATATTTATATTACTCTTAGCTAACTAATGCAAAGCGGATACTTTGAACCAATGCGGTATCTCACCACCTACACACCCATCTTGATACTCAAATCCAATAGCTTGAGTATCCACTAATACCTTGACATTATCTTGGTATCAAAAGGTAATGTCAATTCTAACATATAATTATTACCCAATAAACTAAACTATAAATAACATGCATTAGCTACGTATACTATACTATACTAACTACCATCTAACTTACCAATATATATATATATATATATATATATATATATATATATATATATATACATACATATATATAACTACTAGTAATCAATAATATATATCCAACTACTAGATAACAATATGTATATATATATAACTACATAACAATGTAACTAACTAAACTATTAATAACACTAACTAAACTATACATCAAGCTAACTAAAGCTACAACTCATTGCTAATCACCTTGCTGTTTTGTTGCTGCTGCCCTTTTTGTTTTGCTGATGTTCTTATTGTTCTTGCTATTTTGTTGTTGTTGCCCTTAACTAAAGCTATAATTCATTGCTATACATCAAGCTAACTAAAGTTACAACTCATAATTATGAACAATACGAAGAGCTAACTATTCAACTATGTGTCTATGTCAAAATATGACATACTCAACCACTAAATCAACTCGCATCTCCAAATTGTCGGGACACGGCCTACACGTATCCAATTGTGGATACGACACTAGTCATACACAATAAAAAACTATTCAATTTGGTCTATTAATCTATTGACAAACATAAGATGTGCCAATCTCGGTTGACACAAAATACCACATAACTTTCTCCATAGGACTCATATGAACCTAATTCCAATTTTTATGGGTAGCCTTAGCATATGTGGTAGTTTTTTATGATTAAATTATAGATTTATAGTCTAATTAGAGAGAAAAACTAAATTGTACTTATTAGCGGATGAATTCCCAATGAAATTCCCAAATTGAGTGAAAGTAGCCTCTAACTTATAGATCCTTGCTCCTTCTTGTAGATCCTTGCTTCCTCCTTGTATATCCTTGTTCTACTAGCCTCCAATGATGAATAGGAAAGGAATTTGGAAGAAATTTGAGTAGGGATTGGTGTGGAAATAAAGAATTTGGAAGAGAAAAAAATCTAGATCTAGATTTGGAATGACAAATAAGAAGAGAGAGAGAGAGAGAGAGTCTCTCTCCTCCCTATGGTGGCCGGCCATTTCCCCTTCTCCAAGCTACTATGGAAAGTCCAAAATACCCCTTGGGGCTTGTCATGAAGAAATAATTAAGGGGAAAAGGTTCTAGTCTACTTGGTTTCACTAATTAATTCATCCTCCTAATGAATAGGCTTACTATTGGGCTCAATCTTAATTAGAATTAAATATTGGTCCATGGATCTAATCTAAACTAGTTAAGTCCACTATATAAGTCAAAAAAATCTAATATCTATAATAAATAAATAATACAATAATTAATATTTATAGCATGCATAATATTTAATATTAAATTCCTAAAAATACAAATATCCATGTCCAATTATCAAACTACCCTTAATTGGAAAAATGAGGGTGACAAGGACTATTGCTGCTCTGGATATAGTAAGTTTCTCCATGATGTTTCGAGGAGAAAACTTTTTCTCGGTGGATAAGTATGTACTGCCCCGCTCTGAGTTGGCACTATGTACAAGAGATATCTCTTTGCTGGCTCTAGCGAAAGCCTTCTCGAAGAATTTTTTGATCGAAACACAAGACGATTGATCTGGATGAGTGGGCAGAACATCATTCTTTGATTCTTGCAAGCCTTAATAATGAATTTGAGTTTTTAAAATGCTTGTTTGCTAAGTAGAGGATGTTCGTATTGGGAATGATAGAACGAGAACCTGCATGCTTAACTAAAGAACTTGTATTGCTTGCTATCGAAAAAACCCTTGCCATGCTTAATAAAAAGAATAGAATATTGCATGCTAGATTATACTGACACGACTATCGAACGAACCCTTGTTATGCTAATAAGAAGAGTAAAGAATTTTTTTTGAATAAGTCTTTATGTCATATGCTAAGGAAAGAGTAGAACTGCATGTTACTTTAAAGAGATAAATAGTATTGACATCCTACTAGTTTAAATATAGATTGCTTGCATATTTTTCTTATCTTTCCTGTAAAGATAGAATCGTGCCACGCTTGCTTAATTTGAGATCATTTATATGTTTGCTTGTCATTGGTGCAAAAGATAATACTGTATGAATTCCTTGTGATATATTAAAGATAATTGATTCGAATGAGAAGAGACTAATAGTGCGCCCTGAGGTATGGTCCTTGTGATCTAGTGGGGTGTGTTATTATCTTTGTTTAAGAAGATTGAACCTATCACTTGATTGATAAGAAAAAAAGATAGAAGTTTGTTTGATCATTGCTTTCTTATATTATAGAATTATCTGATAGATATTTTATGTCATGCATTGGTCTCGGACAACTTGTACACAAGGTTCATCTCTCGAGCGGTTCCTGGAGAACTGGGGATCGGTCGGTCCGGAAGAGATTTTGTTGCACCTTGAGGTATACGGTCCTTGTGATCTAGTGCGGTATTTTTTTCTATTAGTGAAGAACGGAACCATGATGTCAAAGCTGCTAGTATTCGTTTGTGTTGGTGAAGAGCTGAACCTTGAGTCATAGTTGCTGACATATGCGCGTTCTAGTATAGAGCTGAACCTAGAGTCACTATTACTAATCATAGGTCAACCCATGGACCATTATGTAGTTAGGGTGAATGCTAGGCTAGCCTTCTTGTATACTTAACGTTTGATGGAGAGACGATGAAGGAATAAAATCTTTATGTATATGCAAATTTTTGCTAACTTGTATGTCTGTTGCAGGGATAACTGTTCTGAATAATTGATGTATTAATTTTTGAATATGTTTGAATTATGAACTACCCCCAGACTTGCATGATCTACTTGTATATGCTACTGTCCATTGAACTGAATTGAATAAGTCCACTAGATGCAATTGTCTTATACTAAGATGAATAATCTACTAGAGATAGCGTATATTTCTAAAGAGTTAGTAAATATGGTATACGATACATGTTGCGCACTGGATGATAGAAGACTGCCCCTATTGTATGCTCGATTGTGTTGTATATGCAAATTATTTTCAAAGATATATTTTTGAAAGAAGTAATCTGACTCAAATCTTGTCCTGTATGAAATGAACCTAGGTAAAAAGTAGCAAGATCACTAGTAATGTAATATTTTGCCACATGCTTACATAGTGTTGATTTTAGCGAGTGTTACTTATGTTCGTTACATTTATACTCATAAGTAATTTTCCTAAAGTGCTGAACCCTACTAGTTTGCTTATTCACAGGCACTAGATCGTACGTAGAAGCGACAGTCGAGCCTCATCCCCAAGACCCCAAAATTGGGAGTCGATGCCTTAAGCCGTATTGAGATATTTTGAGATAATTTTGTATAAAAGGATGTAATATATGGAAATATGTCATTATAATAGAGATAAAGCATACAAGATTTGTAATCTTGGCCAAGCGCTACTTGTAACACATCTTGAATATCAATAAAGATCTTATTTTCTTGTGCCATTGTGTTCTTTAATTTTCTGCAATATTATGCCACTGCTTCTTTCTTGAATAACTTACTTGCCCTTGTTCAAATATTTGGCCTTGTGCAAGAAGAACATAGGCTTGCATGGTATCACGCCCATGCGAGAATGATCGGTTCCCCAAGGCGCCATACAAGGACGACCGGTCCCTTACGGGAATCGGGGCATGACATATATTCCTAAGAGACGGGCGTCCTTCACTTTCTTCTCAGTACCACCAAGTTTTATGATAAACGTCATTTAATCTTTAAACTAAAGTCGCCCATCCAGAGTCTGACCGCGGGAAGGATATTTCTCCGGCAGGTGTCCAGTAGCGTAGACTCAGGATTACTGGGGGATAACTTCAGCACAGCTTGCCTGTACCACTCGATGTACTCATGTACCGAATATTTTCTTTTATGTGATGTCTATTAGAGAGGACATCGTCATTTTATTTCCCATGTCCTAGAATCGATCAAGAAAAAGATCCTTGAGATTGTCAAACGACGAAATACAGTTACCCTAGAGGCTGTAGAACCAAACGATGGCTACTCCTGACAATGTCCCGACAAAGAGTTTGGTGAGGAGAGCACCACTACGAGGCAGATTCCCCTTTGCCGTCTCGAAGTAACTCATGTATTGACGGGGGAATTTCTTTCCTTTAAATGGAGTCAAGTTAAAAGGCTTGTACTTGGGCGGTTACGGTACATCTCTCAAATCCAGGGGATACGATTATCGAATCCTGAGCCTGTGCAGTGAGTCCCGATTGATCATTGAGTCTAGGTGGGACCAGAGTTCTCGTACATCACATATTGCTTCCAGGGCTTCATCTACTGTAGAAGAACCAGATGATCCGGGTAGAAGATGATTACAGCCAGTTGGTGGGGTGGTTGTATTTGAATCTACGTTATTCCCAGGGTACAGGCTTGCTTGACTAGAGGTCTTTGTTGGTTGAGAGGCCATATTTGATTTGATTTCTAGTATCTCCTGGGTCAAGGCTTGCGTTCATGCACTCACAGTCTGCATCATGGCCTCGAGGGTCTCGAGGCAATATCGATCGCTGGGGCTCTTGTGATCATCCCCATCAATGTATATTGTTCTTACTTAGGGAGAGATGGATGGGACGGAGGATCCCTCGCTTTCTGCTTTGGATCCTTACATCGAGTTTGCAGCTTCGTCTTCGAAGTCGGAGGGAACGCTACCCCCGGCGTCATAAAGTGCTTTGCTTTGGTGAGGGTGGCCACCCCTAGGAAATTTGATGTTCGTCCCTTGAGACTCACTGTCCTTACAGAATGACGGGTTGCTAAAGAGTTCTTGAGGGTTGCTACCCCCATCTTGCCGAGTAAACTTGGGTCGGGAGGAAGTACTACCCCCAGTTGATGATAGCCTTGATTTTGGGTTGGTGCCGAGGAATACTCCTTCCATTGGAGAGTCGTTTATCCTCCTTGGGCTTGCCTCCTCGATACACTTGTAGAGAGGGAAGGGTTGGAATTCCCAGGCTTCTGGCCCTTCTTTATAGAGGGAGACCTCCAAGTGGCACAACATAAGGCAAAGGGCAACTCCACCTCTTCTGGTACTTGCACATGTTCTCCGAGATATTGTTCGATGGGTGCCTTGGATTACAGTCACTGGAATATTGACTTCCTGGTTACAGATACTACTACTCTATTGTTGCAACAGTTGATAATAATGCTGGCACATTGATGCCCGGGAGGGGTCATCTCGCGTGTCGTCACTGTCCCCCTTACTTTACGCTTGTGACTAATTACGTTGCTCAAGTGAGGCAAGGGGCGGTTCACCTTTACATACTCTGTATGATCTTGGGAGGTCCGAGCACATGGGTGTGCAGGCAGAGATTTTGCTACCGGACCTGGGTTCGTATATGAACTCTCCCTAAGTCGCAAGTGGAAGACTTTGAAGGATGACCATGTCCATATGCCTCTGCGTGCTGGGTGCATGGGTCGGTATTGTACAACATTCTGTCAGAAGCACTTAAAATAGTTAGCAACATATGCTAACGGTCCCTCAACTAACCAGTTTCTTGAGCTTCGCGAGCTCGCACTACCCTAGACTTTTTCGACTTAGCATGCCCTAGCGTATAATACGAAGAGTCAAAGTCAGAGTTTTCTCCATTTGCAATGGGGTGAATGGAGTCATCGCCACATAAGATTCTACTGAAGACAAAATCTTTGTTGCCATCTGGGGCACAAATAACTATCTTCTCAGTAGGCCACATGGAGCTCAGTGCCGCATGCTTCTCCTTCACCATTGTTTAAAGCGGGTGCATGGAGAGTGCATCAGTCCCTAAGTTTTTGGCATTATTGTGCTTTCCTCTGCCAAAGCTCATATACTGAGTACTCTTCTCCCTAGTTGTGCTATGGCCTGAGTAGGGGCCGCATGTGTGGGCACGTGACGTGCCTCTTAAGCAGCAAGCAGAGAGGCAGGGAGCTCATGCTCCACAGTTGGGTGAGGCACAGAGTTCTTGGTGACCCATGTCCTGCGGCTCTTCTTAGGATTTGCTAGCTTAAGTGAAGTGCCCGGGCTACCCTCCAACAACATCTCCCCGAAGGCTTGTTGGTCGAAGCGTACGACCAATATCCTCTAGGTAGACCCTAGCTTCATTGAGTCAGATTGTGTCACCACAATTTCATCGATAGAAAAGTTTGTCCCCAGCAAAGTCGCCATCTTGTTCTCTATTAAATAAGTTTGAACAAACTTTTGTATTTAATTCACGAAAAGAATACAAAAAAATCATAAACAGAAAATCTAAGTACAATTTTTTTTATTATGAGGAGTGGGACGATAGAGATCGAGCGATGCAGTCGCTTCTTTACTCCGTTAATGATCTGACCAAAGAAGGGAAATGCTTTCTCTCTCTTTCTTCTGCGTATGCCCCTGTCTCTTCCCCCATGTGGGTATAACATCTTGATATTTGTAGCCCTCGTGTTATATGACCATGCGCGCACCTGTACCATAGTTGCATGGATGTTGGGAGCTACCACATGTACATCCTTAACATGATGTAGTTCCAACCGTGGGAGTGAGTCTAGGCCAAGTTACCACGTGGACGTTTGTTGTAATTTTTTGTTGCTAAAGATCTAGGCGGTTCTCACCTTTTGTGTATGTGACTTGGTCACACGTGGCCTGCACTTAGTTGGAGAGAATTACTTCAGTCATAATAGAAAATTTTGTCCAGGGAACCCTGCTACATTGGACGCATAGAGTCTGGGATGCATGTGACATATGGAACACATGCAGTCCGAAACGCATGGGGCCAAAGATGTGTGGAACGTATGGAGTCTGAAGGCATGAGGCCAAAAATGCATGGGATGCATGGAGTCTGGGACGCGTGTGGCTAGATACTTTTGGGACGCATGTAGTCTGGGACGTATGGAGCTAGAGACGTACGTGATGCATGGAGCCTTTACCGTGTTGTACACGTGGTGCTATACACCCGTCAAGAGTAAAGTTCATGCTGACGTGAGATTTTTTTTGTTTACCATGCTCAAGTCTTTCGAGGTGTTCAAAAAGTCCTTTATATCAGGATTTTGTATTAGAAACAATCTTGTGTCGGGTCTTTATATGGCCAATATTGGGGCGTATGGATAATATTTTTCATTACGACATAGTCATTTTGTGGCCTAATTTTTTCTGAGTCGATATTGGAGTGCATGTTTGTTAGACGCATGGATCTAGATTTTCTATGCTTCTACAATAATCTAGCTAAATTATCATACTTTGAGATCCTTCGTCTCTCCAAAGACATTTGGGATGCTCTAAGTGAGGCATTGTAGAACACCTACACTTATCATGCCCATGTCAAGCCACTGGCCAAGGACCCCACTGCATGTCCCCACTATAATAATGGATGGAGGCATTATCCGATATCACGTTCTCGTAACCGGACATGTTGCTGAAAAATAATATGGACAATCGACCTTTGTATTTTACAGGATAAATCGGTGCCATCAAGGAAGACCAGATGTACATCGACCCTGGTTTATCTCTCAACATCATCCCACGGAGTCTATTCCAAACCTTGGAAATCTCGATCCATCGGCTGGCGGCAACTAATACTAGTCAGTGGCTTCAATGCTGGAAGAAGCTACCTTCTCGAAAAGATTCTCTTGAAATATCAGATCAACGACTTACGAACCGAGGTCACCTGCTATGTCATAGACGTAGATGTATCCTACAACTTCTTATTAGGATGTCCATGGATACATGAGTACATGATTGTGCCATCTACTCTACACTAATGCCTGAAGTATGTTTACAATCATGGCGTTGTCAAGATGGAGTTTGTCGTTGTAGACCCGTTCAAAGGAGTCGAAGCATATTACTCCGACTCAATCCTATGTAAACAAGTCGCCAAGGTAAAGGTGGCAAAAATACTGATGATAAAGCTGAACTTGGCATAACACCAAACGAACCCTTAATGGTCTGTCTCAAGGGGTGAGCCCCTAACGCGGCCCCTACCCTCATAGTAAAACTTTACAAGAAGGCACCAGAACCTCTTGTCGTTCTTCTACGAAGATCAGGCCGACTGCCTAAAGAGGATCCAGCACCAGCTACCGCCTCTGAGCCTCTTGTTGTAAAGCTTCACAAAAGGCCTTCAAAGCCGTCACTCATACTAGTAATGGAGCTCGGGAAAGATGAACTGGGAGAATACATAGCTGCTCATGCTCATGTTCCTTCCCTAAATGATATAATCCCTACGGACATGAGACCGTTCTTTATCAATAAATGGTTGTCTTTGAACTACTCTGATGTTGCACATTTAAGTATGATGTATTCATTAGAACATGGTCTAGGATTAAATTACATACACAAGTAACTACCACATATACGGTGAACCGGATCCTCCTAACTCAAGGTACCGATTTCAACATGCTAGCCACAAGGAGGGGTGAGAAATCCATCATCTTTGGAAGGGTGGAGTGTCACCAAGACTTCCCCACAAAAGCATCTGAACCTGATGGTGGTAAAATATAGATATACTGCTACAGTCCATAAGCCAAGCACATTATCCAGAGCATGGGCTATGACCTAAAAAGCGACAAAGGCTTGAATTATGGCAAATGTCGACATCTGCCTCTGCATCTTTTTGCCCCTAGGGGAAAATCCGAGGCCTACTACCAGCAAACCCACCACGGTCTGGCGCATGTCACACATTCAACAACTCCCGAGGGGTCAAAATAAGAAGATGAATTGCATTCTCATACTTCAGAGTCCTCCGGATGGGACTCTGATACAAGTATCGAAGATATACTCAAGCAAACACTATTTATCAACATGGTGTCAGCTCACCCAGAGAAAAATAACGACAAACCATATGAACTCTTCGAGGTCGAGCTATTGGCCTAATGCCTAAACTCACAGTGGGAGCTATGCTTTGAACAACAAGAACCTCCCACTGAATACAAAGTCGTACAAGTCAATTTGGGCAATGAATCCTCTTCCAAACCCATCTTTATCAACAAGAGTCTATCCGGTGAAGATCGTAAATCCCTCTTACAGATTATACGGGAGTACATTGACTTCTTTGCCTTGAGATAAGAAGACATGCTAGGATTGGACCCCTATGTCACAGTACATAAACTCAAGTTCTTGCCGAATGCTAATCTAGTAAGCAACAGCAACGGCTCTTCCGTCCGGACATTATGAACGCCATCGAAGCTGAAGTTAACAAACTAATAGCAAGTGACTTTATCCGTAAAGAGCAGCATCCAGACTAGGTAGCCAATATTGTGCCAGTCATTAAGAAGAACGGCAAGGTCCCAGTCTTCATAGACTTCGTGATCTAAATGCGACAAACCCAAAAGATGACTTTCCTCTCCCGAATACAGATATGATGATGGACAACAATTATGGCTTCGGGCGTATATTGTTAATCCCCTCATTTTGGAGTAGGAGTAATTTGGTATTTTTAATTTATTTTATTTAATTTTATAGGTTAGAGTATTCAAATTTTAAATTTATATATATATATATATGATATTTTGTTATTGCTTGGATATTTGGAGCAATGCACAATTTTTTTCTTCCAACAAAAATTTATATTACTAATCATGATTGTACCTACTATATTTGGGACATGGATGTTATATTTGTTTGATCTCCCACATCGTCCGAAAATATTGACAAACATCAAGAACCATTGGCATTGCAAAACTATCCCTATTCGACTAGTTGAACCTAACCAAGCCCAAATACCCTATATGGACACTCAAACTAATTCCTATGAGACATATACACTACTTGTTAAGTCCCAGTCCCAAAATACGTAGGACTAGGAATACGTAAGCATGCCAGTCGTATTTACATGGAAACTCCAATATATGGAAACCATACACATACGTACGATGTTTATGAATAATAATAATTCACAAGTCGTATATAACTTCACATGTCACAAACAATACTAATCTTATCCATAAAACTAAATAGAAATATATAACCTAATATGGCAATGTACCAAGTAGAAAATAGTCAAGAAGAATTAATAGTTGGGTGGAGACAAATTCACTACCAAACTAGAATATGAAAGACAACAAAATAAGTACATCATCTAGTGATCAAAAAGATTTAAGGGAAGACCTCCTCGAAAGTGAAAGAAGTAGCCAGTCCTGATCCGTGCTCCTGCAAATAATTATGATCTTCTATACCTGAAAAGGGTACCAGGTCCTCAGAGAGACATAACAAGTACACAAAAAATCGACATGCATGAAACTAAAGCAGTAAACAATAAATAGGGTAACTAAACCACCTATGTGATATGCACTCAAGACATCTCCAATGGCGCATAAGGGGAGAGAAATAGAAGAACAGTCATCCCACTAGGCATTCCGTAGAACTCGGAGGTTACACAGTTACACCATTTTTACAATACAGTAAGAAACAGAAATCTCATATGCTCACTAGCAGATTCTTTTCTCCCAATGAACTATTTGAATCATATACGCGGTGCAGACATAATACAATAATGTCAAATAATATTTATAAAACTAAATCAATACCAACTACTAACACAAGACTCAAACTCTCATACCGATATTCAATTGACATGCTAGTCCATGCACTCACTCACTCAGATAGTGATCGTGTTTGAAATAGTGTCAGGTCAGAAGATAACACGTTTCTTTATAACAAATCAGGTAAATGAATTACTTCTAAGACACGTGCACATAATTAAATAAATAAAAACTAGGCATGATGTAAACTAAATAATACAATCAAGCAAGGTGTACTTGCCTTCCAAGACAAGCTGCGAGCACAACAAATATGGTCCGAAACTCTACACAAGAATGTCTCGAACACCAACCAATTAATTATTGCACTAATTAGACTCTTATTCTTCTAGTAAAATTAATTTATTATCTAGTTAATACTCTTACGTAGGTTGCACATGCATGTAACTTCACACCAAAATATTACTAACCATCAAACATTATCAAAAACTATTTTTAAAATATTATTTATTAAAAATATTAATTATAGAATTTATTGAAAAAAATAGGATTTTTGTTAATAGGGTCTTCTCCTATAAATTCTATGAGTCCAAAACCAAGTAGAAAAAACTAGGTCATAATGGGTTACCTACTAGTCAATAAAAATTATTTTTTGACAAATAATTAAATAAAGAATAATACATAAAAATTTAGAATTAAAATATAATAATTTAATTTAAATTCGAAAAATAAGAGTTTTTGGTAGGGGTTTAAGTCAAACTGTCTGGGTCAAGTTTTACCAAAACTATGTCTTGCTACATAAAACACCTAGAATTATAATTTTTATAAATAAAAATAAAATCTGAATAAATATGATAAAATAAATAATAAATACAATAAATACTATTTCTTTTATCTATACAAAAATAATTAGAGTTTCACATCTATAAATTGATCAGGGTTGGCAACCAAACTTTGCTAGTATACATGTCGAAGGATGGTACATCAATGAAGGAGTTTAATTACTAACAAAATTATTTTTTATTTAATAATAAAAATAGTACTTTATATTATGAAATTAAATATTTAATTTTTGGAAGATTATATTTTAATAATAAAATATTAACATGCAACAATACTAATTTAATATGATCACGATATTGCCAAAAATCAGTTTTTATGTAAAAATTAGGGTGTCACATGCATAGGGGTTTTCTTATTTGTAATCTAACATATTTATGAGTTCTCAGAAGAGTTCATACAAGGAAAAATGATTATTTAAAATAAATTCTAAAACTTACTAGATCGTGATTTTGACGGAGCTTCTTTTTGCGACACGGACCTTTTAGAGCGCCAAACGGACTCTAAACTCCACGAAACTTGAGGAAGCTCTATATAAATTCTAATAGATGAAGAATATAAAGTTTGAGGGGTATTTTTACTTCTTTAAATAGTCCAGATCTGCTGTAGTAGCAACCAGCCTTAAGGGATATTTTTGGTTGGCCTAAGGGTTCGGCCAAAGGCTTTGGGTGGTCGGCCTTGAGAAAAAAGATGGAGGGAAAGAAGGAGATAAAAAATAGAAAAGAGAGGGAGGGGTAGAGGCTTCTTGGTTGTGGGTTTGAGAGAGGGGGAGGACGGCTATTAGGTTTAGGTGTTGGGGTGTTGATAAATATAAGTAGTTTAAATAGGTGGGAGGTTAGGTTTTGATTTAGTGTTTCCATCAATGGATATGATTTATAGAGACTAAAATAGGGTGAGAGGATGCTCTAGAATCTTTAAATTAAATTTTACAAGATTTATTGATATACAACAAGATTGCATAGGGGTCTTTCCTAATTTGGAAACTAAATATTTAATTAAGATCACAATTTGTAGGAGAATAAATCAAAGATTTGATTCATGAATTTAAATAGGTGGATGCTACCAAAAATAAATTGATAAAATATTTAAAGTAGAGGGTTTCCAAATATGGAAACATTACAATTGGATTGGCTCTAAAAGTGGATAAGGTGCAATAGTGGACCCTATCTCAAGAAGGTTTCAAATTATACCTTCCCAAAATAAATTTTATATATATGTATATATATATATAATTATCCTATTTTAAGCCACTAGTGTCCAATAAATTAATTCATGACTTTGGGTTGGGTATTTGGATTGGAAAATAACCATAAATAAATTATATATATATAAATATCTAAATATTAAATACAAAAACTATAGTTGTTACACTAGTGCCATACGAATGTTGAATGTTCGAATTTTGTGTCACACGAAGATCTTACAAGTAGTGTCTCCCATGTATGCTACTTCCTACGTAGGGCAATATAGATTTTGGGGTCGTCCTATATCATTAATGTCCATACTACGGTGAAGTATCCTCATAAAATAATTAGGTTTTAATTAATTTTAAAATAATCTAAAATAAATATAATAAATATAAAATACACACAAAATACCTATTTTGGGTGAGGGGTTTTACGGTACAGGAGAGCTACCCTGTAGAGAGCTACCCTGAGGTTTACGGTACAGGAGCTGACGTTGCAGTAGTACTTGCACCAGAGGACAAGGTTGTGCCGGAGGACTTCTCTTGAGTACTCATTTATTTCTCTATTTATTTATGCTTATTGTTTTTAGAATTTAGACTTGTCTTAGTGACTACAGGACATATGTACTTAATTTTATTTCTTTTTTCATTATTTTGATGATGAGTTATTCCCTACGATATTACCTATATTGCCCTTGTTGATGGATAGTTACATTTTATTATTCTTGTGACTAGACTATCACTTTGTGTTATGATTCTTATTTGTGGATGAGATTAGAAATATTAACTATGACAGATATTGTAGACCTTTATATATATATATATATATATATATATATATATATATATATATATATATATATATATATTTTACAGTTTAAGTGAACTCTAACGGGTTCATTAAATTGGGTTTGGCTATTGGATTTGTGTTATTCGCCATTGCCACGTGTCTAGTCCCTTGGTATTTTAGGAGTGGGATGTGACATAGTTTTTATGATGGCCCATGCAGATCTATCAATATATTGCTTTAGTTTCAATTATGGAACCAAGCAATCTTACATATTATATAGGATGAACTTCTAGGATCTCATCCATATGTTGACACGTTCTTGACCTTTAAATCGAATTCGAATTAATTCCTTTACTTGCATAATGCATTGATTCATCTATGCAATCCTTGTATTTTACATTGTGTGTAGAGTAATGGATTCACAAACTAGCAACAAGAATCCCAAGAATACAACACAATGAGCTGTGGCGACTTACAATGACGGGGTGACGCCATCGGTTGGAGGTCCATCCACTTAACAAGGCAACATGACAGATCAACACGCTTCGAGGTTCCGGAGAGATGACATACCACCCCCACCATAATTCACTCCACCATTACCACCGATGCCAGTTTTCCAACCATGGCAGCCTATGGACGAACATCAGTTATTTCAGGTACTCTATACAATGATGCAAGCCCAACAGCAGATTCAAGAAGAGGCCCAGCAACGCCAGGCAATGAACTAGAGGGATAGTATAGTAACAACACTAGAGCAGGCAATTATACTAGCTAGACAGCCATCGATAGGATCTATCTCGAATTTCCACCAACTAAAGCCACGTACATTTTCGGGCAAGGAGGAGCCCACTAAAATTTATGAGTGGTTTACTAACATCCAGCACCAATTGGAAGCAGCTGAGCTTTCGAGGGAGCGTTGGATGACTGCCGTCAAGATGCAGCTGACAGGCAATATGCATTACTGGTGGCTCACTAAGAAGAAATGACTCGGGCCAGATCGAGTTACTTGGGATGAGTTCTCTAGACTCTTCCAGGAGATAGATATTCTATCTATTGCTAAAGCAGAACTTTGGGATAAGTTCAATCACCTCACTCAGGGCAAAATAACAGTAGAATAATACATTGCAAAGTTCATATGGTTGAGCCACTTCGTCCCTACTCTAATCCCGACAGAAGAAGAGAAGACAAAGAAATTTTTTGACGGACTGAGCTTTGAGTTATAGAGATTGATTGGCTCAGTTGTACCTACTTCTTATACGGATGAACTTATAGCAGCTCGACGCAAGAAACACATCAACAAGAGTGAGTCCAACAAGAAATGGCCGCACACACTAGCACCACCCTGAGCACCACAGGAAGGAGCTGCAAAGAGACCTCACATGCACCATCAACCAAGAGCAACCCTACCGACACTGCCTATATATCAATATTATGGCAAGCAAGGCCATCTCGTAAGCGAGTACAGACACGAGTTGGGACTAGGCTTAATTTATGGATTGGGACAACACTCGGCACGTGATAGTATGGAACAACGGATAGGAGCACCAATGATTCATCGACCAGCCTTACTAGCACCAGCACTTGGACTCCCTACTTGTCATTATTGTGCCAAGGTATGCCATCTCACCAAGGAATGCCAATGCATATTGGGATTATGTTTTCTTTGCGGTTCAGACCAACATTCAGACAGAGATTATACGGAGCATCGAGGAGGAGCACTGATGGTACACCGACAGGCTTTACCAGCACCAAGACCATCCTAGCAACTACTTAGGCTAGCTTATCCAGCACCAGAAGTACCATAGACGAGAGTTGGAGGAGTCAAACCACCAACTCCAGGAGGGTATCTGCCAGTTTGGATACTGGATACTAGTGAGAAGACGTTACGGGGTCAGACGATCATACTGGTTCAGGTAGCTTGGAAGCATGATTCTTAAGGCAAATCCAATTGGGAGCAAGTGGATACATACGTCATCATTATCTTCACTTAATCGAGGATGCAGGTATGACCTTAGAACTGCCCTTAGTTACCATATCTTCACAGAATCCTAGAGTAGATTTATTCTTAATTGTGAGAACGCAATTCTTTTAATATGGGTAGATTGTAAACCACCTCATTTTGGAGTAGGGATAATTTGATATTTTTTTATTTATTTTCTTTATTTAATTTAATTTAATTTAATAGGTTAAAGTATTTAATTTTTAATTTTTTTTATATATATGATACTTTGCCATGGCATGAATATTTAGAGTAATTCACAACCTCTTTTCTTGTAACAAAAATTTATATTACTAATCTTAATTATACCAAGTATATTCGAGATATAGATGTTGCAATTGTTTGATCTCCTCCATGCTCCAAAAATATTGACAAACATCGAGAACTATTGACATTATAAAACTACCCCTATTTGACTAATTGAACCTAACCGAGCCCAAACACCCTACTTGGACTCTCAAACCAATTCCTATGAGACATGTACACTACCCCACACTCATCCCCTACTAAATAATATATATTTCTCATACTCAAACCCTCGCACATGCACAAAAAAACAATAACACTAGTAGTTTTGACCAGGTCATAAATACGAGTTTTGAGGCATCCCTTTGGTGCAGAGTAAATACACCCTTTCGAATGACACACCATTATTAATGCGTTCATTACCACTAAAACGACATTCTTGTAGAGGTTATTTATGTCATTGTGCCTATAAATGGGCAGTCTGAGGGAGCATTTTCACCATAACTGGTCTCCCCCTTACTCCTTAAAATTTCTTCTTCTCCTTCTGCAAGGTGATCTAGCCGAAATAAGCGTGCCACTGCCCCTTCGCTTCTACCCACTAGGCATCCTTGTGGGTACAGTCATTCTTATGGTAAGGAGATGCTCTGCCTATCTTTCTTTTCTCTCTTTGACACATTTTGCCTTTGACGCCGAGAGGTGGGCGGCAAACCTTATTTTCTTATCTTCCTAAGTCAAGAACGCACGACCTCCTGCCAATGTGCATGGTCACTGTTTTGACGATATGATAACGGGGAATGTTCTGCAGCGATCATTGGCCGCTTATTACGATTATGCGCAAGGAGGTGTGTGTTGCCATGGAATGGCCTCCTTGCCAAAGCACTGGTGCGTAGGTGCATACCAGGATGCTAGTCCCTTTTAGGATGCTCGCTTTTCTCCATACTACACCCAAGATTGCACAACTAATTGGGCGTAAGTTGCATATATACATTCCTCTGGTAGGTACTGATCATATACTATTTTCTTCTTGTGTAGAGGTTGCCTTGGGTTGCTTCAACTTTAATGGAACATGGAAGGATGTCATAAGTCTCCTCATTCGTCCAGAGTGAGCATATTGGCTGAAACCCTGGCCGTCTTTAGCTCTGCCTTGTCGTGCTTACCCATAAAATATGGCCGCGATGTTGATCATGAGATCGGGAATAAATCTGAGTCAAAACACTGTCAACGGTATACGGGGGCGTCATGCATAATGATTTATCTGGCTAGCCCTCCTCCATCAATTATGTTTTCTACCTCGTATTAAGGTTTGCACCAAGGAGCCTGATGGAAGTGTGTGGAGATTGCATGGATATTAGTAAAAATCTAGAGTAGATTTCCATCATATGTAATCACGATTATTAATGAAAATCCATATGTAGTAGATTTTTATCATATATAATTACGATTATTAATGGCAATCTCCTTTTGCTAGGTCAGTACCGGTGTGAGAATATTTTTGTGGGTACAAACTAAAAGCATCCTGAGAAAGGAAATTTATGTTATTACATTTCCAAGTCCGTTCCTTTCGAGTATTTTGGGGACTTTAAAGTGGATAAAAGTATGTAAGTATCATTCCACCAGAGGTGAGGTAGACGTGATAGATAGACTAAACGTTAAAAACCCACTAGGTTTTTATGATGTTAGACATTGGTGGAATCTTGGTTCCCTTTTCATAAGATGACTTACGATAGTCAATTACAAGAGGCTCCTGGGCACTCCTGTAGATGATTCGGCTCTTGATGTGGATGACGAGAGAATCCTCGTTGGTTGAAGTGGATGCAGCTTGTTCATCAGCTTAGTTTTCTTCGATGTTGAGATACTCTAGCGTGTAAATGATTGAGTCAGAGTAGTAGGCCTCGACATCTTTGAAGGGATTGATGACAGCAACCTCAGTTTTTATTATCCCCTGTCTGTCTACATATTTGAAACATAGATGTAGAGTGGAGGGTACTATTAAGTTTTCATGTATCCATGGGCGTCCGAGCAAGGCGTTGTAAGATACTTCAGAGTCGATGACATAACAGGTGACTTCAATTCGAATATCCTTTATCTGACATTTAAGACATATCTTTCCCAGAGGTTTGGTCCTTCCAGCATTGAAATCACAAATTGTCGTGTTTGTTGCTGAAAGGAAGTGTATCAGGATTCTCAAGGCTTGTAGAAGAATCTTAGGAATGATGCTTTGTGATGAGCACGGGTTGATATGTATTCAGTTTACGTTGATAGAGCCGATATAGACATTGTAGTTTAACGGCCTATTGTTGCCATTACTTTTTAGCAACATATCCTCCTAGGAGAAGGTAATGTTGGGGATATTTTCTATGATATTATGGCAATGGGGACATTCCATGGGGTTGTCATCTGGCTTCTTAATCTACAGATACGCATCAGCGTGTAATAATGCCTCGCTTAAGACTTTACGACTATCTTTTGAGAGACGAAGGAGCTTGAAGATAGAAAGTCGTGTAGGTGTTTTGGTAAGCTGTGCAAATATATCGAAGTTGTATGGTGTGTCAAGTATTTGGGAAAAATCCTTAAGGGCCGGTCAAACCGAACTTCCTTTTATTTTGATTCGTCGGCCTCGAAGGGCCTGCATCAGGACCAGTTGTGGCAGAAGGAGCGGATGGCATTGGAACAACATCTTCTTGAACGGGCTCGTAAGTCGGTAGGTGTCATACCTTGGTCCCACACTACCAAAATATGATAAAATATTGACATTTTTAGCAACGTCATTATAAAACGTCGCTAATATTAAAGACTTGAGCGACTCCAAAAATAAACGTCGTCATACGTCGTTATTGGCGACACATAGCAACGTTTAGCGACTGTACTTCAGTTTTTTAAAAAAATACTTGTTATAAGCTTATTTAAGGTCGCTCAACGTCGCTGAATTTTTTGATTTAGCGACGTACTTACCGATGTTACTTTTTTCGATTTTTAGCGAAGTCGCTAACTTCGCAAACTTTTTAATTACCGACGTTTAGTGACGTCCATCGATGACATCGCTAAAAATTTTAATATAGGTTTCATGATTTCATTTTCCCCCATTCTGTTAAACTCCTACCCAAAATTTTGAAAAACCCCCCTATTCCATCCCTCCAGCGAAGTACCCTCCTCCGGCGTCCCCCTTCTCTCCCTATCCCTACCCCCCAACCGGCTCCCCTACATCCCACCTACTCTGGCTCCCCACCCCCCGAGTGCTCCCCTCCCGCACGACTCCTTCCTTCCGGCATGGCTTATCCCCTCCGACGACCTCGAGCTTCTCCTTCTCCTCCTTCTCTAGGTAGACCCTAACCGTATCTCTCTCTCTCTCTCTCTCACAGATACAGACACGATATGACACTGACACAGACATGACACACACACACTGACATAAGACACTGACACAGGACACGACACGGGATACGACAAATATATATACACTGAAACGATATGTTACTGGTACGACACAGGATATGACACAGAACCTAACCCTATCTATCTTTACTGACACGACATAGGATATGACACAGACCCTAACTCAAAGTCGAGACATGATATAGACCCAAACCCTATCATATTTAATTAGACGCGGTCTTGGATATCAAGTGAGGTATTGTAGAGTGCATGTAATGCCCTACAACCGTACGATCCATTATGCTGAGTCGGATTGAATGAGGCAATAGCTGGTCACATTACAATTTATTAGATTTGAGAACAAGTATTAATTTGAGTTAGTTTCATATATAGATCACAAACGGAGTTTGATGGAATCAGATGTTCGTTCAGAGAAGTACTGGGATAGGAGGATTGGAGCGATAATGTCGTCTTCCTTAGTCCGATCGATCAGATGATTTGGAGAGCATGGCCTGCTCGCACGGTCATACCAATTGAGTAGATCGTGGTTTGAATCAGACCATGGGTTCAAGGGATCGACCGTATCGGCAAGGCAGGGTACTTAATAAAATTGGACTTGGTGAGTGGGCCATGTCCCTTATCCTCTACTCCTTCATGCCTAATAATATGGAACACACGTAATGGCTTGAACACTTGGATTGGAACTTGAAAAATACTATACTGTGGCATACATAGAGTGTGCATTATTTGGTTGGATATAATTTATGGCTTGAGTTGGTTTTGCATTAGACAGTTGGAGCTTGAGTGGATCATCTTGGTTGGAACATCGAGGCAATTCGGGTAGGCTATCGAGAGTGCATCCATGTACGAGTATCAGTTCGACAATTTGTTATACAAAGCGTGTAGTTGTGGTTCGAAATCAGACAACTGTATCAGTGAGGGCATTATGCCACTATTTGAGCATTATGCCACAGAGTTTGGTGAGTGAGGGGTGTTGCACCAATTGGAGCGTTGTGTCAAAGCGGCATAGAGCTTATAGGGATAATTTGAGATGGTGTTGTGGGTTATAAGTTGGAGAATAGTTATGGATAGTTGGATGGATAAGGCTAGGATCGTTTGGTGGGACGAGAATGCTTGATTCTCTCATCATACTTACTTCGTGTCTACATCGGTCACGGATAACCTGTTGCGCATAAGGTTTGATTTTCTCGAACGGGAAGGCTCCGGGGCACCGGGACCGTTTGGCCATAGAGGAGACAAATGGTAACGTACCTTGGGCGCGATGCCGGCAGTTCGATAAGACCAGGCGGGCTAGCTACTCAGCGTTGGATCGAGTAGAACTGTAGTTGATCAGTCATTTATAGCTTGGCTTGTGACTTCATATAGATAGGAGTTGGTTTTCTTTACTTTGGTTTGGTTTGTGTTTTTCGTGTAGGCGACGGCCACCTTGCCTCGGCAAGAGTGTGCATATCGATAATTGGATTAATAAGGCTTGGATTGTGGCTTTGTTTGAGGATGGATATTGAGGCTTTGATTGCGGTTCGATAGCTTCACGCGTTGCTTGGGTTTGAGTATGACGGTTTGCATGCTAGTTTTTTTTTAGTTGGATATATATCTGCTTGTATATTTTGCTTGAGTGGAATGCTTGCATATTTAACATGCTTTACAATTTTCTTAACATGTCATACCTTTGCCATAAAATGAATCTAGGATTCAAGTACAAAGATCACCATATAACTTTTTGCATTCACTATCTACTTAGTATCGGTTTAGACGAGTGGGTTACCCCACTCACCAGTACGGCTGTGTACTGACCCACGTTTATAGGCATTATTTCATGTACGCAGGTATAGTGGCGCTGCTTGAATATACGAAACATAATGTATGAATGGTAAGTACCTTTGTGGGCAAGAAAAAGAGCAAGAGTGTGGCATTCTCCTTTGTGGCATTTTTATTGGACCCTATCGAGAGCTTTTTTATATTTACTCTTATGTGTGCTTGGTACACCATACTTGACTTTCGCTGTAACTTGGTCGTTTCAATGATAACTTTGATATTTGACAACATTGCCTTCTGCGAGCGCAACTCTAGGCTCGTACGACATTACGTCCCGATGAAACGATTATCCTGCGGGAGTGCTGCAACGTGGTGATTCCCATTCAACGGGGACGATTGAGCTTGCGGGAGATTGGGGTGTGACATATTGGTATCAGAGCGACCGATTCATTTCCTCAGACTTGGTCATTCGCTTCATCACAAACTTTAAATAGCTTCCGTGCGTCATTTAGCTCTTGGCTCTACTCAGTACCGCATTGGATGTTTCATGCAATAAGTCTATATATTTGCTGGTTGTAGGTGCATGTTGTTCTTTGTTACGTTGGCTTTCGTTGGTTTTTGGTAGATCGCTTAGCATCGTTGGGCGTTGTTGCATTCGTGCAGCAAGTTGTGTGGCGTTATTGTATTCGTATAGCATGTTGAGGGGTATCGTTGCGTTGGTTTGGCTTGTCGTTCGAGGAGTTTCTGGTTGTATCAGTGGAGTAGTTGGTTGGCAGACGAGAGTGGTTATGTGGCATGTTATTATTAGAAGCATCAGATAAGAATGAATCGTTGCACAAGTTGCTCGTGTAGCGAATGTATTGGATGGAGTTTAAATTTTTGGCTGGGTATATCACATAGAGCATTGGCTGAGCAGGTTTGAGTTGGCATTGGAATATTAGTACAACATTGTATGTGTCGCTCGTACAGCAAATATAAGGAATAGTTGGGTATTGGGTTGGATTACTTGGAAGAGATCGTTGCACGGGTTGCTCGTGTAGCAAAAATATTGGACGGTTTGAGAATAGTTGGAAGTATTGAGAATGGAATATGGTATAAGTTACATCTAGCGAGATTGATGGAAGAGTTAGATTGTTCATGCGTTGGCTGTGTTTCATGTCAGACTTGAGTTAGGGATGATAGGATCACGCATAAGGGATAGTTCGAATGGATATTGGATCAGTGCAAAGAAGGGTAATGTGAGGAGTGACTTGATTCTGAGTGGTATATGGTATATCACATAGTTAAGTAGCATTAGAATATTTTGGATAGACATCAATAGAATTTCTGTAATAGATGCGGGTAAAATGAATATAAGTCGGTTTGTGCACATCGGTTGAGTTAGGAAATAGAATATGGAGTAAGCGAATGTTGAGTTATGATCTACAAGATCACCCCAGAATAGTCAGTTTGGAATAGGTGTTCGTCGACGCAGAGTAAGCACAAGAGCGACTCTATTTCCAAGTGGTATATGATGCAATAGAATTTGACTTAGGTATTCTTTGATACATTAGACTTAAGAAATCAAGAATGGGCTTGTGCAATAGAAGTATCATTGGTCTTGTGTGATGGACGAGATCGAAACAAGCAATGGAATGAGTGTTTGGAATTTGAAGGATTGATGCGGACCAAGTATTGGAAACAAGTAAAGATCGATCAGATGAAAGCTGAATATCAGAGTTTGCTTGCATGATTTAGAAGTTCAGTGGAGCATTCATGGATGCAAAGAAAGAGTTGAGCATGAGGTACGCTTGAGTGAGCGATGGATGAATCGAAGGATAGAGAGCATGGACTACGAATTTTGGCAACACATTAGAGCCATTGGTTGAGTAATGAAACACGATCTGGTTTGGAGGAGAAATGCGATAGATTTGTATAGACTTAAAGGATTTTGGATATTGGCGCTCAAGATGTTGGACGCAGAGTTTAGCGAAAGTAAAATTTGGCAAAATGGTGCAATGATGGTGGACGGATTCTCCAGAAGACATAAACGGGCATGAGGCAAGGTTAGTTGATGTTAAGTCAGATTGAAAGTTAACACTTGCAGTACTGAGACGGATTGAGGCAACAAGTAAAGGCAATATAGATTTAAGATTTATGTTGGAACCGTGCATGAGTCAATGAGAGTGTGTGGACTAATCGGAACATAGGGAAAATCAAGATGGGCTTGGGAATTAAATGAGAGCAAGGATTATAGTGGATGAACTTTTGAAGATAGCTAAATAAAATAGCAACGTTGGATCAAAATACTGTGCTGCTCGAGCAAGTTGGACGTGCACTGTAAAATATGGCATACGAATAAGAATTGGAGCAAGTCTTTAGTTTCAAAAATCATTGCAAGTGGTAGTGCGAGAAGTCGAACATGGCAGTTCTGAAAATTTGATGGATTCAGGGCAGTACGACGGATTGATGGAAGACAGTTTCAAAGAGCGCAATTCTTGATTTGTGGCTTGCATAGATAATAATACTCTAGGTGGTTAAGCGGCGTATGGTTGACAGATTCGTCAGAGGTAGTGCATGAAGTTCTCAGAGTCAGAAGTTCATTCGGATGGCATGGTTGGATTATGGCTCAGATTTGCAGAAGAGATATCGCATGGATTATCGTAACTATCGTGATGACTTACAATTATCGAGCGTAGCTTCGGGACAGCTGACCCTAGTGACTTGACCGCTAAATCAGAGATAAATATTATAGACCCATAGAACGACCCTTACGGCAACGCATTTGGTAATGTGTCGAGGGTGGATGTGAGTAGTGTATGTTGGAGATTGGCCTAAGTGATTGAGTATTGGATTTGAGAGATCCTTGGGATAGCCTTCAGCTGAAGATGCAGCCGGAAGATCGGAGCGATGGTGGAAATGGCCTAAGTCAACAGATGAGATTCGGAGTCGCAGATTTTTGAAAATGGCATCGCCTCTGACTTATCATGCCCCGGAAGGGAATAACATTCATATGAATTAACGACTGTAAAATTAGCTTGTGAAGTTAAAACAGCGGCTCGTTCAGATTAAATCATTGCAATACTGGAAGGGACAAATGTGCCTCAGATCTACAAGATACATCAAAACTTAGTCTAGGTTGCTTGCACGTACAGAAGGCGAAGGTGGTAACTTGTGCTTCGAGGGAGTAGAAGCAGCACGAAGAACTATTTCATGCGTGACCTAGGAATTATGGCTAATGTGTCCACATTAAAATCGTGGCGACACTATCCCTATGGCTTGGCGACAAAATCTTTGTGGATCACATGAACATCAATATAGATGTTTACCCAGTGAGATATTGAGATTTAGGAAGAGGTGCTAGTGTTGATTCGGACTAGTTGGATGGATTGAGTTGGAACAAGAATTAATTTGAGTCAGGTAGGAAGATCGTCAGTGGAAAATCATCGTATTTGAGAATAGTTCTTGTACAAAAGTGTTGAGATGAACGTCAGGATTTGTTCAATTGGGAGTGAAGCGAATGAATGTCTCGGACATAAAGATACCCTTGTAACTTGTTCAAATTCTCTATCGCTAAGATCAGCTGAAATGCATATATTTCAGGGATGCCTTAAATATGTTTATTATCCAAAACTAACCGATATGAGAAATTTGTATTGAGTTACAAGGAGGATGTGGTGTCACGACCCGCACCCAGTGTAAGGGTACTAGTCGAAAACAACACCCAGCCTACACCGCAGAATCGGCGGTAGAACGCTGTCTAGATAATCTATCAAACAGAATAATGAGCCACCAATAATGATAGTATACTCAATCACAGAACTAAGGTAGAAATAAGCACGAATCAGATAAAAAATAGAATAGTCACAATACAACTCATGAGCTTAAAATAATACATCAATGAGTCTGAAGAGTAACAAAATAAGCTGGAGACAAATCCAGTACAAAAGAATACTACGAGGCTACAACTCCAAGGTCAACTGTCTCAGTTGGGATAAGTCACTCTTGAGCCAGGGTCTCAGAATCTAAACCCACGACATCCTGGGGTCCATAATAGGTAGGGTACCACTCCTCAGTGTCATCTGAAAAAATATATCCAGTCAGGAAAGGAGCAGAGTACATCTCTAACAGCAGTTCTAATTAATGATAAAAACTATGTAACAGTAAATAGCTGTGGATAAACAAGATGAACAATAGATATAAGATATATATGTACGATAAGGAAATACTAAAAATAAATACAATAATGAACAATATGCCAATGAAACAATAATACTAATGACTAAGTGTGTGAATACTAGCTTAACATGTGATCGGCTTAGGCAAGATGCAATGCGGCCTAGCTAATCATAAGTGCGGTTTATGATCAACACTATTCGCTTACCAGTACTTTATTCAATAGGGATATTGATCACATATCTATACTAATACTCCCCACCCCCGACTGGTATAATAGATCCAACCACGGTATGCTATGGCACTAGATTCCCCAAGAAGAAAGCGACTCCTCCCGAAAATCGGTGTCTGTACATGTACAAGATAACCAATGAAACAATACTTGCACCATATACACCATATACCAAGGAATAATATCTCATGACGAGATCCGGATATACCAATCCGTGTAACCATAGTGTCAAGAGAACATGGATATCTACACTAGATACAGTGAACATAGAGGATATCATAAATGAGAAACTATCAGAGAATGTACTCGCCTGAAGTCCAAATGAATAGTCTCACAGATGTCTGACTCGGTACCTCAAAGACCTAGATATAGAATACAACATCAATACAAGGTCCCGGAAAGAGAATAAGTCAAACTAGTCAACTTCTAGGTCAATAAGTCAATTCTAAGTCAAAAGTCAACTGTGGTCAACTCTAAAGTTAAATAAAGTCAACTATGGTCAAACCAAGGTCAATCCACACAAAACATCTATATAAATAATAAAATAGAATAATATTTGGAACCATGGTTTTGAACCATCATAGTACCCACATAAAGTATGCTCAAGATACATATAATATATACTCTAATATAATATATATACAAACCAATATTTTATACAATTAAAATAATATATCAATACTAGTATTATACCTCACAATAAACACATATATATATATACATATATATATATAATTATCATATATAAAATATAAATTAAAACTGCCTAACTGTCACTGAAAAACTGTGTGGAAAAATATTGATTTTCCAAAAAAATAGACTTTCAGTGACAGTTCCTACTGTCACTGAAAACACCGTCGCCAAAACCACTGTGCAACTGTACTACTGTCACTTATTGGTGACAGTCCGACTGTCACAGAACCAACCGTCGCTGCTGCTGTCGAATCCCGCCTACTGCATGCGGTTATTAATGACAGTGGCGGCTCTGTCATTAATAACCCGCCGCCACTGTTACAGCGGCTGCTGCTGTAACCGCCTAATAATGACAGTTCTCTGTCATTAATTCTACTGTCACTAAAAACACAGTAAATATATATATAAATCTATAAATATATAAATTAATATATAAAACAATTAAATAAATATATATACTTATATATTTATATAATTAAATACTAATAGTTACAAAACACATTGCATGTACTAATATACATATTTTACATGGCTAGAAGCACACATAAAATATATTCATTAATATACAAATAATTACATAATAATTATAATTAATATAATTACTTATTTAAACATATAAATATATTTTAAAAAACATTTATGTATAATTTATTTTATTAACAAGTTGTAATATATATAAATGCATGTAGAGAAAGCTACATATATATATATTTATACATTATAATAGTACACATAAAAATATATAGATCTATGCTACAATAAATACTATAATTAATATACAAAAATAAATATGTAACAACTATATATTTTTTACTAGTTTTAATTCAAGCATAAATAATTTGATCTATACAAAACACACACAATTGGAGAGTATCACACCGTATCCCACTAGATCTAGGATACGCATGCGACACGAGTCCAACACATAACCAATTGCACCCCGAATGACACAAACAAGTCACAAATAATATTTATAAACAAATCAAAGTGTCAAAAGTAGATCTATGTGTCCGTGTCAAAATACGACATGTACAAAGTCCCGTGTCGGAGGAAAAACCCCCAAAATAACAAGTATCACCAATTTATTGGGATACGAACTACATGTACCCAATTATAGATATGACACTAGCCCCAAACACATAAGCACATGCCCAATTGATCTATAGGATCAATTGACACACACAACAAAATATAAATTCAGAATTCCATCAAAATTGACACAAAACGCACCATAACTTTCTCCATGGGTCTCCTATGAACACAAAACAAATTCCTATGGGTAGTACATACATATGGGTTGATTTTACATGATTAAATCTCAGATTTAAAAGCTATTTTAATGGGAAAAACTGAATTATACCTATTGGGAGATGGATTCCCAATGAAACCTCCAATTGAGATGAACTTGCTTCCAAATTGTAGATCTTTGCTCCTCTTTGTAGATCCTTGCTTCCTCCTTCTAGATCCTTGCTTCTCAACTTTCTAATGGTGAAATAGAAAGAATTTGGAATGAATTTGGTGGGAAATTGGAATGGAAATGAAAGGAATTTGGGAGTGGAAAATTCTAGATCTAGATTTAGAATAAGAATGAGAGGAAAGAGAAATTTCCCCCCTCTAATATAGGCCGGCCATGCTCCCTTCCCCAAGAAATTATAAAATGTCCAATGTACCCCTTGGGGCCTCTCATAAAGAAATAATTAAGGAAGGAAGCTTCTAGTCTAATGACTTAATTAATTTAATCCATCTCCTTAACAATGGGCTTTCTAAATGGGCCAAGTCTAACTAATTAATTCATGTTGGTCCATGGGTCCAAACTAAACTAGTTAGGTCCATTAATATAAGTCCAAAATAATTAAATAACATCTAACAATAATTAAATAATACAACAAATAATTATTTACCATGCATAATATTTATTTAAATAGGAAAAGACTAAAATACCCTTTCCTAGAAAATGTGGTAGTGACAAGTCTACCCTCCTTAAAATAATTTCGTCCTCAAAATTCAAAGATGAAAACTACCCCCAGAAAATCACAAAACAGAACTAAAGAATCACAACTAACTAATGAACAAAACAAAACAATGAACAGACCATAGCTAGAGAATTAACATACCTCAATGGTACAAACAAATATGGATAACGCTCTCGCATGTCATCCTCTCTCTCCCAGGTAGACTCCCCCGAAGAGTAATGCCTCCATGCGACGCGTATCAAAGGAATAGTCTGGTTCCTCAGCACCTTCTCTCTCCGATCCAGAATCTCAACTGGCTGCTCTGGATAGCTAAGAGTAGGGCCCACCTCTATCTCCGAGTGATCCAATACCTGACTAGGATCGGCCACGTATTGTCTCAACTGTGACACATGAAACACATTATGCACTCCCTCCAATGCAGGTGGCAAGTCTAGTCTATAAGCAACTGCACCGATCCTCTCTAGAATAGTGAAAGGTCCGATGAATCGCGGACTAAGCTTTCTGCCTCTACCGAAGCGAATCGTGCCTCGTGTCGGAGAAATCCTCAGAAACACCAAACTATCCACCTAGAACAAAACACCATCTTAAGAACTTAATCTATAACAAACAAGCACAAGCACAAACAAAATCTAAACTATACCTCGGACTCCAAAGGTCTCCGATGGCTATCGGTCCAATGTCGCTGTCTGTCCTGCGCCACTCGAAGTCTGTCTCTAATCAACTGAACCTTCTCTGCTGCATGCACAACCATCTCTGGCCCAAGCAAAACTCTCTCTCCAACATCGTCCCAAGACAAAGGAGTACAACACCTCCGACCATATAGAGCTTCAAAAGGTGACATCTCTATACTGGCCTGGTAACTGTTGTTGTAAGCAAACTCTACCAAATAGAGATGGTCCTCCCAAGAACCCCCGAAATCTAGTACACAAGTGCGTAACATATCCTCGAGAGTCTGTATAGTCCTCTCTGACTGCCCATCTGTCTGGGGATGATATGCAGTACTGAACTTGAGCTGAGTGCCCAAACTCTCCTACAAACCCCTCCAGAAATGAGAAGTAAAACGACTATCTCGATCTGAGACTATGCTGACGGGAACTCCGTGTATCCTAACGATCTGCCTCACATACATCTCTGCCAGCTTCTCTGTAGACAAACCCACCTTGAAAGGCAAAAAGTGGGCCGACTTGGTCAACCTATCAACAATGACCCAAATCTCGTCTTTTCCTCCTGGGGATCGTGGAAGTCCGGACACAAAATCCATAGTAATATGTTTCCACTTCCACTCTGGAATGGGTAATGGCTGAAGTAAACCTCCTGGCCTCTGCCTCTCGGCTTTCACCTGCTGACACACTAAGCATCTGGATACAAACTGTGCCACTTCCCTCTTCATGCCATACCACCACACACTCTCTCGCATATCCCGATACATCTTGTTAGCACCTTGATGCATGGAATACTGAGAGCGATGCGCTTCCTGCAACACCTCCTCTCGCAACTCCCCACTAGGCACACACAACCTATCTCCATGCCTCAAAGATCCATCCTTTGCAATAGTGAAATCATCCTCCAATCCTGCTCTCACCTGAGCTCTGATACTCCTCAGAGATACATCCTCATATTGTGCTGTCTTGATCCTGTCCATCAAATCTGAGTGTATCTGCAATCCCCACATCTGTATAGCATACCCAGGAACAATCACCTCAATGCCCAAGCTCTCCAAGTCCTCCAACAAATATCGATCCTGCGTCAAGAACATAGCTACCGGATACCTGCTCAAAGCATCGGCAACTATTTTGGCTTTTCCAGGATGATATTGCAAAGAGATATCAAAATCCTTCATCAGTTCCAACCACCGACGCTGCCTCATGTTCAACTCCTTCTGCGTGAAAACATACTTTAAGCTTTTGTGGTCTGTGAAGATCTCCACACGCTCTCCGTACAAATAATGTTTCCACAACTTCAGGGCGAATATGACAGCTGCCAACTCCAAATCATGGGTAGGATAATTCTTTTCATGAGGACGCAATTGCCTGGATGCATAGGCAATCACTTTCCCATGCTGCTGAAGAACACAACCTAAACCCTTTCCCGATGCATCACTATAAATAGTAAAACCTCCGGACCCTGATGGCAACGTCAAAATAGGAGCAGACGTCAACCTCTTCTTCAACTCTTGAAAAGCAACCTGGCAATCCTCCGTCCAAACAAACTCCACATCCTTCCTTGTGAGTCTGGTCATAGGCTCGGCAATCCTCGAAAAATCTTGCACAAACTTCCTATAGTAGCCTGCCAATCCCAAGAAACTCCTGATCTCTGCTACCGAACTCGGAGTCTTCCAAGATTCTACTGCTGAAATTTTCTTCGGATCCACTGAAATACCATCACCAGTCACAACATGCCCCAAGAATTCTACCTTGTCCAAGAAAAACTCACATTTGGACAACTTCCCATACAACTTATCCTTCCTTAGCACATCCAACACAATCCTCAAATGCTCCTCATGCTCCTCCGGTATCCTCGAGTATATGAGTATGTCGTCGATGAACACCACCACGAACTTGTCAAGGTACTGGTGGAACACCTTGTTTATCAAGTTCATAAATACCGCCGATGCATTAGTCAAACCAAACGGCATCACCATAAACTCGTACTGACCATACCGAGTTCTAAAAGCAGTCTTCGGTATGTCCTCTGGCTTCACCTTCACCTGATGGTAGCCTGATCTCAAATCTATCTTAGAAAACACCTTCGCACCGCTCAACTGATCAAACAGATCATCAATCCGTGGTAAAGGATACTTATTCTTGATAGAGAGATTATTCAAATCCCTGTAATCAATGCACATGCGTATCGATCCATCCTTCTTCAGTACAAACAATACCGGGGCTCCCCATGGTGAAGAACTCGATCAGATAAACCCCTTATCCTGTAATTCGTCCACCTGCTTCTTCAACTCGACCAGCTCGCTGTTGTTTACTCTATAGATATGCTGTGAAATTGGTTCTGCACCTGGCACCAAGTCTATAGAAAATTTAACATCTCGATCTGGCAGCAATCCTGGCAATTCCTCAGGAAACACATCCAAGAACTCTGCTATCAATGGATGCGGTAACTCCTTGTCTTCCACCATAGCTCCACAAATAATACTTTCTCCCTGCTCTGCAGCTCCTCTAGCAAACTCAAACTCTGGCTCTCTTGGCGGATCAAACAAAATTCTACCTCATCTACAATCTATGCTAGCACGGTGCCTACTCAACCAATCCATCCCGAGTACAATGTCGTAGCTCGAAAGTGGCATTACAAGTAGACACACACTCAACTCCCGGCCTCCCAGAGTAACTCTCCAGTCCTTGCAAATATCATTAACCAGGATAATGCCTCCCCCGGTCATGATCTTGCAAGTCTTAAGCAAAGACTCAGCTACCAAACCATACTTTAAAGCAAAAGAAACAGATACAAAACTATGGGAAATACTACTATCAAACAAAGCTAAAGCTGGAATGGAATTAAGAAGAATAGAACCTGCAATGACATCTCCGGTGGGTTCCTCCTCTTTGACGGTCATAGCAAACGCTCGTCCCTATCGAGCACCTCCCTGCTGTTGATGCTGGACAAAACGCTGCTGCTGTGTCGGAAGCGGTCCCCTCGGCTGTGCTGCAGGTGGTCTCGTCTGTGTCCTCGGAGCTGGAGCTGCTCCTTGAACTGCACAACGAGGACACTCCCTCGATTGATGCCCTTCAGTACCACAATATAAACAAACTCCTAGCCTCCTCCTGCAAACTTCCCAAATGTGGTCGGGCTTCTTGCAGAAGTTGCATGGAGCTTGCTGTAACTGTCTCTGCTGCTGAGGTGCCTGGTGAAAAGGCGCTCTCGCTGGAGTCTGGTTCTGCTGTGGCTGCTGGAAAGGTCTGGACTGGAAATGAGGACGTTTGGCAAATACTGTACTGCCATTGGCCCCCATAAAAGAATCACGCTCTGTCTTGGTCTTCAAACCCAGATCTCGCTCAACCTTGCGTGCCTCCGCAAGTATCTCCGAGTATGTCTCATAAAAAGATGGAATAAGAATCTTCACTTCCCAGTTTAGACCCTCACGGAAACGAATAGCTCGAACCTCCGGCTCAATCACCAAATACTCTGCAAATCGGCTCAACCTACCGAACTCTGCAGCGTATTCCTCCACAGACATGCTCTCCTGAATGAGACTCTCAAATTGTCTCCCCAAGTCAAGCCTGTCTATCCGGGCGAAAAACTTCTTCTTGAAAATGTTCTTGAATATCTCCCAAGATTGTCCTACGTCAACCAGAACTGGCTCATTCCTGAACCAAGTGTGAGCGACATTGAACAGTTAAAGTCCTACCGCCTCAACCTTCAGATCTTCAGAAAGATGGGACACCCTCATAAGATGCTCAATGTCCTCGAGCCAATCATCAGCATAGACGATGCCCTCCGTCCCTTTGAAAACCCTAGGCTCCAGTTTCTTGAAGTCCTGAATGTTGCATGGCCGAAGCTGAGCAACCTGAGGAACAACCTGCTGCTGAACCGGAACTCCTCTATCAACTACAGCACGAGCAAGCTGATGAGCACTCTCGATGCCCTATTATAGGACGTCAGTTTGCCTCTGATGTGCCTCTGACTGAGCCTTCTGTGCCTCGAGCATCTCACGAAACAGTGTAAACATCTGTGACGACTCTGCTGGCACAGGAGGTGGAGGTAGAAGCCCCTCAGATACAGCTGGCACAGTCCTCTGAGTAGGTGGTGGACCTCCAAAAGCAGCTGACACTCCAATCACCGGAGAAATGACTGGTGCAGGCCCTCGGGATGTCGCAGACCTCTCAGAAGCTGCTCTCCCCTGCTGTGATCTAGTCTTAGGCGGCATCCTGAGACAGCGAAAGAAAGAATCAATATGGCACAAGATGTAGGACATCAAGGAAAGGACAGTTTAAGGGATCAAGTATCAATGTCAAAGGAGAATAGTTGAATCAAAAGAATTTTCCTAGATGTGATTGAGTATCTCAGCCTATATCCTATATCCTATTGCAGGCTCACAGTAGTACAACTAAGTTGTCGCACTACCACGACATCACATACTTGTAAAGCTAGACCTGCATGGGCCACCACCAAAAATGTGTCACGACCCCCACCCGGTGTAAGGGTACTAGTCGGAAACAACACCCAGCCTATGCCGCAGAATCGGCGGTAGAATATTGTCTAGATAATCTATCTAACAGAATAATGAACCACCAATAATGATAGTATACTCAATCACAGAACTAAGGTAGAAATAAGCACGAATCAGATAAAGAATAGAATAGTCACAATAAAACTCATGAGTTTAAAATAATACATCAATGAGTCTGAAGAGTAACAAAATAAGCTGAAGATAAATCCAGTACAAAAGAATACTACGAGGCTACAACTCCAGGGTCAACTGTCTCAGTTGGGATAAGTCCCTCTTGAGCCAGGGTCTCAGAATCTAAATCCAAGACATCCTGGGGTCCATAATAGGTAGGGTACCACTCCTCAGTGTCATCTGGAAAAATATATCCAGTCAGGAAAGGAGCAGAGTACATCTCTAACAGCAGTTCTAATTAATGATAAAAACTATGTAACAGTAAATAGCTGTGGATAAACAAGATGCACAATAGATATAAGAGATATATGTACGATAAGGAAATACTGGAAATAAATACAATAATGAACAATATGCTAATGAAACAATAATACTAATGACTAAGTGTGTGAGTACTAGCTTAACATGTGATCGGCTTGGGCAAGATGCAATGCAGCCTGGCTAATCATAAGTGCGGTTTATGATCAACACTATTCGCTTACCAGTACTTTATTCAATAGGGATATTGATCATATATCTATACTAATACTCCCCACCCCCGACTGGTATAATAGATCCAACCATGGTATGCTATGGCACTAGATTCCCCAAGAAGAGAGCGACTCCTCCCAAAAATCGGTATCTGTACATGTACAAGATAACCAATGAAACAATACTTGCACCATATACACCATATACCAAGGAATAATATCTCATGACGAGATCTGGATATACCAATCCGTGTAACCATAGTGTCAAGAGAACATGGATATCTATATTAGATACAGTGAACATAGAGGATATCATAAATGAGAAACTATCAGAGAATGTACTCGCCTGAAGTCCAAATGAATAGTCTCACAGATGTCTGACTCGGTGCCTCGAAGACCTAGATATAGAATAAAACATCAATACAAGGTCCCGGAAAGAGAACAAGTCAAACTAGTCAACTTCTAGGTCAATAAGTCAATTCTAAGTGAAAAGTCAACTGTGGTCAACTCTAAAGTTAAATAAAGTCAACTATGGTCAAACCAAGGTCAATCCACACAAAACATCTATATAAATAATAAAATAGAATAATATTTGGAACCATAGTTTTGAACCATCATGGTACCCACACAAAGTATGCTCAAGATACATATAATATATACTCTAATATAATATATATACAAACTAATATTTTATACAATTAAAATAATATATCAATACTAGTATTATACCTCATAATAAACACATATATATATACATATATATATATATATATAATTATCATATATAAAATATAAACTAAAACTGCCTAACTATCACTGAAAAACTGTGTGGAAAAACATTGATTTTCCAAAAAAATAGACTTTCAGTGACAGTTCCTACTGTCACTGAAAACACCGTCGCCAAAACCACTGTGCAACTGCACTACTGTCACTTATTGGTGACAGTCCGACTGTCACAGAACCAACCGTCGCTGCTGCTGTCGAATCCCGCCTACTACATGCGATTATTAATGACAGTGGCGGCTCTGTCATTAATAACCCGCCGCCACTGTTACAGCGGCTGCTGCTATAACCGCCTAATAATGACAGGTCTCTGTCATTAATCCTACTGTCACTAAAAACACAGTAAATATATATATAAATCTATAAATCAATATATAAAACAATTAAATAAATATATATACTTATATATTTATACAATTAAATATAATAGTTATAAAACACATTGCATGTATTAATATACATATTTTACATGGCTAGAAGCACACATAAAATATATTCATTAATATACAAATAATTACATAATAATTATAATTAATATAATTACTCATTTAAACACATAAATATATTTTATAAAATATTTATGTATAATTTATTTTATTAACAAGTTGTAATATATATAAATGCATGTAGAGAAAGCTACATATATATATATATATATTTATACATTATAATAGTACACATAAAAATATATAGATCTATGCTACAATAAATACTATAATAAATATACAAAAATAAATATGTAACAACTATATATTTTTACTAGTTTTAATTCAAGCATAAATAATTAGATCTATACAAAACACACACAATTGGAGAGTATCACACCTTATCCCACTAGATCTAGGATACGCATGCGACACGAGTCCAACACACAACCAATTGTACCCCGAAGAACACAAATAAGTCACAAATAATATTTATGAACAAATCAAAGTGTCAAAATTAGATCTATGTGTCCGTGTCAAAATACGACATTTACAAAGTCCTGTGTCGAAGGAAAAACTCCCAAAACGACACGTATCACCAATTTATTGGGATACGAACTACATGTACCCAATTAAGGACATGACACTAGCCCCAAACACATAAGCACATGCCCAATTGATCTATTGGATCAATTGACTCACACAACAAAATATAAATTCGGAATTCCATCAAAATTGACACAAAAAGCACCATAACTTTCTCCATGGGTCTCCTATGAACACAAAACAAATTCCTATGGGTAGTACATACATATGGGTTGATTTTACATGATTAAATCTCAGATTTAGAAGCTATTTTAATGAGAAAAACTAAATTATACCTATTGGGAGATGGATTCCCAATGAAACCTCCAATTGAGATGAACTTGCTTCCAAATTGTAGATCCTTGCTCCTCTTTGTAGATCCTTACTTCCTCCTTCTAGATCCTTGCTTTTCAACTTTCTAATGGTGAATTGGGAAGAATTTGGAATGAATTTGGTGGGGAATTGGAATAGAAATGAAAGGAATTTGGGAGTGGAGAATTCTAGATCTAGATTTAGAATGAGAATGAGAGGAGAGAGAAATTTCCCCCCTCTAATATAGGCCGGCCATGCCCCCTTCCCCAAGAAATTATAAAATGTGCAATGTACCCCTTGGGACCTCTCATGAAAAAATAATTAAGGAAGGAAGCTTCTAGTCTAATGACTTAATTAATTTAATCCATCTCCTTAACAATGGGCTTTCTAAATGGGCCAAGTCTAACTAATTAATTCATGTTGGTCCATGGATCTAAACTAAACTAGTTGAGTCCACTAATATAAGTATAAAATAATTAAATAATATCTAACAATAATTAAATAATACAACAAATAATTATTTACCATGCACATTAATTATTTAAATAGGAAAAGACTAAAATACCCTTTCCTAGAAAATGTGGTAGTCACATGTGGAAATATGGAATTTGTGCGAGCATTCAGTGCGAAGCGAGATGCTAAGTCTCGATTAAGAGATTGTGAGTTACGTGGAGCAGAGTTATGAATTGGACAAGCTATAGGCGAAAAGGAATGGAAACTGGTTTGGTTCGAGGACGAACCTGATTCTAAGTGGTATATTATGTAATGGCCCATAATCGCATGATGTATTATGCTGAGTCAGATTAAATAAGACAATAGCTGGTTATATTTTAATTTGTTAGATTTGGGAATAAGTATTGATTTGAGTTGGTTTCATGTGCAGATCATAAACGGAGTTTAATGGAATCAGATGTTCGTTCAGAGCAGTAATGAGATAGCAGGATTGGAACGATAATAAAGTTTTTCTTAGCCAGATCTGTCGAATGATTTGGAGAGCACGGCCTGCTCGCACGGTCATACCAATTGAGTAGATCATGCTTTGCATCGGACCACGGGTTCAAAGGATCGACCGTATCGGCAAGGCAGGATGCTTAACAGAATCAGACTTAGTAAGTGGGCTCTGTCCCTTCTCCTCTACTCCTTCATGCCTAATAATATGGAACACACATAATAGCTTGAACACTTGGACTGGAACATGAAAATTACTACACTGTGGCGTGCATAGAGTGTGTGTCATTTGGTTGGATATGATTTGTGTCTTGAGTTAGTTTTGCGTTGGGAAGTTGGAGATTGAGTAGGCAGTTGGAGCTTAAGTGGATCATCTTGGTTGGAACATTGAGGCAATTCGGGCGGTCGATTCAGCGTGCATACATGAACGAGTATCAATTGGGCGCTTTATCATACAAAGCGTGTAATTGTGGTTCAAAACCGGACAACAGCATCGTTGAGGGCATTGTGCCACTGTTGGGGCATTGTGCCACAGAGTTTTCTGAGCGAGGGATATTGCACCAATTGGAGCATTGTGTCGAAGTGGCATAGTGCCTATGGGGATAATTTGAGATGGTGCCTTGGGTTATAAGTTGGAGAATGGTTATGGATAGTTGGTTGGATAAGGCTTAGATCGATTTGTGGGGGCAAGAATGCTCGATTCTCTCGTCATACCTACTTGGTGTCTGCATCGGTCATTGTAAACCCCCTCGACCAGATTTCAGTATTTTTAGGATTATTTTAACAATTTAGGATTTATTGCAATTTATTAATTTATTTTCCTACATATCCTGTTGACTTGTGCACCTGTCCATCTCCTAATTATTTGGAGCTTTACCCAGACTGTTATTCCCAAATAAAGTTCACATACCTGTCCTAGACATGTCAGACTATTTTCCTGTTTTTTCGTGCAACTCCCAGATGCTTTATTATGAGCCTCGTTTGAGACGCACAAGTATCGTTACAAAAGTCCGTATTTAATTTCTATTTTAAATTCCAGACCTGTACCCATCCCTGTTCCAATAGAGATTTGAGGCCCAATATGCACCTGTTTTGCCAGACAAAAATACGTTAATTTTCTATACTGAGTATACTACATTTAGTGTATTAACATCGTAGAAAAATTATGACCCTACCTGCCTCTAAATAAATAGAGAACACCGTGCGCAGTATTTATTAATTAATAAATACGATGGTCCGTATCACCCAGAAAACCAGGCCCAACCTCTGCCCAGACTCACCCCCACCCCCTCGGGACCCTCACACAGCTTTTTCCTTCAATCCTGTGAATTTTAGTATTTTTCGGAATCGGGTGTTTTCCCAGACAATTTCATAATTGCGCAATTTCCCAAAACTAGGACTTTACGCAATTTATGAAATTACAGGGACTTTCCTGCAAATTTCAGTGCGAGGTGTCACCCCCTCATTGGCCGGTGAACCTGCACCGTCCATTTGGACGCGGAACCCACCCGAAAAGATCCCAAAAAGATCCCGGAAATATCCCAAAATATCTATAAAATATCTTGTAAATATCTTTAGATATTTTACATATTTAATTAATATATTTTTCTATAAAATAAAAGAAAAAGAAAAGAAAAAAAAAACCTAAATTTCTAATCCCCCAGCCCGCAGCGATCCCCCCCCCCGCCGGCGGCGAGACCTCGTCGGAGCCGACCCCCGCCGGCGCCGTCCCCTCCCACCCCCGCTGGCCCCCCGACCTTTCCTCTCTCCTCGCCTCCTTCCCTCTCTCCCTCTTCTCCTCCGCCCAGCCGCTCGCGTCCGCCCCCGACTTCCCCTCTCGCCGGCCCGCGACCGCCGCCCACGGCGAGTCGACCCCCCCCCCGGCTGAGCTTCTTCTTCCTCCTCCTCCTCTTCTTCTCCACCTCGACACCTACCTCCTCCCTGTTTCCTCCTCCACCGCCGTCCCCATCTTCTTCTCCTTCTTCCTGTCGACCCTTCGCCGGAGAGCCGCTGCCATCGACCAGATCTCCTCTCTCCACCCTCGACTCCGGCTGCCACCACCACCCTCTACCACAGCAGCCACCTCGAGCCCTTTCTTCTCTCGACAGAATCCCCCCCGGCCTCGACAGCTACCCGACCCCGCCTCAAACCCCCCAGCAGCCACCACACGCCACCGACTCCATTCCCGGAGCTTCGCCCTCTCCCAGCTCGGCCATGATCAGCTGCCCTAGCTACGGACACGCCAAGAACCAGACACAGCATCATTTCAGAGCCGGACACAGCCCGGACACGATCAGCGTCGTGTCGCATCTCTTCCCGGACACGGGAAATTCATTCCACGGAGCCCTGTTCAGGTAACCCGTTCTATCTCCTCGTAATTCTGATTTCAATTCTGTCAGTTACGTCGTGTAGACTATGTAACCATCTCGGTGCCCGTGCAACCCGCTCGGTGCATCGCGTCCTGTGGCGATCGCGGCACGCGATCCAAAAACAGGAAAAACAACGACCCGATTCACCCCGGAACTGAGTACGCCCCGCCAAACGGGACGACTTGGTCGCACGCGTTCTTTACCGAAATGTGCGCAACGTTGATACGGACGTATAGAAATTCAAAGAAGTTGATTTGGATGTGCGTGCACACCGAAATCAACACGTATCTGCCGACACCGCCCCGTATCCGTCAGTTCTGGAACATACTGCAACTTTGTGTACACACGTCGGATCGAGACGAAACTTGCGCCATCGGACTCGTAGCAACCTGTGAGCCAAGTTTGGTACGATTCTGAGAACGTTGACAAATTCCTGTATCGTGGGCCCCACATGCTCCACTTGACGGACGATTTTGTGACCGGCTCATCGGAATCCAATTCTGAAAGTTCCGTTGGATTCGTATCATCGTTCCTGACTTGTTGACACTAAGTTTGGCAAATTTGGAGACCTTTGACCCTGACACATTTTTTGGTGCAAAGTGGGCCCACATGTGGACCCCGCTTTGACCGAAAACTGTCATTTTTGCCCCTGTGTCCAAATTGGACGAAAGGACTAGCATTTCTAGCTATTTGATATTTTCTGAGACTGTTAGTGATGTTTATTTCAGCATCCGGAGACTTTTATTCTGAGGCCATAGTTTCTGACTTTTGGCAATTGACATCTGGATATTATATTTGCAGCTCTCTTGCCAGGCAAGTATACCTTGCCTTGTTGTACTGTTTAAATTCAGTTATTGTTAGTTACATATTTATTTATTATATAAATGTGCGCGTCCGAGCAGACTCGGGTGCAGTCAACGAAGGCGTTGACGTTAGGACTTGTGTCTGACCTAGTGTCTAGTAGACCCACCTAAAGTTGTGAAGTTATTGATATAACTTCCCAGGCCTTGACACGTATCATTACACGTCACAGAGTGAGTACATGTAGGAACGCGTGCCTCATACGCGACTGGCCATCAGTGTGAGCAACACGTGTAGCGGTATTTAGCTCAGTTGTTTATTGTATTGAGACTTGCATCATAATAGGAGGTGTCCACGTCGTTTTCACGATTTGTACATCTATATTGGGCAGGAAAGATACTAGTAGACGTATGGGACACCCCCTCCTTGTATATTTTATACCTTCGCACTATGCTCCTTGGAGATGGTCGATTGTAGAGTTCCCTTGAACGGGGGCATATGTGGCATATACTAGTCAGTCACTACGGATTGGTGAATTATGTCAGCATATGTCTAGCCACACATTCCCATGCGTACTACAAGGTCTTTAAATTGCATTCACTTAGATGGTTAGCACACCCCATTTATTTATTCAGTATTTACATTTTGGCATGTCATTTTTTTGTATCTTGCTATGTCCCTCTGAGGACCTGGTCCCCTGCCAGGTGTATAGGTTCTTGAGTACTCGCAGGAGCACAGATCTGGACAGGCTACTTATTTTCTGAGGAGGTCTTCTCTTCAAGCCTCGTGATTGTCAGATGTTGTTCTTTATGGTGTGTATTCTGGTTCTTTTATATTCTTTTTTGGCAGTAGATTTGATTTCATCTGACTGTCATTCTTAGATATCTGTATTGAGATCTAGTTACATGGTTATTGTTTATTCATATTTGACTTCTGTGGATGAGATTTAGATATTACCCTATGACTTGTGATTAGTTATACCAATGGTGAACTATTGTTCATTATACAGCGTACGCACGTATATATGGTTTCCATATATTGGAGTTGCCATATATACGGGCGGCTGGCATGGTTACGTATCCTAGTCCTACGTATTTTGGGACTGGGGCGTGACATGTTTTTAGTGGTGGCCCATGCAGGTCAGAGCATATTGTCTCGGTTATGTTACTGTACCGAGCAAGCCTGTACCTAGGATTATAACATAGGATCTCATCTATAATTGACTATGACTGATCTTCCTTCCAATCCGTCCTACTTACATAATTGCATCCTTCTTGATTCATGTGCTTCCCTGTTTGTTCCTCGAGTAAAGCCCCTGCTAGAATATAGGAATTCCTGTTGATAGGATGATTATTAGAGTAGTATTCCTATTAAGAACACAACTAGGGAATTGACATATCATTAAGTTCAGATTACTTAATGAACCCTAGCCTTCCATATTACCTAATGAACCCTAGTCTTCCATACTACCTAGTGAACCCTAGCATCACTACCTATAGATTAATTTACTAGTATCCCTTGACATATTTTTATATATGACTTGAGAGTAGTATAACCACTACTAGGATTAGTTAGAGACTTAACCATAGTGTGACCCTAGTCTTAAGGAACCAATAGAAATCCAAGGTTGAATACTAAGACTAAACCTCAACCTATGTTTGGATAAACCAGAGTTTTACGCCAGAGACTCTTTACCCTTGTTGGCGTAAAACCCATTTGACCGTTGTTAGCATAAGAACCAAACGACTGCCTAGTTGGCGTAAAAAGCCAAACTATGCAACAACTTGTCCCCTTTTACGCTGCAGTTATGACAACTGCTACCCACGATCCCTTAGTCTCCCTTATCCTGTGTCATGAGAACCACGTAGGTAACTGCCCTACGTAAACCTGATGATTCTTGAATATTAGATAACCAGCGTAGAGTAACCTAATTAGGCGTAACCTAAGAATAGAATATGAGCGTATTGTTACAGCCTTAGCTTTCCTCAGCCATGACCCAATCTTGTGCATTAAATGCAGAGATACGCCTCGAGCCCTGTGCAAAAAGGAAACAGCTTTTGACAGGACATCTGGTTTTGTCTCACCTCAAGCGTAAATGACTTGTATCCAATAAAGTCACTAAATGACAAACCTAGATCTCCGTGCAAAAACCATCATCACAAACCGTCCTCTCGATCGTTGTGCAAGTACTTTTGTCAGATATCAGGATTCACTAATTTTTACTGACAAACTCATAAGTTTCTCGTACAACTTTATGCACGCTAATTTTACGCGCAGATTTTTACGCAGACCTTACGCAGGAAAAATAGAAATCTCTCACGCACAGACTTTTTACGCGGACAGCTCTGAAGCTCTACCTTACGCTTCACTGTTTTACGCGGATAACTCTGAAGTCTATTTTACGCCGATAGTTTGAGTCCCTGATTTACGCCAGATTATTTTATCTCTGCTTTACGCGGATAACCTCGAACCCCTACTTTACGCGGACTTCCTTAAATCTCTGTTTTAGGCAGACAGCCTATAGTGTATATTAAGATTGTAGAACTTAGAAGGCCATACCTCTGTTTAGTCAACTAGCAAATTAGGAAGATGTTAGAATATTACTGTAGAGATTGTAGAGTCTTTTTTTTTGTGATTGTGAATTATTTGAAATTTCTCATATTATAATCTAGCGTACTTATATTTACTGTACTACCTTGACTTATACTGCTATTATAGCCTAGTTTTGCAAGCTTATTCTTTATCGAGCTTGTTCATGACACATGTGTTATTGGGGCCTGATCCACCCCACTAATACAATTGTCTATTCAGAATCAGTGTATTACGGTCTGATCAAACTTAGTGCATTTTCATTCGCCGTTCGCATAACCATTTTACGTGGATTGAGATATATAGTGATTAGTAGACAGATGTACTTGCCCTCTAGATATATCTGAGCATATCGTATCAGTTACGTAACTGTGCTGATACCAATATGTGAATAGAAATTACCAAAATAATAATTCAATCCACAACTGCTTTGACAAATCCCAGTGAATTTTTTAAACGCATTGATCCCCACACTTCTAATCTATTACCTTCCCCTTGAACTCTTGATTTTTGTTTTTCGTCTTCCCCTATTTCGGAAAGACGAAACTTCGTACTTAGTATAAGTACGAAAGGTATATTGTTTCTTTAACCATTTTTGTTTGTTTCTTGGGTAATTACCAAACCCTATTATTAGATTAGATTACAATTTAAACCCGTGCTACCCTTAGAATGACCTTCGCTACCTACCTACTTTCCTGGTACGTGCATCCCTATGACAGCATGAAATTTTTATCGTAACTCGGGTCAAGTTCAAACCTCAAGTGTTACGTTAAAGATTGTATCATTTTGTTGACAGGAGTCTAAATAGATTTTACTTGGATAAACAATTGATTGACTCCTGAAAGGATAGCAGCACCTATGACTAGGTTGACTTGTTAGGATTAAGAATTCCTATAGACCAACGAGTGTCAAGCCGCTTTCGAGGAATTGAAGAAGCGACTGACCACAGCACCCGTATTGACTATTCTATCCGGATCAGGCGGTTGTGATCTACAGACGCATCAGGAAAAAGTTTAGGATGCGTATTAATACAGGATGGCAAGGTAATGGTATATGCATCTAGACAATTATGAGTACATGAGAAGGATTTGGAACTTACAACCGTTGTGATTACTCTGAAGATATGAAGACATTACTTATATGAGGCAAATCCTAAGATTGCACGGCATACCAATCAGCATTTTACCAGACAAGGATTCACGTGACCAGAGTTGGTAGTCAACGCAGTAAAGGCAGTTAAGTAATACAAGGATACTTGCGCGCAGCGCAAGACAGACAGAAACAGTGGACAGACGTCATTATCGTCCCTTGGAATTCAAAGAGGACGATCATGTCATCTCGAGGATATCACCTACTAGAGACACCATTCAAGTCGGAGGACGCAGCAAGTTGAGGCCAAGTTATATTGGACCATTGACGTGCTAGAAAGAGTGGGAGTAGTGGCATATCAACTTGCGCTACCACCTTCCCTTGAGAGAGTACTTACTGTATTCCACGTATCGTAACTCAGGCGAAATGTGACAGACAGTAGTCATGTTCTCAACCATTCGGAGATCACCATTAGGCCGAGCTTGTCGTATCAGGAGCAGCCCGTAGAATCCTTGATCATCGAGAAGAAGTATTGAGGAACCAGTCTATTCCCTTGATCCGCGTAGCATGGAAGCCTGACGCACCAGGAAAAAACAACTTGGAAGCGCGAGTACGACATGCGTAAACGTTTTTCAAACCCATTCATAAACCCAAGATATAAATTACTTTGTTAAATTATATCTTATGCCGTCTTTGACTTCTACCCTGGCTTAGTTTTAATTTCGAGGACAAAATTTTTATAAGTTGGGTAGATTGTAAACCCCCTCGACCAGATTTCAGTATTTTTAGGATTATTTTAACAATTTAGGATTTATTGCAATTTATTAATTTATTTTCCTACATATCTTGTTGACTTGTGCACCTGTCCATCTCATAATTATTTGGAGCTTTACCCTGACTGTTATTCCCAAATAAAGTTCACATACCTGTCCTAGACATGTCAGACTATTTTTCTGTTTTTTTGTGCAACTCCCAGATGCTTTATTATGAGCCTCGTTTGAGACGCACAAGTATCGTTACAAAAGTCCGTATTTAATTCCTATTTTAAATTCCAGACCTATACCCATTCCTGTTCCAATAGAGATTTGAGGCCCAATATGCACCTGTTTTGCCAGACAAAAATACGTTAATTTTTTACACTGAGTATACTACATTTAGTGTATTGACACCGTAGAAAAATTATGACCCTACCTGCCTCTAAATAAATAGAGAACACCATGCGCAGTATTTATTAATTAATAAATACGATGGTCCGTATCACCCAGAAAACCAGGCCCAACCTCTGCCCAGACTCACCCCCACCCCCTCGGGACCCTCACACAGCTTTTCTCTTCAATCCTGTGAATTTTAGTATTTTTCGGAATCGGGTGTTTTCCCAGACAATTTCGTAATTGCACAATTTCCCAAAACTAGGACTTTACGCAATTTATGAAATTACATCGACTTTCCTGCAAATTTTAGTGCGAGGTTTCACCCCCTCATTGGCCGGTGAATCTGTACCGTCCATTTGGACGCGGAACCCACCCGAAAAGATCCCGAAAAGATCCCGGAAATATCCCAAAATATCTATAAAATATCTTATAAATATCTTTAGATATTTTACATATTTAATTAATATATTTTTCTATAAAATAAAAGAAAAAGAAAAGAAAAAAAAACCTAAATTTCTAATCCCCCAGCTCACAGCGATCCCCCCCCCGCCGGCGGCGAGCCCTCGCCGGAGCCGACCCCCGCCGGCGCCGTCCCCTCCCACCCCCGCTGGCCCCCCAACCTTCCCTCTCTCCTCGCCTCCTTCCCTCTCTCCCTCTTCTCCTCCGCCCAGCCGCCCGCGTCCGCCCCCGACTTCCCCTCTCGCCGGCCCGCGACCGCCGCCCACGGCGAGTCGACCCCCCCCCCCGGCTGAGCTTCTTCTTCCTCCTCCTCCTCTTCTTCTCCACCTCGACACCTACCTCCTCCCTGTTTCCTCCTCCACCGCCGTCCCCATCTTCTTCTCCTTCTTCCTGTCGACCCTTCGCCGGAGAGCCGCTGCCATCGACCAGATCTCCTCTCTCCACCCTCGACTCCGGCTGCCACCACCACCCTCTACCACAGCAGCCACCTCGAGCCCTTTCTTCTCTCGACAGAATCCCCCCCGGCACCCACCACACGCCACCGACTCCATTCTCGGAGCTTCGCCCTCTCCCAGCTCTGCCATGATCAGCTGCCCTAGCTACGGACACGCCAAGAACCAGACACAGAATCATTTCAGAGCCGGACACAGCACGGACAAGATCAGCGTCGTGTCGCATCTCTTCCCGGACACGGAAAATTCATTCCACGGAGCCCTGTTCAGGTAACCCGTTCTATCTCTTCGTAATTCTGATTTCAATTCCGTCAGTTATTTCGTATAGACTATGTAACCATCTCGGTGCCCGTGCAACCCGCTCGGTGCATCGCGTCCTGTGGCGATCGTGGCACGCGATCCAAAAATAGGAAAAATAACGACCCGATTCACCCCGGAACTGAGTATGCCCCGCCAAACGGGACGACTTGGTCGCACACGGTCTTTACCGAAATGTGCGCAACGTTGATACGGACGTGTAGGAATTCGGAGAAGTTGATTTGGATGTGCGTGCACACCGGAATCAACACGTATCCGCCGACACCGCCCCGTATCCGTTAGTTCTGGAACAAGCTGCAACTTGGTGTACACACGTCGGATCGAGACGAAACTTGCACCATCGAACTCGTAGCAGTACGCTGGTCCTGTAAACCAAGTTTGGTCCGATTCTGAGAACGTTGACAAATTCCTGTATCGTGGGCCCCACATGCTCCACTTGATGGGCGATTTTGTGACCGGCTCATCGAAATCCAATTCTGAAAGTTCCGTTGGATTCGTATCATCGTTCCTGACTTGTTGACACTAAGTTTGGCGAATTTGGAGACCTTTGACCCTGACACGTTTTTCGGTGCAAAGTGGGCCCATAGGTGGACCCCGCTTTGACCGAAAACTGTCATTTTTGCTCCTGTGTCCAAATTGGATGAAAGGACAGGCGTTTCTAGCTATTTGATATTTTCTGAGACTGTTAGTGATGTTTATTTCAGCATCCGGAGACTTTTATTCTGAGGCCATAGTTTCTGACTTTTGGCATTTGACATCTGGACATTATATTTGCAGCTCTCTTGCCAGGCAAGTATACCTTTCCTTGTTGTACTGTTTAAATTCAGTTATTGTTAGTTACATATTTATTTATTATATAAATGTGCCCGTCCGAGCAGACTCGGGTGCAGTCAACGAAGGCGTTGACGTTAGGACTTGTGTCTGACCTAGTGTCTAGTAGACCCACCTAAAGTTGTAAAGTTATTGATATAACTTCCCAGGCCTTGACATGTATCATTACACGTCACAGAGTGAGTACATGTAGGAACGCGTGCCTCATGCGCGACTGGCCATCAGTGTGAGCAACACGTGTAGCGGTATTTAGCTCAGTTGTTTATTGTATTGAGACTTGCATCATAATAGGAGGTGTCCACGTCGTTTTCACGATTTGTACATCTATATTGGGCGGGAAAGATACTAGTAGACGTATGGGACCCCCCTCCTTGTATGTTTTATACCTTTGCACCATGCTCCTTGGAGATGGTCGATTGCAGAGTTCCCTTGAACGGGGGCATATGTGGCATATACTAGTCAGTCACTACGGATTGGTGAATTACGTCAGCATATGTCTAGCCACACATTCCTATGCGTATTACAAGGTCTTTAAATTGCATTCACTTAGATGGTTAGCACACCCCATTTATTTATTCAGTATTTACATTTTGGCAAGTCATTTTTTTGTATCTTGCTATGTCCCTCTGAGGACCTGGTCCCCTGACAGGAGTATATGTTCTTGAGTACTCGCAGGAGCACAGATCTGGACAGGCTACTTATTTTCCGAGGAGGTCTTCTCTTCGAGCCTCGTGATTGTCAGATGTTGTTCTTTATGGTGTGTATTCTGGTTCCTTTTATATTCTTTTTCGTCAGTAGATTTGATTTCATCTGACTGTCATTCTTAGATATCTGTATTAAGATCTAGTTACATGGTTATTGTTTATTCATATTTGACTTCTGTGGATGAGATTTAGATATTACCCTATGACTTGTGATTAGTTATACCACTGGTGAACTATTGTTCATTATACAGCGTACGCACGTATATATGGTTTCCATATATTGGAGTTGCCATATATACGGGCGGCTGGCATGGTTACGTATCCTAGTCCTACGTATTTTGGGACTGGGGCGTGACAGTCATGGACAACCTGTTATGCACAAGGTTTGGTTTCCTCGAACGGGAAGACTCCTGGGCACCGGGACCGTTCGGCTATGGAGGAGACAAATGGTAACGTGCCTTGTGCGCGGTACCGGCAGTTCGATATGACCAGGCGGGCTAGCTACTCACCGCTAGATCGAGTAGAACTGCAGTTGATCAGTCCTTTATGGCTTGGCCAGTGACTTTATATAGATAAGTGTTGGTTTGGTTTTTGCTTTTTATGTAGGCGGTGGCCACCTTGCCTCGGCAAGAGTATGCATATCGATGATTGGATTTATATGGCTTGGATTGTGGCTTGGATGATGGTTAGATAGGTTCACGCGTTGCTTGGATTTGAGTAGGCCGGTTTGCATGCTAGTTTTCTTTTGAGTTGGATATATATCTGCTTGTATATTTTGCTTGAGTTTAATGCTTGCATGTTTAACCTGCTTTACAGTTTTTCTTAACATGTCATACCTTTGCCATGAAATGAATCTTGGATTCAAGTAGAAAGATCACCATATAACTGTTTATATTTACTATGTACTTAGTGTCGGTTTAGACGAGTGGGTTACCCCGCTCACCAGTACTACTGTGTACTAACCCACGTTTATGGGCATTATTTCAGGTACGCAGGTGTAGTGGCACTGCTTGGATATACAAGACATAATGTATGAACGGTAAGTACCTTTGTGGGCAAGAGAAAGAGCAAGAGTGTGGCATTCTTCTTTGTGGCATTCTCTCTTGTGGTATTTTAATTGGACCCTATCGAAAGCTTCGCTGCGTTTACTCTGATGTGTGCTTGGTACACAATACTTGACTTTCACTGTAACTTGGTTATTTTGATGATAACCTTGATGTTTGACAATATCACATTGTGCGGGTGCAACTCCAGGCTCGTACGGCATCACGTTCCGATGAGAACGATTATCCTGCAGTAGCGCTGCAATATGGTGATTCATGTTCAGCGGGGGCGATTGAGCTTACGGGAGATTGGGGCATGACAGTGCTCACTTGTGCATAGTGTATTGAGGGTGTATGTGAGTGGATATCTCGTACTACCAAAATAATTCAATTTACCGACGTAAAAAAATGTCGCTAAATAGCCAAAAAATGTCGCTAAATAATTTTAGCGACACAATTAGCGACATTTTGTTGAAGTTGCTATTAAACTAGTCGCTAACAGAAAAAACGTCGCCAAACGTTACTATTTTGACGTTTTCTAGCGACGTATACGCATCGCTATATTAGCGACGTGCAGCGATGCAACGTTGCTAAAGTAGCGACGTATATTTTTGTCGCTATTTGTCGCTAAATTAGCGACATAAATAGCGACATAAATAGAGACTTTTATAGAAACGTATGTGTGACTCATTTAGCGACGTTGTGCGACTAATTTAGCGATATTATTATGACCTAGCAATACTGTCATGCCAGCAGTTTGCGACGGATAGCGACTTGTTTAGCGACGTATGTAGTGACATATTAGCGAGGAATATAACAACGTAATTAGCGACGTGAGTAGAAGTCGCTAAACGTCGCAAAATGTCGCTAAAGATATAGTGCCAAAAAAAATGAATACTGAATTATTTTCAAACTATTCTTCCTACAGTTTATGAATTCACAATTTGTACTAATAGACACAGAGCTACCCTCCGTTGGATTTGCTGGGTTCGTCGACCCCCTTCGGTTGAACACTCAATACCGATAAATTAACATATATTTAATATGAATAATATAATAAAATTTGAAAAAAATAAAATATTGAGATTATAAACCTAATCAGGAGAAAATATCGTCGTAAAGAATACAGCAAATATCCACAAAACTGAGTCTGAAAGCCTCGTCCTAAAAAATACAAGAAATAATGTCTGAATGTCTCAAAAATAAAAAATATTCATAAATGAACAAATATCATAGATCTGAAAAATAAATAATCAATAAATGGTCCTAACTAGAACTACTGTGGATCTGCATGAGGATGACCACCGGCGCGCATGAAGGATAAGAACAGATCATACTGCTCCCGTGAAATCGATACCGATGTCAATGGAGAAGGCAGTGGCGTCGGTAGAGTTTGTGTCATTGTAGGCGCACCAGGAGGACGTATCCGCTCCAACTCTGCTAGTCGCTGGTTGTATGAATCCATGGTAGATAACAGCCTCATACTGTTATGAACCACTGAATCATGCATCATCATCAGCCTCTCGCCCATAGACAGCTTTGATGCATAGAGCTTCGTCACGCTGCGCTCTGTCGACGATCTATGATCAGTTGTCAAATCCTGGAGCTCCATGATGCTGCGCTCAAGCATATCAAACCATGCGATGAGCGTCACATCATCCGCCTGTGGCTGGGACAGGGGCTGCTCCTCGATCCTTCATAGCAACTCATTTCGGAGAGACGCAATCTGATGGTCAACGGCCTCCTGGACTAGGGACGACGATTGCGAGGGCTGTGTGGAATGCGCACTTGTCGGGGAGGCCCTAGATGACTTCTTCGTAACAAGGGCGTCATAGGATCCCGTACCGTAGTACGTACCCCTCTGGAGACCCCCAACGGCGGTAACCCACAGCTCGTCCGCCGACGGAGCTGGAGAGGGCTGCGAGGAAGTACCAGCCTCTCCCGCAGTAGGTGCACTAGCAGTCTCCCGCTCACGCAGCCTAAGATACACGGCCTAGAAAAGTTTGGATACTCGATAATTGCCTAAGTTATATTAAAATTAACACAATGTAAAGTAATACATACATAGGTCTGGGAGGCCCTCTCATCAATGAGATTTTTGCCCTTTCGAAGGATGGCCAGGAAGACGGTAAGCATGTTTGCATCATCACCCCCTCTGTACCAATTAAAATAAATTATTAAGTACTAAAATTAAATATTTTTTCCTACTACCATTTTATCGTACTTATATTAAAATAATATATCTGAAATAAAAAATATACCAAATGACAAAAATGTTCCGTCATCGGAATTGAGCCACCACACCACTTTGTTGCCTTCTGCCTAGCCGCCTCGGCCTTCTTAGACCTTTCATTGTACCTCGGATCGTCGAATCTAGCCCTCATTGCAGAACACTTCCCAGGCGTGATCCAACCTTGGATCGGTTTTCCAACACGATCACGAGCCTTCTGGTCATCCAGAGCATCACGGATAAGCTTGGCGGCAACGGCAGAAAATATTTGTTCGATCAACTCGGCCCGCTACGGAGGATAGAAATAAGTTTGCTATAATAAATAATTTAGTAAGTTACCCGGAATTTGGGCATGAGTCGTGGGTACGTCCAGCCTACGCCGCAGCATCGGCGGTAGAACGCTGTCTAGGTCACAAACATAGTATATCCTGTCAATAGTCTCAACTCCGTACGGAGGACAAAGATAAATAATCACAGTTCTATAATATACTCAATCACAGCTATAAGAATAATGGCACGATGAGAATTGAAAAGAGTTCTAATAAAACCATCCACAATAAGTCCAACTCAAAACCTGGGTCTAAATGACCTCACAAAGTCACAAATAAAATAATACATCTCAGTCTCAGTCTCAGTCTAAAGCAATAAATGCAGAAAATAATCTAAGCATGGGCAGGCAAGTTCTCCTCTAGGATAGGCACCTCCTCTGGGATTTCTGGAGTGAAATCCTCCTCTATTCCTGGACCGTAATGAGTAGGGCAAAGATCCTCCAGGTCCTCTGAAAATGTTGTTATCCAGTCAGGATTGGAGCGAAGCACAAACACTAACAGCAGTTCCATTAAATTGACAAAATCTATAAACAGTGTAAAAGATACAAGATGGAAATAAAAGCTGAACATGTGAAGTACTGAAGAAATGAAATAGACAATAAGCATCTAGCAATGAGCAATAAATTGTGACTGCTAGAACAGTAATCAAAAAAATAAACATCTAGCTAAGTGATTGAAATATCAGTTTATTATGTGATCGGCTTGGGACTGGATCAGGCTGGTTATATATGATTAGCTATGATTCTTGAAGGTCAGGCTAACCATATGGTTAGCTATGATGCATGATAATGGTCAGGCTAATCATATATAACAGCTATGAGGCATGATGATGGTCAGGCCGCACCCGACGTGAGATGTGGGGTGAGCTATGATGCATGGTAAGTGTGGATATGATCACATAATCTACTAATAGTTCCCCATCCCCCAGCCAGCACGATGGATTCCAATCACGACTCCTCATGATGGGGATCTAGGGTGCTAACCCGTGTATCCATAGTGTCGGAATCAAGTATGAAATACACTACAATTTATAGAAGTAATCAACCATGAAAACTGTCAGAGAATGTACTCGCCTGTGGTCCTGAGCAGAATGTGAGGATCGAGGTCCAAAATGGAATCACAATAACCTATTTATGGAAATTCAATGTTAATTAATGAATTAAAAGAATAACATGCTTAACAATCTAAAACGAGGTTTCTAGGCCATGTCTAAGGTTTACTGGTCAATACTAGTTCCAACTAAGTCAGTTTTTGGTTTTTGGTCAAAACTAGTTAATACCTAGACTATTACCTCTCAAACCTACTAGGACTTAATATATAGATATCCACTTCCTTACACACACCCATCAGTACCTCACCCCTTAGCTAGAACCAGTTCACCTACAAAAAATCCTTAACTGGACACTTAATCACTCTATCATGATACACACTAATCTAAACTCCATACAAAATCAATTTCCACCACAAACATTCATACCTTCCTAACATACCTAAATACCCACACTCTAGAACTGGTACACAGTACTTAGTTGCTAATGCTCACTTATATGATTCTTGGCTACTCTAATCAGCACATATTGCTGTGCAGAAACTAGGGATTTACTCACTCACACACTGCTCTAACACTGGTATCAAGCTGAACCCCTCACAGTATCCTGATACCTCACTCACAAGCACACACACTGGCACTTTCTGAAGATACAACACAGTTACACTGATACTTTATACCTAGACACACACATTCTCAGATATCTCATACACACAATGCATAAAACTTACCTGGGTACCCCCCTCACATACTGCTACACACATAGGTACACCCCCTGTCTACTGCACACAGAGACCCAATTGTGCATCTCCTGCACTGAACCACACTGAGACACATATCCTATACCAATTCTAACTGACACTCAACTAGACACTGCACATAGACACATAGGTTGAGAAATCTGGAATTAACTAGGATACACACAGGAATTAAACACACACAGGAATTAACTGAAATTTATACTGAACACAGTATACAAACTGAAACTGCACAGCCACACCCCAATCTACACCTACTGACTGCTCTCAGATTTCTTCCACACACTGCACTGGCATCTAACACAGCTAGTTCACATTCACACACACCCAGCCACATAGGTATTTAATACACTGAACTCAGGGCTCTTGATACACAGTTACAAACACAGCATTAGCTAAACCATATAGGTAATCCAATGCACCAGTGAGTGGCTTACAACTGAAATAAAATCCTACATTGTTACTCTAAAATTGATACCAACTGACACACTACTAATGATACTAACATGAAGTCCTACCCTATGATTTACATATCCCTATCTACTGAACACATAAGTATATTACACACACAGTATACAAAATCCTAACACAACCCCCAATTCACTCAGCACACTGGTACACATTGAAATACACACACTAAACTCTAGCTAGGTTCACACAATACTTAAACACACAGGCAACTAATACACAGTCCCAAATACACACTGCTACTCTAGGGGTTTAGTTCACTCTCACAAAGCACTGAAACTGGAATACTCACATATGTGTTGATACCCACACAATTACCTAACCCAGATCTCACTCAATTCTGGGACACAGCACATGGACACAGGTAACACACAATACAACACTATCTATACACACACACAATTAGATACACAGGAACACACATTGGGTTCTCCCTGTTCACAGTCACCCTTCCCTTCTGTGCACAGTACACCTCTCCAAGCCGACTGCACACTGATTTCCCCCAATCGAAACACAACCTGTTCCCAGTGCCATCATATGTCAAAATACAGGAATAGAAAAAGACCCTAAGAACATTTCATCAAACACATCTCCAACGTATGCACATCTATATATGTATATACATCAAAACAAAACAAGATCAACATAGATCTAAAAGCTAAACACCCTACTAATCATATCATCAAGCACAAGAAGTGCAGAAACGAATTACATACAAACCCATCAATCCTCAAATCAAACTCCCAAGAAATCGAGTTCAACCCACCCCCTATGAGATGAAATCAGTCTACCTTCAAAACCTAGGGTTAGGGTTTACGAAATAAATTGGAAAAACAATTGTTGTTCACCAAAACTTAATCCAAAAACCCTAAATTCGAATTGCACACAGATTTGGGGGTTCCTAATGGCCATTATCATCTGTACACAGAAATTAAATGAAGAAAGTTAGGGTTCTCACCTGCAGGGAAGGTTTCTTCAACGAGGCTCTTCTTCTCTTGCTTTGAAGGAGGAGAAAATGGGAGCCCTAGGTTGAATCTCGAAAATGGGGTGGAGGATTGGTTTTCTCTGGTGGAGGCTAGGGTTTTCCTCTTCTACATGAAGAATGAGAGGGTTCCTCTTATATATTAAGGCCCAGTTAGGGTTTCTAGTGTATAGCCTAGGTTTAACCCCTAGATTAGGTCATGTAGCACCTAATTAACTAAGGTTTAGCCAGTCTAGGGTTTTGAGGGTTCACCCTAATTTTTAAATTCTAGGGTTTTGCTAGAATAGGGTTTTCTAACTAGGGTTTACCTATTAGGGTTGTCCTAATGGATTTCTAGGGTTAGACCTAAAAATAAATATTATTAACAATATATAATTACTTATAAAACTCAGCAATTAATTAAATACATAATTATTTAAGTAGTTAAATTACAGAAATACCCTTACATGGAAAAGTGGTAGTGACAAGTCTACCCTCCTAAAAGAAATTTCGTCCTCGAAATGGGACTGAACTACAACAAGAATGAATTCAGAAAAGGAAATATACCTCAAGTCTGGAAGAGATACGGGTATTGCTCGCGCATTTCGTCTTCTCTCTCCCAGGTCGACTCCCCTGGAGAGTGGTGTCTCCATGCAACACGAACCAAAGGAATAGTTTGGTTCCGCAACACCTTCTCTCTGCGGTCCAAGATCTCTACGGGCTGCTCAGGGTAGCTGAGCGTCGGACCAACCTCAATCTCCGAGTGATTAAGTACGTGACTAGGGTCGGCCACGTACCGTCTCAGCTGCGACACGTGAAACACATTATGCACTCCCTCCAATGCAGGCGGCAAGTCCAGTCTATATGCCACTGCACCTACCCTCGTCAGAATACCGAAGGGTCCGATGTAGCGTGGGCTAAGCTTCCCACCTCTGCCAAAACGAATCGTTCCACGCGTCGGAGAAATCCATAGGAATACTAGATCGCCAACCTAAAATAAAACAGTCTCAGCACGCAATCTAAACAAACAACAAACACAACCAGAAAACAACAATCTATACCTGAAACTCAAGGGGTCTACGGTGGCTGTCGGCCCAATGCCGCTGTCTGTCCTGCGCCACTCGCAGTCTGTCTCTGATGAGTTTCACCTTTTCTGCTGCATCCACGACCATTTCTGGTCCTAGCAAGGCTCTCTCTCCAACGTCGTCCCACGATAGCGGTGTACGACACCTTCGTCCATAAAGAGCCTCAAACGGTGACATCTCGATGCTGGCCTGATAGCTGTTGTTGTAAGCGAACTCTACCAGGTGCAGATGATCCTCCCAAGAACCTCCGAGATCTAAAACGCAAGTGCGTAGCATATCCTCGAGAGTCTGAATAGTCCTTTCCGACTGCCCGTCTGTCTGGGGGTGATATGCGGTACTGAACTTGAGCTGAGTGCCCAAGCTAGCCTGCAGACTCCTCCAGAAGTGGGAAGTGAAACGACTATCCCGATCTGAGACGATGCTCACAGGAACTCCATGAAGCCTAACAATCTGTCGCACGTACATCTCTGCTAGCTTCTCTGTCGACGTGCCCACCTTGAAAGGTAAGAAATGGGCTGATTTGGTCAACCTGTCCACGATGACCCAAATCGCGTCTTTCCCTCCTGGAGAACGTGGAAGCCCTGAAACGAAATCCATGGTCACGTGCTCCCATTTCCATTCTGGAATCGGTAAAGGTTGAAGCAAACCTCCTGGCCTCTGCCGGTCTGCCTTTACCTGCTGGCACACTAGACACCGAGATACGAAGCGTGCTACCTCGCGCTTCATTCCGTACCACCATACGTGCTCTCTCAAGTCTCGATACATCTTGTTGGCACCGGGATGCATCGAGTACTGAGAGCGGTGTGCCTCCTGCAAAACTTCCTCGCGCAGTTCCCCACTAGGCACACATATCCTTGTGCCGTGCCGTAAGGAACCATCATCTGCGATAGTGAAATCGTCCGACAATCCCATCTGAACTTGGGCTCTGATACTCCTCAGAGTCTCATCATCGTACTGCGTAGCTCTGATCCTGTCCATCAGTTCGGACTGTATCTGTAATCCCCACATCTGAATCTCAGCACCGGGAACTAACACTTCAATCTCCAAGCTCTCTAAATCAGCCAACAAATGCCTGTCTGTTGTCAAGTACATAGCCATCGGATACCTGCTCAAGGCATCAGCGACTACATTGGCCTTCCCTGGATGGTACTGCAATGAGATGTCAAAGTCTTTCATCAACTCTAACCACCTCCTCTGTCTCATGTTCAGCTCCTTCTGTGTGAATACGTACTTCAAACTCTTGTGGTCTGTGAAGATCTCCACACGCTCTCCGTACAGGTAATGTTTCCACAGTTTTAGAGCGAAGATAACTGCTGCCAACTCTAAATCGTGGGTGGGATAATTCTTTTCATGAGGGCGCAACTGCCTGGAAGCATAGGCAATTACCTTCCCGTGCTGTTGAAGAACACATCCCAGACCCTTCCCTGAAGCATCACTGTAGATGGTAAAACCACCTGTCCCTGATGGCAACGTCAAAATTGGAGCTGTCGTCAACCTCTTCTTCAGCTCATCAAATGCAGCCTGGCACTCCTCTGTCCAACAAAATCCACGTCCTTCCTAGTCAGTCTGGTCATCGGCGCTGCAATCTTGGAGAAGTCTTGTACAAACCTCCTGTAGTATCCTGCTAGCCCGAGAAAACTCCTGATCTCAGCTACCGAACTGGGGGTAGCCCACGACTCTACGGCCTCGATCTTCTGTGGGTTAACCGAGATTCCGTCACCCGATACCACATGCCCAAGAAATTCAACCTTGTCAAGGAAGAATTCACACTTAGAGAGTTTCCCGTACAGCTTCTCCCTCCTGAGAGTCTCTAAGACCAATCTCAGATGCTCTTCGTGCTCTTCCGGTGTCTTGGAATACACAAGAATATCATCGATGAACACCACCACGAACTTGTCAAGGTACTGGTGGAACACCTTGTTCATCAAGTTCATGAATACTGCCGGTGCATTGGTTAAACCAAATAGCATCACCATGAACTCAAACTGGCCGTATCTGGTCCGAAAAGCTGTCTTCGGCGTGTCTTCTTTCTTCACCTTCACCTGGTGATAGCCTGACCTCAAATCAATCTTCGAAAACACCCTCGCCCCGCTCAACTGGTCGAAAAGATCATCTATCCTCGGTAGCGGGTACTTGTTCTTGATAGTGATATTGTTCAAAGCTCTATAATCAATACACATGCGCACCGTGCCGTCCTTCTTCGGTACGAACAATACCGGAGCTCCCCATGGTGATGAACTGGATTTGATGAAGCCTTTGTCCTGCAGCTCCTCAACTTGCTTCTTCAGTTCTGCCAGCTCGCTGTTGTTGACTCTATAGACATGTTGTGAAATGGGCTCCGCTCCTGGAACCAAGTCTATAGAGAATTCAACATCTCTGTCTGGTGGCAAGCCTGGCAACTCTTCTGGAAATACATCCAGGAACTCCGCTATCAGAGGATGTGGCAACTCCTCTTCTTCCGTCCTGGCTCCACAAAATGTGCTCCTGCTCTGTTCCGCTGCTTCTCTGACGACCTCAAATTCCGGCTCTCCTGGTGGTCTAAACAATACTCTGCCTCTATAACAATCTATAGTAGCATGATGCCTACTCAACCAGTCCATTCCGAGTACAATATCGTACCCCGGAAGTGGCATGACAAGTAAGCTCACGCTCAACTCTCGGCCTCCTACTGATACTCTCCGGTCCTTGCAGTGATCACGGACTAGGATAATACCTCCACCAGTCATGATCTTGCAAGTCCTAGCTAATGGTTCTGTGTCTAAATGATGTCGAAGTGCATATGATACAGACACAAAACTATGGGAAGCGCCAGAGTCAAATAAGGTAAATGCGGGAATACAATCGAGAAGAACCGAACCTGTGATCAAGTCTCCTGCTGGCTCGATTTCCTCGACTGCCATGGCGTATGCTCGCCCCTGGGGTGCACCTCTCTGCTGCTGATGCTGGGCGAACTTCTGATTTTGCGGTGGAAGTGGTCCCCTCTGTTGTTGGCCTCCTGGTACGGTAGGTACCCTGCCTGGTCCTCTCTGGGCGGCTGCTCCACCCTGACCTGGACGAGTCCGAATGGTAGGGCAATCCTTCAGCTGGTGTGTCGTCGATCCGCAGTACAAACATGAGCCTAACCTCTTCCTGCAGTTCTCTCTGGTATGTCCTGTCTTCCCGCAGTACGCACACTGGATGGCAGGCTGGTTCTGTCTCTGTTGCTGCTGGATCTGCCCTCGGGCTGGTGCCTGATGCTGCTGCTGAAAGGGCCTCTGCTGCTGCTGAAAGTGTGGACGCTTGCCTGTTCCCGTACTACTGTTTGCCCCTCCGGTAACATCGCGTCCCCTCTTGGGTCTGAGGTCCAAGTCATCCTCGGCTACTTGGGCATCCATCAATATGCCCTCGTAGGTAGCTGTGCGACGTCCCGACGTGCGAGACTTGATCTCTCTTGTCAGCCCCTTTCTGAATTTCCGGGCCCTGTCCCCCGGATCTCTAATCATCGACGGCGCAAAGCGGCTCAGGCGGGAAAACTCCGCGGCATACTCGTCGACGGACGAGCTCCCCTGGGCTAAGTCATGGAACTGACTCTCCAAAGCTCCCAGGGCGACATCAGGAAAGAACTTTTCTTTGAAGAGCTCCTTGAAAGCTTCCCAAGAGAGTCCCCCGCGCAAGAGTCTCGGCTCCGTACGAAACCATGTCAAGGCAATATCGAACATCTGGCTGCCAGCGGCCTCGATCTGGAGCGCCTCTGGAATCTGCGCCAAACGCAAGTTCCTCTCGATGTCCTCTAGCCAATCATCGGCGTAGAGTATCCCTTCTGTCCCCTTGAACTCCCGAGGCATCATCCTCTTGAAGTCCACAATGGTGCCCGGCCTCTGTTGTTGCTGACCAGGTTGTTGCTGCTGCTGAGCGACTCTCTCCACAGCCTGGAGAGCCACTTGGTGAGCATTATCCATGTTCACCCTCATCATCTCTGTCTGGGCCTGATGTGCCTCAGCCTGCACTCTCTGGGCCTCTGCCGACGTCCTCTGGGCGTCGACCATGCCCTGAATCAAAGCGAACATCTGTGCCCCATCGACGGGCACACCTCCTGGTTGCTGAGCTGGTGGTGGTGGAGGTGGTGGTGCCGTCGTAGCTGTGGGGACCCTCTGAACTGGTGGTGGAGGACCCCCGAATGCTGCAGACACTCCCACATTTACTGGAGAGGTAGGAGGTGGTGCTGATGTCTGTCCGGCAGCGCGAGAGGTGGCAGACCTCTCTGAATCTGCTGCTCCGAGTCTCTGGGACCTTCTTGGCGGCATCCTGAAGACAGATCGAAAGATTCAATTAAGGCAATAGATATGATATCAAGGAAGGACAGAAAAAATTTTCTAAAGGAATAAATCATTAAGAATAGTATCATAAGAATCAGAATTCCCTAATTGTGATTGAGCATACCCTTGGCCTAATTCCTATTACTACAATATCGCTCTAATGTGAATCTAAGACTACTGACTAGACCTGCATGGGCCACCACTAAAACGTGTCACGACCCGCACCCGGAATTTGGGCATGAGTCGTGGGTACGTCCAGCCTACGCCGCAGCATCGGCGGTAGAACGCTGTCTAGGTCACAAACATAGTATATCCTGTCAATAGTCTCAACTCCGTACGGAGGACAAAGATAAATAATCACAGTTCTATAATATACTCAATCACAGCTATAAGAATAATGGCACGATGAGAATTGAAAAGAGTTCTAATAAAACCATCCACAATAAGTCCAACTCAAAACCTGGGTCTAAATGACCTCACAAAGTCACAAATAAAATAATACATCTCAGTCTCAGTCTCAGTCTAAAGCAATAAATACAGAAAATAATCTAAGCATGGGCAGGCAAGTTCTCCTCTAGGATAGGCACCTCCTCTGGGATTTCTGGAGTGAAATCCTCCTCTATTCCTGGACCGTAATGAGTAGGGCAAAGATCCTCCAGGTCCTCTGAAAATGTTGTTATCCAGTCAGGATTGGAGCGAAGCACAAACACTAACAGCAGTTCCATTAAATTGACAAAATCTATAAACAGTGTAAAAGATACAAGATGGAAATAAAAGCTGAACATGTGAAGTACTGAAGAAATGAAATAGACAATAAGCATCTAGCAATGAGCAATAAATTGTGACTGCTAGAACAGTAATCAAAAAAATAAACATCTAGCTAAGTGATTGAAATATCAGTTTATTATGTGATCGGCTTGGGACTGGATCAGGCTGGTTATATATGATTAGCTATGATTCTTGAAGGTCAGGCTAACCATATGGTTAGCTATGATGCATGATAATGGTCAGGCTAATCATATATAACAGCTATGAGGCATGATGATGGTCAGGCCGCACCCGACGTGAGATGTGGGGTGAGCTATGATGCATGGTAAGTGTGGATATGATCACATAATCTACTAATAGTTCCCCATCCCCCAGCCAGCACGATGGATTCCAATCACGACTCCTCATGATGGGGATCTAGGGTGCTAACCCGTGTATCCATAGTGTCGGAATCAAGTATGAAATACACTACAATTTATAGAAGTAATCAACCATGAAAACTGTCAGAGAATGTACTCGCCTGTGGTCCTGAGCAGAATGTGAGGATCGAGGTCCAAAATGGAATCACAATAACCTATTTATGGAAATTCAATGTTAATTAATGAATTAAAAGAATAACATGCTTAACAATCTAAAACGAGGTTTCTAGGCCATGTCTAAGGTTTACTGGTCAATACTAGTTCCAACTAAGTCAGTTTTAGGTTTTTGGTCAAAACTAGTTAATACCTAGACTATTACCTCTCAAACCTACTAGGACTTAATATATAGATATCCACTTCCTTACACACACCCATCAGTACCTCACCCCTTAGCTAGAACCAGTTCACCTACAAAAAATCCTTAACTGGACACTTAATCACTCTATCATGATACACACTAATCTAAACTCCATACAAAATCAATTTCCACCACAAACATTCATACCTTCCTAACATACCTAAATACCCACACTCTAGAACTGGTACACAGTACTTAGTTGCTAATGCTCACTTATATGATTCTAGGCTACTCTAATCAGCACATATTGCTGTGCAGAAACTAGGGATTTACTCACTCACACACTGCTCTAACACTGGTATCAAGCTGAACCCCTCACAGTATCCTGATACCTCACTCACAAGCACACACACTGGCACTTTCTGAAGATACAACACAGTTACACTGATACTTTATACCTAGACACACACATTCTCAGATATCTCATACACACAATGCATAAAACTTACCTGGGTACCCCCCTCACATACTGCTACACACATAGGTACACCCCCTGTCTACTGCACACAGAGACCCAATTGTGCATCTCCTGCACTGAACCACACTGAGACACATATCCTATACCAATTCTAACTGACACTCAACTAGACACTGCACATAGACACATAGGTTGAGAAATCTGGAATTAACTAGGATACACACAGGAATTAAACACACACAGGAATTAACTGAAATTTATACTGAACACAGTATACAAACTGAAACTGCACAGCCACACCCCAATCTACACCTACTGACTGCTCTCAGATTTCTTCCACAAACTGCACTGGCATCTAACACAGCTAGTTCACATTCACACACACCCAGCCACATAGGTATTTAATACACTGAACTCAGGGCTCTTGATACACAGTTACAAACACAGCATTAGCTAAACCATATAGGTAATCCAATGCACCAGTGAGTGGCTTACAACTGAAATAAAATCCTACATTGTTACTCTAAAATTGATACCAACTGACACACTACTAATGATACTAACATGAAGTCCTACCCTATGATTTACATATCCCTATCTACTGAACACATAAGTATATTACACACACAGTATACAAAATCCTAACACAACCCCCAATTCACTCAGCACACTGGTACACATTGAAATACACACACTAAACTCTAGCTAGGTTCACACAATACTTAAACACACAGGCAACTAATACACAGTCCCAAACACACACTGCTACTCTAGGGGTTTAGTTCACTCTCACAAAGCACTGAAACTGGAATACTCACATATGTGTTGATACCCACACAATTACCTAACCCAGATCTCACTCAATTCTGGGACACAGCACATGGACACAGGTAACACACAATACAACACTATCTATACACACACACAATTAGATACACAGGAACACACATTGGGTTCTCCCTGTTCACAGTCACCCTTCCCTTCTGTGCACAGTACACCTCTCCAAGCCGACTGCACACTGATTTCCCCCAATCGAAACACAACCTGTTCCCAGTGCCATCATATGTCAAAATACAGGAATAGAAAAAGACCCTAAGAACATTTCATCAAACACATCTCCAACGTATGCACATCTATATATGTATATACATCAAAACAAAACAAGATCAACATAGATCTAAAAGCTAAACACCCTACTAATCATATCATCAAGCACAAGAAGTGCAGAAACGAATTACATACAAACCCATCAATCCTCAAATCAAACTCCCAAGAAATCGAGTTCAACCCACCCCCTATGAGATGAAATCAGTCTACCTTCAAAACCTAGGGTTAGGGTTTACGAAATAAATTGGAAAAACAATTGTTGTTCACCAAAACTTAATCCAAAAACCCTAAATTCGAATTGCACACAGATTTGGGGGTTCCTAATGGCCATTATCATCTGTACACAGAAATTAAATGAAGAAAGTTAGGGTTCTCACCTGCAGGGAAGGTTTCTTCAACGAGGCTCTTCTTCTCTTGCTTTGAAGGAGGAGAAAATGGGAGCCCTAGGTTGAATCTCGAAAATGGGGTGGAGGATTGGTTTTCTCTGGTGGAGGCTAGGGTTTTCCTCTTCTACATGAAGAATGAGAGGGTTCCTCTTATATATTAAGGCCCAGTTAGGGTTTCTAGTGTATAGCCTAGGTTTAACCCCTAGATTAGGTCATGTAGCACCTAATTAACTAAGGTTTAGCCAGTCTAGGGTTTTGAGGGTTCACCCTAATTTTTAAATTCTAGGGTTTTGCTAGAATAGGGTTTTCTAACTAGGGTTTACCTATTAGGGTTGTCCTAATGGATTTCTAGGGTTAGACCTAAAAATAAATATTATTAACAATATATAATTACTTATAAAACTCAGCAATTAATTAAATACATAATTATTTAAGTAGTTAAATTACAGAAATACCCTTACATGGAAAAGTGGTAGTGACATGCCAGCAGTTTGCGACGGATAGCGACTTGTTTAGCGACGTATGTAGTGACATATTAGCGAGGAATATAACAACGTAATTAGCGACGTGAGTAGAAGTCGCTAAACGTCGCAAAATGTCGCTAAAGATATAGTGCCAAAAAAAATGAATACTGAATTATTTTCAAACTATTCTTCCTACAGTTTATGAATTCACAATTTGTACTAATAGACACAGAGCTACCCTCCGTTGGATTTGCTGGGTTCGTCGACCCCCTTCGGTTGAACACTCAATACCGATAAATTAACATATATTTAATATGAATAATATAATAAAATTTGAAAAAAATAAAATATTGAGATTATAAACCTAATCAGGAGAAAATATCGTCGTAAAGAATACAGCAAATATCCACAAAACTGAGTCTGAAAGCCTCGTCCTAAAAAATACAAGAAATAATGTCTGAATGTCTCAAAAATAAAAAATATTCATAAATGAACAAATATCATAGATCTGAAAAATAAATAATCAATAAATGGTCCTAACTAGAACTACTGTGGATCTGCATGAGGATGACCACCGGCGCGCATGAAGGATAAGAACAGATCATACTGCTCCCGTGAAATCGATACCGATGTCAATGGAGAAGGCAGTGGCGTCGGTAGAGTTTGTGTCATTGTAGGCGCACCAGGAGGACGTATCCGCTCCAACTCTGCTAGTCGCTGGTTGTATGAATCCATGGTAGATAACAGCCTCATACTGTTATGAACCACTGAATCATGCATCATCATCAGCCTCTCGCCCATAGACAGCTTTGATGCATAGAGCTTCGTCACGCTGCGCTCTGTCGACGATCTATGATCAGTTGTCAAATCCTGGAGCTCCATGATGCTGCGCTCAAGCATATCAAACCATGCGATGAGCGTCACATCATCCGCCTGTGGCTGGGACAGGGGCTGCTCCTCGATCCTTCATAGCAACTCATTTCGGAGAGACGCAATCTGATGGTCAACGGCCTCCTGGACTAGGGACGACGATTGCGAGGGCTGTGTGGAATGCGCACTTGTCGGGGAGGCCCTAGATGACTTCTTCGTAACAAGGGCGTCATAGGATCCCGTACCGTAGTACGTACCCCTCTGGAGACCCCCAACGGCGGTAACCCACAGCTCGTCCGCCGACGGAGCTGGAGAGGGCTGCGAGGAAGTACCAGCCTCTCCCGCAGTAGGTGCACTAGCAGTCTCCCGCTCACGCAGCCTAAGATACACGGCCTAGAAAAGTTTGGATACTCGATAATTGCCTAAGTTATATTAAAATTAACACAATGTAAAGTAATACATACATAGGTCTGGGAGGCCCTCTCATCAATGAGATTTTTGCCCTTTCGAAGGATGGCCAGGAAGACGGTAAGCATGTTTGCATCATCACCCCCTCTGTACCAATTAAAATAAATTATTAAGTACTAAAATTAAATATTTTTTCCTACTACCATTTTATCGTACTTATATTAAAATAATATATCTGAAATAAAAAATATACCAAATGACAAAAATGTTCCGTCATCGGAATTGAGCCACCACACCACTTTGTTGCCTTCTGCCTAGCCGCCTCGGCCTTCTTAGACCTTTCATTGTACCTCGGATCGTCGAATCTAGCCCTCATTGCAGAACACTTCCCAGGCGTGATCCAACCTTGGATCGGTTTTCCAACACGATCACGAGCCTTCTGGTCATCCAGAGCATCACGGATAAGCTTGGCGGCAACGGCAGAAAATATTTGTTCGATCAACTCGGCCCGCTACGGAGGATAGAAATAAGTTTGCTATAATAAATAATTTAGTAAGTTATATAATATGCATAAATTAGAGAATTTATATAATATACTTTTACCTTGAAGTACGCAAACCAGAATGCCTTCCTCTCCTCCGGAGCTTCAGAGTAGTTGATCCAAGGGCCACCATAGTTGTTCCTCAGAAAGAGGCCCAGGCATCTCTGTACCGACGAGGGACGATATCTATACAGAGATAATTATTTTTATCAAAAAAGTCAATATATAATGAATAAAGAAATACATGATATATATGACGCTAAACCATCTAATTGACTTACTTTGTAACGTCGACCCAAATCTTTGTCCTCGTCTCCTTCGGAGGTGCGCATGGAGGATCTTGCTAATATTGGGACAACGTCGTATCGACCTCCTCCATATGCTCATCTGTCTCCATGATTCCGTCAACAGGAGGAACGCTGGACGAGGGAATACTATCAGGCCTGGAACTACTCATCCAAGGAGTGATGCCATGTAACGTCGTCGCAGTCGGAGATGTGACTGATCGATATAATGGAGTACTAGGCACCGAGGATCCAAAACCAACAGTAGGCAGTACAGAGGAGTACTTCGTCTATCTCGGGACCTGCTGAACCCTCCGTGTCGTCCTGTCATACCTGATAACAACATATGATGAATAAAGAAATACATAAATATATAGTACATTCTACAGTCAAAATATTATGCATATCTCACATCATTCATAGAATTGTACAGTAAATAACTAGTGGTGCCACAAGTCTAAATAGATAGTACATTCAACAGTTAACATATAATACATATTTTCGTCAAAATAATAAATTCTATAGTCAAAATATAGTATATTCTACAGGCAAAATATTTTATTTTCAATCATCTTCAGAAAATTCATCTTGTTCGCCTTCCTCTTCCTTCTCTTCCTCTTTCTCCTCATCTTCACTTTCATCTACTTCGTCTTCATCTTCGTCTTCGTCTTAAGATAATTTTATATCTTCTACATTATTACTCGTATAATGAGTAACTTCCGTTGAGTCCACATCTACAAAATTTGTTACAAGAGGTAGCTCGTCCTCCTGATAAGCTATTTGGTCAATGTCAAAGGTATTTCTAGCTTTAGTGTTGTATACAGCCCACCAATCCGACCTCGTTGTCCCCCGTCTCGGATAAGTTATGAAATACATGAGCTGAGCCTGACTTGATAGGACAAATGGTTTGTAGCCTTGATATCTACGCTTGTAGTTTATATCCACAAGGCCATGCTTGTCAATTTTCTAACCTTTATCTTGAATCGGATCGAACCATTCACACTTGAATAGCACGATCTTAGCAAGTTCTGTGCCATAATTATATGTCAACTCCATAATCTTTCGTAAGATGCCAAAAAAATTATTGCCTGGATCGACGTCCTTGTAGTTCGAAGATTCGATACACAAACAACTATTTTTCGTGGAATCAAGATCCAGAAAGTTGTCTCTGATCGGAGCATTTGTTGACTTGAACCTAAACCCATTCACACAAAAACTCGGCCATATTTTGACGATAGTAATTGGTCCCTTGGCTAGAGTTCTTATAAATTTAGTCTCGGGGGTTATTAAACGATCGACCTAAATATCAAAGTAGCGATAGTAAGTTATTTATTGTGCAAGTGCAAAAAGAATAAGTAATTACCAAAATCCTTACATATACGCTTAACCAAGAAGGAAAATGGCATCTCATTTCTTGTTCTACTTCTTCGTCTGTTATATAGGGTCTAACCAACCTCAATTCATCATTATATATGCTGAAAAATAACCAAGCAACCGCTGATTAGTAGCATAATAGTAGCTTATACTATTACATTGAGATGACGTAAACATGGACATATTAATTATTTACCACTCTAGCTTCTCCACTTCATCCTCGTCGTAATTGAGTAATATATACAACTGAGAAGCCCTTAGCTCATCGTCATTCAAATATCTCTTCTTCATTTTCTCCGAAGGCTTTCTGAACGCATTGAATACTTTGAGTATTGCATCATTAGATTCCTGATATCCATCGTCATTTCTCGGAGCTCTCGTTCTATTAGTAGCAACATGAGATTTAAAATACGTCGAGCAAAAGATTGTAATCTCCTCGAGAACATAAGCTTCACAAATAGAGCCCTCAACCCGTGCCTTGTTTTTTACCTTTCTCTTTAGGTGATTCAGATGCTGCTCAAAGGGTTACATCCACCGATAACCGACAGGACCACCAACACATGCCTTATAGGAAAGATGAATTAATAAATGCTCCATAGGGTCGAAGAATCCAGGAGGAAACACCTTCTCGAGCTTGCACAGTGTTACCACAATATCCTTCTCTTGCTTTTCTAGAAGATCAATGAGCAACTTAGTAGAACTAAGATCTCTGAAGAATTTGCTGAGCTCTGTCAATGGATACCTGACATCCTACAGTAAGCATTTTTGAAATATAATCGAAATTAACCTCTCCATGAATACATGGCAATCGTGGCTCTTCATACCTGATAGTTTATTCTCCTTGAGGTCGACACATCTTCTCAAGTTCAACACGTACCCGTCTACAAATTTTACTCAATTGCTTCGTTATTTATTAGCACATGTAATAATGATCTGGGGTCGGTTAGACCCAACATAACAGACGAAGAAGTAGAATAAGAAATAAGACATTATTTTTCTTCTTGGTTAGGCGCATATCTAAGGATCTCGATAATTACTTTTTCAGTATGCACTTGCACAATAAATAACTTACTATTGCTACTTTAGTATTTAGGTCGATCGTCTAATAACACTCGAGACTGAATCTATTAGAACTCTAGCCAAGGACCAATTACTGCCATCAAAATATGGCCAAGTTACTGTGTGAATGGGTTTAGGTTTAAGTCAATAAATTCTCCAATCAGAGATAGCTTTCCGAATCTTGATTCCACGAAAAATAGTTGTTTGTGTATCAAATCTTTGAACTATAAAGACGTCGATCCAGGCAAGGATTTTTTTGGTATCTTATAAAAGGTTATGGAGTTGACATATAATTATGGCATTGACATATAATTATGGCATAGAACCTACTAAGATCGTGCTATTCAAGTGCGAATGGTTCGATCCGATTCAAGATCAAGGTTGGAAAATTAACAAGCATGGTCTTGTAGATATAAACTACAAGCATAGATATCAAGGCTACGAATAATTTATCCTATCAAGTCAGGCTCAACTTGTGTACTTGACAACTAATCCTTGACGGGAGACAGCGAGGTCGAATTGGTGGGCAGTATGCAAGACTAAAGCTAGAAATACCTTTGACGTTGACAAAATAGCTTATCAGGAGGACGAGCTACCTCTTGTAACAAATATTGTAGATGTCAACTCAACAAAAGTTACTTATTACATGACTAATAATGTAGAAGAGGTAGAATTATTCGAAGAAGAAGAGAAAGAGGAAGAGGAGGACGAGGAAGGCGAACAAGATGAATTTTTTGAAGATTATTGAAAATAAAATATTTTGACTATAGAATAAACTATATTTTGACTGTAGAATATAATATTTTGACGAAGACATGTATTACTGTAGAATGTACTATCCATTTAGACTTGTGACATTACTAGTTTTTTACTGTGCAATTCTATTAATGCTGTGAGATATGCATACCATTTTGACTGTAGAATGTACTATATATTTGTTTATTTATTTTATCATCATGTTGTTATTAGGTATGATAGGACGACGCGGAGCGTTCGGCAGGTCCCGAGGTAGACGAAGTGCTCCTCCGGTACTGCCTACTATTGGTTCTGGATCCTCGGTGCCAAGTACTCCAGTATATCGACCAGATACATCTCCGACTGTGATAACGTTATGTGGTAGCACTCCTAGGATGAGTCATTCTAGGCCTGAGACTACTCTCTCGTCCAGTTCCTCCTGCTGACGGAACCATGGAAACATATGAGCATATGGTGGAGGTTGAGCTGACGTCATCCTAGCATCAGCTACATCCTCCAGGCGTACCTCCGGACGAGACGAGGACGGAGATTTGGGCCGACGGTACAAAGTAAGTCAATTAGTTGGTTTAGCATCATATATATCGTGTATTTCTTTATTCATCATATATTCACTTTTTCGATAAAAATAATTATCTCTATATAGATATCGTCCTTCAATAGTACAGAGACGCCTAGGCCACTTTTTGAGGTACAACTATGGTAGCCCTTGGATCAACTACTCTAATGCTACGGATGAGAGGAAGGCGTTCTGGTTTACGCACTTCAAGTTAAAAGTATATTATATCAATCATCTAATTTATACATATTATATAACTTACTAAATTACTTATTATAGCAAACATATTTCTATATGCCGCACCAGGCCGAGTTGATCGAGCAGATATTTCTATCATTGCCACCAAGCTGATCCGTAATGCTCTAGATGACCAAAAGGCTCGTGATCGCGAAGAAAAATCGATTGAAGGTTGGATCACGCTTGAGTAGTGGACTGCGATGTGGGATAGATTTGATGATCTGAGGTACAAGGAAAGGTGTGAGAAGGCCAAGGCGGCTAGGCAGAAGGCAACAAAGTGGTATGGTGGCTCGATTCCTATGACGAAACATTTTTGTCGTTTTGTATATTTTTTATTTTAGATATATTATTTTAATGCAAGTACGATAAAATGGTAGTAGGATAAAATATTTAATTTTAGTACTAAATAATATATTTTTAATTGGTACAGAGGGGTGAGGATGCCAACATGGTGACCGTCTTCCTAACCACCCATTAAAAGGGCAGAAATCTCATTAATGAGAGGGCCTCACAGACCTATGTAAGGATTACTTTACTTTGGGTTAATTTTAATATAACTTAGGAAATATGAAAATAAATATCCATGTAGTTAGTAATAATTACCTTTGACACATTAGAAATTATCGAGTATCCAAACTTTTCTAGGCCGAGTATCTTAGGCTGCGTGAGCGGGCGACTGCTAGTGCACCTACAACGGGAGAGGATATTACTTCCTCGCAACCCTCTCCAACTCCGTTGGCAGATGAGCGGAGGGTAACCGCCGCCGGTGGTCTCCAGAGGGGTAGGTACTACGGTACGGGATCCTATGGCGCCCTTGTTTCGACGCAGTCATCTAGGGCCTCCACGGCAAGTGTGCATTCCCCAAGCCCTCGCAGGCGTTGGCCCGAGTCCAGGAGGCCATTGACCGTCAGATTGTGTCTCTCCGTGACGAGTTAGCTACGAAGGATGGAGGAGCAGCCCATGTCCCAGCGCAGGCGGACGATGCGACGCTTATCGCATAATTTGATATGCTCGAGCGTAGCAACATCGAGCTCAAGGATATGACAACTGATCTTAGAGCGTCGACAGAGCGCAGCGTGACAGAGCTACAGGCATCATAGCTGTACATGGGCGAGAGGCTGACAATGATGCAAGATTCAATGGTTCATAGCAGTACGAGGCTGTTATCTACCATGGATTCATATAACCATCGACTAGTAGAGATGGAATTGAAATGTCCTCCTGGTGCGCCTTCATCGATATAGACTCTACCAACGTCACTGTCTTCTCCATCGACATCGGTATCAATTTTACGGGAGCAGTATGATTTATTCTTATCCCTGATGCGTGCCGGTGGTCATCCTCCTTCAGATCCGCAGTAGTCCTAGTTAGGATAGTTTACTGGTTGTTTGTGTTTTGACATATGATATTTGGTCCATTATGAATATTCTTTATTTCTAAGGCCTTCAGACTTTATTTCTTGCACTCAGTTGTGTGGATATTTATTGTATTCTTTAGGACAAAATTTTCTCCAGACTCGGTTTGTAATTCTAATATTTTATTTTCTTCAAATTTTACTATATTATTCATATTAAATGTATGTTAATTTACCGATGTTGAGTGTTCAACCGAAGGGGTTGGCGAACCCAAAAAATTCAACGGATGGTTACTCTGGGTTTATTTATATAAATTATGAATTCATAGACTGCAGGAAGATTGGTTTGGAATACATTCTATAATCATTTTTTTTACTTTTTCATTGAAACTTTAAAGACGTTCATATACGTCGCTAAGTACGTCACTGATTGTCGCTAAATACGTCGCTAAGTACGTCGCTGAACGTCGCTAAAAACGTTGTTGAATATTGCTAAATTGCTGATATGGCAGTATTTGTCAGGTCAATATAACGTCGCTAAATGTGTTGCAAATCTTCGCTAAATAAAAAAATTAGCGACTTATAGCGACATACAATACGTTGCTAATTTAGCAACGTTGTGTCGCTAAATGTCGCTAATATAGCGACGCAGATACGTCGCTAAAAAATATCGCTATAGCGATATTTTATGACATTTTTTTGGTCAGCAACTAGCTGAAAGGTGACTCCATTGAAACGTCGCTAATTACGTCGCTAAATATTATTAGCGACATTTTTATGCCATTTAGCGACGTTTCTAGACGTCGCTCATTTGACATATTCTGGTAGTGCCAAAATACATAAGACTTGGAATACGTAAATATGCCAGCAACTTATCAAGTGGATACCAGTCCGACTCAAATACGAATAAGTTGTACTATCTAAGTATTATAATAAAATATAGCTATATCTCAATCCACAAGGATACAAAATATCAACAAGGAACTACATGTGCTAAAGTTAGCGGCCCAGTAACACACAAGCTCGAATAGTCTCGAGAAAGAAATAAAATCTATAAAGCTAAACTATATCAGTAGATGAGCAAACAACATTAATAAAAAAACATAACTATGGTCGTAATGATACAAGTACATAGTCCCAATATCTGCATAACTAGACGCTACACATCCGCAACTCCAGAAGAAATCCACAACTATCTACACTATAAAATTGGCAAGGAATTAGGTCCTTAGATAGACGTAACAAGGTACAATAAATAGGGTGCCAGAAATAAAATAGTATAGTAGCACTAGGGTTCTAAGGGGTATAACTACAGTAACGATCTAAGTGAATGCACATAAGAATATCACTCGAACACTAGACCACAAAATTGTGAATCTGAAGATCTCAACAGGCATCTTCAGTAACTATAAAAATCTCCATGATCCGTCAGGGAACCTACCCTAACGATGTGAAATCTGGAACTCTGGTCAGAGTCCATGGTAACTATGACAGAAAGTGGTAGGCCAACGCTATGAGTACGCTCTCCCCACCCAATGTAACCTCATGTCTCATGTCCATAACACGCAAGATCTGGACCTCTATCTAATATATTAAGTCATAGTAAGTAATAAAGTATAGTAACCTGTCAATCACGATCCTAATACCAAATGCAGAATCTAGTATCCATAAATATATCAAGTACGGATTCTCATGAATGTCGTATCAAGTGTCCTAAGGTCTGATGTGTAACATATTTGCACGACCATGACATCGTGAAGCAAACTCTAGAATCATTACCCAACTCCGCCAACAGACGTTGGCACCCGAGTTTAACTTAGACGCAAAGTAACGACAATGGCCCTAAGGTATCATAATACTCCCGAAGAAAATAGGACAATCATAATATGCATGCAATATAATATAAACTGCATACGACATGGCATAGTACACTTGCCTGGATCCTGAATGATGGTATGGCGATATCCAGGTAGCGAGCTCGATATGTCAACTACTCACGAAAATGTAGAATCGATACGAACGCCTACAAATGCTGAAAATAATATCTCAATCATTTCCAAAATATGTTAATTAGATAGGATTAGCGATCTATAAGTCCAGTTTGAACACATGAACAAAATTGACAATTTTGAGTCAAAGTGGGATCCAAAAGAGGCCGACTTTACACCAAAAAATGTATCGGAGATAAATTTATCCATATTCGACAAACTAGGTGTCCATAAAAGTTTTTCTTTGTTTTTGACCTCAATTAATTATTAAATAAAATATAAACTAAATAATCTAATTAAAAATATAGATGGAGGGTTAGGTAGAGGGTATACCTGAGGAATCAGTTCAAGAGTCGGTCGAGCGAGAAGAGAGTATTCGATACGCAAAGACATGTGATTAAAACTTAAATTATGACTCGGTTATGGGTATTCTCGACCACGAGGAAGGAAGCTCGTCTATGGCTGGTCTTGGGGCTTCTCAGTACAGTTCGTCGAAGGTCGAGGGTAGTCGGGGGTCGAGGGTACTACAGCCGCCAGAGGCAACAACAGTGTGGCAGTAGCAACCGTAGCGGAGGGGCAGGTCGGCCGGCGGCGCTGGGGAAGTCGGCGGCCATCTGAGGGAGGAGGCCAGGAGGATGATGATGGGGGCGGGTGGTTTGGAATTTGGGTTAGGGTTAGGCTTACTTAGGATATATATATAGAGAAAATAAGAGGGTCAGTGGGGGGTGGGGGGCCGATAGGGCTTGGGGAGATTAGGGATTGGGGTTTGTTTTGTTATACATATATATATATATATATATATATATATATATATATATATATATATATATATATATATATATATATATATATATATATATATATATATATATATATATATATATATATATATAAAGGAAAAAATAGATTTGTACATAAAAATAAATTGTAGAAAAATTTATAACACTTAAACAAATAATTTTGACTAAAACTATTTTCGTAAAATAATTTTAATTACTAAATATAAATATTTATATAAGCTATTATATTAAGAAATTTTATTTTCTATTTTGATGATTAAATAACTAGAAATTAAATTTCTAATAATTCAATAAATAAGATAATACTGAAATTGTAAATTAAAGAATTAGGGGGTTTACAATCTACCCAACTTAATAAAATTTTGTCCGCAAAATTTAAAAATAAGCATAGTAGGAAAGAGTAGAGGATTCACTACGAAAGAAAGATAAATACGTCTCGTGGTATCGAGTTTCTTGATAAAAATAAAGCATGATCTAAAGATAAGGAATACAATTTAGTAGAAAAGAATTTAACTATACATGGTCATACATTGATTCTCAACAGATGTGGAAGGGTTTGAGTTGGGTGCTTGGATTAGATTTTGAGCGGTTCTACAATAAGTGTCAAAAGGTAATATAATTTGTCAAGATGATTAATATTGTGTAGAGAATACAAGGGGCTCAATTTAATGCACCACAAGTTTCATGGACGTAGTTTGGCTCAAGAGGGCTACGGGTATATCAGTGGTTGGGTTAATTGGGTTGTCGATGTACAATTTAATTTAATTACGATGAAATTAAACATTTAAGTATTAGGTTTTAGAAGGAGATATGCCACAAATGTTGTGGGGTCTATATGGAGCATGGGAGTATATATTTGGGAGTAATAGCTAGGTCATGAGTGAGTAGGTACCGCTAGGCTCACGAATGTTAAAGTTTTTGAAAAAAATGAATCGGAATTGCGTATTAAAATCGACCGTAACGGAAAAGGAGATCTATGTGTCATTTGTGTATACAAATGAGTCACAAATATTGTGCGACTAAAATAAAGCATGCGAAGGTGTGTTTGTGAGTGATAGTCATGTCATTGGTGTAGAGTGGCCAGTCTATGTCATAAGGGTAGAAGTTGTTGGAAAGGCAAGGATAGTGTTATGCTCCAAATATCTGAGCCACAACAAAGGATATCAGAGGATACAAAATTAAAGAGGTAATTTAACCTATTTGAAATTAAACCTAATTAATACCTAATAAATTAAAATTTAGCCTAAAATTTTAAAAATATTCCTATACTGAAACCAGGGGCTTGCAATCTACCCAACTTATAAAATTAAGTTGGTATCAAAACTAAAGTCATGGTCCTGCTAACAAAATTTCTTGAAGGGCCTATTTCCTAAATAAGAATACAAGAATTCTAAGGTTTACTGGCCGTAATCAAAGATTGTTTAAGAGAACCTAGATAATATCAGGGTGTTATTGGTCAATAACTCTATATGGAAAATAACTATCCATCCAATACTACTCTTATAAAGTTTAATATTCTACAAAGCAAAAGAAAAGACTGAGTCGGATCTAACTAAGGCAAGGTGGTACAAAGGCTTCGATCATCGATTGACATTGATGACAAAGAGACCAAAATCGAGGAAATCATGAGAGAAAGGAATTTTTAGACCAAGATAGGAGGAAATTATGATAAGTCTAAGGAGTATGATCACAGGGTTGAATAAGACACGATTAGGCAGGTATCTAGAAAATTAAGTCATAGTAACTAGATCTAAGAGATTAGAATAGAAAAAAATGGATAGCTATGGTGATATGGATGTTAACAAAAGAAAGTGGTACCAACCAAGGAATGGATTTTGTAGTTTGGGCACAACCAGGAAAAGAAGAAGGATCTACTCAATTGAATAATTAGAAGGTTTCTTGTTGCAAAAAGCAAGAGGCATGTGAATGTAAAACAAGATAGAAATTATTGATAGAAAAGATAGGAATACAGTCGATGATGTAATTCAACAAATTCTTAATCTCAATACTATATTCCTATAAATTTTATTCTATATAACCTCACTCGTACTATTGGAAAACCACTTCTAGCTATAGGTAAGCACTATGCAATCATTTTAACTTCGTCTAAATCGTATATTCCTAATTTAGTAGGTAAGGGTCAAGGCTAAATAAGCAAGTACTCAGGTCTATCACTCATTGTATACTATTTACTACGGACAATCTTCAAATCACGATTGGGATTAGTCATTCCGATACTATTCTAACCTTCAATTGGAATGTCTATCTATTCACATACAACTTACCCCTTCTATTACCTATCCCTCTGTACTATTGATCTTATAGTTTCTGCTATCTTAATACCTATCTTTCTCATAAAAGTCCTCTTGGTTAGGTTACTATCATATAACACAAGTCATGAAGTCATGATCATTTTGCCTAAGTGATAATTTCATTGAACTCAATGTGATGATAAAATTATATACAGGCTTAGGTCTAATCTTAACTACAAGGATTATTGAGCTATTCTATTCATAATAAGAATCTCAAATCATATCTTCTAAATTCTATCTTAAGGTTGGTCCTATTAGTTTATGGGGTAACAACTATTTCTAAGATTTTAACTATAAATTCTCTCAAATAGTAACCATAGTCGTCTTAGTCATTACAAAAATTATATATCTATTCTAACCAATATTTATGAATGGTAAAGCTTTTAGTCCAACACTAACTGCTGGTGGGAGTTCTAATATCTTTTGATAAGAAAAAGTTTTCTGCTAAGACTATTCCTTATATATAACCCCAAGCTATCCTCTCATTCTAGTAGTCTACCAAGTACAGTCATCTATCTTACCTATTTCTAACTTAGACAACCCTTCCTATAAAATATTCTACCAACCCTTCTTATATTCTAAAATAAATATATAACTAAAAGTCAAGTAAGAGTTTTCGTTCTTCCGAAATATGAAAGAATATGAATCAATGATAGGGAGTTCATGGAGGGTATCATCGAATATGAATTTTGAGGTTCAAAGACGATAATATAAATTAAAAGAAGGTAAAAAGCAATTATGGATTGAGATCCTAATATAATAATCCTACACAGGCTCGCTCGTTACAGTAACGTAACCAAAATATTTTAATCAGGAACTTATTGGGCTACCATAAAAATATGTCACGTACAGTCCCAAAATACGTAGGACTTGGAATACGTAAACATGCTAGCTACGTATCAAGTGAACTCCAGTCCAACTCAAATATGTATAAGATGTACTATGTAAGTATTATAATAAAATATAGCTATATCTCAATCCACAAGGACACAAAATATCAACAAGGAACTACATATTAAATTCGGCCGCGCAGTAACACACAAGCTCGAATAAATTCAAGAAAGAAATAAAGTCTACAAAGCTAGGCTATATCAGCAAATGAGTAAACAACATGAATAAATAAACAGAACTAAGGTAGAAATAATACAAGTACCTACTCCTAATATCTGTATAATCCGACATTACGTATCTACAGCCCCAGAAGAACCCTACGACCATGTACGCTACAAAATTGGCAAAAAACCAGGTCCTCAGAGGGACATAACAATGTACAATAAATATTATACCAGAAGTAAAACAGTATAGTAGTAAAAGGGTGCTCAGGGGTATAACTAAAGTAACCATCTAAGTGAATGCATATGATAACATTATTCGCAAGCTAGACCACCAAAGTGTGAATCTGAATATCTTAATAAACATCTTCAGTAACTATGAAAATCTCTAGGTTCGGTCAGGGATGCCATGCCCCAGTTCCAAAATACGTAGGACTAGGAATACGTAACATGCCAACTACTCATTCGACCTGACTCTGGTCTGACTCGAATACGTATAAGCTGCATTATAATGGTCACTATCTAAATAATCAATTAAATATAAATATCTATACCTCAATCCATAATGAACAGAATACACAAGAATGAGCTACATGTGCTAAAATTGACTGTCCAGTAACACACAAACTTGAATAGACTCGAGAAAGAAATATGAGTCTACTCGGTAGAAATGATATAAGTACCTGGTACCAATACCTGCAAGACAAGCAACTCCATCAACAACTCCAAAGGATCCATAACCGTCTAGGCTACAAAAATTGGCAGGGGACCAGGTCCTCAGAGGGACATAACAAGGTACAAGAACCAATATGCCAAAAGTAAAACAGTATAATGCCATATACTCAAGGGTAAACTACGGTAACCATCTAAGTGATATGCACGTGAGAGCATCACTCATACTCAGGATGAAACCACTATAGGCTCTGTGTCGGGGAGCCCATAGCAGCAAGTAGTATCACGACTTCAGTATATGTGCCAAAGCAAGTATTATCACGACTCCAGTATATGTGCCAAAGCACTTCCAGTAGTATCACGACTCTAGTATATGTGCCAAAGCACCTCCAGTAGTATAGTATATATATAAATAATCAGCCTGTAGTATGGTGAGTTTCTTCCCACATGATGTAACCTCATGTCTCATGTCCATAATGTCTCATGTCTATAACACGCAAGATCATGACCTCTAGCTAGTGCAACGAGTCATAATAATATCCATATAATATACAAGTCTCATATCACGAATCCTGTAAGCCTATACAGAATCACCATGAATAACTCAAGAAAGATTATGTCATTGAAATAGTGTCAAGTATCCTAGGGTATGGCATACTTGGTAAAGCAAGCACGTAAAAATAAGATCGTGGAATCAACTCTCTAAGTGACGTAACACGACTCCGCGTAAGGCATGGACACCCAAATCTTGTTCGAACGCTAAGCAACGTCTCACGGTCCTAGGATAAACATACACATCACACATATCAAATAACTATCATAACTAAATAAGCTAATAAAGGCAAGGAACTGTGATATATCATGGCAAGGTACACTTGCCTGGGTTCTGAACTCCGTCAACTTCTCCTGGAAAAGTAGAATCTGCACGTAAACCACCGGATGCTGAAATAAAAATCACCAATATTATCATAATACTAAAAATAGCTAGGATTGACTACCCATAAGTCCAATTTGGACACAAGGGCAAATTTGACAGTTTTGGGATCAAAATGGGGTCCTAATGTGGCTCACTTTGCACCGTAAAATATGTCAAAGACAAAGTTCTCCAAATTTATCAAAATTAGTGTCTACAAGTCCAGAACAAGGGCAAAACCTCAACAGAATATCCAAAATTGGATTCTAATCAGCCGGTCACGATAACCCCCGTCATGTGGAACCTTGGGACCCACGAAATGATGTTTCGTCAATGTTCTCATATTCGAACCAAACTTGGGTCATAGGACCAGCGTAATGCTGTGAATATAATGGTATAAGTTTTGTTTCGAACCGACGAGCACACACAAAATTAGGACGAGTGTCAGAACAGGCTGATACGGTACTTTTCGATGAATACGCATTAATTTCGGTGTGCACGCACATCCAAATCAAGTTCCACGAAAGCTCATACGTCCACGTTGATGATATGTGCCTTCCGGTGCAACTAGCACACGACAAAGTTGCCTCGTTTGGCAAAACGCACCCCGTATCGAGAGATTTTGGGTATTTTAAAAACAAGTTTTTGTCGTTTTGGAACCAGAATAATTTAACCATTATAGCAAACTAATAAAAATTAAAAAATAGGAAAAATCTTGGTTATATTGTGAAGAAGTCCCTTCAATTATATTTTAAAAATAATTAACGAGATAGTAGAAAATTGGACATGGATATGGGTACTTGGACTGAATTTCTGAACTGTTGTTGAACAGTTTTTTGACCAACTTTCGGTTGATTTTTTGATCAAATCCTGGTGCCTAAATTCGTTCCACTTGAAGAAAATCCTAAAGGGTTAGGTTGTGAACATACTAGCAAAGATGGAACGTAAATCTGACGACCGAGGAGGGCGAAAGCTGCGCGCGAAGGGGGGTCGTAAAGCTATATGCGTGGGGTCGGCAGTGCGGGCGACGCTGCTTCAGTGCGGCGGAGCTGCGGGTGGCGGTGGTTCGTGGCAGTAGTCGGGGTGATGTAGGCGAAGGTCTGGTGTGGGTGATGGTGGAGGTGGGATTAGGGTTAGGGTTAGGGTTAGGGTTTTGATGAATGTATACATATGTATATATAGGAGAGGGGGTTTGCTGTACGTTGGGGGTGAAAGGGTTTTAAAGTTTTGGGTTTGGGTTTGGATTTAATGGGTTTAGATTTTAAGTTTTGTTTTTTTATTAATTAATCTCTATATATATATGTGTATGTATGGCCATTAAAATAGTTTTAGATCTCAATAAATGATAGAAAATTATACAATACACTAATAATAGTTTTACATCAAAAAAAATTTTTTTGTATAATATTAATAATTATACAAATAATTATAAATCCACAAATATTATATAATATAATTAGTTAAAAATAAATAAGAAATTCTTCCTTAATCACAATAATTTCATTATACCAATGTTAATAAATTTAAAATTTTAATTCTAAAAAAATTAGGGTGGTTAAAATCTACCCAACTTATAAAAAATTCGTCCTCAAAATTAAAAATAAACATAGTGGAAAAAAATTTAGTTAAGCAAGGTTGCACTAAAGATGGGGACGCAGTTACTAAAGGGAGTCCTAGTTTGACGTCGCATTCTAAGAATAAGGGTACGCTTAATCAAGGCTGTACTCAACTTATGAGAATGAAGTTGGCCGCAGGACTATAGTCATGATCATATTTGTAAGGATTTTTAGAAAGTCTAACTGCAAGGAGGGATTCGAGATGGTAAGGATTTTGTGACCGTTGTTACAGCCTATCAAAGGAAATCGATGTACTACCATGGCGTTTAAATAAGTCAATAACTCTATAAAAAAAATTTACCAGTTCTCCTTGATTCTAATTAGGTCATGAGTCTATAAAACAATAGGAATTACCATAGCCAAATATAACTAGGGTGAGATGGTACCGAGAAGTTGCTCATTGCATATCATGAATGCCGATGAATGGTTCAGCAATAAGCGTCAAAAGGTGATATAACTCATCAAGATGTTTAGTATTGTGTAAAGAGTACAAGGGGTTCAATTTAATGCAACACAAGTATCACGGACGTAGATTGGCATGAATGAGATACGGGTATATTAGTGGTTGGGATATTTGGATTGCCTATGTATAATTTAATTCAATTACAACGGAATTGGATATAAGGTTTAGAAGGATATATGCCATAAATATTATGGGGTCTATATGGAGCATGGGTAAGTATATTTGGAAGTAACGGTTGTGTCATTAGTGAGTAGGTTCCAGTTAGGCTCATGAATATCAAGGTTGCCGGAAGAATTGAGTCGGTGTTGAGTATTAAAATCGACCGTAATAAAAAAAGGATATATATATGTGTCATTTGTGTGTACAATTGCGTAGCGAATGTCGTACGACAAAAACAAAATATGGAAATACCATTTTATGAGTGATAGTCATGTCATAGTTATAGAGTGACTAGTCTAGGTCATAAGGATGGAAGTTGTTGAAAAGGAAAGGATAGTATTGTGCTCCAAATATCCAAGCCACAACAAAAGGTATCAAGAATACATAAATTAAATAGGTAATTTAATCCGTTTGAGATGAACCTAATTAACACCAAAATAAATCTAAATTTACCCTAAATTTCTAGAAATAACCCTGCACTAAAACCAGAGGCTACGATCTACCCAACTTATAAAAAATTAATTTGGTATCCAAAACTAAGGTCATGGTCCTGCTAACAAGATTTCTGGAAGGGCCTATTTACTATCTATTTTCTAAATAAGGTTACAAGAATTCTAGGATTTACTGGCCGTAATTAAGGATTTTCTAAAGGAACGTAGAAACTATCAGGGTACTATTGATCAACAACTTTATAAGAGAAATTACTACCCATCCATTACTCTCTTGTATAGGTCAAGCTTCTACAAGGCAGAAGAAATGACTGAGTCGAATCTAACTAAGGCAAGGTGGCATAGAGGTATCGATCATTGATTGGCATTAGTGAGGAAGAGACTAAAATTTAGGCCATGACAAAAAAAAATTCTGATAAGTCTATATGGTTGAATAAGGCACGATTAGGCATGTATTTGGAGAATCGAGTCATAGTGACTAGATCAAGGATTTAGAGTAAAAAAGAACTGATACCTATGATGAAATAGATATTAACACAAGGAGTGGTACCAACTTAGGGATTGATTTTTTAATTAAGTCACAACTAAGGAAAGAGGAAGGATCTACTCATTGTTATAATTAGAAGATCGTTGTTGCAAAAGCACGAGGCCATATATGCAACATAAGATAAAAATTTGATAGGAAGGATAGGGATGCAATCGAGGGGGTAATACAACTAATCCTTAAACTCAATACTATATTCAATTATTATGCTAAGAATCTACATTAGCTCTAGCATATAGGAATAACCTATCTATCTACCCTACTAAGGGTAACCATCTTCTCAAAATATTATATCCAGCATGTCTTCTTTTGCCTTGACAAGGATCTGCTTCTGGAGGAAACACCACACACAAACGTCCATCACTCTGAAATAGGAAAAGATGATAAACTATAATAAGAATGTTGAGGGGAATAAATAAGTACAATTATGAAGTCCAAGGGCGATAATCAATTGCTAAGAAATTTTCAAATCAGTTATAGATTGAGATACTAATACTGCTAATCCTGATTACAGGCTCGCTCGGTACCGAAAAGTAACCGAAACGATTTAATCAGGATCTGCATGGGCCATATAAAAATATGTCATGCCCTAGTCCCAAAATACGTAGGACGAGGAATAAGTAACATGCCATTTACTCATTCGACCAGACTTCGGTCTTACTCAAATACATATAAGCTGCATTATAATGGTCACTATCTAAATAATCAAGTAAATATAATTATCTATTCCTCAATCCACAATGAACAAATACACAAGAATAAGCTACATGTACTAAAGTCAGCCGCCCAGTAACACACAAACTCAAATAGACTCGAGAAAGCAATATAAGTCTATAAAACTAGGCTACATCAGCAGATGAATAAACATTATGAATAAATAACCATAACTCTAGTAGAAATGATATAAGTACCTTGTATCAATGCCTGCAAGATAAGCAACTTCATCAGCAACTCCAAAGGCTCCATAACCGTCTAGGCTACAAAAATTGGCAGGGGACCAGGTCCTCAGAGGGACGTAACAAGGTACAAGAAACAGCATACCAAAAGTAAAATAGTATAATGCCACATACTCAAGGGTAAACCAATGTAACCATCGAAGTGATATGCACGTGAGAGCATCACTCGTACTCATGCTGAAACTATTACAAGCTTTGTGTCGGGGAGCCTATAGCAGCAAGTAGTGTCACGACTCCAGTATATGCGCCAAAGCAAGTAGTATCACGACTCCAGTATATGTGCCGAAGCACCTCCAGTAGTATAGTATATATATCAATAATCAGCATGTAGTATGGTGAGTCTCTCCCCATCTAATATAACCTCACGTCTTATGTCCACAACATCTCATGTCCATAATACGCATTATCATGACCACTAGCTAGTGCAACGAGTCATAATAATATCCATATAATATGCAAGTCTCATATCATGAATCCTGTAAGCCTATTCAGAATCACCATAAATAACTCAAGAAAGATTATATCACATGAAATAGTGTCAAGTGTCCTAGGGTATGGCGTACTTGATAAAGCATGCACATAAAAATTGGAACGTGGAATCAACTCTCTAAGTGACGTTACACGACTCCCGAATCTTGTTCGGACGCTAAGCAACGTCTCACGGTCCTAGGATAAACACATACATCACACATATCAAATAACTATAAAAACTAAATAAGATAATAAAGGCAAGGAGCTGTGATACATCATGGCAAGGTACACTTGCTTGGAATCTAAACTCCGTCAACTACTAATAAAAAAGTAAAATATGCATGTACATCTCCAGATACTGAAATAAACATCACCAATATTCTCAGAATACTAGAAATAGCTAGGATTGACTATCCATAAGTCCAATTTGGACATAGGGACAAAATTAATAGTTTTTGGGGTCAAAACAGGGTCCACATGTGGCCCACTTTGCACCGTAAAATATGCCAAAGACAAAATTTTCCAAATTTAACAAACTTAGTGTCTACGAGCCTATAACGAGGACACTACCTCAACGGAATGTTCGAAATTAAATTTTGGTGAGCCGGTCACGAAAATGCCCGTCATATGGAACCGTAGGACCCACGAAATGATATTTCATCAACGTTCTCAGATTCGAACCAAACTTGATTCACAGGACCAGCATAACACTTTGAATAAAATGGTATAAGTTTCATTTTGAACCGATTAGCACACACAAAATTAGGACGAGTGTCCAAACAGGCTGATACGGTACTTTTCGACGGATATGCGTTGATTTCGGTATGCACGCACATCCAAATCAAGTTTCGCGAAAGCTCACACATCTGTGTTGATGATATGTGCCTTTCGGTGCAACTCATATACGATAAAGTCACCTTATTTGGCAGGATGTATCCCGTATCATGAGATTTTATGTGTTTTAAAAATAAGTTTTGGGTCGTTTTGGAACCAGAATAATTTAACCATTATAGCAAACTAATAAAAATTAAAAGAATAACAAAAATCTTGGTTACATTGTGAAAAAGTTCCTTCAATTATATTTTGATAATAATTAAAGAGATGGTAGAAAATTGGACATGAACAGGGGTACTTGGACTGAATTTCTGAACTATTGTTGAATAATTTTTCGTCCAACTTTCGGTCGATTTTTTGATCATACCTTGGTGGCTAAATTCGTTCCACTTGAAGAGAATCCTAGAGGGTTAGGTTGTGAACATATCAGCGAAGACGGAACACAAATTGGACGAGCGAGGAGGGCGAAAGTTGTACGCGAAGGGAAGGCCACAACGATGTGCGCTGCTGCGTGCGTGCGGTCGACGGTGCGGGCGTCGCTGCTTCGGCGCGACGGTACGACTGGCAGCAGTGGTTCGCGGCGGTGGTCAGGGTGGTGTAGGCGGAGGTCTGGTGTGGGTGATGGGGGAGGGAGGATTAGGGTTAGGATTTTGATGAATGTATACATATGTATATACAAGAGAGGGGGGTTTGTTGTACGTGGGGGGTGAAAGGGTTTTAAAGTTTTGGGTGTGGGTTTAGTTAGGGTTAATCGGTTTTGGTTTGGGTTTGGATTTAATGGGTTTAGATTTTAGGTTTTATTTTTTTTAATTAATCTCTCTCTCTCTCTATATATATATATATATATATATATATATATATGTGTGTGTGTGTGTGTGTGTGTGTGTGTGTGTGTGTGTGTATAGCCATTAAAAATAGTTTTAGATCTCAATAAATTCTAGAACAATTATACAATACACTAATAATAGTTGTACACCCAAAAATATACTTTTTGTACAATATTAATAATTAATTAAATACACATAATTATAAATCCATAAATATTATATATTATATTTAGTTAAAAATAAATAAAAAATTCTTCCTTAATAACAATAATTTCAGAATACTAATATTAATAAATTTAGAATTTTAATTCTAAAAAATTAGGGTGGTTACAAGGGAACCTGTAGTAACTATGTAAAATTTGAAACTCTGGTCAAAGTCCACGATAAAAATAATAGAAAGTAGTAGCCCAACACTCCGATTATTCTTTCCCCACCAAATGTAACCTCATGTCTCATATCCATAATGTCTCATATCCATAACACTTAATATCAGGACTTTTATCTAGTACATTGAATCATAGTAAGTAATAAAGTATAGTAACCTGTCAATCACGATCCTAATACCAAATGCACAATATGGTCTCCATGAATATATCGAGTACGGATTCTCATGAATGTCTTTTCAAGTATCCTAAGATCTGACGTGCAACATATCTGCATAACCATGGCATTGTGAAGCCAAATCTTGAATCGTTACCCAACTCTGCTAACGGATGTCGAAACCCAAGTTTAACTCAGACGCGAAGTAACGAAAACGGTCCTAAGGTGTCACAATTCTCTAGAAGCAAATAGGACAATAATGATATATATGCAATATACTGGAAACTGCATATGATATGACAAGGTACACTTGCCTGGATCTTGGATGATAGTATAGCGAAGTCCAAGTAGGGAGCTCGATACGTCAACTACTCCCAAAAAGGTAGAATCTGCACGAACGCCTACGAATGCTGAAAATAATATCTTCATCATTTCTAAAATATAAGAATTAGCTTGGATTGACTATCAATAAGTCATGTTTGGACACAGGGGAAAAATTGGCAGTTTTAGGTCACAACGGTATCAAAATAGGGCTCACTTTGCACCAAAAAATGGGCCGAAGATAATGTTATCCAAATTCAACAAACTTAGTGTCCACGAGTCCAAAATGATAATACAAACCTAATAGAATTCCATAATTGGATTTCGGTGAGGCAATCACGAAATCGCCCGTCAAGTGGGACCGTAGGACTAGCAAAACGACGTTATGGTCAACATTCTCATAATCGAATTAAACTTGAGTCACAGGACATGCATAATGCTGTGAGTTCGATGGCACAAAGTATTTGAAAATTTTTGAAAAGGCTGACACCAGAATTTTCTATGGATATAGGTTGATTCCGACAGGTACACATATCCAAATCAAGTTTCGCAAAAACCCACATGTCTGCGTTTATTGTACGGACCTTTAGGTTCAATCGAAACGTGATAAAGTTGCCTCATTTGGCAGGACGGGCTCCATATCAAGAAATTTTGGGTTTTTAAAACAAATTTTTCTTAGTTTTGGAACTCAATTAATTATTAAATAAAGAGAGAGGTCGCCGAAAGGGGTGTTGTTGTAGCTGGCAGCAGCAGCTGTAGCGGCAGGGGCAGGTCGAACGATGGTGCTGGGGGCATAGGCGTTCGTCTGAGGGAGGAGACCAGAAGGATGGAGATGGGGGTGGGTGGTTTAGAATTTGATTTAGGGTTAGGCTTAGGTAGGATTATCACCCTCACATTTTCAATCAAGGGTAGTTTGGTAATTGACACGGGTATTTTAATTTTAGGATTATTGTATTTAAATATTGTGCATGTGTAATTTTATTTGTTGTATTATTTATTTATTATTAGATGCTAGATTATTTTAGACTTGTGTAGTGGACCTAACCATTTAATTAGATGCATGAACCCAATATTTTAGTTTAGTTTAGATTGAGCCCATTAATTAGTCCCATGGATTATGAGAATGAATTAATTAGTGAAACCATTAGACTAGAATCTTTCTCCCTTAATTAATTTCTTTATAAGAGGCCCCAAGGGGTATTTTGGATATTTTATAATTGCTTGGGGATGGGGTATATGACCGACTATATGAGGAGGAGAGAGAGTGTCTCTCATTTCATTTGGTTCATTCCAATTAGATCTACATTTTCCCCCTTTCCAATGTCCTTCTTTCCTCACAAATTTCTTCTCATATTCCTTTCCTATTCTTTAATTGAGGCTACTACAATAATAATAAATAAGAAAAAAGCAAGAATCTACAAGGAGGAGGCCAAGATCTACAAAGAGGAGGCTACATTCAATATTTGGAGATTTATATTGGGAATCAATCTTCCAATAGGTACATTTCAATTTATTTCCCTTTTTTAGGTTCTAAATCTGAGATTTAACCATGATAAATCATCCCACATGTATAGGCTATCCATAGAAATTAGTTTTAGGTTCATAGGAGACCTATGGTGGAAGTTATGTGTATTTTGTGTCAATTTTGGAAGAATTTCGAGATTGGCACATGTGGTGCTTGTCAATTGGTCAAATGGATCAATGTGACATATAATTGATTATTTATGACTAGTGTCGTGTCCATAATTAGGTACGTGTTGGCTGTATCTCATTAATTTTATGATACGGGTTATTTTTGGGTGGTTTCCTCCGACACGAAGATTTGTGCATATTAATTCTTGACACGGACACGTAGTTGTTATTATGATTGTTCGTATTAGTCATAATTAGTATTCTAGAATTGCTTGTGTCCTTCGAGATGTGTTTGGTTGTGTGGTGGAGCCGTATCGAAAGCGTATCATAGAATTAGTTTGATACGGGTGTGGTGCACTCCACGTGTTTGGTGTATTGCTCTTAATTCTATGTATGCTTGTGTATATATATATGTATGATTATATTATATGATATATATGTATATGAGTGTGTATTTGTATTATATCATATAGATGTGTATAGGTGGCGGTATATATATATATATATATATATATATATATATATATATATATATATATATATAAGTTAGTGTATATAGCTATATTTATATCTATAAGTATATATGTATCTATGTGTTGAGTATATGTGGGTTGTTTGTGTATATGTGTGAGTGTATATATGTATATATATATATATATATATATATATATATATATATATATATATATATATATATATATATATATATATATATATATATATATATATATATATATATATATATATATATATATATGAGGGATTGATACATATAAATAGATTGGTGTATAGATTAACATAGAGTGTGTGTATATATATACATATATAGATTGATATATTTAATGGTGTTATGTGTATCTATATATATATATATATATATATAAGGATGGATATATGTATTGATAGATACATATATGTGTGGATCTATATAGACATATAGTAGTCATTGAGGTATATGTTTATGTGTGTTGTGTTTGTGTGTGTGTGAGTGAGTGACTGAGAGCAGTCAGTGACAGCAATGTGGAGTTCAGTCGAACCACAGCAAGGGTGTGCACAACAAGCATGCTCGAGGCAGTATCAGTGCAAGGAGAGAGCAGTCTGTGCACTGTGCAATGCACAGCAGGGATTGTACAGGGAGACTGCAGCCTGAAGGAAGTTAGCAATTTCAGCAGGTACTTGGAGTACTGTGCAGTACAATATCATAGCAAAGAGAGGAGCAGCAGATCAGCACAGGCAGTGTGCAACCCTCATGCACAGCAGCAAGGAGCTCGTGCAGCAATACTGGTGCTAGTGCAGTAGCACTGCAGTATCAGCAGTACACAAGGCCTTAAACAGCAGCATGTAGCTGCAACAGCAGCAAGGATGCAGTATACACACAACAGTGTGTGGCATAAATAGGGCACGTGCATACTGGGAGCAAGTTCAGTCAGCAGTAGCAACCCCACTACAGAATTTGGTTCCAGCAACTCTGCAGTCCATTTTAGTTCAGTACTTGTATTAATATTTGGTATCAGTGTATCAGTCCAATTTAGTATCAGTTAGCTTGGTGTCAGGTATGGGTAGTTAGTTAATTATTTGTTAGTAGTAGATAGATTAGTATATAGTTAGTTAATTTCAGTTATTGATTAAGTTAGATAGTTATGTATACTATTTGTAATAACTGTTAGTAGTATATATGTTAGTAATTAGTATATAAAAAGTTAGTAATTAGTATATAAATAGTTATCTATACTATGTGTAACTATGTATGTATTGTATTGTAGTTAGTATCTATGTATATTAGTATACATAATATATTTTAGTAGTTTAGTTATATTATAGTTAGTACTTGAGGTATTATATAGCTATAGTCATGGGTTTTGAATTACCTTGTGATACCAAGGTAAAGTCAAGGTAAGGGGTCGATACCAAGGTATTGGGTTTGGGTATCGAGATAGATAGTGTGATACACATTGGTGCAAGGCCAAGGTATCCTAATTTCAGTAATTAGTTAAGTACTATATATATTGACTTGTATATATATACAAATTACTATTTTCTTATATTAAACGTGTGTATCTTGGGATACGGTATTTTGGTGTATTTTATAGTATCATAGATTAGTTAGTATAGCTTAGTTTCATAGTGTATTGACCTAGTATCTTAGTGTTAGACTCTTGCAACCTAGAATTAGTCGGTTTGACTTAGAAATGGCTTTATGACCTAGCATTGCATCAATTTAACTTATTTTATTTAAATCTTGTATTAATACAATGTACCATATATAAGTCTGTGTGACACCAGATTGGGCATCGAGAGACACACCTTGCTCAGGACTTCAGGCGAGTATATTTCTCTGATAGTTTTCAATTCATAATAGTGTATATATGCATGTTCTAGAATTATATACTTGATTCTGACACAGTAATTTTACGGACTTGTACTATATGGATCCTGTCAGGAGATATTATCCCCAACCGTGTTCAACGGGTATCCTTGTAGATGTATTTTATCATGTACAATGGGTATTGATTTATATTTTGTATCCACATACTGCTCGTGTTCAGTGTGCTTATTCGTGTATGTATACTGCTCATGTTTAATGTGATTATATTCGTGTACACCCACTACTCGTATTCAGTGATCATATTCGTGTTCATAGCGTGTCGTGATTAGATCTATTGGTATTAGTTAGGGATGGGAGAGTAGGAGTTGATTATGTAATCAAAGCCCCATTGTTCATCGTGTACATTCTGATTATATACCATACTTGTAATCGTCTTACCTTATTGATCATGTTCACCTAAACCGATCACATAATGAACTTGTATTCTGAGGCACATTAGTTAGATTGCAGTTTTTATCATATTGCAGATATTTATATTGTTGATCTATATCCTCGTACATTACCTGTATACCTATTGTTCATTCATTCATATATTTAGTGATCTTGTATTTTATTTCTATTATCTGTTTTATATGCTCGATTATGTTATTGAAACTGCTTTCAGAGGTATATACTTTGCTCCAATCCTGACTGGATATATTTTTCCAGATGATTGGCTTATAGTGCAGTGTCCCACATTCTACGGACCGCAGGACGGCGTACCTTTAGAGGATACTCCTATAGACCAGGAGAACTTTGTTGCAGAGCCCGAGGAGGTCTAGTTATTTGTGTTGGCATGTATTAGACTATTTATTGAGATTCACAGTTTGTATATTATTTTAGATTGTGGATTGTATCTTGTATCTTTTCTTCGATATTCCATTCGTGCTTTATCTTCCTTAGTTTATTTTGTGATTGAGATTAGTTATTCATGTGAGATACCATATTGTTCCTCCGTTTGGAGTTGAGATAATTGATAGGTATCATATTATATTGTTGAAATATTAGATAGTTAGAAATGATCCAGACAGCATTCTACCACCAATGATGCGGCATAGGCTGGGCATAACCACGTATTCGTGCCCGAATATTCGGGTGCGGGTCATGACAATATATATAAAGAGAGTGAGCGGGTGGCTAATCAAGCTTGGGGAAATTAGGGTTAGGGTTTCATTTTGTTATATATATATATATATATATTTATATATACACTTTGGTAGAAACTAATTTGTTAACCTCCAAAGTAGCTATAAATTTAATAATTAGATGGGATGAAATAAATTTCCCAAACGAATGGATCTTGACTCAAGCTGTGCCTCCAAGATCAATTTTGAACACATAAATTAATCTAATTATCCTGGCTCAAGATGGAGATTTGGAAGTAAGATTTACTCCACAATATGTAACAAGACTTTCATATCTAGTTACACAAAATTACCTTCCATAATAGGTTCAACTTCCTCAAATAAAGATTAAGAAGTTAATAAAATCAAAATTACTGGTGCTGGAGTGGCACATCCTATATATATGGTAAAGAGTAAATTTGACTCCCTAACAATGTCAAAAATAAAATTTGCTACTGTTTAATATATTTTGCAAAAAAAATAAGAGGTACGGAACATCCTCTATAGGATGTACTATGATAATATTGAATTTTGAATATGGTTTGAGAAAACCTAATCAATAGGAAAAAGATATGAATTTAAAGATGAATATTATAATCATCTTAGAAAAATAAGAAGGCCAAAACCCTTCGCCGATCGGTTTATCTAGAATTATGTCGATTCTAAATTAGCACAAATAAATATGCTAGAAGAATACTATAAAGTTTGGAATAAGGATACCGAATCTAATAGTAATATTATAAGACCGATGTATCCACCAAATGAGCCAATTAAGCTCACTGTCAAAAATTTGACAGAAAAAATTGATGTCTCTTTAGTAAGACTATTGATAGTAAAGAAGAGACTATCAAAGAATTAAAGAAATCCTTAAGATAGAATAATTATACGAATATGTTTATCCAAGTTATGGGTCAACAATTGACCAGAATAGAGAAAGCCTTGGATAATTTATTGCACAAATTTAGTGCAATAAAATATAGATATTTCATGAATGTCTTCTTTAGACCTTCGACGGAGGAAAAGATTATAAAGTAACCAGAGCTTCCGAGGTTACTAAAGAAACATTAAGGAGCTAATAGCTCAATTCAAAAAGTCTAATATCCAGACTATAAATGCTGAAGAAAAAGAGCTTGGAGAGCTAATAGCTCAGGCAAAAGATAAATATCAATATGTTAGAGATAAAACCAGCAAGAATAAAGAGGCTATTAATAACTTTCAGAATAATCTCCAGGTTATAAATGGACAATTGTCCCAAGTGACTTCTGAAATATCAGAAGATGATCAACAATCTAAAAATTATTTAGATTCTGATAAGAAAATCAATCCAATTTAGATTGATAATCTATAAAAATTATTTGCTGATATGAAGCATAATAATCATAGTAATACTTAGATTCAGGCTGTTAAATATGGCAACCCTAATCTGATTAAATACTATTATAAAAGACCCACTCATGCTAATGTATTATTCGAAGAAAATGATACGATAATTCAAAATTATTACAGCGGAGAAGAAATCTATGAATGGAACATAGATGGGTTAACAGATAAAAAATTCATGATCAGTTACATCGAAGATGATGTATTCTAATATTGCTAAGGCTAATGACAATAATGATAAAGATACCACTCAATTTATTACTTGCAATTTTATCGACATTCTTCGGGGATGGTAGTCTAACTGTATGAGTGAAGCTCAATGGCAAGAAATATTTAATGTAGTAAACTCGAGACTAATGCAACTAATAGCACTAAGACAACGAAACATGATGCTATTTATACCTTAATAATTATAGTATTGGAACACTTTATTGGAAGAATTTCTTATCATAAGGAAAGAGTGTGAACTCTTCTTCATAATTTAAGGTGTCCTTCTCTAACTCACTTTAGGTGGTACAAAGATACTTTCCTGAGTAGAAATATGATATTAGGTGACACAAATGATGCTCACTGAAAATCCAAGTTTATTTATGGACTTCCAAATTTATTTGCTGATAGAATACAACAAAAATTAAGAAAAAAAATAATGGTGTTATTCCTTATTCTAATTACACTTATGGTAATATAATCAATAAGCGTATCAAAGAAAGATTAGCTTTATGTAATGACTTAAAGCTAAAAAATCAACTAAAATCTCTGAGAATCTCTGAGAAAGCAATTGGGAGAGTTATGTGACCAGTTTATAATAGATATTTTTAAACCTCCTTATACAAGGAGGGAAATAAAAGTTAAAGATTATAGAGAATACAAAAAGCCCTATAAAAGAAAGAAATATGATTCTAAAAAGCCAAAAACTACTGTTAATAAGGATAGTAGATACTCTAAGGAAAAAAATCTCCTAAAAATAGTAAAATATTATAAATATGGTAAATTAGGCCACTATGCTTACCGAAGTTACACTAAAAAGAAACTAGAAGAAATTGAAGATGAAGGGTTAAGATAAACCTTGTATAAATTAATGATAAATTCTGATTATGAAGAGAGTTCATCCAATGATGAATTATGTGACGTCTCAATTAATGATGTGGTACTGATTGTGAATGCATTGAATGTATTAGAGATAAAACTTTAACTACTATAAATCAATAGTAGAAATGAATGGGTTATCGATAAATACTTTAACCTTTGATGAGAAAAAAAGATATAATAGAATCCCTATTAACTTATAATATCATTTCTAAAATTAAGTAAAAAATAATTAATTTAATAGGAGATGAGTCAGAAAATAAAATTCAGACTACAGATGAAGCCTACACTACGGCTGAAGTAATCTCAAGATATAGAAGTAGACAGACAAAACCTATTATTATGCAGGAACGTTAGGCTGAAATAAAAACTTTCAAATGTGAGATTAAAATGTTAAAATCTCAAGATGAACTAATCTAGAAAAGACTGGATAAATTTGGACTAGATAATATGTCTGAAAATAATGCCAGGTCAATAGAAACTGAAGTATTTCTGCAGGTTCTTCTAGACCAGAAGAACAAGGAGATAAAAGACTACAATATGTTCAAATGGAACAACAGTTAAAAAGAAAAAAATCTTACAAAAGATAAAAAATTTATTACCCACAAACGATATATTAGAATAAATATACTCATTAATAATGAGTACTATATAAAAAAATTGATAGTATTAGTTGATAGTGGTGCTGACCTTAATTGTGTTAAGAAAGGTGTCGTTCCAATAAAATATTGTGAACGAACCACTCAAACACTAAATGCTGCTAATAATAAAGTACTAACTACACCTTACAAAATTACTGATGTAAATGTTTGTAAGGATAAAATATATATACCTTTACATCTAATAGTTGTAAAAGAAATTTCTTAGCATATTATTCTAGGAACTCATTTCTTAGAAAAACTTATGACAATCAATAAAATAAATAGAGATGGCATTACTACAGTTATAAAGGCAAAAGAATAAAATTTGAATTTATAACTAATACAATTATTAAAATTCTCAATAAAGTTACTCTCAAAGAGAATCAAATAAACTTCTTACAATAAAAAATTGCTCAAGTTAATATAACTCAGTAATTAAAAAAGTTAAAAATTCAACAGGGAATAAAACAAGTCGAAAAAGACTTTAAACTACAAACTTGTAGTAGTATCTCTAATGTCTTTTGGGATAGGAAACAACATATTATTTTTCTCCCGTACGAAGATTCATTTAAAAAAGGAATATTCCGACAAAAGGTAAGACCTTGTTAAATGAATCAAGAATATCTTGAATTGTGTGAAAAAAAAATTCAAGAATTGTTGGATAAAAAATTAATTCGCAAGTCATACTACCTATGGAGTTACACTACATTTTATGCCAATAATAATGCTGAGAAGGAACGAGGTATTGCTAGACTTGTAATCAATTATAAACCTTGCAATAAGGTTTTAAAATGGATTAGATATCCAATCCCTAATAAAAGGGACTTATTAATAGAGTATCTAAAGCAAGAATTTACTCTAAATTTGACCAAAAATTAGGTTATTGGCAAATTCAGATTGCTGAAAATTTCAAATAAAAACTGATTTTACTGTTCCTTTTGGATACTATGAGTGGAATATAATACCATTTGGACTGAAGAATGCTCCTTCAGAATTCTAGAATATTATGAATAAAATATTCATTCAGCATTCTAATTTTATATTGTCTTATATAGATGACATACTTATCTTCTCAAATACAGTAGAAAAACATTTTAAACACCTTAATGTGCTTAAGCATTTAGAAATCAAAAAATGGTTTGGTTATTTTTGTCCCAAAAATGAGGCTTTTCTATGAAGAAATTAGATTTTTGGGACATAATATTATGAATAACATAATAATTCCAATTGATAAAAGCATAGAATTTGCTTCAAAAAAATTTAATGAGATAAATGATAATAAACAGTTACAATGATTCTTAGGTGCGTTAAATTATGTACCTGAGTTTTATAAAAATATCGCTAATGATACAAAAATTTTGCATCAAAGACTGAAGAAAAATTCTGCTCCGTGGAGTAATGTTCACACTGAAGTAGTAAAGTTAATTAAGCTAAAGGTAAAAATTTTATATTGCTTACACTTAGCCAATGCTGATTAGTTTAAAATTGTAGAAACAGATGCCAATAATATTGGCTATGGTGTAATACTAAAACAACTTAATCCTGACACTAAAAAGGAAGAGTTAGTTAGATATCATTCAAGAAAATAGAATGATACCCAAATAAATTATTCTACTATCATGAAAGAAATTCTTTCTATAATACAATGTATTAATAAATTTCAAGATAATTTGTTTAATAAGAAATTCTTATTATCCATAGATTGTAGCTCAGCTAAGACTGTCTTAGAAAAGGATATTAAATATTTAGCATCCAAGCAAATATTTGCTAGATGACAAGCAGAATTAGACATATTTAATTTTGATATTGAATATATTAAAGGAAATAATATTTTACTTCCTGACTTTCTTACTCGTAAATTTTTGAAAAAACATGAATAGAAAGAATAAAGGGAAGTAACCATGTGTTCATCGAACTATGACTTATGGCTCTAATGAGTCAAGAAATTCTAAGAAAAATATTCTTGGAAAAATCGTAAAATCCTCTAAAGGAGAAATTCAAATACAAGAACAGGAGGAAACCAATGTAAGCTCTTACAAGCAAGCTGTTAAAGTAGAGACAATCTTCAATCAAAAAAATATTCTGAGGAGATTATTAAATTAGAAAAGATATATATTTCACTGATGAATGATTCGTAGAAATTAAAAGAAAAATATTTGGAAGCCAATATGTTTCCTGTGTAAGGTAAAGACTATAATGTCTATGAAGGAATCCTGTTGATTACTATGTCGTTTGGGATAGAACATTTCTATTAGAAAACCAAAAAAATTCATAGTGACATAAATTACTGCAAAATCATAATTCGTCACTTAATTACTTCTCAATCATGGGGCCTTCATCCCAATCGAACTAAACAATTAGTTCATAAAGAAAAGAGAATTAATATTCCTCATAATTATTAGGATTATATTAAAGCATTTACCAAGGTCTTCTACTTGGATAACAGTAAACAGAAGCACTCTTGGTTTATTCAAATTTGTTCGGATATCCTAAAATAAGAAATTCATGCCTGGTTTATTCACTGCTGACTATAATTTGGTGCTACCTTAAAAATTCTTTCACCTTCTCTCCAGGAAATGTTTGCTACCTGGACTCAATCTTTCTCTCTTTGTCAGAATGCTGACAAACTTTTCGAAGGAGAGAGTACAATTGGCACGACCCGCACCCGGACTAACGACATAAGTAGTGAACAACGCCCAGCCTACGCCGCATCATCGGTTGTAGAATATTGTCTGGGTCAACATAACTATCTATATAACTCATACAATATGTATATAAGTTACCTGTCATGTCATCTCAACTCCAATTAGATGAATAATATAATGACATGATAATATAATCAAAACTCAATCACCGTAACAAAACTAGAGGAAGAATGGCACGATATGAAATAGAAATAAAAGAGAGTACAAAAGTCTCAATAAAAGCATATGCTACAAGTCTAATTCCAACATAAGTCTCAAAAGAATATACATGCCAAATGTCTACTAGAATCAAATAAATCTCATATAAATGGTCTAAATGTCTACAACTAGATGTACTACAATATGAGGCTCTACGGCCAAAGGCTCAACGGGATCAACACGCTCAAACTCTTGTGGTCCATAGTGCGTTAGACACCAGTCCTCTAATGAATCATCTCAAAAATATATCCAATCAAGATAGAGCAAAGTACAACCCAATAGCAGTTCCAATAATTGACAAAAACTCTAAAATAGTAATAGAAAAGAAAATAAATGATGCAAGTAACTGAACTAGTCAATATCATGAGAAAGAGAATCATGGTAAGTAATGGAATAAAATGAAAGTGATATGGTAAGGAACATCAATGTAATAAATTGGAAAGAAGAAAATAAAATACTAAATAAGTGCCTTAAAATATTAGCAATATATGTGATCGGTTTGGGCCTAACACGGGCTATAAATAAAAAAAAGGTAGATAGCGTGACCACGCGTGAGTTGCATAATCTACTAACCATCACGGACTATACTAAAATACGGTCTATAGGATATGATCAAATATCCACTAATATCTCCCCTTCCTCCAACTAATATACGGATCCATATCATGACACGTTATAATGTGTATACCATAATGCACGGTCTATAATATCATGAACTATAATCACGGTCCATATAGTCACGTAGATATCACGATAATCACTGAGTAATCACGAAATATGACATGGCGGTCACTAAGTAATTACTATAATATCATCTTATGACAAGGATCCACATATACCAATCTGTGTAACCATTATGTCAGGAATCAAATATCTCAATACTAAATACATGAAACAAAGAGACTATCAGATAAGAAAACTATCAGAGAATGAACTCGCCTCTATCCGAAGAAAATGATGTCACTCAGTGTTCGAGCTTGTGTCACACCCACCTTTATATGAATGGCATATCAATTTGTTGTAAAAAGAGTGAAAAATGAGTTAAAATGCTATTAGGATGCTCTTATAGGCCATTTCTAGCTAAACTTGGTATTACCCTAGAATATAACATAATATCTTAAATAATACTAATTTTATTTAACATACACTAGCTAGTTTACACTAATTGACTAACCAATATCCTAAAACTAACGAACAATTGATATCACTATCGTTAACTAATACTAATTGTCATCTAACATATCTATAAATGAACTTGCCCTACACACAAACTGAACCCAGGAATTCCCCCTCTTAACATGTGATACATCAACCTAGGTATATGTCGGACTGATATACTTACTGATACACTCATGACTGCACTTAATAAGTGACCGATACCCTCAGTTCTATTGAAACTCACATCAATCCAGTTGCTGTAACTCAAAACCCAGGTTGTTGTAACATTCAACATTTGTACACAAGCATACTACTGCAACAATTTCCCAATTCCATCTTGCCAGCACATGTGTGTAATTTGCATCCTTACTTCAGTTATCTAACCCCATAAAAGACATATACCCCAGTGCCTAATATCTGAAGCTGAACATATTCCTATCTAACATTACTTGCTAGCTGCAACTTCTACTCAACCTCTTACTGTCTAATACATCATAGGTGATACACCCAATTGAAATGGCTTCCACTACAGAAGTTCAAATGTTGGTACTAGGCAACAACCCTCACTAATACCCGATACCTACTTCCCAAATGACTCTGCTACCACCAGCACACACTACCCAACATCACTGCACATGTCTAACCAGACTGCATACATGTTAAAGTGCACAGACAAGTGCACTGCCTGCACTTAGTAATTTACCCTCTCTAAATAGACCTGATACCCTCATCCAACTCTAATGCAACACTTGAACCTCTAGAACTGATCAATAACACAGATCCCCCCTCTTTCACTGTCTGCAATGGAATACCTGAATATATCCTCAATTATGTATACAACTGCAGTTATATACTTCACGTCAGAGCAACTACTCACACACCAACCTACACCACCAGATATCAGTCATCAACATTCATACAATATACTTCCTTCAGTCACAGTGACTGACACCAACACTCACACTAAGTAGATTATATAATTACACAAACACACACATACATATATAATATACTAACTCAGAGTCAAATCATCAAACACATAGAGTATGTCACTTTAATACTCATGATACATACACAAAGAAGAGTCAAAATCTATAATTTATCTATGATAACCATTTTTACAAATCAAATATATAATATAATAACTTTTAGAATTAGCTACAATAGAAATTGGAAGGAATTGCACAAAATTACCCAAAATTGAGCTCTGTATCGTATTGTACCGTATCGTGATACGGCCTACTCGTGTCCAATTGTAGACACGTAGCTAGTATCCTAACCCCGATCTAAGTTCAAATTTCCTAAAATAATCTCTTGACACATACTTGATGTGTCAATCTAGAAATTTTCCTAAAATGTATACAAGTCACCATTAGAAATCACAATACACAATAATTTAGCCTAGAACATCTTCCTATATGTAGCCCTATGCCATTGGGGTGTTCCTAAGAGTTAAATGCAAGATTTGGAAGTTAGAATGAAGAAGAATTCAGAATTTTAGCTATTGGGAGATGGATTCCGAATGAATTATTTCTCTGGACATGATCCAGACACGATCTTCTTGCTAAAGCTCCTTCTCCTTGTGCTCCTTGCAACTCCAAGCTCCAATGCTTTTTGATTGATGGGAATGAGAGGAAATGAGAATGAATTGGAATGAATTGATGGAGGGATAAGTAAATTGGGGAACTAGGAATTGGGGATCTCAAATTGAATAAACAAACAAAAAGGAGAGAGAATGAGGAGAGACCTATAGTGGCCGGCCCCCTTTCCCCTTCTTCAAGTCACATGCAAAGTCTAATTTTCCCCTCTCTATCTAATTATGAATAGTATTAATGAAGGTCTATAATAAAAAGTCTCCAACTAATACAAATTAATCTAATCCTCCTAATTAATTTGAGGGAATGGGTCTAATGTGCCTAGTCCATGTTGGGCTCACCAATTGTCATAACAAGTCTAATTGGGTTCACAAAGATCAAGTCTAAAAAATAGGCTAGCCCACTAACTAATAAATAAATAGCACCACCACAAATATTAATTATTAGCATAATATAAATCAATATTAATCTCTAAAAATAATTATATATAAATTGACTAAATTACCCTCATTTCTAAAAGTGAGGGTGACAAGTTATCACGTCCCAGTCCCAGAATTTACGGGACTAGGCCACGTAGTAATGGCCAGCTACGTACCAAGGGGACTCCAGTCCGACTATAATACATATAAGCTGTAAATGAGGGTCACTATCAAGATAACACGGTATATATGTCTATGTCTCAATCTACAAGGATATGCATTAAAGAAGGGACAACATGTATTATGGTGAGCACCCCATACTATACTTGTCTGAATAGACTCGAAGAAAATAATATGAGTCTACAAATACTGGGCTATACTAGCAAAAAATAAGCAAAATATCATAATAGCAGAATAATAAAAAAGTGATACAAATATCGAGTAACAATACCTGCATATCGGTATAATACTCATCAGCAACTCCAGCCTCCCGTCAGCAATTGACCCTACAATTTGGCAAGGAATTAGGTCCTCAGAGGGACGTAACAAGGTACAAAAATAGCATGCCATAGTAAAACATAAAGAAAATATGTGATAAACTGGTATAATCTAGAATAACCACCTAAGTGAGACAACTTGAAGACAATATTTGACACGTGAGCTTTCTAAATATAAATCCGTAGCTCTGAGGCACAGAGACACACGATGCATACCCGTATCTCCGAGCACTGAGTCATACGGTAAATACTATGACTCCGGATACAGGATCTCTACGTAAATAAGGATATATATAGTGCATGCAAAGTAGCCCAAGAGTCTAATAACTGTCTTTTCCTCCCAATGCGGTCAACGAGACACATTCGTAGCTCACTGAGCCTGAACCTCTATCTAAATAATCTTGTCATACTGAAGTAACTAGCAGCAATCAAAATCCTATAGTCATCACAGGTTCCGGTTATGCTAAAATTATCAAGATACAGAAAGTATGGCACGATGACAGTGTCTGAATATGTCCTAGGATTCTGATGTAACCAAGTAGGTACATCAAGGTATTAAGAACCATATAACAATCGATAGTAAACTAAACTGACGAACATCTGCACCTGGGTATGAACTAGACACTAAGTAACAATTTTGATCCAAAGCGCACACAATGTATAGATGAAATAAATAGTAAAACTGAAACATAGTTACACAATGGCAAGGTACACTTGCCTGGATCAGTATGGTAATGGCGAAGCTCTGGTACAACGTCCAAGTCCTAGGATCCTAAAGTACCAATAATCCCGAAGAAGTATCCCTGATAATCCTAAATCAGATCTCAGCATATACCTATGATATATGCAACATTGTCGCATCTGGGCTTCAAAGGGCTGGACTTCAAGTCATTTTTGTCGGAGTGAGCACGGTGAGCTCATCCGGGGAATCGTCTGGTCGTCGGCTAAAGGATGGCTAGATGCTGGGGGCATCAATGGAGAATGTCGATGGAGGGAGGAGGCTCGGCAAAGGACTAGGATATGCCGCCGAGTGACGTCGATGTCATTCGACGGAGGTTCGATGAAGGTGATCATGGAGGTGGTGTAATGGGTACAGTTTTGGCTACGATGTTGTGTACATGACGAAGACGGGGATGCTCGAAGGACGCTGGTATGATCGTGCGCCGGTTGGGCATACGTGGGGGAACTTCGGCAAGGACTCCGGCGCCTGCACTGGTTTAAGTGCCACGTGTCCCTGGGCACGTGGTCGGCGGCTAGGAGACGAGAGTGCACCCCAGAGGTGTCAAGGTGATCTCTAAGCGCCGGGGTCGCCTCACGAAGGGACTGGCCACTCTCACGACGACGTTCGGGGAAGTCGAGCACGGGAGGATTCCTTGCAGCGCACGGACAGCTATCTGCGCTTGTGGTAACCTATCGACAGGTGGTCGACTTAGCGGCGGTGGTAGGGTTTGGTAAATGTTAAGGTGGCAGAGTTTCGAGGAGGAGCTCGACGGTGGTGAGGATGGCTGTGCTTGTGGTGATGATGATGACAGTGCTCATGGTATTGGTGGTTAGATCGTGGTAGAGGCAGTGGTGTTGGTAGAAGTGGTGGTATCGGTTGAAGGGGGTGGTCTGGTGGTGATGATGGTGTTGGAAGTTTTTGTGAGGAAGAAGAAGAAGAAGATGAAGAAAAAATATAGAAGAAGAAGAAGAATGGAGAGAAGAAGAAGAATGGAGAGGAAGATGGGTTCGGTTGTGAGTGTGAGGGAGGGGAGGAGAGAGAGTGTAGTAAGGATAACTAGGTTTTCTTAGGATTAGGGCGGGCGACATGGGGATAGTGTGTGTGTGTGTTAAAATAGGGGGAATGAGTGGTTGTGATTGGGGGGGTTTGAATCAAGGGCTAGGATTCTACATGAGGGAATAGTACTATACAAGGGGAGATAGAGTATAAGATGATCGGTCATATTAGGATGGGGGATTTCTCCATTTGATTTTCACCAAAAGGAGTGTGACACCTAGCAACCACTTTGCATTTGAGCCCCTTAACATTTGGGTGTTTACAACTGAAAGAGAAAGAGTGAGGATTTGATATAAAAAATTGGTGTTTGGTATTTTGTAGGATGAGAACGTCGTTAGGTATTTTGTATGAGCCTTATGAATGGGTGTGAGGGTTAAGTTGGGGTTAGGTTAAGTCGGTTTCCCTAATTTAATTAAACATTGTGTCATAGGTGCTCTTAAATAAAAATGGAAGTACATGAGGTTTCAATTAGGAGTGACACAATTGTCATGGACGGTGTAGGCTTTGTGTTAGTCTTGGCCCTTTAATTGGTTAGGTAAAACGGGTTGAGTTTGTATCCCCAAATCGATGGCAACGACTTAGGTACAAGGCATAGGATTAAATAATTGATTTTTGTGACTGAAAAGTTGTACAATTAAAATAGAGCACAAGGAAGTATGTTTGTGAGTGACAGAAATGTCCAATGCCTAGGTTTGCTTGTCAGGTCAAGAGAACAAAGATTTGTTGGAAAGTAAAGGCTATTGTTGTGCTCCAAATATTGTAGCAACGGTAAGGTGCACCAAGAGTTTAAAATTAAGGAACTAGTCTAATAACCCTAATTTCTAATCCTTAATCAACCTGAAGCTAAACGAAAGTTCTCACCATATCCAGTCTACCTAAAAAAATTTGAGGGGGTTTACATCCTTCCCAACTTAGAAGTATTTTGTCCCCAAAATTAAAGTAAAGTACGAATAAGAGTTACGAGAATTAAAAAGTTAACAGGTAATCAAAATACAGTACGTAAATTTGTACCATGGTCCTCAAATAAATACGAAAAACACTGTCGAATAGAATCCTCGCGCTCCCTGGTAGACTCGTCCGACGAAGGATGCTTCCATGCAACCCTAACCAGTCGAATAGTCTGTCCCCTCAAAATCTTCCTAATGCAACCGGGTATCCCTAATGGCTGCTCCACATATGAAAAACTGGGTCCGACTGTAATCTCTGAATGATCGAGCACGTGTCTAGGGTTTGCCACGTATCTTCTCAACTAAGATACATAAAATATGTCATACATTTCTTCTAATGACAGAGGCAATGCAAGACGATAAGCTACTTCGCCAACACGCCCCAAGATGTCAAAAGGTTCGATGTACCTCAGACTCAGCTTGCCTCTGCCCCCAAATCTGATGGTACCACGAGTAGGCGATATCTTCAAAAATATATGATCTCCACCATTGAATTCTAAAGGTCTACGGTATGCATCTACTAAATGCTTCTGCCTGTCCTGTGCTGCACGTAGGTGACCCTAAATCTGCTTCACTTTCTCCATTATCTATGTCACCAACTTTGGACCAAATATTTGAAGCTCTTCCACGTCACTCCAATATACCGGCAACCTACACTTCCTGTCGTACATTGTCTCATAATGTGCCATCTGTATGGTTTCTTGGTAGCTGTTGTTGTAGGAGAATTTTACTAAGTGTAGATGGTCCTCCCAAGATCCTTTAAAGTCGATCATGCACGCTCTTAACATATCCTCTAGTATCTGAATTGTGCTCTCTGACAGACCATCAGTCTGGATGATATGCAGTATTTAACTTGAGGCAAATTTCTAGACTCTTCTGCATACTCCACAAGAAATCTGACGTGAATCTAGAATCATGATCCAATATAATGCTGGCAGAAACTCCATGTAGTTATACTATATGTCTCATGTATATGTCAGCCAATATTTCCATGGAATACCTAACTCTGAAGGGCAAGAGATGCGCCGACTTAGTGAGTCGGTCCACGATAACCCAGACTGCATCCTTTCCGCTAGGGGTCCTCAGAAATCTCGTGACTAAGTCCATTGTAATGTGCTTCCACTTCTACTCAGGAATGGGAAGTGGCTGCAATAGTCCTACAGTCCTCTGATATTCGGCCTTGACTTGCTGACAGATAAAACATCTCGCAACGAATCTCAAAATCTTTCTCTTCATCCCATGCCACCAGTAGTGTTGTCTCAAATCTTGGTACATCATCGTACACCCGAAAAAAATAGAATAAATCGAACTATGGGCCTCGGTTATCAACTTCTGGCATAGCTCGCCACTCGGAACATATAGGCGATGTCCACACCTAAATGTTCTATCTTCGTGAATTTGGATTCCCGTCTGCATGCCAGTCTCTTTCCTTTCTCGCAGTCGCTAGAATCTCGCATCGTTAGGCAAGGCTGCATTGATCCTCTCAACCAATATAGAATAAACTTTTAGACTGGCCATCTGTCCATCCCTGCCTGGTAATACCACCTCTATCCCGAGCTCCTGAAGATCCTCTAATAAATTTTGCTAAGTAATCAAAAAGTACGCCAGAGGTTCCTGCTCAAGGCATCTGCTACAACATTTGGCTTGCCAGGATGGTACTGCAATACAATATCATAGTCTGTCATCGACTCTAGCTAACGCCTCTGTCTCATGTTGTGATCTTTCTGAATGTTGACATAATTTAGACTTTTGTAATCTGTGTAAATCTCAACCAGCTCTCCATAAAGGTAGTACTGCCATAGCATTAGTGCAAATATCACCGTAGCTAGCTCTAGATTATTTTTCGGGTAATTCTTCTCATAAACCCTCAGTTGTCTCGATGTGTAAGCTATCACCTTATCGTACTGCATCAGTACACATCCTACTCTGCTTCTAGACGCATCGCTATACCCCACAAATCCTTCAGATCCAGAAGGAAGTATCCAGATTGGTGCTATCGTCAGACGCTTCTTCAGCTCATTAAAATCCGTCTGACACTCCTCAGTCCAAATAAACTCCTCGCCTTTACGCGTCAACCACGTTATAGGCGCAGCGATCCTCGAAAAGTTTTCCATGAACCTCCGATAATATCTGGCAAGTCCGAGAAAACTACTAACCACCGTAACTGATGTAGGGGTAGGCCACGTCTCCACTGCGGTAATCTTCTTCAGGTCAACTGATAGTCCATCTCCAGTGATTCTGTAACAAATGAATGGTACCCTATCCAAGTAGAACTCACACTTGCTGAGCTTGGCATACAACCTCTCCTACCTCAATATCCCCAAAATGATCATGATATGGTCCTCGTGATTCTCCTGGCCCTTGGAAGATACCAAGATATTGTAGATAAATACCACCATAAACTTATCCAAGTACTGGTGGAAAACCTTGTTCATCAGGCTCATAAATACAGTTGGCATGTTGGTTTAACCAAATGGCATGACTGAAAACTCATAGTGCCCGTACTTCGTCCAAAAAGTTATCTTCAAAATGTTCTATTTTCTTACCTTGATCTGATGATAGCCAGATCTAAGATCGATCTTCGAGAATTTACATAAGCCACTCAGTTGATCAAATATATTGTCGATGCACGACAGAGGGTACTTGTTCTTTATCGTTACAACATTTAGTGCCATGTAATCGATGCACAAATGTACCGTGCCGTCCTTTTTTTGCACAAATAAGATGGATGCTCCCCAAGGAGAAATACTAGCCCAAATGAAATCCTTGTCTAAGAGATCATCTACCTGGACCTTCAACTCAACCAACTCTTTCGGTGCTAGTCTGTAGACGGAGGAAGTAACTGGCTCGGCTCTGGGAGTCAACTCTATATTAAACTCTATCTCTGTGTCAGGTGGCAGGCCTAGAAGATCCTCGAAAAATACATCCTCAAACTCTGATATAATGCAGGGGTACACCGGTTTACCTTCTGCATTGTGTGCCGCTTAGGTAGGTTGGACACCATACTCTTGGGCTCCCCGAAGAAACTCAAACTTAGGGTGATCTGGTGGTCTAAATATAACGCATTCATGTCAACAATGTAGTATCGCATGGTATTGGCTCAACCAATCCATGCTTGTGACAATGTCATAGTGTCACTACCACCTTTTCAGATAAGGGCTAAACCTGAGTTTTTGGGCTCTACATGACCTAACCTGGGGGTTAAACCTAGACTATGTATTAGAAACCCTAACTTGGCTTTAATATAAAAGGGAACCCTCTTTTTCTTCATGTAGAAAGAAGAAAACCTAGCCTCCATCAAGAAACCCATCCCCCTCACCCCAAATTCGGAATTAAAAACCCTAGGATTCCATCTTCCTCCTCCAAAGCAAGGGAAGCAAGGAGCTTGGGTCAATGAACCTTGGAGAAGAAGAACTTCATAGGGAAACCATCTCCCTATAGGTAAATCCGAATTTTTATTCTTTTATTTCTATTTTTTCTGATGTTAATGCCATTAGGAAACCACCATGAGATTTAGATTTCAATTTTTAGGTTTTGATTAGGTTTTGGTGATTCATACGTTATTATTCCCAACTTTTCGTAAACCCTAATCTTAGAGGTATGCATTTATATACGATTACACCTCCTACGTGTAGGTTAGCTCTTTATTTAGGGGTTTTGATTTGGGGTTTTCACTGCACAGTAAGATTTGGGGGAAACAGTGTGCAGTCGGGTGTAATTTATGTACATGTATGTGTGTGTGTGGGTTAACCTGTGTCGTGTCAGTGATTTTTTGTGTCTGAGGGAGTCTTTGTGTCTCAGGTAGGAGTGTGTGTGTGGGAGAACTGTAGGTCTGCGAGTTAGGTGTCAGTGTGTTTAGTATCAGTAACTTGTGTGTGAGTGATGATTTTTCCCCAGGTTCAATGCAACTGTGTAGGTAATTAGAATAGTGCAGTGTTGAATTTTAGTGTGGGTATTAGTTAGATATACCTGTGTCAGTTTAGTGATTAGAGTATCAGCACACAGTGTGTTATCTGTGTGTATTAAATACCTGAGTGTATACCTCTGTGTCTAGATGGAACTATGGGTATGTATCAGTTAATCTATAAATTTTTCTGTGGAGCAGAGTGTACATTGTGTTAGATGTCAGTGTGTGGCTGTGTTATCAGTGTGAGGGAAACTTGTGCCTGTGTGTGTGTTTCTCAGGGTGCAGGGAGATCCTGATCAGTGTGTGTTTGTGCATAGGGGTTTTTACTTGACTGTGTATTCAGTGTATCCAGATCTGGGAAGTGTGTATCAGTCAGTTGAAGAATGATGGCTTACCCAGGCTTAGTGTATCAGTATTCAGCACTGTGTGTGTGTGTCCTAGGTTAATTCAGATTTTAGTTTACCTATGTGTGTTAGTATCAGTTTTGACTCTGTGAGTGCCTGTGTATCCCTGAGTGATTAGGTACCTGCCTGTGTGCAGTGAGTAGTACTGGGTATCACTAAGTTTTGTGAGAAATTCATGTACATGTGTCTATGTGTGTCTAGGTTTTAGTATGTGTCAGTGAGTAGTAGTGAGAACTTGTGTGCAGTGAATCCTAGTATATCAGACTGTAAATATCAGTGTGTACCTGTGTGTGAAACTCGTGAGTATCAGTAAGCTTTGGGTGAGTTTCAGTGTATTAGAAGTGTCTGTGTATGACCAGTGTGTGAGTGAACCTAGTATCTGTGTGAGCTAAGAGTGAACACCATGTGTGTGTCAATATATACCAATATCAGTGTGTCTCAGTATTCCAGTATGTGTGCATTCAACACCTGTGTATCAGTGATATGTGTGTGTGTGTGTCTTAGTGCAGGACAGTGTCAGTGCAGCCCTATGTGAGAATGCCTGAGAGTGTATCCTAGTATTTGTGTGTGAGTGAGAGTAGGGTGTTAAGTTAAATGTGTACCTGTGTCAGTGAGAGCCAATGTGACTGTGTATAGGTGTGAGGGAGAGATAATTCCCAGGTTTAATGAGAATTCTGATATGTGTGTGTATGTGTGAACTGTACAGATACTGCATGTGTGTGTGTGGATCTGTGTGAGTAGCCTGTGTGTATCCTAGTTCCTTTTAGATTTCAGTACCTATGTGTTGATGAGTGATATCTGGTAATTAGGATTAAGGGAAATATTTCAGGTATTAGGTAGTATCAGTTGGGGCCAAGCTCGAGTGAACAAGTATACCAACACAGGATGTATCAGGTAAGTGTAGTTAGTTACTATTAGAGTTAGTGGTAAGGTCTGTTAGCTAATTATAAGAGAATGCTAGTTAGTTAGTAAGTATCTCAATTATTGCTGATATAGTTGGTGTAGGATTAATAGCAGTTGATTAAATTAGTAGTATACTATTATAGTTAATATTAAACCCTAGTACACTTATACCCTTGGGATTAACCTAGTATAGCCTGAGCCATGACCTAGAAACCTCATTTTCCTTAATTAGTTAATCATGCTCATTCCTTTAATTCATTATTTTGACATTAATTTTCCATAAATAGGTCATTGTGATCCCACTTTGGACATCGATCCTCACCTTTTGCTCAGGACCACAGGCGAGTACATTCTCTGACAGTTTTCATTGTTGATTACTTCTATAAATTATAGTGTATTACATACTTGATTCCGATACTATGGATACATGGGTTAGCACCCTAGATCCCCATCATGAGGAGTCGTGATTGGAATCCATCATGCTAGCTGGGGGATGGGGAACTATTAGTAGATTATGTGATCATATCCAAATCCTTTACATGCATCATAGCTCACCCCACTTCTCACGTTGGGTGTGGCCTGTCCATCTTACATGCATCATTGCTGTTATATATGATTAACCTGACCACTACATGCATCATAGCTAACCATATGGTTAGCCTGACCTACAAGAATCATAGTTAATCATATATAACCAGCCTGATCAAGTTCCAAGCCGATCACATAATAAACTAATATTTCAAACACTTAGCTAGATGTCTATTTTATTCAGATTCACCTGTTCCAGCATTCACTACTTATTGTCTAGCATTCACTATTTATTGTTCATTGCTAGATGCTCTATTGCCTATTTCCATTTTCTCCAGTACTTTACATTTCCAGCATTTATTTTCCATCTTGTATTTCTTACACTGTTTATAGATTTTGTCAATTTAATAAAACTGCTGTTAGTGCTTGTGCTTCGTTCCAATCCTGACTGGATAACATTTTTTAGAGGACCTGGAGAGCTTGTGCCCCACTCATTACGGCCCAGGATTAGAGGGTGATTTCACTCCAGAAACCCCAGAGGAGTTGCCTAGCCTAGAGGAGAATGTACCTGGCTGTTCTTAGATTATTTTTTTGCATTTATTGTTTTAGACTGAGACTGAGTTGTATTTATTATTTTGTGATTTTGTGAGGTCATTTAGACCCAGGATTTGAGTTGGACTTGTTGTGGTTGGTTTTTATAGAACTCTTTTCTATTCTCATCGTGCCATTATTTCTTATAGCTTGTGATTGAGTATATTATAGAACTGTGGATATTTATCATTGTCCTCCGTGCGGAGCTGAGACTATTGACAGAATATATTATATGTTGAGACCTAGATAGCGTTCTACCGCCGATGGTGCGGCGTAGGCTGGACGTACCCACGACTCATGCCCAAATTCCGAGTGCGGGTCATGACACATTTTTAGTGGTGGCCCATGCAGGTCTAGCTTCGCAAGTTGTGCGATGTCGTGGTAGTGCGATAACTTAGTTATACTACTACGAGCCTGTTTTAGGAATAAGAATTAGGCCGAGGATATGCTCAATCACAATTAGGAATTTTCGATTCTTATAATACTACTCTTAATGATTTTCCTTTAGAAATTTACTGTCCTTCCTTGATGATATCGTATCTATTACTTTAATTGATTCTTTCGATCTGTCTTCAGGATGCCGCCGAGGAGGTCCCAGAGACTTGGAGCAACAGATTCAGAGAGATCTGCCACCTCTCGCCCTGCCGGACAGACATCCGTAGCACCTCCTACATCTCCAGTACATGTGGAAGTGTCTACAGCATTCGGGGGACCTCCACCACCAGTTCAGAGGGTCCCCACAGCTACGACAGGGCCTCTACCACCACCACCAGTTCAGCATTCAGGAGGTGTGCCCGTCGATGGGGCACAGATGTTCGCCTTGATTCAGGGCATGGTCGATGCCCAGAGGACGTCGGCAGAGGCCCAGAGAGTGCAGGCTGAGGCACATCAGGCCCAGACAGAGATGATGAGGGTGAACATGGAGAATGCTCACCAAGTGGCCCTCCAGACTGTGGAGAGTGTCACTCAGCAACAGCAGCGTCCTGATCAGCACCACCAGAGGCCGGGCACCATTGTGGATTTCAAGAGGATGATGCCTCGGGAATTCAAGGGGACAGAAGGGATACTCTACGCCGATGATTGGCTAGAGGACATCGAGAGAAACTTGCGCTTGGCACAGCTTTCGGAGGCCCTTCAGATCGAGGCCGCTGGCAGCCAGATGTTCGATATTGCCTTGACATGGTTTCGCACGGAGCCGAGACTCTTGCGCAGGGGACTCTCTTGGGAGGATTTCAAGGAGCTCTTCAAAGAAAAGTTATTTCCTGATGTCGCCCTGGGTGCTTTGGAGAGTCAGTTCCATGACTTAGCCCAGGGGAGCTCGTCCGTCGATGAGTATGCCGCAGAGTTTTCCCGCCTGAGCCGCTTCGCGCCATCGATGATTAGAGTTCTGGGGGACAGGGCCCGGAAGTTCAGAAAGGGGCTGACAAGGGAGATCAAGTCTCGCACGTCGGGACGTCGCACAGCTACCTACGAGGGCATATTGATGGATGCCCAAGTAGCCGAGGACGACTTGGGCCTCAGGCCCAAGAGGGGACGCGATGGTTCCGGAGGAGCAAACAGTAGTACGGGACCGGGCAAGCGTCCACACTTTCAGCAGCAACAGCAGAGGCCCTTTCAGCAGCAGCATCAGATACCAGCCCGAGGGCAGGTCCAGCAGCAGCAACAGAGACAGACTCAGCCCGCAATCCAGTGTGCGTATTACGGGAAGATGGGACATACTAGAGATATCTGCAGGAAGAGATTGGGCTCATGTCTGTCCTGCGGATCGACGACAAACCAGCTGAAGGATTGTCCTGCCTTTCGTCCAGGTCAGGGTAGAGTAGCAGCCCAGAGAGGATCAGACAGGGTACCTACCGTACCAGAAGGCCAACAACAGAGGGGACCACTTCCACCACAACATCAGAAGTTCGCCCAGCATCAGCAGCAGAGAGGTGTACCCCAGGGGCGAGCGTACGCCATGGCAGTCGAGGAGATCGAGCCAGCAGGAGACTTGATCACAGGTTCGGTTCTTCTCGATTGTATTCCCGTATTTACCTTATTCGACTCTGGCACTTCCCATAGTTTTGTGTCTGTATCTTATGCACTTCGACATTATTTAGACACAGAACCATTAGCTAGGACTTGCAAGATCACGACTGGTGGAGGTATTATCCTAGTCCGTGATCACTGTAAGGACCGGAGAGTGTCAGTAGGAGGCCGAGAGTTGAGCGTGAGCTTACTTGTCATGCCACTTCCGGGGTACGATATCGTGCTCGAAATGGACTGGTTGAGTAGGCATCATGCTACTATAGATTGTTATAGAGGCAGAGTATTATTTAGACCACCAGAAGAGCCGGAGTTTGAGGTCGTCAGAGGAGCAGCGGAACAGAGCAGGGGCACATTTTACGGAGCCAGGGCAGAAGAAGAGGAGTTGCCACATTCTCTGATAGCGGAGTTCCTGGATGTATTTCCAGAGGAGTTTCCAGGCTTGCCGCCAGACAGAGATGTTGAATTCTCTATAGACTTGGTTCCAGGAGCGGAGCCCATTTCACAACATGTCTATAGAGTTAACAACAGCGAGCTGGCAGAACTGAAGAAGCAAGTCGAGGAGCTGCAGGACAAAGGCTTCATCAAATCCAGTTCATCACCATGGGGAGCTCCGGTATTGTTCGTACCAAAGAAGGACGGCACGGTGCGCATGTGCATTGATTATAGAGCTTTGAACAATATCACTATCAAGAACAAGTACCCGCTGCCGAGGATAGATGATCTTTTCGATCAGTTGAGTGGGGCAAGGGTATTTTCAAAGATTGATTTGAGGTCAGGCTATCACCAGGTGAAGGTGAAGAAAGAAGACACGCCGAAGACAGCTTTTCGGACCAGATACGGCTAGTTTGAGTTCATGGTGATGCCATTTGGTTTAACCAATGCACCGGCAGTATTCATGAATCTGATGAACAAGGTGTTCCACCAGTACCTTGACAAGTTCGTAGTGGTGTTCATCGACGATATTCTTGTGTATTCCAAGACCCCGGAGGAGCACGAAGAGCACCTGAGGTTGGTCTTAGAGACTCTCAGGAGGGAGAAGCTGTACGGGAAACTCTCTAAGTGTGAATTCTTCCTTGACAAGATTAAATTTCTTGGGCATGTGGTATCGGGTGACGAAATCTTGGTTAACCCACAGAAGATCGAGGCAGTGAAGTCGTGGGCTACCCCCAGTTCGGTAGCTGAGATCAGGAGTTTTCTCGGGCTAGCAGGATACTACAGGAGGTTTGTACAAGACTTCTCCAAGATTGCAGCGCCGATGACCAGACTGACTAGGAAGGATGTGGATTTTGTCTGGACGGAGGAGTGCCAGGCTGCATTTGATGAGCTGAAGAAGAGGTTGACGACAGCTCCAATTTTGACGTTGCCAGCGGGGACAGGTGGTTTCACCATCTACAGTGATGCTTCAGGGAAGGGTCTGGGATGTGTTCTTCAGCAGCACGGGAAGGTAATTGCCTATGCTTCCAGGCAGTTACGCCCTCATAAAAAGAACTACTCCACCCACGATTTAGAGTTGGCAGCAGTTATCTTCGCTCTAAAGCTGTGGAAATATTACCTGTACGGAGAGCGTATGGAAATCTTCACAGACCACAAGAGCTTGAAGTACGTGTTCACACAGAAGGAGCTGAACATGAGGCAGAGGAGGTGGTTGGAGTTGATGAAGGACTTCGACATCTCATTGTAGTACCACCCGGGGAAGGCCAACGTAGTCGCCGATGCCTTGAGCAGGTATCCGATGGCTATGTACTTGACGACAGATAGACATTTGTTGGCTGATTTGGAGAGCTTGGAGATTGAGGTGTTAGTTCCCGGTACAGAGATTCAGATGTGGGGATTGCAGATACAGTCCGAGCTGATGGACAGGATCAGAGTGGCGCAGTATGATGATGAGGCCTTGAGGAGTATCAGAGCACATGTTCAGGCAGGATTGTCGGACGACTTTACTATCGCAGAGGATGGCTCCTTACGACATGGCACGAGGATGTGTGTGCCGAGCGGGGAGTTGCGCGAGGAGGTTTTGCAGGAGGCACACCCCTCTCAGTACTCGATGCATCCTGGTGCCAACAAGATGTATCGAGACTTGAGGGAGCATGTATGGTGGTATGGAATGAAGTGCGAGGTAGCATGCTTCGTATCTCGGTGTCTAGTATGCCAGCAGGTAAAGGCAGACCGGCAGAGGCCAGGTGGGTTGCTTCAACCTTTACCGATCCCAGAGTGGAAATGGGAGCACATGACCATGGATTTCGTTTCAGGGCTTCTACGTTCCCCAGGAGGAAAGGACGCGATTTGGGTCATCGTGGACAGGTTGACCAAATCAGCCCATTTCTTACCTTTCAAGGTGGGCACGTTGTCACGACCCGATCCCAATAATCTGGGTCCAGTCGGATAATGCCCAGCCTGCACCGTTGTGAGACGGCGGTGGAGGCTCTGGACATGATCCGACTGGACCCAGATTATTGGGATCGGGTCGTGACATGTTTTCAGTGGTGGCCCATGCAGGTCGTACGGAGAGGCTAGCAGAGATGTACGTGCGTCAGATCGTTAGACTTCATGGAGTTCCTGTAAGCATCGTCTCGGATCAGGATAGCCGTTTCACTTTCCACTTCTGGAGGAGTCTGCAGACTAGCTTGGGCACTCAGCTCAAGTTCAGTACTGCATATCACCCCCAGACAGACGGGCAGTCTGAAAGGACTATTCAGACTCTCGAGGATATGCTACGCACTTGTGTTCTAGATTTCGGAGGTTCTTGGAAGGATCATCTGCACCTGGTAGAGTTTGCTTACAACAACAGCTACCAGGCCAGCATCGAGATATTACCATTTGAGGCTCTTTATGGACGGAGGTGTCGTACACCATTATCTTGGGACGACGTTGGAGAGAGAGCCTTGCTAGGACCAGAAATGGTCGTGGATGCAGCAGAAAAGGTGAAACTCATCAGAGACAGACTGCGAGTGGCGCAGGACAGACAGCGGCATTGGGCCGATAGCCACCATAGACCCCTTGAGTTTCAGGTATAGATTGTTAATTTTCTGGTTTGTGTTATTGTTTAGACTGCGTGTTGAGACTGTTTTGTTTTAGGGTGACGATCTAGTATTCTTACGGATTTCTCCGACGCGTGGCACGATTTATTTTGGTGGAGGCGGGAAGCTTAGCCCACGTTACATCGGACCCTTCGGTATTCTTGCGAGGGTAGGTGCAGTGGCATATAGACTTGACTTGCCGCCTGCATTAGAAGGAGTGCATGATGTGTTCCACGTGTCGCAGCTGAGATGGTACGTGGTAGACCCTAGTCACATACTTGATCACTCAAAGATTGAGGTTGGTCCGACGCTCAGCTACCCCGAGCAGCCCGTAGAGATCTTGGACCGCAGAGAGAAGGTGTTGCGGAACCAAACTATCCCTTTGGTTCGTGTTGCATGGAGACATCACTCTCCAGGGGAGTCGACCTGGGAGAGAGAGGACGAAATACGCGAGCAATACCCGTACCTCTTCTAGACTTGAGGTATTTCCTTTTCTGATCTTATTCTTGTTCTAGTTCAGTCCAATTTCGAGGACAAAATTTCTTTTAGGAGGGTAGACTTGTCACTACCACCTTTCCAGATAAGGGTATTTGTGTAAATTCACTATTCTGAATAATTATGTATTAAATTAAATTGCTGAGTTTTATAAACTATTTATATATTGTTAGTGATATTTGGGTTTAGGTCAAACCCTAGAACTCATTAGGACAACCCTAATGAGTAAACCCTAATTTGTAAACCTAATTCTAGAGAAACCCTAGAATTCAAATTTGTAGGTTGAACCTCAAACCCTAGAAGGGCTAAACCTGAGTTTTTGGGCTCTACATGACCTAACCTGGGGGTTAAAACTAGACTATGCATTAGAAACCCTAACTTGGCCTTAATATAAAAGGGAACCCTCTTTTTCTTCATGTAGAAAGAAGAAACCCTAGCCTCCATCAAGAAAGCCATCCCCCTCACCCCAAATTCGGAATTAAAAACCCTAGGATTCCATCTTCCTCCTCCAAAGCAAGGGAAGCAAGGAGCTTGGGTCAAGGAACCTTGGGAAAGAAGAACTTCATAGGGAAACCATCTCCCTATAGGTAAATCCAAATTTTTATTCTTTTATTTTTGTTTTTTCTGATGTTAATGCCATTAGGAAACCACCCAGAGATTTAGATTTCGATTTTTGGGTTTTGATTAGGTTTTGGTGATTCATACGTTGTTATTCCCGACTTTTCGTGAACCCTAATCTTAGAGGTATGCATTTATTTACGATTACACCTCCTACGTATAGGTTAGCTCTTGATTTAGGGGTTTTGATTTGGGGTTTTCACTCCACAGTAAGATTTGGGGGAAATAGTGTGCAGTCGGGTGTAATTTCTGTACATGTATGTGTGTGTGTGGGTTAACCTGTGTCGTGTCAGTGATTTTCTGTGTCTGAGGGAGTCTTTGTGTCTCAGGTAGGAGTGTGTGTGTGGGAGAACTGTAGGTCTACGAGTTAGGTGTCAGTGTGTTTAGTATCAGTAACTTGTGTGTGAGTGATGATTTTTCCCCAGGTTCAATGCAACTGTGTAGGTAATTAGAATAGTGCAGTGTTGAATTTTAGTGTGGGTATTAGTTAGATATACCTGTGTCAGTTTAGTGATTAGAGTATCAGCACACAGTGTGTTATCTGTGTGCATTAAATACCTGAGTGTATACCTCTGTGTCTAGATGGAACTATGGGTATGTATCAGTTAATCTATAAATTTTTCTGTGGAGCAGAGTGTACATTGTGTTAGATGTCAGTGTGTGGCTGTGTTCTTAGTGTGAGGGAAACTTGTGCCTGTGTGTGTGTTTCTCAGGGTACAGGGAGATCCTGATCAGTGTGTGTTTGTTCATAGGGGTTTTTACTTGACTGTGTATTCAGTGTATCCAGATCTGGGAAGTGTGTATCAGTCAGTTGAAGAATGATGGCTTACCCAGGCTTAGTGTATCAGTATTCAGCACTGTGTGTGTGTGTCCTAGGTTAATTCAGATTTCAGTTTACCTATGTGTGTTAGTATCAGTTTTGACTCTGTGAGTGCCTGTGTATCCCTGAGTGATTAGGTACCTGCCTGTGTGCAGTGAGTAGTACTGGGTATCACTAAGTTTTGTAAGAAATTCATGTACATGTGTCTATGTGTGTCTAGGTTTTAGTATGTGTCAGTGAGTAGCAGTGAGAACTTGTGTGCAGTGAATCCTAGTATATCAGACTGTAAATATCAGTGTGTACCTGTGTGTGCAACTCGTGAGTATCAGTGAGCTTTGGGTGAGTTTCAGTGTATTAGAAGTGTCTGTGTGTGACCAGTGTGTGAGTGAACCTAGTATATGTGTGAGCTAAGAGTGAACACCATGTGTGTGTCAATATATACCAATATTAGTGTGTCTCAGTATTCCAGTATATGTGCATTCAACACCTGTGTATCAGTGATATATGTGTGTGTGTGTCTCAGTGCAGGCCAGTGTCAGTGCAGCCCTATGTGAGAATGCCTGAGAGTGTATCCTAGTATTTGTGTGTGAGTGAGAGTAGGGTGTTAAGTTAAATGTGTACCTGTGTCAGTGAGAGCCAATGTGACTGTGTATAGGTGTGAGGGAGAGATAATTCCCAGGTTTAACGAGAATTCTGATATGTGTGTGTATGTGTGAACTGTGCAGATACTGCATGTGTGTGTGTGGATCTGTGTGAGTAGCCTGTGTGTATCCTAGTTCTTTTTAGATTTCAGTACCTATGTGTTGATGAGTGATATCTGGTAATTAGGATTAAGGGAAATATTTCAGGTATTAGGTAGTATCAGTTAGGGCCAAGCTCGAGTGAACAAGTATACCAACACAGGATGTATCAGGTAAGTGTAGTTAGTTACTATTAAAGTTAGTGGTAAGGCCTATTAGCTAATTATAAGAGAATGCTAGTTAGTTAGGAAGTATCTCAATTATTGCTGATATAGTTGGTGTAGGATTAATAGCAGTTGATTAAATTAGTAGTATACTATTATAGTTAATATTAAACCCTAGTACACTTATACCCTTGGGATTAACCTAGTATAGCCTGAGCCATGAACTAGAAACCTCATTTTCCTTAATTAGTTAATCATGCTCATTCCTTTAATTCATTATTTTGACATTGATTTTCCATAAATAGGTCATTGTGATCCCACTTTGGACATCGATCCTCACCCTTTGCTCAGGACCACAGGCGAGTACATTCTCTGACAGTTTTCATTGTTGATTACTTCTATAAATTATAGTGTATTACATACTTGATTCCGACACTATGGATACACGGGTTAGCACCCTAGATCCCCATCATGAGGAGTCGTGATTGGAATCCATCGTGCTAGCTGGGGAATGGAGAACTATTAGTAGATTATGTGATCATATCCAAATCCTTTACATGCATCATAGCTCACCCCACTTCTCACGTTGGGTGTGGCCTGATCATCTTACATGCATCATAGCTGTTATATATGATTAACCTGACCACTACATGCATCATAGCTAACCATATGGTTAGCCTGACCTACAAGAATCATAGTTAATCATATATAACCAGCCTGATCAAGTCCCAAGCCGATCACATAATAAACTAATATTTTAAACACTTAGCTAGATGTCTATTTTATTCAGATTCACCTGTTCCAGCATTCACTACTTATTGTCTAGCATTCACTATTTATTGTTCATTGCTAGATGCTCTATTGCCTATTTCTATTTTCTCCAGTACTTTACATTTTCAGCATTTATTTTCCATCTTGTATTTCTTACACTGTTTATAGATTTTGTCAATTTATTGAAACTGCTGTTAGTGCTTGTGCTTCGCTCCAATCCTGACTGGATAACATTTTTCAGAGGACCTGGAGAGCTTGTGCCCCACTAATTACGGCCCAGGATTAGAGGGTGATTTCACTCCAGAAACCCCAGAGGAGTTGCCTAGCCTAGAGGAGAATGTACCTGGCTGTTCTTAGATTATTTTTCTGTATTTATTATTTTAGACTGAGACTGAGTTGTATTTATTATTTTGTGATTTTGTGAGGTCATTTAGACCCAGGATTTGAGTTGGACTTGTTGTGGTTGGTTTTTATAGAACTCTTTTCTATTCTCATCGTGCCATTATTTCTTATAGCTTGTGATTGAGTATATTATAGAACTATGGATATTTATCATTGTCCTCCGTGCGGAGCTGAGACTATTGACAAGATATATTATATGTTGAGACCTAGACAGCGTTCTACCGCCGATGCTGCGGCGTAGGCTGGACGTACCCACGACTCATGCCCAAATTCTGGGTGCGGGTCGTGACACATAGTCTAGACTTAACCTCATAATAAATTCTCTCATTCAATTTACAAACAACAATCCTCTTTAAAAAAAAATTGTGTTTTCTCTTCCTTAATGTAAAAATACTCTTCTCCTTAAAATTTCTTCTCGAGTTTTGTTCTTATTCATGTTCTATTTTATATCTCAGTTTCAATGGTATTGTTTCTTTATCCATAATAAAAAAAAATTTACTTCTCTAATATGATATTCCCAATTTTTTCTATCGATATATTCATCGTTCCTTTGTCTTAAAAATAATTCTTTTGGTATTAATTTCTTCATATCCTCCAGGTGTAATCCTCTAATTAAACTATCATAACTAGTGTTATCCATGTAATATTTCATACCAATTATTGGGCTCAAATTTTCTAAGGTATATAATGTAATCCATTATTTCATTAAGTAAATCCTCCACATACCGTATCAAAACATATCTTATTCTACCTAAAATTGTATTCCTCAATTTTCTTCTTTTTGTTATTTATTTCTCCAAGTCACCATAGTGTAATTATAATAATGGTACCACCAAAGCACATGCTAGAATTTTTGGTATCAGATAATCATCTTCCAGGTGAGAGCCTATAATTTCTTCTTCTCCAGTTCATAATACCTTTCTGGTATCACTATCATGGGCTAAAACTAATTTCTAGCATCTAGCTATGCATTTCCATGAATCATTCTAGAGGGTTATGATCAACAATCTTTCTAGCTTCCAGTACTTTCCAAATTACTGCTATCTTAAGTAAGGGTAGGGTTTTATCAGTTCTAGCAACATACTACTAGGTCCAATTCTCTTGCAAACAATCTACACTAGTTCTATAATCTAAAAAGAACCTATCAACCTACCCTACTAAGGGTAACAATCTTCTCACAAAATATTATATTAATCAAGCCTTATTTCATTTGGACTACGTTCTTCTTCTGGAGGGAACTACTAAGCACAAGCATTCGTCTCTCCAAAATAAAAGGAGATGAGAAACAATGATAACGATATTGATGGAAAAGGAATGAATATAATTTTGAAGTCCAAGGGCGATAATCAATTACAAAGGGAGTTTTAAAATCGGTTATAGATTAAAATTTTATTCAACAATAATCCTAAATTGCAGGCTCGTTCGGTACAGTAACGTAACTGAAATGATATGCTCTTAACTGCATAGGCCACAACAAAAACTATATCACGCCCCAGTCCAAGAATACACGGGACTAGGCCACGTAGCAATGGCCAGCTACGTACCAAGGGGACTCCAGTCCGACTACAATACGTAAAAGCTATAAATAAGGGTCACTATCTAGATAACACGGTATACATTTCTATATCTCAATCCACAAGGATATATAATAAAGAAGGGACAACATGTATCATGGTGTGCACCCCACACTACACTTGTCTGAATAGACTCGAAGAAAATATTATGAGTCTACAAATACAGGGCTATACTAGCAGAAAATAAGCAAAAGATCATAATAGCACAACAATGAATAAGTGATACAAATATTGGGTAACAATACCTGCATATCGGTATAATACTCATCAACAGCTCCAGCCTTCCGTCAATAATCGACCCTACAATCTGGCAGGGAACTAGGTCCTCAGAGGGACGTAACAAGGTACAAAAATAGCATGCCATAGTAAAACAGAAAGGAAACATGTGATAAGCTGGTGTAATCTAGAATAACCACCTAAGTGAGATATAACTTGAAGACAATGTTCAACACGTGGGCTTTTCAAATATAAATTCGTAGCTCTGAGGCACAAAGACACACGGTGTGTACCCGTAGCTCCGAGCACAGAGTCATACGGTAAATAATATGACTCCAAATACAGGATCTCTAAGTAAATAAGGATATATATATATATATATATATAGTGCATGTGAAGTAGCGCAAGCGTCTAGTAACTATTTTTCCCTCCCAATATGGTCAACGAGATACATCCACAGCTCACTGAGCCTGAACCTCTATCTAAACAGTCTCATCATACTAAAGTAACTAGTAACAATCACGATCCTATAGTCATCACAGGTTACGGTCATGCTGACAATATCAGGATACAGGAAGTTTGGCACGATGACAGTATCTGAATGTATCCTAGGATTCCGATGTAACCAAGTTGGTACATCAAGGTATCGAGAATAATCTAACAATCGATACTAGACGTTACCGACGAACGTTTGCACCCGGGTATGAACCGGACGCTAAGTAACAATTTTGATCCAAAGCGCACACAATGTATATATGAAATAAATTATAAAACTAGAACTGAGTTATAGAATGGCAAGGTACACTTACCTGGATCAGGATGCTGAAGGCGGGGCTCTGGTATAATATCCAAGCCCATGAATCCTAAAGTACCTGTAATCCGAAGAAGTAACCCGATAATCCTAAATCAGATCTCAGTATATACCTATAATATAGCAACATCGTCATATCTGGGTTTCGAAGGGATGGACTTTAGGTCATTTTTGATGGAGTGGGCACAGTAAGCTCGTACGAGGAATCGACTGGTCGTCGGCCCAAGGATGGCCAAGCGCTGGGGGCATCAATGGAGAATGGGGATGGAGGGAGGAGGCTCGGCAAAGGACTAGGATACGCTGCCGAGTAACGTCATTGTCAGTCGACGGAGGATCGACGAAGGTGATGATGGAGGTGGTGCAATGGGTACAGTCTTGGAGAGGGTATTGTACATATGACAAAGATGGGGATGCTCGGAGAACACCGTTACAATTGTACGCTGGTTGGGCATACGTGGGGGAACTTAGGTGCGGCCTCCGACGCCTATACTGGTTGGAGTGCCACGTGTCCTTGGGCAGGGGGTCGGCGGCTAGGAGACGGGAATGCACCCCGGAGGTGTTAAGGTGATCTTTGAGCACCGGGGTAGCCCCACGAAGGGACTGGTGACTCTCACGATGATATTCAGGTAAGTCGAGCACGGAAGGATTGCTTGCAGCTCACACACAGCTCTCTGAGCTTGTGGCAATCTGTCGACAGGTGGTCGGACTTAGCAACGGTGGTGGGGTTTGGTAAATATTAAGGTGGCAGAGTTTCGGAAAGGAGCTCAATGGTGGTGAGGATAGCATTGATCATAGTGGTGATGATGATAGTGCACGTGGTGTTGGTGGTGAGGTCGTGGTGGAGGCGATGGTGTTGGTAGCAGTGGTAGTGTTGGCTGAAGGGGGTAGTCCGGTGGTGATGATGGTGTTGGCGATTGTTGTGAGGAATAAAATAAAGAAAAAATGGAGAAGAATAAGAAGAATGGAGAGGATAAGAAGAAAAAGAAGAAGAAGAAGAAGAATGGAAAGGAAGATGGGTTCGTCTTTGAGTGTGAGGGAGTGGAGGAGAGAGTGTATGGTAAGAAAAACTAGGTTTTCTTAGGATTAGGGCCGGCCACATGGGAATGGGGTGTGTGTGTGTTAATATAGGGGGAATGGGTGGTTGTGATAGGGGGATCTGAATCAAGGGCTAGGATTCTACATGAGGGAATAGTACTATGCAAGGGGAAAGAGAGTGTGAGGTGACCAGTCATATGAGGATAGGGGATTTCTCTATTTGATTTTTACTAAAAGGAGTGTGATACCTAGCAACCTCTTTGTTTTTGAGTCCCTTAACATTTGGGTGTTTATAAATGAAGGAGAAAGAGTGAGAATTTGATGTGAAAAATTAATGTTTGGAATTTTGTAGGATGGGTAGGGTGTTGGATATTTTATATGATCCTCATTAATGGGTGTGAGGGTTAAGTTGGGGTTAGGTTAAGTCAAATTTCCTAATTTAATTAAATATTGTATCATAGGTGCTCTTAAATAAAATAGGGTCTCAATTGGGAGTGACACAATTGTCATGGACGGTGTAGGCTTGGTATTAGTCTTGGACCCTTTAATCGGTTAGGCAAAACGGGTTGAGTTTGTGTCCCCAAATCGATGGCAACGATATTAGTACACGGCATAGGATTAAAGAATTGATTTTTGTGACTAGAAAGTTGTGCAATTAAAATAGAGCACAAGTGAGTATGTTAGTGAGTGACAGAAATATCCAGTGCCTAGGTTAGCTTGTCAGATCAAGAGTGCAAAGATTTATTGAAAAGTAAAGGCTATTGTTGTGCTCCAAATATTGTAGCAACGGTAAGGTGCACCAAGAGTTTAAAAATTAAAGAACCAGTCTACATAACCCTAATTTCTAATCCTTAATCAACCTGAAGCTAAACTAAAATTCTTACCATATCTAGTCTACCTATAAAATTTTGAGGGGTTTACACGAGTCTACCCTCCTTAGAAAAATTTTGTCCTCAAAATTTAAAGAAGGAACTAACTACAACAAGCAATCACAGCAAGCAAGAAAGAATTATCTCACTGCTCAAAAAGATAAGGGTATCACTCATGCATCTTGGGTTCCCTCTCCAAGGTAGACTCTCCTAGAGAGTGATGTCTCCTTGTGACATATACTAAGTGAATCGTCTAGTTTCTTAGCACCTTCTCCCTACGATCAGAATCTCTACCGGTTGCTCTGTGTAACTGAGAGTCGGACCCACCTGGATCTCCGAGTGATCCAATACATGACTAGGATCTGCCCTTTAACATCTCAACTATAACACATTGTACACGTCGTGCACTCCCTCTAGTACAAGCGACAAGTCTAGTCTGTAGGCTACTGCACCGACCCTCTCAAGAACTCTAAAGGGTCTGATTTACCATGTAATAAGCTTTCTGCCTCCACCAAAATGAATCATGTATCTTGATGTAAAAATCCTCAAGAATACGACATCGACAACCTTAAACTCTAAGGATCTCAGGTGGCTATTGGCCCAATATCGTTGTCTGTCCTGCGCCACCCGAAGCCTATCTCTAATAAGCTTCACCTATATATGAAAAATCCTCCTATCCTTGATGGCAACATCAATACTAGAGCCGTAGTCAACCTCTTCTTTAACTCCTCAAATGTGGCCTGACACTCCTCTACCCAGACAAACTCTACGTCCTTCCTGGTTAGCCTAGTCATCGGCTTTGCAATCCTGGAAAAATCTGGAATAAACCTCTGATAATAGCCTGTTAATCCAAGAAAACTCATGTTCCCTGCCACTGAAATGGGGGTAGACCACGACTCAACTGCTGATATCTTCTTCGGGCCTACTGAGATTTTATCTCCTATAATCACATGTCCGAGGAATTCAACATTATCAAGGAAGAACTCACACTTCGAAAGATTGTCATATAGCTTCTCCTTACTGAGGGTCTCCAGAACTATCCTTAGGTGCTCCTCGTGCTCCTCTATGGTCTTCAAATATATCAATATATCATCAATGAAAACCACAACAAACTGATCTAGGTACTGATGAAACACCTTATTTATTAGGTTCATGAATATCATCGGGACATTCGTCTACCCAAATGGCATCACCAAGAACTCGAACTGCCCATACCGAGTCCTGAAAGCTGTCTTCGGAATATCTTCCTTCTTCACTTTCAACTGATGGTACCCCGACCTCAAATATTTAAGAATACCTTTGCTCCGTTCAACTGATCAAACAGATCGACAATCCATAATAATAGATATTTATTCTTGATAGTGAGGTTGTTAAGAGCCCTGTAGTTGATACACATACGTATCGACCCATCCTTCTTTGGTACAAATAATACCGGAGCACCCTACGGTGATAAACTGGATCTGATGAATCCTTTGCCCTATAACTCATCCACCTGCTTCTTCAATTCTGCCAGTTTACTGTTGTTAACCCGATGGATGTGATATGATACCGACTCTGCACCTGGCACCAAATCTATAGAGAACTCCATATCTCAGTCTGGCAGCAAATCCGATAACTCCTCTATAAAGACATCCATAAATTTTGTAATCAAAGGATATGATGGCTCGTGCTCTTCTACCATAGCTCCATAGAAGTCTCCCTCGCTCTACTCTGCTGCTCCTTTGACGAATTCAAACTCTGTCTCTCCTAACATCTGAAACAAAGCTATGCCTCCACGATAATAGATACTAGCATGGTGCCTACCCAACCAATCCATCCCGAGTACTATATTGAAGCTCGGAAGTGGTATTATGATTAGACACACACTCAACTCTCGTCCTCCCAGATAAACTTTTTGATCCTTGCAAACATCACTGACCAGGATAATACCACCTCCGGTGGTGATCTTGTAAGTCCTCGCCAACAATTCAGTCTCAAGATGATGCTTCAAAGAAAAAGATACAGATACGAAACTATGTGAAGCACCAGAATCAAATAAAGCATGAGCTAAAAAGAATCAAAATAGACTGAACCTGATATGACAACTCCGACAGGCTCCTCCTTCTCGACTATCATAGAGAAAGCTCACCCCTAGCGCTGAGCACCTCTCTGTTGCTTGTGCTATGTGAACCACTGCTGCTGGGTCAGTAAAGGTGGTCCTCTCTACTGTCCCACAGGTGATTTCACTGGTGCTCTCAATATCGGTGTAGCACCTTGAGCTACTGGAACGTATGCCAAAAAATAATCCCTCAATTGGTGACCTGCCTCTCCACAGTATAGTCACACACCAAGCCTCTTCCAGCAAATCTTCTTTGTATGCCCAATCTTCCCACTGTTAGTGCACTGCAGGGCATATTGTACTGGTCTCGGGGCCTGATGTGCCTGCTGTACTGGTGCCTGGAATGGTGCCTGAAACTGTTGTCTTGGCTGCTGCTACTGACAGTGCCTCTACTACTGCTGAAAGTGAGATTGCTTCATTGGACCCGCACTACTACTCGCTCCTCCTAGTCACTCGGCCCCTTGGAGCCAAGCTTTAAATCATCCTCCATCTGTTATGCCTATGGCAGGATCTCCTTAAAGGTAGGGGTACGGTGTCCACTAGTATAAGATTTAATCTCTATGTTCAGACCTTTTCTAAACTTTCGGGCCTTCTTCCGGGGATTTTGTCCCTCCACGAAGTGACCCAATCTGTAGTACTCCGTTGCATACTCATTCACTGTCATAGTACCTCCCTTGACGAGGTACTAAAACTGGCTCTCTAGAGATGTCAAAGCCACGTCTGGAAAGAACTTCTCCTTAAAAAAATATTTAAAGGCCTCCCAAGTAAGTCCAGGTGATAAGATCCTCGGGTATATCCTGAACCATGTCAAGGCAATATCAAACATTATACTTCTTACTGCCTCCACCTGTAGGCTCTCTGGAATCTGCACCATCCACAGGTTCCGCTCAATGTCTTCTATCCAATCATCAGTAAATAAAATCCCATCGGTGCCCTTAAAATCCTTGGATCATATCCTTTTGAAGTCAATGATGGTCCCCGAACTTGGCTGTTGTGGGGCGGGCTAAGGTGGTGGCACCTCTGACTGTACTGTGGCTACCCTCAACCTATATCCTATATCCTATATCCTAAAGCAGGCTTATAGTAGCACTCTATGTCTGAGAACTAATACGATATCGTACTAATTGCGACCTCTCAAACACATGTATGGGCCACCACTAAAAATATGTCATGATCCATACCCGGAATAAGGGCATAAATGGTGAACAACGCCCAGCCTACACCGCAGCATCGGTGGTAGAACGTTGTCTGGGTTAACATAACTATCTATACAACTCACATAATAATATATAAGATACATGTCATGTCATCTCAAATCCAATTGGATGAACAATATAATAACATGATAATATAATCAATACTCAATCACCAAAACAAAACTAGAGGAAGAATGGCATAATATGAAATAGAAATAAAAGAGAGTACAAGAGTCTCAATACAAGCCTATGCTACAAGTCTAATCCCAACATAAATCTCAAAAGAATATACATGCCAAATGTCTACTAAAATCAAATATATCTCATATAAATAGTCTGAGTGTCTACAACTTTAGGTACTATAATATGAGGCTTTACGTCCATAGGCTCAATAGGATCAACCGGCTCAAACTCCTGTGATCCATAGTGCGTTGGACACCATTCCTGTAATGAATCATCTAAAAAATATATCCAATCAGGATGGAGTAAAGTACAACCCAAAAATAGTTCCAACAATTGACAAAAACTATAAAACAGTAATAGTAAAAAAAAAATGAAATAAATGATGCAAGTAACTGAACTAGCTAATATTATGAGAAAGAGAATTAAGGTAAGTAATGGAATAAACTGAGAATGATATGATAAGGAACATCAACATAATAAAATGAAAATAAGAAAATAAAAAAGTAAATAAGTGCCTTGAAATATTTGCAAGATATGTGACCGGCTTGGGCCTAATACGAGCTATATATAAAAAAATGGTAGCTAGCGTGACCACGCGTGAGTTGCATAATCTGCTAACCATCATGGGCTACACTAAAACACGGGCTATAAGGTATGATCACATATCCACTAATATCTCTACATCCCTCGACTAGTACACGGATCCATATCATGATACGTTATAACACGTATACCACAATGCACTGTCTATAATATCATGCACTATAATTACGGTCTATATAATCACGATGATATCATGGTAATCACTAAGTAATCACAAAATATGAAATGACGACCACTGAGTAATTATGATAATAATATCTCATGACAAGGATCTACGTATACCAATATATGTAACCATCATTTCAGGAATCAAATATCTCAATACTAAATACATGAAACATAGAGACTATCAAATAAGAAAACTATTAAAGAATGTACTCACCTATGTCCGAAGAAAATAATGTCACTCGATGTCCGAGCTGGTGTCACAGCTACACATATATGAATGTCATGTCAATTGAGGGTAATAAGGGTGATAAATTAGTTAAAATGCTATTAGGATGCTCTTCTAGGCAATTTCTAGCTAAACTAGGTATTACCCTAGAGTATAACTTAATATCTTAACTAATACTAATTATATTTAATATACACTAGCTAGTTTATACTAATTGACTAATTGATATCCTAAAACTAAATAACAATTGATATTTCTAAGTTAACTAAAACTAATTATCATCTAACATACTTAGAACCTGCCCTACACACAACCTGAACCCAGGAATTCCCCCTATTAACATGTGATACATCAACCTAGGTATATGTTGGACTGATACACTTACTGATACACTCATGACTGCACTTAATAAGTGACTGATACCCTCAAAACTACTGAAACTCACATCAATCCAGTTGTTGCAACTCAAAACCCAGGTTGCTGTGACATTGAGCATTTGTGCACAAGCACACTGTTGTACCTATTTCCTAATTCTATCTTACCATCACATGTGTCCAATTTGCATCCTTAGTTTAGTTATCTAGCCCCACAAAAGACATATACTCCAGTACCTAATGTATGAACCTTAACACACTCCTATCTAACTTTACTTGCTAGCTGCAACTCTTACTCAACCTCTTATTGTCTTATACATCATAGGTGATATACCCAATTGAAATGGCTTCCACTGCTGAAGTTTAAATATTGGTATCAGGCAGTAACTCTCACTACTACCTGATACGTACTTCCCAAATGACTCTGATACCACCAGCACACACTACCCATCATTACTACCCAGGTCTAATTTGATTGCACACATGTTGTAGTGCATAGACAAGTTCACTTCCTGCACTTAGTAATTCACCCTCTCTAAACAGACTTGATACCCTCATCCAACTCCTATGCAACACTTGAACCTTGAGAACTGATCAGTAACACAAAGCCCCCCTAACTGCAGTTGTCTTACCACAACTCCCCCTTCCATGTCTGCAACTGAATACTTGAATACATCCTTAATTATATATACAAATGCAGCTATATACTGCACGTCAGAACCACCAGTCACACACCAGCCTACACCACCAGATTTCAGTCATCAACATTCACACAATATACTTCCTTCAATCATAATGACTGACACCACCACACACACTAAGTATAGTATATAATTATACACACACACACACACACACACACACATACACACACACACATATATATATATATATATATATATATATATATATATATGTGTGTGTGTGTGTGTGTGTGTGTGTGTGTGTGTATACATACATACATATATACATATTTAGATCCACACTAGTATATATATACTAACTAAGAGTCAAATCATCAAACACATAGAGTGTGTCACTTGAATACTCATGATACATAAACAAAGAAGAGTTAAAATCCATAATTTCTCTGTGATAACCATCTCTACATATCAAATATATAACATAATAACTATTATAACTAGCTACAATAGGAATTGGAAGGAATTGCACAAAATTACCCAAAATTGAGCTCTGTATCGCACAGTATCGCGATACGGCCTACTCGTGTCCAATTGCAGACACGAAGCTAGTATCCCAACCCCGATCTAAGTTCAAATTGTGTAAATTAGTCTCATGACACATACTTGATGTGTCAATCTCAAAATTCTCTCAAAATGGACATAAATCACCATATAGAAATTATAATACACAATAATTTAGCCTAGAACTTCTACATTTAGGTAGCCCTATGCCATTGGGTTGTTCCTAAGAGTCAAATGCATAATTTTGAAGTTGGAATTAAGAGGAATTTAGAATTTTACCTATTGAGTAATGGATTCCTAATGAACTATTTCCACTGACACGATCCAGACACGATCTACTTGCCAAAGCTCATTCTCCTTGTACTCCTTACAACTCCAAGCTCCAATTCTTTTTAATTAATGGGAATAAGAGGGACTGAGAATGAAGTGGAATGAATTGATGGTGGGATAAAGTGAATTGGAGATCTCAAATTGGGTGAACAAATGAAGAGGAGAGAGAATGAACAGAGACATATAGTAGTCGGCCCTCTTCCCCCTTCTCCAAGTCACATACAATGTCTAATTTTTTCCTCTCTATCTAATTATGAATAAGATTAAGGAAGGGCTATAATGGGAAGTCTCCAATTAATACAAATTAATATAATCCTCATAATTAATTAGAGGGAATGGGTCTAATGGGCCTAGTCCAGGTTGGGCTTACAAGTTGTCATTACAAGTCTAATTGGGTTCACAAGGGTCAAGTCTAACTAATAGGATAGTCTACTAACTAATAAATAAATAGAACCACCACAAATATTAATTATTAGCGCAATATAAATAAATCTTAATCTCTAAAAATAATTATATAAAAATTGACTAAATTATCCTCATTTGGAAAAGTGAGGGTGACAATAATGTATTATTTTGTCCAGTTTAAGATCCCATACATATTCAAATGGATAATTAAATGTGAATATAATCACAATAACTTTTCTATTTTGGCTAAAAAAATTTGATCAAATGGTGGAAATAATTGATGAGAAATAAAAGTATATATTGTACAAAAAAATATTAAGAAAAATGAGGTCCTTATGGAAGATAAGCTAAAAAGAGAAATGGTAAAAGATAGCCCTCTCAAAATATTAATAGATTAAATGAGAAGGAGGAATCCTAGAATTACTGAAGATGAGTTAAAAAGAAAATGCCTCCAATATATAAAATCTTAATTTGAATTAATATTTTAGAAAAATAATCATTTTGTCAGTTCTACTGGATCCAGAATGGTAGAAAACACTGTTGAAGAAGACTCTGATATTTTCTTCAAAAGACTTCATCATCGAGTCACTACTCAAGAATCTGGTGAAGAGAACGATGATGACCTACAGTAATCAACATTGTATGCCCGAATACATGTGGCAGAGAATTTTTACTTTTAAAAAAGCAAATGCATTACTTTTGGGAAAGAGGAATCTCTTTAATAAAGCGGCCGACAATGGTAGACCCCATATAGACAACTTTTGGCACAGATGCTTCACTCTCAAGAAAAGGCAAATAAAGTAAAGATAATGGACACAAGCACTTACCACTATTTGTGATATGAAGATAAGAGAGAATCTTTGTGACTGACACATGCTAGTCACCCAGTCAGCCAATGCAGACAATATAAATAATAAACAGAGACATAGTCTCTTTGTTATGGGGGTATTTTTCATTATTATTATGTGTTATTATGTGCTTTTTTTTAGTGTACTCTATAATTTTCTATTTTCAACAAAAGTTTAAAGTTTTCACAATTCCGTTTAAGCGTACTATAAACCACATCCAGTTTTATTGTCTGGGTACTATTAGTTGCATTAGTCTCAGTTTTGACGACATTTAATATTTATTAACGTTGAGCTTCACTTATACAGTTAGACCACCAGCTCCGAAGAATGACGGTAAAACCATAAGTAATAAATTGAATGTTATCTTTATCATTATTGCCATTAGTCTTAGCAACATTAGAATACATAATCATTCTTGCTAGTTTTATTACTAACATATTAAAAAAATTCTTTTACCTGATCTATTAGCTGACACTACCGCGTTCCTGGAGAGGGATATTTATTTTTGTCTTTTTCTATTATTGGTAATATTGTAATATTGGTATTTCAAAAATTATTATATTGAATAGTATATCATAATTATTTATTTGATGTGCATGTTATAAATAATATTTATTGTATTATTTAATTATTGTTAGATGTTAGTATTTGATTTTGGACTTGTGTTAGTGGACCTAACTAGTTTAGATTAGATCCATGGACCAACATTTTATTCAAGTTAGATTTGAGCATAATAGTAAGCCCATTCATTAGGAGGGTGAATTAATTAGTTAAACCAATTGGACTAGAATATTCCCTCCTTAATTAATTTTTTCATGCCAAGCCCCAAGGGATATTGTGGATATTTTACAGTGTATTAGAGAGGGGGCAAGGCTGTCTACTACATAAAGGGGTAGAGACTCTCTCTCCTCTCTTTTATTTATTCCAAATTTAGATCTAGAAATTTTTCTCAACCAAATTTCTTCATCCCTATACCAATTTCTACCCAAATTTCTTTCTAGTTTTTTTTTATTCATCATTGAGACTATTAGAACAAGGAGAAAGCAAGGATCTACAAGAAAAAGCAAGGATCTACAAGTTGAAGGCACTTGAGACTCAATTTGGAGATTTTATTAGAAATCCATCTCCCACTAAGTAAAATTCAATTTTTCCTCTCTAATTAGACTCTAAATCTATAATTTAATCATTAGGAACCCTTTCATGTACTAAAGCCACCCATAGGAATTGGAATTAGGTTCATAAGAGGCTTATGGAGAAAGTTATGTAGTATTTTGTGTCAATTTTGAAGAAATTTCGATATTGGCACATCATGTGTTTGTCAATATATCAATTAGACCAAATTGACATGTGTTTGGTTATGTAAAACTAGTGTCGTGTCCACAATTGGATATGTGTAGGCCTATCATGATAATTTGGCGATACGGGTTAATTTGGGGGTTTTCTTCTAACAATGGGGTTTGAGCATATCACATTTTGACACGGGCACGTAGTTGAGTAGCTAGCTTTTCGTATTATTCATAATTGTGATTCTAGACTTGCTCGTATCTTTTGGAATATGTTTGGTGGTGTGGTGGACTCGTATCGCAAGCATATCATAGATTGAGTGTGATACGGGCGTGGTGTACTCCATGTGTTTGATACTTTGCATTCTAATTTAATTTACCTTGGTTATAAATATTAGAGTATTATAATCATAGTAGTTATATGATATATATATATATATATATATATATATATATATATATATATATATATATAGGTGAGTGTTTGTGTATAGGTGTGTGTATGTGTGCTAAAGGGGGTGTCAATAAGCAGTGATAAGCAGGAATAAGCAGAAGGAAGCTGCAGTAAGTAGTAGCGGCAGAGACAAGCAGCAAGCCGTAGTAGCAGCAGAAGTAGGAAGCTGCAGTAGAAGCAGCAAGCTACAGTAGCAGCAGCAGTAACAATAAGCAGAAGCAGTGAGCAACAACATCAGAGATAAGAAGTAGTGGGGAGCAACAGAGATAAGCTACAGTAAGCAGCAGCAGCATAGATAAGCTGCAGCAAGCAGTAGCAGCAGAGATAACCTGCAGCTACAGTAATAAGCAGCAGTAGCTTTAGTATGTAGCAAGTGCTTATAGTTTAAGTTGCAGATAAGTTAAGCTAAGATTAGTTAATTGTTAGTTAGTTATGTATATATGTTAGTGTGTATATATATATATATATATATATATATATATAGGATAAGGGAGGTGAGATGGTACCTCACTCTCAAAACAAGGGTAGCGGTGACGTGGCACAATTCCAACCACACATTTCATAATTGGCAAATTGCACTTAACCCCCTCCCCTTGTTTGTGTGGTTGAGATTGTGCCACATCACCGCCACCCTTGCTTTGAGAGTGAGGTGCCACCTCACCTCCCTTATTCTCTCTCTCTCTCTCTCTCTCTCTCTCTCTCTCTCTCTCTATATATATATATATATATATATATATATATATATAAGCACTAGTTAGCATTAGCATTGGTTAATATTATTTCTAGTTTACCTTGAGTTAAACCAAGGTAATGAGAGTTGAGGTATCATAAGGTATGGGTATTAAATATCAAATGGGTATGTTAGATGTTAGTTTAGTATAGTCTAGTTATGAGTATAAATGCATGTTAGTGTGAAGTGAGGTATATATGGTTAGTTAGTTAATGTTAGATATTGGATTACCTTGTGATACCAAGGTAATATCAAGGTATTGATTTATACTCAAGGTATTGAGTTTGTATATCAAGAGGGGTGTGTAGGTGGTGTGAAACCGTATTTGGCTCAAAGACAAGGTATCCACTTATAATTAGTTTAGCTAGGGATACTATATATTTTTATCTTGTATATATATATATATATATATATATATATATATATATATATATATATATATATATATATATATATATTATTGTATTTTTATATCTAATAATTTATGTATCTTATGATACGGTGTAGTGTCGATACTCTAATATCCTGACATAGCTAGTATAGCCTAGTTACATGGTGTATTAACCCAATATCCTATAGATGGACTCATACAACCTAGAAATACCTAGTTTGACTGTTTTGACTTAGAAATGGCTTTATAACCTAGAATTAAACTAGTTTAAATTATTTTTCATTTTAAAACCTTTTATTGATGCAATATTTCATATATAGGTCTGTGTGACACCAATTTGGATACTGTTTTGCATTATTTTCTCTGGACCATAGGCGAGTACATTCTCTGATAGTTTTTATTATTTGATTACTACTATAATTCAAGTATTTGAAATATTACTTATGATTCTTTGACACATTGGTACACGGATTGGTATTGTTATTGGATCATCAGTCATGAGATGTTACCTTGTTGGTATTGGATAATATTAAATATTATAGGTTAAACGTTGGATACAGTGGCTAGTAATGTGTTATGATTAGCTCCATTGTATCAGTCAGGACGGAGGAAATACTAATTAAATATGTGATCAAGAACTATCAGCTAGTAGTGTAATCATTGGCTACTAACTAATCATACACTTTACGTATGGTTGAGTTAGCTCCTTAGTGTAAGCACTGAATATCCCAAGCCGATCACATATTTAGTTAGTATCTCAAACACATGATATATTATAGATTCCATATTCAGTTCATAGATTACCATGTACTATTTTTGACATTATAGTTTATTTCCATTATTCTTGTACGCATTAATTTATATTTTTGTTGCTAGTTTTGCCTGTTCCTCCATTGTTTTTAGATCATCAATTATATTCTCATCGTATATAGCATCCTCTATTTTACTGTTTTATAGTTTTTACCAATTAATTGGAACTGCTATTGGGTTTTACTTTGCTCCATTCCAGACTGAATAATATTTTTCAGAGGATCATGGAGATTGTTGTCCGACGTAGTATGGACCTCGACCTATAGATGGTACAGACATGGACCTACTAGTTTTGGAGTGACTGTCGAGAGATCTAGCCGAAATCACTAGTTATCATAGTTAGTATTCTTTAGCATTTTGGTACCAAATTTATTTTCGGTGTATATTTCAAACTTGGATATTGTTTCTATTTTTTGTTGTTATATTTAGACTACATAGTTATGTTAGGCTTCTTTGATATCTTATCGTGCTATAGATTTGTGATTGAGTATTGTGTTGCATTAAGTATATAGTCCTCCTTTTTGGAGTTAAGATATTATTGGCAGATTATATAATTTTGGAGATGATTAGATAGTATAGTTGACCTAGATAACATTCTACAGCCGATACTGCGGTGTAGGCTTGACGTACCCACGTACACGTGCCCCTTCACTTGGTATGGGTCATGACATTAGCTCTCTAAGCTCTTTTTCTTCAACATTTATAGTCTGGATATTAGACTTTCTGAATTAATCTTTTAGCTCCTTAATGTCTTCTTAAGTAACCTCGGAAGCTTTGGTTACTTTATAATCATTTACCTCCATCGGAGGTCTAATGGAGAAATTTGTGGTCTCCTTTAAAGAATGTATTCCTGAAAGATCTAAATATTTTTTTGCACTAAATTTGTACAATAAATTATTCAAGGCTTGCTCTATTTTAGTCAATTGTTGACCCATAACTTGGATAAACACATTCATATAATTATTCTGCCTTAAGGCTTTCTGTAATTTTTTGATAGTCGCTTCTTTACTATCAATAGTCTTAATAAAGGAGACAGCATCAATTATTTTTGTCAAATTTTTTATAGTGAGCATATATATATATATATATATATATATATATATATATATATATATATATATATATATATACATCCAGATCTCCATCAATTATGTGTACAAAATTGGTCTTGGAGGCACAACTTGAGAATATCCATTCATTTGGAAAATTTATTTTATCCCATCTAACTATTCGATTTGTAGCTACTTTGGAGGTTAACAAATTAGTTTATACCAAAGTAGTTTTTTATTAGGTTTGGTAATATGTTTCATATTTGGAGCAATAGTATTTATTATCTTGTAACGGATTCTATAGATTATTGGTATAGTTTCTGAACCTGGAAGAAAATTGTATCCATTAGTTTTCACATTTAGAGTCATTGACTGTAAAAGAAGAATATTTGTTAATGACAAAGTTAAATTAGGATAAACATTAAAATAGACATGGCCATGATAGAGACTAGTCTACATAACTCCCATTAAGGATTGATTCCAGTCCAAGCATCTTACATCTCGAAGAGATGTCATTATTGATGCATTTAATCATGGCAAGGTTAAGGGTTTAAATGCAATCTGTATTAGTCCAATATGGACATAATTATAAACATCTCGTAGATGCCTAGTATCATCTTCAATTAATAATTTAAGTGAGTGCTTTGTGTCATTCACAGATCAGTTCTTTTCATTCTTTTGATTGCAATATATATATATATATATATATATATATATATATATATATATATATATATATATATATATTCTGCATAACTCCCATAAGAGATGGTTGCCAATCTATACCTCTGGCATCCCTTAAAGAGGATATAACGGAAGTATTTAACCCTTGAAGAGTAAGAGGTTTTAATGCAACCTAAATTAATAAAATATGGATACAATTATAATTATCATTCCCTATATAGGGTTCAAGGTCTTCTTCTGCAAGAAACCTAATAGAATATTCGGTATCATTAACTTGAACAATTATTTTTATAGTTTTTATGGCCATGTCAGACTTAAAGTCTAGCCAACCAATTTTATAGATTTTTTTTGGCTTAATGCCAGGAATCGTCGATTTATTTAATTCCTCCAGATCTGAAGAAAATTCGTTCATCTGAGCATTTTTGATAGATTTACCCTTATTAAGGGATTTTTTTTTTATTATCTCCAATGGATAATAGATTACTCATATCCAAAGATAGAGAGAGGGTCTACTCTATTATTCCTAAAATGGTTAGTAAACAGAATAATATTTAAAGAATACCATTACTATTACTATGTTATGATTAAATAAATTTCTAATTTGTAAAACATAACAAGATTTTAAAATGCTTCAAAGATAATCAGTCATAGCACGACTGTCAATGATTTACGGCAAAACAAGGCTTACCCAGCCAACACAGCCTACGCAACTTGTGTGTCATTCAACTAGACGAAGATTATTCCTAGAAGTTGTCATTTTAAAACTTTAATGAATTACAAAAATAAAAAAATTCTTTAATTATTACAGAGTTAATAATAATAGTATTAGTTAAAACATAACACAAAATTCTACTAACAACATCTCAAGAATAGAGAGTAGAATCACCTCAGCCTTGAGCCATCATGGCTCTGATAGTAATATTAGCCTCTCTCTTACATATACAAATTTACTGGATGTAGTAACTTTTAATCTTAAGACATATGCTTATAACTTTAAGCAAGGTTCTGAAACCATTACAATTCTTTATCGTATTCACTTTAAGGTATTGTCTACTATAGCTTCTAAAGCTAGACATCTTACCAAACCTGGTAAGACGACTTTGATTGAAATAAATTTGGTAACATCAAATGTTGTTGCTAATAAAATAATCAAATGGAATAAAATTTAATTCCCTAATAGATGGGTTCTTAATCAGGCGATTCCGCCTAGACCTATTGTGGATACTGAATTAGATCAAATAATTCAGACTCCAGATAGAGATATGAAGTTAGATTTACTCCACAAATGAAAGCTAGAATTTTGACTTCTAGTTTTCGATCTTCTTCTATAAATAAAAAAGAAGAATATTCTTCTCAAAATTCTAAAAAGGAAAAAAAGATCAAATATATGAAAATAAAAAATAATATTGCCAAACCAGAATATAAAACAGAATGGGTTGATCCCACTGATAATGTTTATCCTTCTGATACCAGTTTTGGTACACATTCATTGAATGTTATTACTTTAACAAGTAATAAAGATGATTATTCTAGTGATCCTAATTATTTTGACTTTACTCAGAATAAGGGTGTACGAAGAATTATTGCTCAGGCTTATGAAGAAGAAGTTAAATTTAAAGCCTGGATTGAAAAGAATTGTACCATTGATCAACGATATAAATTCAAAGATAAATATTATGCCTATCTCAAGAAGATAAATAAACTCAAATGGTTTAATAAATGGTTTATTGAGAACTATATCAACCATGAACATACAAGCATTAATGTGCTAGAAGAAGGATATAAAAATTGGATAACAGACACGGGTAAACATATTCGTGCTTTATACCCACCTAATAAATCTTTAAAGATTACAGTTAATTTTGAAAAGATGGATGTTATTTTCTTTATTCGAATTATCAATCATATGGAAAAACAAATAAAAAAGCTTTAAAAAATTGTGAAGCAAAATAATTATACCAATGCCTATATTCAGACTATTGGTTTCCAGTTGATAAGAATAGAGACTGCCCTTGATAAAGTTCTTCACAAGGTCAACTCTATACTTAAAGTACCTAAAACTATTCCTAAAACCTCTACTTCCAAGGAAGTAAGGACTAATAACATACAAATAAAACCAGCTTGCGATACTAGTAGTTTTAAGTTATCTTCTCCTTATGTTACATAGAAGGAAAAAAAAAATTAATTAAAAAGCTACAGGCTACTTCTTTAGGAGAAAATTCTTCCAATAAAGATAAAAATACTCTTGTAATAATTGATGGAAATTCTTCCATAGTTGATGATTCAGATATTGAATCTAACAGTGAAAATTATTCCCAGGCATCTAAAGATCCTTTAGATCCAAATCAGATACATTTCATTCAAAAATCTTTTGAGGATGATCATACAACTGTTGATTATCAAGCTTCTAATATCATTATGCCCATACAGCAGCAACATAAGAAGCCTAATCTTTAAAAATACTATTACAAATGTCCAACTCCTATGGATATTTTATATGAATAAAATGATAATATCATACAGAATAACTACAACGGTGATAATATCTATGAATGGAACATAGATGGTTGTTCTGATAAACAGATATGTGACCAAATGCACCGAATGTTAATGTTTGCCACAATTTGTCTTTCAAACAATAACTCTGATCGAGCTATTGCTAGCTTTATATGTGATTTTACTGGCATTTTAAAAGGCTGGTGGGATCATTGTCTATCTCTTGAGCAGAAGGCAGATATTCTAATGCTGTCAAAATTAAAAATAATAAAGAAACAGAAGATAGTGTCATGACCTTGATCAGCACTATTTGTGATCATTTTACTGGTCTAGTCTCTGATAATGGTGAACGTATTAGGACTTTACTATAAAATATTCATTGTCCTACTCTAACTCATTTTAGATGGTATAAAGATACTTTTCTAAATAGATTAATGCAATTAAGTAATGCAAATTTGCCACACTGGAAATCAAAGTTCATTGACGGTCTTCCTAATCTGTTTGAAGAAAAGGCTAGACAACAAATACGTAATAATAATAATGAAATTATACCATATAGTGATTTCACTTATGGTAACTTGGTTATGCCTACATTCAAGAGGGGTTATCCCTTTGCAATGATTTAAAATTAAAAAATTAATTAAAATCTCAAAGGTTATCTGAGAGAAAATAATTGGGAGAATTATGTAGTCAATTTGCTATAGAGTCTATTAAACCTCCTGATACTTGAAATAATTTCTCTAAAGAAAAATCTTTCAGAAAGAAGAGTTATTCTTCCAAAAGAAAATATCCTAAAGATTTTTTTGAAAAAAGAAACAGATTTCCTACAAGGAAAAATAATTTTCAATGAATACTAGTTCCAATAAAAAAAGTTAAATATTTCAAATATGGCAAATTAGGCCATTATTCGAACAAATGTTATACCAAACAAAAGATTGATATGATCGAGGATAAAGGGTTAAAAAAGTCACTATTAAATATCATGATCATTTCTGATTATGATTCGGTGTCACGACCCACACCTGGATATTCGGGAACGAGTACGTGGTTACGCCCAGCCTACGCCGCAGCATCAACGATAGAACGCTGTCTGGGTCATTTCTAACTATCTAACATCTCACAATATATTATGGTACCTGTCAATCATCTCAACTCCAAATGGGAGAACAATATGGTTTCTCACAAGTATGACTAATCTCAATCACAAAAATAAACTAAGGAAGATAAAGCACGAATAGAATAGTGAAGGAAAGAATAAGATACAATCCACAATCTGAAATAATATACAAACTGTGAATATCCACAAATAGATTAATACAAGCCAACACAAAACTAGACCTCCTCGGGCTCTGCAACTAAGTCCTCCTGGTCTATAAGAGTATCCTCTAAAGGTACATCATTCTGCGGCCCGTAGAATGTAGGACACTACTCTATAAGCCAATCATCTGAAAAAATATATCCAGTCAGGATTGGAGCAAAGTACATACCTCTGAAAGCAGTTTCAATAACATAATCAAGCATATAAAATAGATAATAGAAATGAACTACAAGATGACTAACATATGAATGAATGAACAATAGATATACAAGTAATGTACGAGAATATAGATCAACAATATGAATATCTGCAATATGATAAAATAACTGCAATCTAACTAATTTGCCCTAAAATAAAAGTTTATTATGTTATCAGTTTGGGTAAACATGATCAATAAGGTAAGACGATTACAAGTGAGGTATGTAATCAGAATATATATGATGAATAATAGGGCTTTGATCACATAATCAACTCCTACGCTTCCATCCCCAACGAATACCAATGGATCCAATCACGACACGCTACGAACACGAATATGACAACTAAACATGAGCAGTGGGTGTACACGAATATAATCACACTGAATACGAGAAGTGTATGTACACGAATAAGCACACTGAATACGAGCAGTGTGTGAACATAAAATATAAATTAATACCGAATGTACACGATAAAATACATGTATAGGAGTACCCGCTGAACACGGTAGGGGATAACATCTCCTAACGGGATCCATGTAGTACAAGTCTGTGAAAATACTACGTCGGAATCAAGTATACAATTCTAGAACATGCATATATATACTATTATGAATTGAAAACTATCAAAGAAATATACTCGCCTGAAGTCCTGATCAAGGTGTGTCTCTAGATGCCCAAGCTAGTGTCACACAGACCTATATATGGTATGTTACATCAATACAAGGTTCAGGAATGAAAATAAGTTGATGCAATTCTAAGTCATGAAGCCATTTCTAAGTCAAATCGGCTAATTCTAGGTTGCAAGAGTCTAACACTAAGATACTAGCTCAATATGCTATGAAACTAGGCTATACTAGCTAATCTACGATACTATAAAACGCATAAAATACCGTATCTCAAGATACGCAAGTTTAATATAATAAAATAGTAATTTATATTGATATAAAAGTCAATATTTATAGTATCATAACTAACCAAAGAAATTAGGATACCTTGGCCTTGCACCAATGCGTATCACACTACCTATCTCGATACCCAAACCAATACCTTGGTATCGGCCCATTACCTTGACTTTATTTTGGTATTCCAAGGTAATTTAAAACCTATTGATATAGCTAATATATATAACCCTCCATACTAACTATAGAATATAACTAAACTACTAATATATATTATATATTAATATAATACCTACTAACTACTAACAGATATTATAAATAGTATATAAATCTATCTAACTTAATCAATAACTAATTAACTACCCATCTACCTACACTTTGATAACTAACTAATACTAATATACATATCTCACTAATAGCAACTAAAAACTGATACTGATACCTGAATGAAACCACCCTAAACCAACTAACCATATACTAGACAATGATACTCTAAACTTTACTACCCAAAAATACTGTGCAGATACTAAATTGTACTGTACAGCTACTGCACTGCTGAAACCTGTGCACTCTCTCGTGTGCACTGTAGTATCTGGCTGCAGTTGCTTACTTTAGTGTGTTGCTGAACACATTACTCCCCTGCCTATGAATGGCAGCACTAAACTGCCTTTGACTGTAGCTGCAAACTGCTCTGTGCAGTTGGAAGATTCTTACTGAATTGTAAAAGGTTGTTGTACAACTATGCTTGAGACTGCATCAATGCAGTTGGGGACTGCAACTGCTCTCTTGCTGCACTGGTGGTTCACTGCACGAGGCTGATGCATACATTGCTGATGTTGTGGCTGCAGTATCCTGCAGCACTGCTATTGTTCTTCCTTAAGCTGTGCACGAGCACAGTGCATTGTTGTGTGCAATGGCTGCCCTCTTGCCCGAGTTGCTGACACTGCACACTCACTGCCCTCCCTCACTTACTGACACACACACACACACACACACACACACAATGCACACACAAATACCTCTAAGTTAATCTATTTATATATATATATATATATATATATATATATACACACTCTATTAATTTATCTATATGTATCAACCCTCACATATATATATATATATATATATATATATATATATATAACTCAAACATAAACACAAACACACACATGCATATATATACACCTCTAAGTATATCACTCTATACATATATATAAACTCACATATAGATATATAAACACATATATATATATATATATATATATATATATATATATATATATATATATATATACATATATATATATATATATATATATATATATACATATAGATGTACTTATATACATATATATTGTCACGACCAGCACCTGGTCTAGGGATGCAAGTCGGGAACAACGTCCAGCCTATGCTGCAGCATCGGCGGTAAAACGCTATCTTGGTCAACTATACTATCTAAATATCTCACAATAATATAAAATCTGCCAACAATATCTCACACAAAACTCAATCATAATTCTAAAGCATGAGAAGATACGAAGGAAGTCTAACTATACATTCAAAATATACATTATCAACAATAGAAACAATATCCAAACGCATACCATATAGCGAAAATAAATCCGGTACCAAAATGCTAAAGAACTAACTATGAAAAACTAGTGATCCGGATAAACCTTTCGGCAATCATTCCAGAACTAGTGGGTCCAAGTCTACACCATCTATAAGTCAAAATCCATAGTATGTCGGACACCAATCTCTTGGATCCTCTAAAAAATATTTTCCAGTCAGGAATGGAGCGAAGTACAACCCAATAGCAGTTCCAGTTAATTAACAAAAATTATAAAACAGTAAAATAGAGGATGCTATCTACGATAAGAAATATAACTGATATCAAGAACAATGAAAGAAGAGGCAATACTAGCAATAGAAATATAAATCAATACAAACAAGAATGAAGGAATGAACTATAATGTCAGAAATAGAACAGTGTAATCAATGAACTGAATATGGAAACTACAATATACAATGTGATTTGAGATACTAACTAAATATGTGATCGGCCTGGGAGATTCAATGATTACACTAAGGAGCTAACTCAACCATACGTGAATTGCATGGTTAGTTAGTAGCCAATGATTACACTACTAGCAGATAATTCTTGTTCACATATTTAATTGGTATTTCCCCTGCCCCGACTGGTATGATGGATCGAATCATGACAAGTTACTAGCCAATTTATCCAATGTTTAATCTACAAAATTCAATGTTATCCAATACCAACAAGAACAGTATCCGATACCCTCTCCATAATCAAGGTAACATCCCATGACTGACAATCCAATAACAATACCAATCCGTGTACCATCGTATCAAGAATCATAAGTAGCATTTCTAAATACTTGAATTATAGTGGTAATCAAATAATAAAAACTATCAGAGAATGTACTCGCCTGTGGTCCAGAACAATAATGCAAAACAGTGTTCAAACTGGTGTCACAAACCTATATATGGAATATTGTATTAATACAAGGTTTTGGAAATGATAATAAATTAAACTAGTCAATTTCTAGGTCATAAAGTCATTTCTAAGTCAAACTAGGTCAACTCTATGCCAAACTAGTCAAACTTGGTCAAACTACCTATTTTTATGTTGCATGAGTCTATCTGAATGATATTGGGTTCATACACTATGAATCTAGGTCATACTAGCTACATCTTAGGATACTAGGATACCGTATCTCAGGATACACAAACAATAGATAAATATCACATATGTACATTTAAGCAATATTAAATATATAAATCCTAATTACAAATACTAAATGGATACCTTGGTTTCGAACCAACTTGGTATCGCAACAGTAAACCTCTATCTTGATATCCAAACCCAATACCTTGGGTATCCTCAATACCTTGACATTTACCTTGGTATCTCAAGGTAATGTCACTCTAGTATATATATATTAACTACCCACCTATAACTATAAACTACTATACATTTAATATTTATACAATACTATATACCTTATTTTAGTCACCTTAGTATCAATCCATAATTAGTTTACATCTATCCTATTACTATGTCAATACCTACTACTAATACCTTGGTACATCTTAAGGTAATCCAAAATTCTAACATATAACTAATACATATATATAAACCCAACTAATACTAAATATAACTAATATTATACTGTATGTATATCCATTCATAGGAACTAACTATAATATAATGTTTCTAACTACTATATATATATATATATATATATATACCTAACTAATTACTAACCATAACATATCAAATACCTTAACTACTCAAACTAATGACTAATATATATATCAACCTAATACAACTACTAACTAATCACTAACTATTAATACATATATATATGTACACATATATAATACTTAACTAGAGATACTAGTATATATATATATATATATATATATATATATATATATATATATATATAAATAATTAACTAGATAAATATTAAGCTACTAATAAATATTAGCTAACTACTACTAACCAAATAACTAACTTACAACTACTAAAATATAGTATACTAATACATAAATATCAATTAGGAATATATATACATATATGCTAATACTATATATATATTATCTATTATTTATAATATAAATATAATTATTCTATACAGCAAAACTGTCACTGTAAACTGTTCCTACCATCGCTAATTGTCATTGCTGTTGTTGCTATTACTGCTGCTACTATTGCGATACTGTTGTTGTTGCTAATATTGCCGCTGCTGCTGTTGCGACTACTACTGCTGCTGCTGTTGCGACTACTGCTGCTGTTGTTGCTACATATTGCTGCAGTTGTTGCTATATTTTGATGTTTGCTACTGTTGTTGTTACATATTGATGTTGTTGTTGCTATATATTGTAGTTCCCTCTCTCTCTAAATATATTAATATATATACACAATAGTATTTACTAAAATATATACTAGCTACATATATTTATTTATATACACATGCTCCTCTATATATATATACATCTCCACAATAATACCTATAGTAGAACAACACATAATATAGTAACACACACACATATATATATATATATATATATATATATATATATATATATATATATATATATATATATATATATATATATATATATATATATTATATATATATATATATATATACACTACTACATTTATAAGCTAATACATATATAGAGAATAGCTACATAAATATATAACACCTATATATATAGATCTATGACACAGTAATACATAAATAAATATATATATATATAACAACAATATATATATACATACATAAAATTACACATCACCAAGACTAAGAATAATTTAGAAATAGATCTAGAATTAAATTGCACAAACACATGGAGTGCATCGCTCCCGTATCCCACTAGATCTATGATACGCTTGTGACACAAGTCCACCAGACATCCAAACATACCCTAAAGGACACAAGCAAGTCTAATATATTATTTATGAATAATAGAAAGAGTCAAACACAAATCTACGTGTCCGTATCAAAATATGACATGCACAAAGTCCCGTGTCGGAGGGAAAACTCCCAAATCAACACGTATCACCAAATTGTTGGGATACGACCTACTCGTATCCAATTATGGACACGATACTAGCTCCAAACACCCAAGTATATGCCAAATTGATCTATAGGACCAATTGATACACACAACAAATGTCAATATCGGAAATCCCCCAAAATTGACATAAAAAGTACCATAACTTTCTCAATAGGCCTCTTGTGAACACAAAACCAAATCCTATGGCTAGCCTATACATATGGGTTGATTTATCATGGTTAAATCTCAGATTTAGAACCTAAATTAAGGGGAAAAACTGAATTTTACCTATTGGGAGGTGGATTCTAAATGAAACCTCCAAAATTGGTAAAATGAGCCTTCAACTTGTAGATCCTTGCTCCTCTTTGTAGATTCCTGCTTCATCCTTGTAGATCCTTACTCTACTAGTCTCCAATGGTTATTTGGAAAGGAATTGGGTAGAAATTTGGTAGGGATTTGGTGAAATTTGGTTGAGGAAAATTCTAGATCTAGATTTGGAATAACAAATGAAGAGAGAATATTTTCAACCCCTTTATATAGGCCTCACTTGCCCCCTCCCTCAAGCTACTATGTAAAGTCTAAAATACCCCTTGAGGCCTCTCATGAAGAAATTAATTAAGGATGGAAGGTTCTAGTCTAATGGGTTTAACTTAATTAATCATCCTCCTAATAATTGGGCTTCTAATTATTGGGCTAAATTCTAACTAGAATTAAATGTTGGTCCATGAGTCTAAACTAAACTAGTTAGGTCCACTAACAAAAGTCCAAAAATAAATCTAACATGCTAACCACAAATAAATAATATAATAAATAAATATTCAACATGCACAATATTTAATTAATTATCAAATGACTATAATACCCTTTCCTAGAAAATGTGGTAGTGACAGATATAGATATAGCTATATACACTAACTTATATATATTAATACATTTACTCATCTATCTATATAAACACATATATATACCACCACCTATACACATGTATATGATATAAAACAATACACACTCATATACATATATATATATATATATATATATATATATATATATATATATATATATATATATATAAGCATACATAGAATTAAGAATAATAAACCAAATACGTGGAGTGCGTAAACCCCCAGATTTTTCAGGATTTTAAAAATAAATTTTCGGAATTTTTCAGAAATTTTTAACTAATTAAAATCAAGGTATTCTGGTTATAAATAATTTTAAATGATTTTAATATATATTAAAATATTATAAAAATAATATTTTTGGGTGTAAAATAAAATATTAGACATAGGATAATTTTTCTAGAATTTATTGGACGTCAGAACTATTTTTAAAGACCTAAAAACTAAGTTATTTATTAAACCCAAAATAAATCCGGTTTAATGAACCAAACCGAACCAACCCAAACCGGACCGACCCTGAACAGAAGCCCTAAACCAACCATGCAGGTCGGGTCGGGTCTGAACCCGACCCAAAACCCGTTAATCCGCTACTGTAGAAATCCCTAACAGCTCGGCTCCCCGACGGTTCCCCTCCGCCGTTCCCATGCGGCCGACTGCCGCGATCCCCGCCGGCGACCCCTCAGTTCGCCTCCCCAACGGCCGCCTCTTCCTCTCTGCCTCCCCGTAACGGCCGACGGCCCATCTCCTCCCCGCTCCCTATATAACCCCCAGCCACCTCGTCGAACCCCAGCCACCGCCATTCCCACCGTCACCCCCCTGCCACCACCACAGCCTCCGCCAATACCTCGTTCCCATCAGCCACTGACCACCATCCTTCTTCCCCTCCAGTCACCCTAGCCACCGGCCTCCCCGACCCGCTGCACCCGGCCACCGCCGCTCCCCGCTTCAACCCTCGACCAGACTCTCCCAGACGCCTCCTCCGCTGTGACCACCAGCACCGCCTCCGTCTGACCCCGTCCCCTCCGACGACGAGCTCCACCGACAACGACTCTCAGTCAGCAGCAGCAGCGGCCCGCATCAGCTGCAGTGCCGTGACGCGCTACCTCACGGAATCAACGCGTATTTTCAGTCTTCTTCGGAGCCCTGTTCAGGTGACTGTTTCTCTCTTCTCACTACACCCATTTTCTGTTCCGTCTACTATGATGCGTAGACTGCGTGACCCTCTCAATACACGTGCAATTTGTTCGGGATATCATGTCATGTGGCGATCGCAAACTGTGACCTAAAATCAGGAAAATAAATACCCTATTTTTTCTGGAACTGGATGCGCCCCACTAAACGGGGTAACTTGGTCGTGTGCGGACTTCACCGAAAGGTGCACGCCGTTAATATGGACATATAGGATTTTGCGGAAGTTGATTTGGATGTGCGTGCACACCAGAATCAACGCGTATCCATCAACAACACCCCATATCGGCCCTGTTCTGGAACCTGTTGTAACTTCGTGTACGCACGTCGTATCGAAATGAAACTTGCGCCATCAGACTCGTAGCAATACGCTGGTCCTGTGACCCAAGTTTGGTTTGATTCTAAGAACGTTGACAAAATCGCGTATCGTAGGCCCCACGGCTCCACTTGACGGGCAATTTTGTGATCGGCTTATCGGAATCCAGTTCTGGACATTCTGTTGGGTTCGTATTATCGTTCTGGACTTGTGAACACTAAGTTTAATGAATTTGGAGAATATTATCTTTGACACATTTTTTGGTACGAAGTGCGCCACATGTGGACCCCATTTTGATCAGAAACTGTCACTTTTGCCCCTGTGTCCAAATTGGACTCAAGGACAAAAAATTCTAGCTATTTGATATCTTCTGAATTTGATAGTAATATTTATTTCAGCAACCAGAGCAGTACCTGCAGATCTCGCTGATACCAGAGTAGCAGTTGGAGCCAGAATCCCAGGCAAGTGTACCTTGCCAAACTTGTCGTACCTGCTTCATATTGTTATCTTGATTTATTTATATGATGTACATGCTTAACCTAGGACCGTGTGACATTACTTAGTGTCCGAATAATATTCGGGTGTCAACGTCGTACGCAGAATTGTGTAACGTCACCTAGACATGGATATCGAAACCCTATACATTCTCGTGCTTGTTTTATCAAGTACGTCATACCCAGGACACCTGACACTATTCATGCGATAGAATCTTCCTGAGATATTCATGGTGATTCTGTATAGGATATAAGTTTCGTGACATATACTTTATACATGCTTAGATATCATTATGACTTGCTGCATTAGATATTATCTTGCGTGTCATGGACATGAGACATGTGATTACATTGGGTAGGGAGAGACACACATGCTACAGGCTGATTTATATATATATATTTATTATGGTAAGGCCTTAGACTCTACATCAGAGCTAGGCACTCTACTAGCGATATCACTGCTACCGGCTCCCCGACACCGAGCTTGAAGTGGTCTCAGCCTAAGTTCTAGTGATGCTCTCATCTTGCATATCACTTAGCTGGTTATATAGTTTACCTAATTGTTTCATTTATTATTGTACTGCATTTATTATGGCTTGAGTTATTCTTGTACCTTGTTATGTTCCCTGAGGACCTGGATCCGGATTATGTCCCCAGGAATAGCAGAGGAGATCTATTCCGAGGTATACGGCACAGAAGCATTAGCAGAAGCAGGAACAGGAGCAGGTGTATATATTGGAGTAGTACCAGAAACCGAGGACGAGGTGATCGCCGAGGATTTCTCTTGAGTATATGCTTTATCCATACTCAGTATTTGCTGTTGTTATCTTTATTCTTGTATCTTGACTATTGTATCAGACTCATTATTGGGTTGTTCCCCGAGTTATGTTTTATTGAGATTTGATATTGCTTTATATTCTGATATTGTTGTATTCGTTTCTGTGGATGAGATTAGTATATTAGACCCTTATTGTTGTATTACAGCTTATGTACACCCTGATGGGTCCATTAAATTGGGTTTGCCCATTGGTGTGTGTTGCTGGCTATTGCCACGTGTCTAGTCCCTCGATATTTTGGGACTGGGCGTGACACAGTGCACCGCACCCGTATTACACTAATTCTATGATACGCTTGCAATACGGCTCTACCACACAACCAAACGCATCCCGAAGGACACGAGCAAATCTAGAATACTAATTATGACTAATACGAACAATAATAATAACAACTACGTGTCCGTGTCAAGAATTGATATGCACAAATCCCTATGTCAGAGGAAAAACCCCAAAATCAATCTGTATCATCAAATTGACGAGATACAGCCTACACGTACCCAATTGTGGATACAACACTAGTCACAAACAAGCAATCACATGTCATATTTTTCTATTTGACCGATTGACAAACACCACATGTGTCAATCTCGGAATTCCCCTAAAATTGACACAAAAATACATATAACTTCCACCATAGGTCTCCTATGAACCTAAAACCAATTCCTATGGGTAGCCTATGCATGTGGGGTGATTTATCATGGTTAAATCTCAGATTTAGAACCTACTACTAGAGGAAAAACTAAAATATACCTATTGGGAGATGGATTCCTAATAAAAATTCCTAAATATTGAAATATAGCTCCTCCTTGTAGATCTTGGCCTCCTCCTTGTTGCTCCTTGTTTCCTTCTTATAGATTTTTGTTGTAGTAGCCTCAATTGAAGAATAGGAAAGGAATTTGTGAAGAAATTGGTGGACGAATGGTGAGGGAATAAAAGAATTTGGAAAGGGAAAAATATAGATCTAATTAGAATGAACCAAATAAAATGAGAGACACTCTCTCTCTTCCTCATGTGGCCGGCCATATACCCATTCCTTAAAAAATTATAAAATATCCAAAACACCCCTTGGGGCCTCTCATGAAGAAATTAATTAAGGGAGTAAGGTTCTAGTCTAATGGTTTAACTAATTAATCCATCCTCCTAATCCATGGTCCTAATTCATGGGCTTAATCTAAACTAAACTAAAATATTGGGTTCATACATCTAATTAAATGGTTATGTCCACTACATAAGTCCAAAATAATCTAGCATCTAACAATAATTAAATAATACAACAAATAATTAATCTGCATGCACAATATTTAAATACAATCAATCCTAAAATAAAATACCCATGTCAATTACCAAACTATCCTTGATTGAAAATATGAGGGTGACAATCCAATTCATCTAGTGAGGAATCTTTTAATTATACTACTGATTGTGGTACAGATTGTGATTGCAAAGCATGTACTATTAGCAATAAAGCTGATTATTTTAAGTCTATTATTGAAATGAATGGTCTTTCTATTAATGTATTGATCAGTCAAGATAAAAAGAAAATTCTCGAGTCACTTTTGACTAATGAAATTAGCCAAAATGTGAAAGCAAAAATTATTGAAATATTCATGATGATAAAGAAACTTCTTCCAGTTTCACGACTTATACTATGACAGAAGTCTTAGCCCGAAGAAAAGAAAAAAATCCTAAAACAGTCTCGATCTTCAAAGAGAATTAAAAACTTTGAAGAATAAAATCAAAGAGTTAAAATCTAATAATGAAATAACTCAACAGAGGCTTGCTCTCATTGTACAGGATGTTAAATCCTACAATGAAATTATTCTTCGTAAAGAAATGAATGAACATTTTTGAATTATCGATATCGATAACAAGATGAAGAAAATATATTCAATCAACAAGTTTAGTCTGTTCCTATAAATAAAAAAGAAAAATTAATTAATAATTCCTTTTTATCAAAAATAGATCTTTTTATTACCCACAAATGGTATATAAAAATTGATCTAATTATAAACAATGAATCATTGATTTATAATCTTATTGTCTTGGTTGATAGCGGGGTTGATTTAAATTGTGTCAAGGAAGAACTTATTCGCACTACTCAGACTTTGAGTGCTGCTAATAACAAATCTCTTACAACACCTTTCAAGGTTACAGTTGTTCATATCTGTAAAAATAAATCATGTATTCCCTTACACTTCATCGTTGTAAAAAAAATATCACAACATATTATTCTAGGAACTCCTTTTCTAGAAAAAATTTATGCCCATAAAAGAAATAACTAAACAAGGGATTTCTACTTGTTACAAGGGAAAAATATTACTTTTGAATTTATCACAAATTTTGTGGTAAAAATTCTAAATGAAACAAAAGAAGTTGATTTGAAGAATAATCAGATAAACTTTATAAAAGAAGAAAATTTTCAGCTATCTAATATTAATCAGCTTAAAAATTTTGAAATAAAAAATAAAATAAAATAAGTTAAAGATGAGTTCATACGTCAAACTTGTCATAATATCCCAAATGCCTTTTGGGATAGAAAATAACATATTATTTCTCTTCCATATGAAGAATCCTTCAATGAAAGAGATGTTCCAACTAAGGCTCGACCTTGTCAAATGAACAAAAATTATCTTAAATTATACAAAAAGAGATCAACGATCATCTAAATAAAAAACTTATTCGAAAATCCTGCTCTCCATGGAGCTGCCCAATATTTTATGCTAATAATAATGCTGAAAAGAAAAGAGGTGTTCCAAGGTTAGTTATTGACTACAAACCTCTTAATAAAGTTTTAAAATGGATAATATATCAAATTCCAACAAAAGGAATTTGCTTAACAGAATTGTTAAAGCAAAAATATTTTCTAAATTTGACTTAAAGTTAGGTTAATAGCAAATTCAAACTGAAGAAAAGGATAAATACAAAACAGCATTCACAGTTCCATTTGGACACTATGAATGGAATGTTATGCCATTCGGCTTAAAAAATGCTCCTTCTGAGTTTCAGAATATCATGAATGAGATATTTATTCAATATTCTTCTTTTATTCTCTCATATATTGATGATATATTAATATTCTCTAATACCATAAAAGAATATTTTAAGCATTTAAATATTTTTAAATATTTGGCTATTAAAATGGTCTTGTTATTTCTGCTCCTAAAATGAAGTTATTTCAAACCTAAATCAGATTTTTAGGACATAACATTTTTAATAATACTATTGTACCTATTAATAAGAGTATCGAATTTGCTTCAAAATTTTCTGATGAGATCACTAATATTAAGCAACTTCAGAGATTTCTGGGTGCTCTCAATTATGTAGCAGATTTTTACAAAAATATTGCTATAGACACAAAAATCCTATATCAAAGATTAAAGAAAAATCCTACTCCTTGGAGTATTAAGCACACAAAAACTGTTCAGCTTATCAAGCAAAAGGTTAAATGCCTACCTTGCTTACATCTCGTTAATCCTGACTGGTTTAAAGTTGTTGAAACTGATGCCAGTAATATTGGCTATGGTGGTATCCTCAAACAAATTGATCTCAATAACCAAGATCATGCTATTCTTGTTAGATATCATTCTGGTAAATAGGATGATACTCAAATCAATTACTTTATGATAAAGAAAGAACTCCTTCCTATTATCAAATACATTCATAAATTCTAAGATGATCTATTAAATAAAAAATTCTTACTTAGAATAGATTATAGTTCTGCTAAATCTATTTTACAAAAGGATGTTAAGAATCTTGCTTCTAAACAAAATTTTGCTAGATGGAAAGCAGAATTAGCCATATTCGATTTTGATATCGAATTTATTAATGGCAAAAATAATTCTCTTCCTGATTTTCTTACTTGTGAATTTTTATAGTAAGATCTCCAGCCAAGCCAGAGGGAGAGACAAGTCTAGGGGGATGATACGTCCTCAGGACGCTTTTTTGCACCAAAAGATTATCCGCAATCGGCCACCTATTGAAGCTGGATCCAGCTCCAATGTCAAAGACAAACAATATCTCACTAGTGACACTAATACCATTTCCTATAAAGAAGCAATGAAAGTTGTGTCCATCTTCTTCGAGAAATCAAATTCTGATAAATTTATCAAACTCGATAAGAGTGATATTTCTCTTATGAAGGTTCCATGAAAACTTCATAAAAGGTATCTAGAAGGTAGCTTTATTCCAGTTACGGGCAAACCTGTCAACATTTATTGAGGTATATTGATTACCACAAAATCCATAACGGTTGAGCATTCTACCAAACCCCATTCCTTGGAAGTGGCCTATAGCAAGGTTATTATCAAAAATATCCTCACACCACAATGTTGTGGACTACATCCTAACAGAGAGCAGCAACTCTCCAAGGATAAAGTTATTGTTTGTAGCTATAATTATTGGTATTTTATACAAGCATTCTATAACTTCCTCTACTATGAGAATTCCCAACGAACCCATTCTTGGTTCATTCGTATTTGTTTGAAATTCTTTAAAACGAAATACCTTCCTGATTTTTTGACTGGTGGCTAAAACTAGAAGCTACTTTGGAAATTCTTCCTAATCCTATTCAGGAATAATTCTCTCAGTGGATTCTTTCTTATCCATGATGCCAGGAAGATCATCTTTTTGGGGGGAGAGTACATTATATTTTTTTGTACAATTTTAGATCCCATATATTTTTTGTTGGACAATCAATTGTGAGTTTAATTCCAACAATATCCCAATTTTGTCGCATAAATTCCTTATGAAAGGGTGGCAGAGAATTGACGAGAAACATAAGTTGGGAGAAATTATTGCCTCCATCAAAAAAAATGAAAGCAAGTTGGACAAACGTGTCCAAAGCGAGATCTTCGGTGATAATACCATCACAAAATTAAAGGACTTTCTTATCCGAAAGAATCCTAGAATTTTTTAAGATGAATTAAAGAAGAAGAGCCTTCAGTTCTTGAAAGCATAATTCGATGCCAATTTTGACATGGACATCTCCAGCACAACTTCTGAAGCCAACCTGGAAGATATGTCAGCTGATAACTATTACTGCTCTTACTAATGATGAATAATTCTTCTTTACCTTAGTAGGACCCATCCTCCTTTAATCACATGCTCTGAGGATGATTTTGGCAGCTTTTGTTAGTGGGTTATCCACTCAACTGTTGCAATGATGTAACTACACCAGCATTATTAATGGAAGCATCTCTCCTTTTCTCACTAGATGTCATTTTTGTCTATTTTCCTAAAGGAAGAATCTTTTCTGACAACTCATGGTGGAAGACAGCTGGTGGTTACTTTTCTGAGTGCAGGGACAACTAGTTGCTTTGTTCTGAAGCAAATTTGTGTATATATAGGGGAGTCCCCTTAGTTTTCCAAGTGTGCAATTTTCTATTCCTGTAATCTTCCTACTTCTTCTACTTCTTGTACTTCTGTTTACTTATCAACGATTACTTAGTGACATTACAATAAAACTTTTAAGATATATATGTATATATATATATATATATATATATATATATATATATATATATATATATATATATATATATATATATATATATATATATATATGTATATTTCTATATATATATGTATATATATATATATATATGTATATATATATATATATATATTAGATTTGTACATGAAATAAATTATTAAAATTTATATTACATAAAAAATAATTTAAACTAAAAATAGTTTTGTGAAATAATTTTAATCACTAAATATAAATATTTATATAAGCTATTAAATCAAGAAATTTTATTTTTTATTTAGCAAATTAAATAACTATATATAAATATCCAATAATTCAATAAATAAGATAATACTAAAATTGCAAATTAAAAAATTAGGGGGTTTACAATAGGTAGGTTCTACTAGACCTGGTTTCCTTGGTCATTACTTCGTCCATAACTGCAGCACGGACCATATGGCTTGGTTTGTTCTTTTTTGAAGAATTAGAGAAAGGAGAAGCATCTTCTCGCTCTAAATCTTTCAAGATGTCGGGGTCAACCTTGATAATTTTACCTTAAGGAGTAGTGAGAGGGATCAACCCTCTTGCGTTTGTAGAAGCATGAAAAATACGCCGGATGACTACGCGGCATATCGGTGCAGAGCGGAATAGGCAGAGGCCTTAAGAGCCATCAAGCGTGCAACAGAGCCTTTTCCGCTAGAACAGAGCGTGAAACATAAAAGCTCAAAGGACCATCCGCGTGAGGCAGTACGTCCAAGCCGCTTCAGCGTAAACAAGGTGCTTCATCGCCTTCAGGGCGTAAAACTCCTCCCCTTTCATACGCAGCATTGAGGTGTACAAAAGATGCTTCGTATTCTCCGAAGTGAACCTGTCAGATCCTGCAATGAACCTGTCAGAGCCTGCAATGAACCTGACGTCTGGACTTCTGGCAAAGGGATACGGGTCGACTACCCACGCGACGGCTATAATGATGGCACTGCACTACCACCCAGGCTGTCAAATACCGCCATCCCCTTCGTGTAAACTACTTTTTCAAGCACGAAGGGATACGTTGCCTTGTTTTACACAGGCAAAACGTGAGCTGTTTACATTTTACAGTAGACAAACCGCCTGCTACGCCAAAAGCTGCACTCTGTGCGGGGTTCGAGGCACGTCTCTTCGCCTAATGCACAGAGCGGTGACAGTTTCTCGAGGCACGTCTCTGCGACTGATGCGCAGAAAGGGTTGCAAACCGTCAAAGAACACGCCTCCATATTTAATGCACAGGATGGTGGCAAATCTTGGCATTTAATGCAAGAGATTTGATTATATCTTCAAAAGTCGTAATTTTGGCTAAGACGTCCACGTCAGCACTGTGGCATGGTACGCGGCGGCTTCTACGCCCATCCAGCGATTGTGCCCCTTCGGCTTCTACGCCTGCTCGGCCCCTGTGCCCCTTCGGCTTCTATGCCTATTCGGCCTCTACGACCACTCGGCTTCTATGCCTGTTCGGCCTCTACGACCACTCGGTTTCTGTGCCTGTTCGGCCTCTACGACCACTCGGCTTCTACGCCTGTTCGGCTTCTATGCCGGTTTGATAACTATTTGGCTTCTATGCCATAGTGACAGACATTTGGCTTCTATGCCAACCACTTCTACACAATGGATACCTACCTACGTCGCTTTTACGCCGTGATCTTCGTAGCAATTGTACGCATTGTGTCCCTTAGTTGGACCCGTGTCACACGCTCATTCAAAAGATCATCTATACGCAGGCATTGGTTACTTTAACCGTTGTGTAAAAGGGTGCTGTACTTTCCACTCCTCGGTTGTTATACCGACGGAGTGGTCACTGTCACTAAAACTCTATAAATAGAGACCTCTATCAATGAGGAACAAGGTCGGAAAATTGGTCAAGAAAACCAATATCAGATCCGAGGTCAAAAAACTTCAAACTTGAAGATCGAACCAGGTCGACAAAAATTGGAAGATCGAACCCGAGAGAGAGAGAGAGAGCACTCGGAGCTCAGGCAAAGAGTAGGGATCGACGACTTTGGCATCGTACATCCACCCTCTCCTGCAACCCTCGAAGCTGCTTCCTGTCTTCTACGGCACTTTTTCAACATCGTATCGTCCAAGGGCTAAAGTGATCGACTGCATATCAGACACCTATAGCAATATTTACCCAGATTAAATAAATTGTACTCCCATATCCTCGTATAGGATCAAATTGTACAAGTTTGTTTGTAAATCAAAGAAGGCGGGTTCCGTGTAAACCCCATATTGAATACATCTCCATTCTTTCGTTTAATACCACAAACAAGATGGCGACTCTGCTGGGGACGTCTTTCTCTTCTGACGAGGAAGCAATTGCTCAACACAATGCGGTATCCGTGGAATCCGTGAAGAAGATACTGGTCGTCCAATTCGACCAGTCTGCCTACGAAGACATGCTTCAAACCGGGGGTAGCTCTCACTCTCTCTCCGTCCAAGACAACAGGAATCTGCGCAAAGTGTGGATGCCCAAGACATTCTCTACCATTCTTGTGGACTCTCCGATCTTTCCGACCAATGAGGTGGTAGCACTGCTCCCTCCGTACCCTGCACGTAAAACTCTGTCTCCCGCTACGTGAGGTACAGACGAAACTTCGGGTAAAGCCTCAGCGCTGACCCAGAAGTATTCACTGCGCTCTAAGCGTAGGAACCAGTCTCCCGCTACGCGCGGTACAGACAAAACTTCGGGCAAAGCCTTAGCGCTAACCCAGAAGTATCCACTGCGCTCTACGCGTAGGAACCAGTCTCCCACTACGCGCGGTACAGACAAAACTTCGGGCAATGCCTCAGCGCTAACCCAGAAGTATACACTGAGCTCTACGCGCAGAAACCAGTCTCCCGCTATGCGCGGTACAGACCAAACTTCTGGTGATGCCTCAGCGCCAGGTCAGAAGTACAAATCACACTCCAGGCGCAAGACAACAGCTGACCTCTATGAGGAACCAGATGAGCGCCATAATTTCCGTGAAGGGAAGCAGGCAGCAGAATACTCGACTCCTCGGCCGTTACGCCGGCGAAGGAGCAATCTACCTACCTCCGGATTATGCGGGAAGCCGACGGCCAACTGAGGACCTCTTCAGCCTTACGCCACTCTGAGCGAATCTCCAATTTACGCCAGGCACAGTCCCTCGACGTAAAACAAACTCAGATTGCGGAAAGGCATCCCCTCAGGGGATTATCCGCTACCCAGATGGCCAATCTGTTGTACACAGGTGGCACAGGGAAAACCAGGGTGCCCAATATCCGCACGCCCGCTGATGGAAGAAACAAGCCTTCATCTTCTTCCTCTACTCCTCCTGACCTGCGGGATTACCTAACCCAGAAACGCAAGAACGAGAGTCATAAACGGACTTTGGTTCCCCTGACAGTCAAACGCGGAGAAATCATATGGAAAGATACGTCAACATCTGATATTGTCATAACAGGTGGACCACAGGAAGACTCCATCTTTATCATTCCACCAACCCATGACGATCAGCGTCCAATAGTCTTTGGCAGCAGGCGGAATGCCCCAATCGTGCAAGAGGAATCACGCGAGTCTGAATCTGGCAAAATACAAACCCACAGATACAGCCCACAAGCATTAAAAATTATGCAGAACATGGGTTACGACTTAAAACTAAAATAAGGTCTCAACTATTGGAAAGGTAGGCAAACGCCGATGCGTAGTGATTCTCACTATCGAGAAGCTCGTTTCGGGTTGGGATATACTGCGTCTCTCAAGAGACCAAAAATTTTGAAATTTAGTCCTATACAACCAGAAGCAGTTCTTGATGAATTAGTTTCTGTGGCCAGAGACCACGGCATGTCCGGAGGTAACTTACCTCGACAGAACAAGGGGACATCTAGGGCCGGGGGTAGAATCCCCTCAAGATCCGAAAATGATGCAACAGAAATGATCTTCCTGCAAGACCATAAAATTCAGGCATCAAGAGCCCGAAGACAAAAAGGGATATTTTCCTTCAATGAAGATGACATCGTTGAGATCTTTGATATATTAATGAAAGAGCGCAAGCTCCAGCTATCCAACATCAGACATCCTGAGAGGGCTGGCAACGTGGATCACCCAGATTATTGTCTCTTCCACCGATACACTCATCATCCCACAAAGGCGTGCTATGTACTAAAAAGGAAAATTCAGGAGACGATCGATGCCAAGGTCATCACTTTGAATCTGTAAACAAAGGGATGGTCCGTACCAATTGGATTCTCATTCTTTTCTTATATAAAGATTTGCTCCTTTCAAAAGTTTGTCATGTTCATATCACCCCTGAATAAAACTTTCGGCTACCGACTATCTTCTGATATAAGTTGCCCTCCACACTTGACATTCGTACTTAACTCTAAAGTACGCCAGTGGTGTTAAGTCCACAAAAACTGCCATGTCCATATCACCTCTGAGCAGATGTGTGCCTCCATCCCCGATGGAAGTCAAAATCACAAAGTTTGTCATGTTCATATTACCTCTGAATAAACTTTCGACCGTCGGTTGTCATGTCCATATTACCTCTGATATCGATTGTCGTCTACACTTGACATCTGTACTTAACTCAAAAGTACGCCAGTGGTGTTAAGTCCACAAAAACTGCCATATCCATATCACCTCTGAGCAGATGTGTGCCTCCATCCCCGATGGAAGTCACAATCACAAAGTTTGTCATGTTCATATTATCTCTGAATAAACTTTCGAGCGTCAATTGCCATGTCATTCTCACCTCTGAGCAAGTATGTACCACTCACCGTGACGAGGTAGAACCCATAGCACAAAAATTCTTGGAAGCTATAAACTCATACCGTCCGTATGTCTGGGAAGTAGCGTCATCATCCAACGTCATCACAACGTATGGATCCCATGAGGATTCTATCTTTATTGTCCCGCCTACCTGCAGCAGTCAGGGTCCAATATTCTTCGGCCGCATGCGCAATCAACCGGCTAACCAGGAAGATCCTTTCGATGACGATACTGGGAAAATACAGATTCACCGATACAGCCCGCAGGCATTAAGGATCATGCAAAACATGGGCTACGACTTAAAGCGGAAGCCAGGCCTCAACTACGGAAGAGGCAGACGAACGCCACCGCACGGCGACCCCCGCTATTAGCAAACCCGTTTCAGGTTAGGATATGCCACCTCCCTTACGACTTCTAAGTCAGACGAGGATATCTTTTCCTCCTCCCAGAACGGCTCGTCGCCCCCCCGACTCACCTGATGCTCTCGAACAAACACTATCAGTAAATATGGTGGTGACAGATCCCTCAGGAGCAGATGAACAGGATTCTGAGCCGTTTGAGAACGACTCTTGGGCTCAACAAATGGATACGCAGTGGGAATTCTGCTTCGAGCAAAGAGAACCTCCCACCAAAGACGAAGTTATCCAAATCGATGTTGGGGGTGAACTTTCGCCAAAGCCGATATTTATCAGTGACAATCTTCCCCCAGCTGAAAGAGAAAAAATCATACAGCTGATAAAGGAATACGTCGACGTCTTTGCATGGGATTATGGGGACATGCCAGGCCTTGACCCGAAGGTGGCTACTCATAAGCTCAATATATTGACCGACTCGAAGCCTATGAAGCAGCACCAACGTCGGTTCTGCCCGGACATGATGGATGCCATTGAAGCTGAAGTCAAGAAGCTGATAGCCTGTGGTTTCATCCAGGAAGAACAATATCCCGACTGGGTCACCAATGTTGTCCCAGTCATGAAGAAAAATGGGAAGGTACGTATCTGCATCGACTACCGAGATCTGAATGCGGCCTGCCCCAAGGATGAATTCCCTCTTCCTATCACGGACATCATGATCGACAACAACTGCGGCTTCGAACGCATGTCTTTTATGGACGGATTCTCAGGATACAATCAGATCAAGATGCATCCTGAAGACGAGAAGCACACTGCCTTCCGTACCCCGTTGGGAGTATATTGCTATACGGTCATGCCCTTCGGATTGAAGAATGCCGGGGCTACATACCAACGGGCTATGAGTAACATATTCCATGAGCATATACGCAAAACAGTGGAATATTACTTAGACGACATAGCCGTCAAGAGTCGCCTCAAGAATGATCACATTCAAGACTTGAGGACGGTATTCGAGTTAATGTGCCAACATCAACTCAAGATGAACCCTACGAAGTCCTTTCTGGGTGTATCTAGTGGCAAATTTCTGGGGTTTGTCATTATCGCTAAAGGCATCCAGGTGGACCCTGACAAAGTCCAGGCAATCGTGGAAATGCGACCACCCCGTAATTTGAGGGAACTCCGGGGATTTCAAGGCCGTCTGGCTTATATCCGGCGATTCATATCCAACCTCTCGGGAAGATGTCAGCCCTTTTCTCATCTCATGAAGAAAGGTGTATTCTTCGTGTGGGACGAAGCCTGTCAGCAAGCGTTCAGAGATATCAAGCACTACCTCACCAGTCCGCCAGTTCTGGTGCCTCCCATCATGGAAAGACCATTCTTGCTGTACGTCCGAGCAATGGATCATTCGCTAGGAGCTCTTCTCGCACAGAAGAACGAGGTAGGGCATGAACAGGCTATCTACTACCTCAGCAGGATGATGGTCGGAGCCGAACACCGGTATAACCCAGTGGAGAAAGAATGCTTGGCTTCGATGTTCGCTATCCAAAAGACGCGGCACTACGTCGCCGACCAGACTATCCACATCATCTCCAGGATCAACCCTCTTCGAGTACTGATGAGCAAGCCGAGTGTTCTTAATTCCCGACTCGCAACTTGGGCGATGCTATTAACATAATATGACATGGTATACGTACCGCAGAAGTCCATCAAAGGCCAAGCGCTGGCCGACTTCCTAGCTGCTCATCCGATCCCGGAAGCCTCCAAATTATACGAAGACATTCCCGATGAAGTTGTAGAATATAATTCCGTAATGGAAGGTGACGTATGGCAACTGTTCTTCGACGGCGCCTCCAGGACTGGTCCCCAGGGAAACATGGTTTCAGGGGTAGGAATTGTCCTAGTCACTCCTGATAAACTCGTCATCTACCGGGCATATTCTCTTAACAAACCATGCTCCAACAATTTGGCAGAATACAACGCCCTGTTAATTGGACTCCAAGTCGCTAAAGAGCTGGGGGTCGAGTCCCTGGAAGCTTTTGGTGATTCTCTGCTTATCGTCAATCAAGTCCGAGGAATATATGAAGTCCGGAATCCAGACCTCATCCCCTATCACCAAGCAACAGTCGAGATAGCTATGACATTCAAAGGGTTCTTTCTAGAGCATGTACCTCGATCCCAAAATCTGGAAGCTGATGCCCTAGCCAGTCTAGCTGCGGATTTAGCAACTCCTATAAGAAGGCAGGATTCGGTAATCCTTCTTAACAGAGATTTATTCTGTGTGAAGAACAACTTTCACATAGAACGCAGCTACCCTGTGAACACGGAGCCCCCGGGAAGAGACTGGAGAAGTCCCTTCATAGATTTCGTCGGATACGGAATCTTGCCAGAGGACCCCAAAGAAGCAGTATATGTCAAAAGACGATCATTACGCTTCTACTTCGATGCATCTTCATAATGCCTATATCGTCGAACTTATGACGGACTGCTATTAAGATGTCTCTCAGGCGATGAAGCGCAGCAAATTATCCGGGAAGCTCACGACGGCGTATGCGGAGCGCATCAGCCCGATCCTAAGCTACAGGATCGTGTCAGGAGAATGGGCTATTACTGGCCCACTATGATCACAGACACGATCAGCTATGCAAGATAATGCAGAGCCTGTCAGGTTCATGCAGACTTTATACATTAACCGTATGAATATCTACATCCTACGGTTGTATCCTGGCCCTTCGAAGCATGGGGTATGGATATCATAGGTCCTATTCACCCGTCTTCTTCCAGAGGCCACCGGTTCATACTGGCCATCACGGATTACTTTTCCAAATGGACAGAGGCGATCCCTCTGGCCGAGGTAAAGGCGTCTGACGTAATCAGCTTCATCAAGCATCACGTCATTTATCGCTTTGGGATTCCCCGAAGGATAATCCATGACAATGGGCCTCAGTTCATCAGCCAAGCATTTCATCGATTTTACGATAAAAATCGAATACGTAATATTGCCTCTACGGCATATTATCCAGCTGTTAATGGTTTGGCGGAAGCTTTCAACAAAACCATTATCAAACTCCTAAAGAAGTTTGTCTCTTCGAACAAAAGAGACTGGAACGAGAAGCTGGGCGAATGTCTCTGGGCATACCGCACGACGGTACGGACATCGACAGGTTGTACCCCCTTTTCATTGGTCTACGGGAGCGAAGCAGTTCTTCCCATCGAAGTCCAAATCCCGTCGCTCAGGATAGCCGTGACTAATGAGCTGACCCAAGAAAAGAATGACCTGTTAAGGCTTCAGGAGCTCGAAGGATTAGACGAAAAATGCCTCCAAGCTCAACAGCGCATCGCGCTCTACCAAGCACGCATTTCCAGAGCTTTCAATCATAAAGTAAAGAAAAGAGTGTTCAAGGTCGGCGAGCTAGTCTTAGCCGTAAGAAGGCCAATGATTCTCACTCACAGGAGTAAAGGGAAATTTTAGCCCAAGTGGGAAGGCCCTTATATGATCGAGACAACGTTCTCGAATGGCGCTTACAGGTTAGCCCAGCCTAATGGAGACCTATTAATAGCTCCTATCAACGGTAAATTCCTGAAGAGGGGAGCAGTCAGATCGCGAATCAGCTTTGCCAGTGCAGCTACCCTCTCGCCCCTGGAAACCAAGACATCAGCGCGGGCCCATTCCAGCCGTGGCTCAGGATTGTTCGTAAAGGACAGTTCGGCCCTCGCCCGAAGAGAGCTAGCACGAGCAGCATCTGCACGCTCCAGGTCCCGTCGCGCGGTGCTCAGTCGACCAGACGCTATGCCTAGACCTACCAGCGACTGAGAAGCCCACTCCTCTGCCCGAGCAAGTTTCTCCTTCAACTTGCGGACCCTCGCTGCGTTCCCTTCGTGCTTGGATTGGCACTTCATCTCGAGAGCAAGAGCCTCCTCCACGATGGCCTTTCTTTTATCTGTCTCCAGCTTACGGGCTTTGATAGAGTTATCCAAGCTCTCCAGCTGTTTGGTAAGCCGCGCAGTCATAGAGTCGTATCTGGCCTGGACATCGGCTTCAAAACTGCCCCGAGTCAGCTGTAAGTATTCGTTAATGGGTTGCTCCAACCCATTAACCATCGCCTCCAGGGCGTCAGCTACCCCGGAATCGCCGAACTCTCTAAGACGGCCCCAATCAAAAACTGGGAAGCCTTCTTCAGGCTCTCAAAATCTAGATTCTTCGCCAACACCATTGTTATCAGCGTATTCAAATTAGCGTAGAAGGTGCCGGTATATAGCTCGGTTAGCGCAACCAGATCTGGTTGAACGCCAGGAGTGGCCGCAATATTGATAAGTTCCCCTCCAAGGATGACTGTAGATGAGGTGGCCACAGCCGCCGCCTCGACAGGTGGTGCGACCGAAAAAGGTGCGGCAACGACGGTCGAAGTCATCGCCATACTCACAAGAGGCGCGGTCACGATGACGGTTTCGTCCCCCTCTTGAGATGACGAAACCACTCCGGGCAAGCTGGCCCCGAAGCCATTTCCTCCTCGAAGTGGAACGCCTCCGTATCATCATCAGGAGCTCGAGCAGAGCCAGAAGGCGTTTCAACGCTATACTCCCCATGGGCGCCATCCCCTGAGAAGAGGACAAGAAATTTAACATCAACACGATAGTAATCTTTCTAAGAGGAGACATAAAGATGACCTTTACCCGTAGCCAACGGTATATATGTCGCGTCTGTAGCCGATGTAGCTATGTCACGCCTTAATGACGCAATACGAACTGTCATACCTGGAGAAGGAGGTGGGCCAACCGACATCGCCAGGAGCTCCACCAAGCCTCCGCCGAGACGTGTTCGAGGTTCGTCAGCTGGAACCTCACTGGTCATGCTCACGGACGTAGTAGGAGCTTCCTCCGTTGCTGGTCTAAAGGAAGATTCTCCCATTTGCCTCGGCCACGCGGGCAATTTTATTCCACTACCGGAGGCAGTGGCAGCAACGGCAGCCTCAAGCAGGAGTTCTCCGACACCGCCGGCCGAAACTGAGGGTCCCTCTTCGAGAGACGAGGAACCTCCAATCAAAGGGACATCCCCAACAGGAGAGGCAGCAGGTTCCTCTCTAGGAGCCTCAATGCCAGGAATATGGAGAGGGCGATCAGCCGTCTTCTTCTTCCTCTTGCGAGGAAAAGTTTGCTTCGAGACAGAAGCCCTTCGCTTCCCTGAGATCGCAAATGCCCCCGCAGGCGGAGGCACTTCACACCTCGACACCGATACCAGAGGCTCATCCGGAATGGCGGACTCCTCGCCCTCGTCAGATGAAACCGAGGGGACTTCGATTCTTCCCTCGGGCTTGGAGAAAGGCACCCTGAAGCTTCCAAGAATGTCAAAATCGCGATGGAGGGTGTTGATCGCCACGTAGAACTGAGCATATGAATGAAGGATGCATAGCTCCGTGGAGAGGGTGGCGACCGGCACAATGAAGATTGCTCCCGTGCAGCCTATGATGAAGTACCGCCACCCCCTGGCTCCATCAATGAGTCCGCCCCCGGACCTGAAGCTGGTGATGGCATTGCCCATGTGCAGCTGGTCGTACCCAAACTATCTCACGAACCGACTGGGCAAGTAAGGCTCGAAGAAGCAATGATCCTCGCTTCTGTACAGCAAATGGGAGGGTCTGATGCAGACCAACCAATTAAAGGCTTCCGGGGAAAGATTGGTCTTTTCTCCGCCTAAATCCTCGAGCATAATCCCCGACTGATTACGATGTACAGAACGGACGGTGCAGAGGAGCTTCCAACAATGACCAAGGCTCAGCGCCAGCCGACAGTCCACGACTGTGGTCACGTTCCAGAGGGAGCCCTTGTAGTTCAGCAAGAAACTACCCCCCGCACTGCTACCAGGACCGGGAGACATCACCCGGGGGTTGTGAAGAATTAACCATCCCATCAAGTACAGATATGGTAATTCCACCCGGGGAAAACTCTCACGCCGAGCTTCATCGACGAGCAATCCGTCAGTCATGGCTCGCAGTCCAGCCTGTATACGGCACACCATGGCGGGAAGCAAGCCTAGACTTGCCCCGAAGACCAGACGGACGGCGAGCCACAGGATGTTCCGATGAATGCGGTCCGCGGACGCGGTGCCAGGCACCACTACTCGACGTATCCATGAGGAGAGAAAGCCGGCCAGCTTGGCTTCCTCGGACAAAGGCCTGCGGCAGCGCCTCAAGTAACTATAGGCCTTAGTGCCTTCAGGGTACTTTCCTACCCCGTCATTGAGAAACTGGTCTGGAGCGTTGGCCTTCTCCATAAGGTCCTCAACGACCTCGGCACTGAGCACGGCCAAACTGTTCACGGGCTCATGCTTATCCCCCGGAACCTTCACCGACTTGATGGCCCTGGCCCGGTGGAAGAAGAGGTAGGACATCCACTTAGTGGTGTGAGCCAAGTCAGAAGGCTCATTATAAAAGGCAGTACACGCGAGGTAGTGACACATCAGCTCCTGATACACCTCCACTACCCGAGGATTCGAGTCCTCCAACTCCTGGTTGGTAGGAACATACTCTTCATACGGGGTATCCCCCATCGGCAATCTCGAGATCGCTGCTATTTCGTGGAGGGCCAACCCCAACTCCCCCAGTGGAGTGGCAAAGGTCTCGGTGAGAGAAATATATCGCTCCATCAGCGCCAGAAAGAGGTTAGGGTTGGGAGGCAACCCAACGCTCGTCACGCTCACGGCGGCATACAGTCCGATGATTTCCAGCTCTCGCCGAAAATGCGTCAAAGCCCAGTCAACTAGGCAGGACCATCAGAGATTTGTTGGGGTGATCCACCCATTGCACCGAGGATTCTCCTTGGGGTATACCCCCCCTCGCACCATGAAGTCATTACAGAAAGTCGGCAATTGCACCGGCTGGATCACTGAACTGTCTTCACTCGGGACGCTGCCCGGGCACAGTCCCCTGAACAACGTCACGACGCCAGTGGGGCGGCTGACGAATGACCCCCGGTCGGCTCCTTTCAGATGAAAGATCTTTCCCGGCTTCCCGTGAAGATCAGGAGTCAGCGTCCACGACATCCTCCTACGATGTGTGGCATGGAAGAAAGCCGAGATCGTAAAATCTCTCGGCATCGTGGGCAGATACGAGACCACGCTCTCGGCAGGAAAAACCCAGGGTTCTCTCTTGGGCTTCGTCTGGGACTGCTTGTCTATCATGTCCCCAAAGAGAAAGGCCGGCTTGATGTACTGCTCCCCATCTACGTACGTTAGGGGCTCCCCGTTGATCATGCTCAGCAGCATTCGCTCACCCTGAGCCAATATCAAGATCCCCCTCCCTTCGGGATACTGTGGTCCGGAGATAGGAAATGTCACGTGCGACAGATCCTCCAAGTAGTTCGAGTGCAGCATCCCAGCAACGGATCCCATCACCTCGGCCAGTGGAGGCTCATGCAAGTCGACTGTAAAAAACGCAAGGAAAACACGTCATTTACGAACCTTGCAACATAAAGACCAAGAAGCGACAGTCGGTGCTTTACGCCAAGACTGTACGAAATTTGGTCATCCTACGGCAGGAGTCATATCCCGAAAGTGTAATTGGCGGTATACGGTCCGTGCTTTACGCCAGACTACTAAAATTCTAGTTATTATGCCGGAGCTCCCATCCAAAGCGTAAAACTAAAATTTTACAGTATACACCAAGTCTTCGACAGCCAGAGCTTTTACGCTCATAACTACGAAGAGATGGAGTTTTTACGCTGACATATTAGAAATATGGGCGTAAAAGATGAAAACGTCTCCGCGCGTCATCTTCCTCAAAGAGGCTATCATCACAGAAGATGACCTAGCGCGGTCATGTTCAACGTGTGCGAAGGATTTTTCGTCGTTCTTTGTCATTTCCGATGGCTATACCTCTAAGACCGGGTGCGCTACTCGTCGACAAGATCCTTCGCTCAGAAGGAAGTTCGCATCGCCCGACCAAAGACTCTCTCGTCGGGGCAGAAGCACGAGAAGAAGAGCCTATGCTCTTTCCCTTGGTGGAGAGGGTTTGCTTCGGCGCCATTACTGTAAACCTGGAGTGCTCGGAGAAAGTACGAGGGGAAAAAACTCAAACGATCAAAGCTCTCTCTCGCAGAAGACGGATAAAAAGTTTCTCTCTCCAGAATCTCGGGATATATATAGAGTTCAGGTCGACTCCTCGAATCCTCAGGCGGCTCCTCGAAACCCCAACCGAATCTCACAAATTAAATATTTGGTTATGATTGGGTACTACGTCAGCCCGCTACTCTCGAAAGACGGACAGTCAGCAAATTCGAAGAGTTTTTCATGCAAAAGTAGGTCAACGGTTCCTATGCTAAGGAGCTTTCTACGCTTGACAGCAACAGATCTACAGTTTTACGCTCGCAAGCTACAAGTCTATAGTTTTTACGCCCGGATGCCTTTGTGCTCGGTAGCTTTTATGCTCGAAAGGCTACAAACCTACGACTTTTTACGCTCAGCAGGTACCAAATCGATGATCTCACGCTCGGTGGCGCTTAGATTACGCTAGGAGGCAATAGATCCGCAACCTCTACGCTCGGAATATTTCTTTCATTCACAGGCTACAAATCTACAGTTCTACGCTAAGGAGCTTTCTACGCCCCACAGCAACAGATCTACGGTTCTATGCTCGCAAGCTATCAGTCTATGGTTTTATGCCCGGATGCCTTTGTGCTCGGTAGCTTTTACGCTCGAGAGGCTACAAACCTACGACTTCACGCTCAGCAGCTCCAAATCGATGATCTCACGCTCGGTGGCTTTCTACGCTCAACAGGCCTACGAACTCAAGATTTTCAGCTCATCTACGCTACGGATATCTGACTTTCCGCATATCCGAACTCAAGGCGATCGATTACAGGAGTTCACACAGAAGATACTCCTTCTTGACCTCAATATATCCCAAGTACCCGAAGCATACAAGAGTTCAAACATTAAGAAATTACTCTTCTCGGGTCAATTGGAGGTTCATCCAGACTCCAGTCTAAATATCTCGTCTATCAAAAGATGGCAACTCAGTTAGACAGCCATTTCTTGACCCTGTTCCAAGGGATTTTTCGGGAAGTCATTCTTGAAGACGAAGTATGAAACAGAAATTCTGTTCATCAGAAGTTCAGAGCTCTACGCGGTTCCTCAGTCCTAGCAACAGGACAGTTCTAAAAATGTTCAAAATGCTCTATAGCGTTCTACGGACTATTCGATATGCGTAAAGGACAAGACCTAGCACTCATTCTACAGAGTCGGCGTACAGATTCAGACGTGTCGAAGCTACACATATTTAGACTTCACCGCAACGTATGGCAAGATGATCATATGAAGAAGCAAGACGATTTTATTAACGATTAAAGTCATGATTACATATGAGGAAAATCCAATTTACAAGGGTTTTCTTTTCATTTTTATGATTACAACTGAGGGAAACTCCGTCTACAAAGGGCTTCCTCAGCATCGTCGTCGGAAGATCGCCCCTAGGATCCGTTCTACCGGGTCCTCGCATCGGTGCGGGTCTTCCTCTTCTTCGAAGGAGATGATCAGTGGCGAGAAAACGACAGAGTTGGGGCTCGCCTAAATTATGGAGATCCCATGCTCCGTGCGCCATGGCGGATTGGGTTGAGGTATTAAACCCAACTCAGTCCGGGGAGACGGCTGTTACAGCTTGTCTTCTCTCTCATCCCCGAGAGTATAACAGGAGAAGACACCGCTTGCAAGCAGTGTGGTCTAGTACGACCCTTCCCTTCTCCTAGAAGAACAGCCATATAAAGTTGCTGATTATCCCGAGCAAGGGAGGCTAAGATATCCTTCCATGATCCATCGTTACAATGGACACTTGCTCGAAGATGCCATCTTTTTCGGCTCCTTACACGCTGGAAGAACATGATCTCCTTCTTCCTCAAATCGACCCGGCGAACTCCGGCGATCATCTCTGCGTGGTGATAAAAATGTGGGGAGAACAGGCTAACTCCCCCAGCCTTTTTATAGGCAAAAAAGGGTCACACTGGTCCCCAATAAATCTGCCATAAAGTCGGCATCGACTGTTTCAATGCTCCATTCAAAAACGTTTCGAGTCACGAGGAGCGGTTCATGCTTCATTCAAAGCGTTCCAACTTCCGAGGAATTTGAAAGCTTTGAAGGGGGTCTTGTAGAAGCATAAAAAATATGCCGGATGACTACGCGGCATATCGGTGCAGAGCAGCATAGGTAGAGGCCTTAAGAGCCATCAAGCGTGCAACAGAGCCTTTTTTGAACAGAGCATGAAACATAAAAGCTCAAAGGACCATCCGCGTGAGACAGTACGTCCAAGCCGCTTCAGCGTAAACATGGTACTTTATCGCCTCCAGGGCGTAAAACTCCTCCCCTTTCATACGCAGCATTGAGGTATACAAAAGATGCTTCGTATTCTCCGAAGTGAACCTGTCAGATCCTGCAATAAACCTGTCAGAACCTGCAATGAACCTGACGTCTGGACTTCTGGTAAAGGGATACGGCTCGACTACCCAAGCGACGGCTATAATGATGGCACTGTACTGCCACCCAGGCTGTCAAATATCGCCATCCCCTTCGCGTAAACTGTATTTTTAAGCACAAAGGGATACGCTGCCTTATTTTACACAGGCAAAACGTGAGCTGTTTACGTTCTGCAGTAGACAAACCGCCTGCTACGCCAAAACCTGCACTCCGTACGGGGTTCGAGACACGTCTCTTCGCCTAATGCACAGAGCGGTGACAGTTTCTTGAGGCACGTCTCGGCGACTGATGCGCAGAAAGGGTTGCAGACCGTCAAAGAACACGCCTCCACATTTAATGCACAGGATGGGGGCAAATCTTGGTATTTAATGCAAGAGATTTGATTATATCTTCAAAAGCCGTAATTTCGGCTAAGACGTCCACGTCAGCACTGTGGCACGGTACGCGATGGCTTCTACGCCCATCCAGTGATTGTGCCCCTTCGGCTTCTACGCCCATCCAGCAATTGTGCCCCTTCGGCTTCTACGCCTGCTCGGCCCCTGTGCCCCTTCGGCTTCTACGCCTGATCGGCCCCTGTGCCCCTTCGGTTTCTACGCCTGCTCGGCCCCTGTGCCCCTTCGGCTTCTATGCCTGTTCGGCCTCTACGACCACTCGGCTTCTATGCCTGTTCGGCCTCTACGACCACTCAGCTTCTGTGCCTGTTCGGCCTCTACGACCACTCGACTTCTACGCCTGTTCGGCTTCTATGCCTGTTCGGCTTCTATGCCGGTTTGATAACTATTTGGCTTCTATGCCATGGTGACAGACATTTGGCTTCTATGCCAACCTCTTCTACACAATGGATACCTACCTACGTAGCTTTTACACCGTGATCTCCGTAGCAATTGTACGCGTTGTGTCCCTTAGTTGGACCCACGTTACACGCTCATTCAAAAGATCATCTATACGCAGGCATTGGTTACTTTAACCGTTGTGTAAAAGGGTGCTGTACTTTCCACTCCTCGATTGTTATACCGACGGAGTGGTCACTGTCACTAAAACTCTATAAATAGAGACCTCTATCAATGAGGAACAAGGTCGGAAAATTGGTCAAGAAAACTAATATCAGATCCGAGGTCGAAAAACTTCAAACTTGAAGATCGATCCAGGTCGACAAAAATTGGAAGATCGAACCCGAGAGAGAGAGAGAGAGAGAGAGAGAGAGAGAGAGCACCCGGAGCTTAGGCAAAGAGTAGGGATCGACGACTTTGGCATCGTGCATCCACCCTCTCCTGCAACCTTCGAAGCTGCTTCCTGTCTTCTACGGCACTTCTTCAACATCGTGTGGTCCAAGGGCTAAAGTGATCGACTGCAGATCAGACACCTATAGCAATATTTACCCAGATTAAATAAATTGTACTCCCATATCCTCGTATAGGATCAAATTGTACAAGTTTGTTTGTAAACCAAAGAAGGCGGGTTCCGTGTAAACCCTATATTGAATACATCTTCATTCTTTCGTTTAATACCACAAACAGCGTTATCACGAGCTGACAGGGTTTTCCATTGATGAAAGTTGAACTAACTTTGTTGTATAACAAACGAAATAAATAGAAAAAAATCATAAACAGACAATCTAAGTAAAATATTTAATATTCTGGGGAGTGTGTCGATGGAGATCGAGTACTACAACTTACTCCTTTACTCCGTTGACGGTCCAACGAAGGAATAAGAATATTTTCTTCCTGTTTCTCTCTCCTGTCTGCGTGTGTCTTATGGGTATGCAACCATATTATTTATAGCCATCGTGCTGACGGGTTATGTGCGCGCATATGCTATGCGTACATAGATTATGAGGCTGCCACGTGTCCATTCTTTATAGAACGATTGTAGCCGTGAGCGCATGTCACGGTCGAGCTACCACGTGGTGTCTTATTAGGATTTTTTATTACTGAAGATCTGGGTTATTCTCATTTTGTGTGTGTGTGACTTGGTCAGCATGACACGTGCCCCATACTTGGTTATAGAGAATCTCTTCAGTTGTAACAGAAAGATTTTGTCTTAGAGAGCACAGTCGCGTTGGGCGCATGGAGTCTAAGATGCCTGGGATACATGGAGTTTGGGACCCCTGGGATGCATGGAGTTTGGGACGCATGGGACCAGAGACGGATAGAGCCTGGTTATGTGTATATATGGTGTTGCACGTCTGTCAAGAGTCATTATTATGCTGACGTGAGTTTTTGTCGTTTAGCGTGTCAAATTTTTTTATGTTTTTTAAAGCATTCAGGGAAATTAATGCTTTTGTCAGGACTTTGGATCAGATAATTAATGCCATGTCAGGGCTTCATATGGCCAATGCCTCCTTCGTTGTCTGGGACGCATGAGTGCTTGATTTTCTGGGCCGCATAGTGGCCCTGCGTCTTGATTTTTTCTGATTCAGTTTTGGGATGCATGGTTATTGGATGCATGGATCCATATTTTTTATTCTTCTATATACAAGAGGTTGACGACTCTCATCGTTGCCTTTGGTATCAGGACTACACTAACTTGAGCTTGTTGGGCTGGAAAGTCCCTGAACTGTAAAGGTACTAAATTTTTAGAGACTATCTTATCATCAGTGTAGAGCGTGATAGCTTTAAAGTCCACTTGCAGTTGTATCTTTCTTTTCAACACATAACAACTCCTGGTGGGATGATGCACATACTAATGAAACAGACAATACTTTGGGTTATTAGTGACCAACTTCTTATGGCCTCCTAACATCGGGTAGCTTCAAATTATTGCGCTGTTTGACTATATCATCTTCGTCGACGGAATACTCTTCTTTCGGTCTCGGGTCGTCTGGATCTCTTTGTTTAGACTGAAAGGCATTCTTGGATATGTCAACTGGCTTATTTTTCTTTGCTACTATGGTTGGGGCTATTGTGAGTTTGAGGGCACCTCCGTTGACTGTTAGAGCCAAACATCTGAATTTTGAGCAAATGGATATCTTTCGCATTTTTCTCGGCTAAGTTAGCACTTTGAATGAATGTTGACTAGTCTTCATATTGTGTAGTGCCAATGCAGAGTTTTACCGCTGGTAGTAAGTTTCTCCTACGAGTGTCCATGAGCACGGACTCAGGAATACCAGGTGGCATCTTCAGGGCTATCTGTCTTAAGCTCTCTATATAGCAACGTGCGGGCTCGTTCTCCATGTGAGCCGTGTCAATGAGGGTAGAAATAGTCATGTCCATTCTTCCGTCAAATAATCGGGAAAGAAAGAGCTGTCGGACTTCATCGAATAATGCGATACAGTTGTCTGGGAGGCTACAGAACCATTTGTACACCATATTATTTAATGCGCCGATAAATAGTTTAGTAAGGAGAGCTTTATTTTGTGGCAAATATTCCATCATGGATTCAAAGTAATTCATTAACTAACGGGGTAATTTTTTCCTATTGAACGGGTTTAGACATTATGGCTTATACTTCGGAGGCAAGACAACATTTTTCCATGAAAGGGGATAAGATTGTCTTATTCCGAGTTTCATAGCATATCTCGACTGTTCATAAAGTCCACGTGAGCTTATAGTTCTCGGTGGCCTCTTGGGTATCATCTAGGGTTTAAGAGTAAATGTATTGGATGCTCCGTTGTTCCCTGGATCCTGGCTTGCTTGTTCCAGATCCCTTGTTTGTTATGGGACCATGTTAGCCTGGATATCTAGCAACGCCTGAGTTAAGGACTCTGCATGCGAGGCACTCATGCCATGCATCATTGCTTCTAGGGCATCGAGGCATTGTTGATCACTTGTGTCCGCTTTGTTGTTGTCTCATTCCATATAAACCGACATTACATGTAGGGGGTAAACAGTGTCGTAGACCCTTCACTTTCTGCTTCATATTCTTGAATCGTGTTGTCTTTAGGGTAGGTCGGCATCATTGTGCCATCTTCAAGATCATGAGGGTTTCTACCCTGGGCTTCAGATGTTGTGTCAAGCTATCGGGAATGATCACCCTTGGTGTATCATCATTGGGTCCTTGAGAATCGATGTCCTCACGGAATATCAGGTTGGCACAAACAGCATGAAGAGCTTAACCTTAGGAGAGTTCCCTGGAATACCCCTTGAATGGGTACAGTTGGTTGATCGCCACGCGACCGATCTCTCGACACATTGGTTGAGACCGAGGGGTTGGATGAACTTGCTTTTGATTTCTTCTTTGTAGGAGGAGACTTTCGAGTTGAGAAACATGAGGCAAGGGAGGGTTTTTTTGGTCTCCTGTTGTCCTGCTTCGATGAAGTTGTATCCTGCATTCGGTCAAATACAGACTGTATAGTGGAAGACTCGACCGCGTTTAAACAACAACAATTAATCATGACATTGTCATAATGGTGTTTGTTTGGAAGTGCTACTATAGCAGCAGAGATTTCTTTCTTCTTACGCTTTTGACTGATTGTATCGCGTAGATCTAGAGCGAGGAACGAATGAGAAAGAGCGGAAGGTAGTACATCATAGGTCTTCTCAGTATGTGCGTACTCTTTGAAGCGTGGTTTCTGGAAGTTGTTGGCGCATGCATAAGTGCGTGACCCATCTTCTCTAGTGTGTATGATCCAACCTAGAGATTTGTCTTGAGATAGCTGGCTCTGGTTCGTCCACTTTATTTGTGCCCGTGGGGGCGTATTTTGTGAAGGAGAGCTAAGCTTAGTGGAGAAAGCTTCTCTTTCACGCTTTGCACCGGGGGCATAATTCATGCATGGATTATGGGGGTAACCGTATATTTGCATGTCTGGTTCCAATCACGTCGTGCTTTGTGCTGACTATGGAACGGTTCGGTCATCTGGCTGAAGATGATTCCTTTGGCTTGGTCATGCCTTCTTTCCCCAAAAGGGAGTTGGTTAGAACAAAGTATTTGTGGCCAGAGTCCTTCGGTTTTCTTTTCTTAGCAGGCATACTCGCATGGCTAAGGATTGCGTCTATGTGGTAAATGGGAAGTGTCAAAGCAGAATCAATGAATTATCCTTCATTGGAGGAGTTTGCCATATTCTTTCCCTTGTCGTTAGAGACATCGGGGTAAGAAATACGAGTCTTTGGTAACCATGTTTTGTCGACTTTCTTCGATTTCCCCCCATTAGTAGGTACAGTGGCACGACTAAGGATTGCGTATACGGTGTAGACGGGAAGTGCAAAAGTAGAATCAATGAATTGTCCCTCATTGGAGGAGTTGGCCACATTCTTCCCATCGTCATTAGAGATATCGGGGTAAGATATACGGGGCTTTGGTAACCAAGTCTTGCCAACTTTCTTTGATTTCCATTCCTTAGTAAGCACGCTAGCATGGCTAAGGATTGCGTCTACGCTGTAGACAGGAAATATCGGAGTAGAATAAGGGGAGTGTCCTTTGTTGGAGAAGCTCTTAGTATTCTTCCATTTGTCTTTAGAGACGTCGTGGTAAGAGATACGGGACACGAGTCTACCGTTTTTACGGACTTTCTTTAGCTTAGTCGTCGGTGAGGAGCTAGAGTGTCCTTCCAAGAGCATTTCTTCATAAGCTTGTTGGTTGAACTCGACGAGCAGCATCTTGTGCGTTGTGTCGATCAATGCGGTGTCGGGTTGAACCACCACATTTTCGTCAAAGGAGAAGCTATTTTTCAATAGATTTTCCATCTTGTTTGCATGCAAAGGAAGATAGGGTAGGAGTCGAGATAAGACAACAAAACTGTGTACATTTACCCTTAAAATCTATCTTGCTTATTATAAACTTTTTAAAATTGTACAAAAGATCCTATACAAAAGTCTAAGTACAATAGTTCTAAAAAATTGTTCCTATAGACACCTGGTCTAAGGTCAATCACATTACTCCTTGGACCACCCGACACATGGAAAAGAAATGCCAAATCTCGATCACTGGAGAAGTAGGCTGTAGTAAGGCTTTGACAAAAGAGTAAATTTGTCTTTGCCCTTTTTTTCTTCTTATTTAGATACACTGATCCATATTTATAGCCATTTTACTGCGCGTACAAGGTGAACAATACTCATTATGACATTATTTTCTACGCGCATATGTGGCAGACTTTGGTCATGTTGACTATACTTTTGTCATGATGACAACTTTATTGTTTTATGATCACAAAATTAATTAGGCCTGATCTCCTCCATGATTCCCCAAGAGATAATACATTAAATGTTCATGCTTTGTCTCGTACTCTCAACTGCCCGTTGTCGATTTAAGAGAGGGAAAGAGACACGTGCACTTTTCCTGACACGGGCAAAATGGGCCAACTCTACTGGATTTTGTCATTTTGTACGAGCGTACCTTGGTATGTGGCAGAGTTCGGCCTTGCTGACTAGACTTTTGTTATGATACGACTCTCTTTTCATTATCACAGCATTAATCGGGCGTGATCTCCCCCACAATTCCCTCAGAAATACTACATTAATTGTGCATGTCTTATCTCATATTCTTAATCGTCCACTATCGATTTGAGAGAGAAAGAAACGTGTGCACTCCTTTGATGCGTGCAAAATATGCCAAGTCCAGCGAGTTTTGCCATTTTATACGCGTGTACCTTTGTAAGTGGCAGACTTTGGCCATGTTGACTAGACTTTCGTCCTGATGCAATTGTATTTTCAAGACCACATAATTAATAAGGCGTGATCTCCTCCATGTTTTCAAAAGATACTACATTAAATGTGCATGTTTTGTCTCTTACTCTTAACCGCCCGCTATCAATTTAGGAGAGGAAAAGAGATGCGTGCACTCTTTTGACTTGTGCAAAAGGAGCTAATTCCAATGGGTATCGACATTTTGTATGTGCATACCTTGGTATGTGGCAGACTTCGTCCATACATTTATTTTTATACACGTACTTTCTATGCTTCTACACAACCGTTTGCTAACCATCGGCCATTATCCATCACCTACAATCGCAACGTGGGTCATAACTAAATCAACTACAAGCCACATAGCATCTCAAGAGGGAAGAGCTCATTCCAAGGGCTACGATCCCTACCAGACCCGTTGGAACATGGGCTATGCATTATCCATTATAGGCTAAAATCATGCCTAAGGAGCTCCCCTACTCAATGGAAATGATCGGACGATTATCTCTCTATAAATACTCGACACTTCGTAACTTTTCAAAGGATGGCCAATGTGACAGCAGAACATCAACCTCGACACCAAGCTCCTGCTCGTTCCCCCTTCTACACTCTCGTACTCCATAGTTGTGTCTGATCGTTAACGGAGTAAAGAAATCGCTCTGATCCGACCTCCACCGCCATACTTTCCTAAAATCTCGGGCTTGTCCTCACGCCGTTGTACTTAAATTCAACTTGTAATACTGTCTAACGACGTGTTCAATAAAATTTGTTTTCAATCTTCGATCATATCCCTCGAGTATAAAAACAACTAATAAACAATTGAAGCTATCAAGAATGATATGTAATAAAAATAACAAAGTTGAATTTGAATTAGAAGATTTTGACTTGCCTTTGGTTTTGGTTCCTAATAAAAATTGATCTCTTATTCTTATATGCTTTCTTATTCCAAAAATATAAATCATATTACTTATTTATGGAATCTGACCTTTTTTTGAAAGAAATTAGAAAATAATAAGGAATTGTACGTAAGATAGAGGGGAATGGTCACCGACGTAGAGAAGGGGTGATGGACATCGGAGGGAGGCCGGTCGGTGGTCGAAAGCGTGGTAGACGTGGCCACGGGAACAGTGACAAGCGCAGGAGCAAGTAGTGGTTATAGTAATAGTAGTAGGGAGATGGTGATGTCGATGTAATTGTAGGCTTTAAAAAGGAAGGAGAAGAAAAGGAAGATAAAATAGGTAATGGTGGGTTTATAAAGAGAAGAGAGAAAGAAGAGGTTGTGGGGGTTTGGAGGTATAAGGAATAAGTAGACGGGAGTATAATGATGGGAGTACGGGTGTGAAAAATTGAGAAGTCGATAGAGGGGACAACAACTATTGCTGCCATTGCCGATTCATGTGGGGAGGGTTCGGTAGATAAATGAGCCAATGCCTCTCTCCCAACCCATTCAATTTTTCTTAAAACACAACATTTGTAATTTTTTATATATATAAGGGCCCGTTTTACAATTTATACTTAAGAGAAATTGGTTTATTATATATATATATATATATATATATATATATATATATATATATATATAATATATATATATATATATATATGCTCTAAAACTATCCGGTGATTCATATTATCAGAACCATCCGGTATATCAAGGGTTTGATTGAGATTGAGTGATTGAGATTAAAATGTGTAGGTCCCACCACTTTTTAATCTCAACCACTCAATCTCAATCCAACATATGTAAGATAGGGTGATTTCATTATACGAAACCACCTGGATGGTTCTATAGCACTACTATATATATATATATATATATATATATATTGGTATATACAAGACCTGTATTAATTTTGATTATAGTTTTTTTCTTATATATAAAATTTCTGACACTTTGCCATGTCATCATTTATGTTGTTGTACAAAAGACTATGTCGCCGATTGGTCCCTGAGTTGGCGACCAATAGCGACGTATTGAACGTGGCAGAATTCGAAACATTTTTAATAAATGTCACTAAACATTACTTAATTAGCGACGCTAAGCAACACAGTAAATTATGTCGCTACGACGACGATTGAGGAGGAAGTGGGAGTAAGTGGTGATGTGAAGAAGGAGGTGGTCGTTGATGACTTTGGTGAGACTTTATGAGGTAGTTATAGGATGGGGTTGGTGGTGGGGGAGGATAAGGTCGTTAGTTTATTTTCTGGTCTTTTTTGTTTATTAATTAAATTTTAAGAACTAATTTATTTTGTTGACTAGGTGTAAGAATATCCAAATTGATGTATTTGAATACAAATTAGTCAAGTTAGAAAATCAAAAGTGTTAAATACAATTTTGTCATATTAGGAAATCACTACCATTAAATTTTAAGCATTTGAAAGAGTCATTTTTTATTCACATATCAAAATTAGGTGAAATGTTCATCATTCTATTCAAGGATTATCACTTGTAAAGCAATACCGAGCTCGAGTGGCTCTTGTGGTTACCGAAAAGAGGTATAAGATCCCGGTTGGATGACAGAAGATCAGTGGATCGAACCACGGGGACGTATTATTCCTTTAATTTATAAAATGATGGAAATTGGAGAACAGTAGATCTTGGAGAACAGTAGGTCAAAAATATGCAATACAGTGTGCACAAAGTTCCGAACATTATGTCGAAAAAAAAAAAAAAATTTGTTAAACAACAAGTCAAGATAAATAGTGCCAATTTGTTAAAGAAAATTCAATTAAAAATAAAACAAAATAATAATAAAAGTAGTATAAATAGCAAAGAAGAAATGGGAAAACGTAAGGTAAATAGCGGGGTAAATTAATATTACATGGTCGCTGATGAAAATAATGTCACCACCCATGCAAGTGTGAGGTCATCATACCAGTAGGGAACGTTGTGGGTGTTGGCCTGTGAGGGTGCTCTTCACAATTTAGGGACTAGTACGGGAGGTAAGACGTCTTAATCATAAATAAGGTGGGTACCTACCTATTCTTGCCTTCCGGCGCGCTTGTCCTTTTGCTATAGGGGGGAGAGCACATGAGGATTAGGTACCACCCATGTTCAGTAGCAACCTCGCCTCGAGCTTCCATTAGGCCACGTCTCCCACCTCTGCGCCGTTGATCCACACGTGCAGATGGAAGAGCCACGGCTCCGAATCCGGAGGCACATGCAAGGCGTAGGAATGTAGCCAGCACGTGTCTCCTTTCTTCCTTCTTTGTCCATTTTTTCGTTTCTGAACCAGTGAATCTAAACTCATCTGGACAATGTATTCCATGTTCTGAGCATTAATTTTATTGGCTTTGGCGTGGCATATACCAACCTGGACATAAACGTGTAGGGGGGTCAACATGACTATTTGTTGCATATGTAGTTTGTGGTTCATGTTTTCAAAGATTAATAACATTTAAATGTAATTTGATGCCTTTTTTTTATTTAAGATAAAAGTACGTGTTAAGTGTAATATAAAGTTTACTCAGGAACCAACAATACATTGAATTTTCTTTTTTTTTTTTTAGCTGTAAAAATATTAAAAGGAGACAATACACATTAAAATTTGAGTTTTTATCTTTCTTCTTTAAGAGCTACACTTTCTTTTTCCGTCTAATTTTTTTCCCAACTTTACCTCTCTCTTCCTCTTCTTCCTACGTTCTTCTCTCTCATTCATCTAATTTCTCTTCCAATCCGAATTTTAGGTTTATGATTCGTCAATGAGTGTTTTGAACTTCAGATTTCTACAAAAGCTCATTTGGAATAACCTATGACTGTCAAAATTTTATCAGTCCTCGTGTCAAAATTTTGCCAGTCCTGATTAAAGTTGTGCATACACTTTACTTTCTATAAAAGCTCATAAGACAGAAGTTTCTTTACAATGGATTTAGACGAATTTCTATGAATATATTGAAATGTTATTCATACACTTTTCTTTACAAAGAATTTAGATGAAATATTTTTTAGATTAAACCAAAAAATTTAGATAACAAAAACTTAGAGAGGGAGAAGGCATGGTATTACCCTAATATTATTCAACTTTCAAACATATATTTAAATTTATGAGAATATCCACTAAGGATTAAAATAATTATAAATAATTACAGATAAAGTTTGAATTTGATTTAAATTTATGTTAATCTTGTGTACTCCTTACACAAATATCCTTATGTTAGCCTAATATTTAATTATTTTTTTATTGTGCTTAATCGTTTAGTATTATGATTTTACTAATGATCATACAATCACTTGAAATGTCTAATAAAATTTGTCATTGTCCTAGTGTACATTAAATTTATCATACTTGGTACTATGAGTATTGCTTTGTTCCCCTAACATGTATTTACAGAAAAAAAAATAAGATCAAACATGGACATATGCGATAAAAAAATTATGATGGGGCAAAGACACTTGCCTACAAGATTTCTCTGAAATGTCCACGACATCTCCAAATGGTATGTAGATTTCCAGATTTGGTTATCTATGGAGAAGTGTCGTCAATGGAAAAAGTAATCATTCAAACAAAGAAAAAAGCCAAGCTATCAAGACTTGCGCTTTATTTATTTATTTATTTATTTATTTGAGTCCTTAGGTTAATTTGTAACTCAATAGACAAAGAAAAATGATAGCTAAAATAAAAAACTGGCCAAAAATCTAAAGTCTTAATTTGGGGGTATCAGATAGGTATACCGACGGTATACTGCAGTATACCGGCGGTATATCGCTTATCACAACAAATTTTTCTTAACAAAGGCAAACTGGCGGTATACCTCTATACACCGATGGTATACCGTTTAGTCTGATTTAACTCATTAAATGCAATCCAACAACTATAAAACTAGTAGTTTATTACCGTTATTGTGTAGGAATGTATACTGGTGGTATACTGCCTGTATAACAAATTTTGGGCTCTTCTTACTTTCTATATAAACCCAAGTGCATTCATTTGTTTCCAACTTTTTCTACTACTTGGAGCCTTAACATTCTATCTTTTAGAAGACAAACCTCTCCACATAAAAGAGCTTATATTTGCTAATCATATTGAGATAGAGGTATAAAATTTGATCTTTACATTATTATGAGAAGATCAAAATCCTTTCTTATACGAGGTTGAAGTTCACAAGTCTTCATATCAAAGCTTGTGTGGCCTTCAAATCAAAGCTCATTTGTAAGAAGTTGATGAACCTTCGGATCAAAGCTCGTGCGTAACTATTTCTATAATAGTGGATTAAAATTGAAGAAAGTTCCGGGACTGGAGTGCCTCACATAGTATATCAGGATACATCAGGTATCAGTATTCTTACCTCATTACTGTCATGCCCCGATCTTCCGAAGGCTAAATCGGCCATTCCCGCTAGGCGAGAATCACCGCGCCAGCGCTCCCGCGGAACGATCGCTTTAACCCATCCGGGCGTGATGCCGCACGAGCGTAAGCTACTCCCGTGCAAGGTCGTGGTTCATTGGCTGGCAGTAAGAGTTCTAAGCCACAGAACCGCACAGATTGTCCGAGTGCAGCAGAGTCATGAACGCATAGCGATCGGTAACAAGTTCACTGAGTCAACAATAGCGAAAGCATTGAATAACACAAGTTAAAGTAAAATAAGCTCTTTATTGATATAAACAAGTGTTATAGACGGCGCTTTGCCGAGATTATAATTTGCTCATATCTCTCTCTCTGAAACAGTAAAAGTGTGCCAAGTGGCTACAATTGTGGAATGATTGTACAGGCAATGTTCAGGCGATGTTCCAACATTATGTCTTGTATATGTGCTTCAGTTCCGGACGTAACGCTCCAAGGCTTCAGAGGAAACTCCTGGCCTTAGCACGCACGAACGAGGCATCTGCACCGAACGATGTTCTCCCGCACCCAGCAAACGATCTGGTGGATTATCATTACATGAATGCACTTGTCGGGAGGCTACTCACCCGCTCGACAAATCCAAACACGTAATATAGGTTCCGTGCACCAACTATTTTGTTGTCTTTCTAGTTGCCTTAGGATCAGTTTCATGCAATATTTAAATAGCCTAATGTGGCAGTGCACCGTGCGATATAAGAGAAAACACGGCGAGACTTACCAACTTACCATTTGTCCTTCCCTGTCCAAGGCAAACCAAATTAAGTCAAGCACGAGCAGATATAAACATTCAGGGGCAATATCATATGTAACACAAGGGTTTCAGTACGAGAATATGTTTTGGTTGTATATTTTTACATAGATTTTTGATGCGATGCAATGACTCGCACGCAAGTAGCTGCTAAGCGAGGATGACTTAACTATATGAGCATGAGTCGCTGGCATAGCCATGAAGGACCAATCTAGTCAATGACGAGGATGGTGTGCAATAACATGTACATGAGGTGCTGCATACCATCCCGTCGAAGAATGTGAGACTATACGTGAATTCCATCGGGATCAGATCGGCCCCAGTGCCCCGGTGACCATCCGTAGATCTATACCTCGTTTCCGAGTTGTCTGCGACATGCACTTATTGGTCTTTCCAATTTCACGAGATACACGAGAATACGAGAACACGAGAATATGAGTACACGAGATACTTGAACATTGATTCTTGCCCTGAACGAGTATTGCTCCAGGAGCTGTGTTACTTGATTTGCTTGACATGATTCTCGTTCAGTGAATAACTTGCTTTGATGTATTCTCCTGGTTCAGGGCTGCCTTGGTGACCTAACGGTCCTAGATACTTTTCAGTTCATTCATGCACGGAACAACTATTAGATAGTCTTCCAAGGAAAACTAGATGAATGCATGACATGCATAGTGTTACACAATTTTGAGGCATAATTTATGCAACAAGCATTCAATCGAGGCAATAAATATAAGCATGCAAGCATACATTTGTATATACATAAGCATTCACGTTAGCTCGGGCCCGAAGGTAAGCCGAGAGTGAAACCGTAAGGGACTTCCCGAGCGACATATTCTAGGGTCGTATAGTGTGAACAAGTGAACAGTGCACTACAGAAGATATGTATATCGTTCTACTCGAAGCATAGCAGAGTCAAGTTGCCCAAGGCAAAGGTAGCATGCAAAAAGGGTCGGCATATAAGCAATGTTTTATTTTCATGTTCTAACACAAGCAATACAAGTTGGGATTATTCCCTTAGCTAGGTGCGTTATATTCTTATTAGCATGCAGGGGGTGATTAACTTAGTGACTAGCATAAAAAATTCTATATTTTATGTGTGCTGGCTAAGCAAAGATAATTTTACCGTAGCCACCCACCTTAGCGATGATTCGCCTCGGTTGAGCGATACGTCAAGCGAGCCTCTGAAAGCCTAAGCTGAATTCCTGTAGGGACAGGTTTGGATATCCTTTTCCTCAAATTAGTGTTCTCGGCTGAGCAAAGTAGGTTGGGACATTGCACTTTTGCCGTTTGAATCGGCAGTCCGCTTGAGCGGAACGGGGTGTTATATATCCACCACTCAGAAAAAGTCTTATCCTCGAGACTTCCTGAGGGCAGGCGGTATATTTAAATCAATTTTTATTTAATGATATAAGGCTGAGACAAACCTATACAAGTCGTTGTACTTGTTCATTTGGATATTCACTTGCACAAGTGTTCAAGATCAGCATATCTCTAGTCTGGATCGTGCGCATATTCGAAGTGCACTTCTAGCATAAGCACTCTAACTAACTTAGCGATAGCGAAGTCTTAGCCCTCGAGTTTTATATTTTCTTGAGTCTTGGATCGTGCACAAGTTCAAGGCGTCCCTCAAACATATGCATTCAACCAAACTTATAGATAGTAAAATCGGACAAGCTACTTACGAAAATCTTAAGGGTTCGCACAGGTCGGCACAAAGGCCACTCGCATCATAATTTCATACAAGCAGTCATATCATTCAAATACATATTTTAAAAGTATTTAGACTTACTGTTGGAATATTCTGTTTGGGACATTGAGAGAGAGCGTACACATAACCCACGAACGTGCTTTCGAAATAGAAATAATCGGAACGAAGTCCAAAGGCATATAAGCCAGGCTCTGATACCAATCTGTCATGCCCCGATCTCTGGCAGGCTAAATCGACCATTCCCGCTAGGTGAGAATCACCGCGCCAGCGCTCCCGCGGAACGATCACTTTGACCCATTTGGGCGTGATGCCGCACGAGCGTGAGCCACGCCCGTGCAAGGTCGTGGTTCATTGGCTGACGGTAAGAGTTCTAAGCCACAGAGTCGCATAGATTGTCCGAGTGCAGCGGAGTCATGAACGTATAGGCGATCGGTAACAAGTTCACTGAGTTGACAATAGCAGAAGCATTGAATAACACAAGTTGAAGTAAAACAAGCTCTTGATTGATATAAATAAGTGTTACAGGCGACGCTTGGCCGAGATTATAATTCGCTCATATGTCTCTCTCTGAAACAGTAAAAGTGTGCCAAGTGGCTATAATTGTGGAATGATTGTACAGGCAATGTTCAGGCGATGTTCCAATATTATGTCTTGTATATGTGCTTCATTTCCAAATGCAACGCTTCAAGGCTTCAGAGGGAACTCCTGGCCTTAGCACGCACGAAGGAGGCATCCACACCGAACGAGGTTGTCCCGTACCCTGCAAACGATCTGGTAGATTATCAGTACATGAATGCACTGGTGGAGAGGCTACTCGCCCGCTTGACAAATCCAAACACGTAGTATAAGTTCAGTGCACCAACTATTTTGTTGTCTTTCTAGTTGCCTTAGGATCAGTTTCATGCAATATTTGAATAGCCTAACTCGTGTGGCAGTGCGCCATACGATATAAGAGGAAACACGGCGAGACTTACCAACTTACCATTTGTCCTTCCCTGTCCAAGACAAACCAAATTAATTCAAGCACGAGTAGTTATAAATATTCAGGGGCAATATCATATGTAAACACAAGGGTTTCAGTGCGAGAATATGTTTCGGTTACACATTTTTACAAGGATTCTCGATACAATGCAATGATTCGCACGCGGGTAGCCGCTAAGCGAGGATGACTTAACTATATGAACATGAGTTACTGGCATAGCCATAAACGACCAGTCTAGTCAATAACGAGGATGGTGTGCAACGGCATGTACGTGAGGTGTTGCATACCATCCTGCCCATGAACGTGAGACTATACGTAAATTCCATCCGGTTCAGATCGGCCCCAGTGCCCCGATGACCGTCCGTGGAACTATACCTCATTTTTGAGTTGTCGACATGCACTTATTGGTCTTTCCAATTTTATGAGATACATGAGAACACGAGTACACGAGATACTTGAACATTGATTCTTGCTCTGAACGAGTATTGCTCCACGATCTGTGTTATTTGATTTGCTTGACATGATTCTTGTTCAGTAAACAACTTGCCTTGATGCATTCCCCTGGTTCGGGGCTTCCTTGGTAACCTAACGTTCCCGGATACTTTCAGGTTCATTCATGCACAGAACGACTATTAGATAGTCTTCCGAGGAGAACTAGATGAATGCATGACATGCACAGTGTTACACAATTTTGAGGCATAGTTTATGCAACAAGCATTCAATCGAGGCAATAAATATAAGCAGGCAAGCATATATTTGTATGTACATAAGCATTCACGTTAGCTCGGGCCCGAAGGTAAGCCGAGAGTGAAACCATAAGGGACTTTCCGAGCGACATATTCTAGGGTCGTGCAGTGTGAACAAGTGAACAGTGTACTACAGAAGATATGTATATCGTTCTACTCGAACCATAGCGGAGTCAAGTTGCCCAAGGCAAAGGTAGCATGCAAAAAGGGTCGGCATATAAGCAATATTTTATTTCCATGTTCTAACACAAGCAATACAAGTTGGAATTATTCCCTTAGATAGGTGCGTTGTATTATTATTAGCATGCAGGGGTGATTCACCTAGCGACTAGCATAAAATATTTTGTATTTTATGTGTGCTGGATAAGCAAAGACAAGTTCACCATAGCCACCCACCTTAGCGATGATTCGCCTCGGTTGAGCGATACGTCAAGCGAGCCTCTAAAAGCCTAAGCTGAATTCCTGTAGGGACAATTCTGGATATCCTTTGCCTCAAACGAGTGTTCTCGCCTGAGCAAAGCGGGTTGGGACATTGCATTTTGCCGTTTGAATCGGCAGTCCGCTTGAGCGGAACGGGGTATTACAATTATTACCACTTATTTTAAATTACATATATGTATTAGTATTCATAATTGTGCTTAATTATTAGTTAAATCTTATTCACGCCCTATCACGCCACAGAACCATAATACTAGAGAGAGAGAGAGCATGACTCAGCCAACCACACCTTACGAAATACCGAAGTAACTCGCAATGTGCTAAGGTTATCTAAAGACAAGGGGGTGCATACTACAATTAAGTCACCTAGGGTCAAGAACATCAATATCTCAATCATCAACCAAGAAATAATAAGAATGAACATGTAAGATAAAACGGTTAGGAATTCCTGACGCTCTATCAGAATGATCATAAAACCAGTTATACAGATAATGAATTATTACATTCTCAAGAGTACATATTTGTAAGTCAGCCGCGATCTGAATAATATACAATCATGTAAATGAACTAATGTTTAGATAAATCCGCTAACAAGTGCAGTTGGCTAAATGCCAAAGGGTAATACAAATTGATACTTATAGTGGAGGAGAAGAAACCCACTCAAGTTCCTAGGTGGACATCATCTTGGTGTGCGCCATTGGTCGGATACAAGACAGGATCCTCGGGCTCGTCTACTAAACTTCGCAAGACAAAACCAGCGAGGTCAGACCCCGATACCAAGTACCACAAAGTACATCAAGTGAATGAGCAAAATCTAATAATGTACATAAAATAGGAATCTGTGCCACAACTGCAAGCGTATGACCTTTCATCGAAGCAGTATGATACCTCTACAACCAAAAAAGGATAAGAGGTGTCGTACTATACCGAGATAGGGTACGACTCACCAATTATGAATACAATGAAGATACAACACATCAATATAATCCAGAATACACATGCCATAATACAAGCTAAGATATACGTATAATATGCAGCTTTGGTACATGACTTATTATGACACATTGGTGCAACCATACAACCAAATGAGGACAAGGGTTGAACCGTCATACCACAATAGTTAATATCCCTAGACTACTAGCACATGCACAGAGTATCAAGTTATAACGGCCAATCAGTTCTTTGGCTTGCTATATAATATCTAGGTTATACTAGAAGAATGATACAATATTTGAACCCTCAGATCATGATGATGGTGAGGCGGGCTAGCCGAGCCAATAAACGCATAACACATAGTATATAAGCACCAGTCCATCGCGCAAGTAATCATGTAATAATATATAATATAGCCAGATACTACACTCTACTACTGTAGATAATATACAATATCCGTTGGGGCCCAACATGATGCCCTAAGACATATGTCCTACCGGTAGCAACCACCATGATCTCGAAATTTTATTTCCTCCCAATGCTTCTACCAGTTTAAGTTACCTAATTAACCCTACTGTTGTTTAGAATCTCGTGCCGTAGTCACACGATCTTACTTCTTATATAATGCACCACAGTACGTGTACGCTAGGTACGAATCCACATTATTGCTCGAGAGTTAAATCTGGATTCCTCCAAGCAAAATACAACAAGTAAAGCAAGCAACCTAACCACGCTATGATCACTGACTAACTACGAGGTCCGTGTTGGAAAAATCATATAATATCACATGTAGGGTAGAATAGTATAACATGTAATACATAGCATATAGCAAGATATTTCGTACCTCAGTACACATGTAACACATGGCACATAGGACCGCATATCAAGTAGTCGAGTCAGGGTATCAGGCTTACCGGTCGATCAGATAACTATATTAATCAGGTCAAGATTCACATAGTCATATTAAATCTAGCAATATTTGTCGCACTTCGGTGCTCATATAAAATTATGTGGCACACTCAGTGCGAAAGAGAGTATCAACTCGGATATAGTAAGTCAGACCGATAAATTAGTCACTTGAATCTTATTATCACATTAAATAACTTGATCGCGTAGAATCTTCTCAAATTAGGAACACAAATTATCAATCAATTAACTAATTGAGATCTTTAATTGTAAAGTCCTCGAATTCTAATTAAGGATGCTAGACGGGAACATGGAAAAAATATAAACTACTCTGGAGCAGATCCACAATCCTTAAACCAAATAAGGACCGTGATTGCAGATCGTCTCCAGAGCAGAACTATACCCATCACTCTATCCGATGAATAAAGGTAAATAATCTACTGATCTGAGTCCACTTAGCAGGTATTGGGTCAATATCACTTTCAACCGAATTGGGCCAACACATAGTCTAATCCAATATATAATCATGTCATGCGCATAGTCGGTTCAAGCACATAGCCAAGTCTAGCACAGTCTGATTAAAGTCCATTATACTTAAGAGTCACAATATAAGCAAGCAATGGGATCAACACATAGAAGATAACACTCAATAAAATATTTTATAAAATATTAATTAAGTGAAACAAAACGTGCATATGGGTCACTAGAGTCGCATAGACATATAGTTATGTCTGGCGCATGGGACAGGCCGCCGCATTAGAAAGGTGCCGCATAGACAACTGGGAGCATGCTCAAGGCAAATTCTACTCTTCGGTACAAGTGATGGGTCATAAATGCTTATCAGAAAAGTAACCAATATGACATGACAAAGTTGCGTGTCAGAGAACATACAAAAGCATAAAATGGTGTAACCTCCGCATCCTAAAATTTGTGCTTAAATATTGTTATTAGGTTAATTTTGGGCTATTGGAATTTTTCCATAATTTTTAGTTAATTAAAAACTAGTAACCCTAATTTTTTAGGACTTTCAATAATTTATTTTAGGGGAAAATATAACTAAAAATATCCCAAAATTATATTTTTGGTTCTAAATAGTCAAATATATTTCATAGAATTTTTTAGAAATTTTCTGATTATTTTTAGCATTTATTTTGAGTTAATTATGAAAAATGAATTAAAAACTAATTTATGAAAAAAAACCCAATAAAAGTAATTATTTCTGCCCGGTCAGCCAACCGGGGCCCACCCGTCAGCCTCCCACAGTGAACTGGGCGGGGCCCGCCTGTCAGCGACCGCGGGGTGGGTGCGGGTGTAGACGAGCCGAGCTGAGTCCGAGTTCGACTCGGACTCAACTGAGCCAAGCCGGGTCAAACCCAGACCGTCCGATTTGGGCGGGGCTACGCGGATGGCTGCCACGTGGCAAGCTTCGAGCCGCGACTGCTCTCTCTCTCCTATATATATATATATATATATATATATATATATATATATATATATATATATATATATGAGTTATTTAGGAATTCTAGTGTTTTTTCTTTGAGCCGAATTTTAGAGAATTATCATCTAGGGTTCCTTCATCTTCCAGAAGCCATTGCGCATAGTTCCAGACTCCAAACGAAGCCCAGTTTCTTGCGTTCGAACAATATTGAGATTAGCTTTCTGAATATAGAAATTGTTTAACGAAATTATGAGTATTAGATTCTGGAAAATTCGTAGAGCACAATATGTCCAAAAATAGATGCGTCTCGATGTTTTCGCGATTTCGGGAGAACCAGGAATCAGAATCATGAACCGTTTGAAGTTTCGAAAAGATAATATGACGTATGTTTTTCCCAGAATTTAATTCGAAATATTTATATACTGTTAATTCTGTAGAACTTCTAGGTTAGAATTTAACCATCGGTGCACAATACAAAATTTTTATGTGCCATAATCCCAAACGAATTTGAATTTGGACGAGCCATAAATTCCAGCATATTTTTAATGCTGAAATCTATAGTAAATTATGCATGAAAGTTGAGTTTGTGTTGGTTGACTTTTCGGTCAACATATCGCCTCGATTTGTGTGCCATGAGTCTCGAGTTGATAAAATTCAGTTCCTTTGTACAAAATTTAGGAATTAACCTAAAAATCAGAATAATAAGATTAAAATAGAATTTTAGAGTAATTATTCTAGAATTAAATAAATTAAAATAAATTATCTCTTGACATGGTAAATTTGTAATACATAGGCTATTTGGACTGTGACTTGGACTCTGATTCATACCATCTAAGGACCACAGACGAGTACATTCTCTGATAATTTTTATTATTTGATAATTTCTATAATTCAAGTATTTAGAAATGTTACATCTGATTTTTGACACAGTGCTACACGGACTAGTATATAGATTGGATCTTTAGTCATGAGATGTTACATTAGTTATCGTATTGACATTGTACACGACATTGATATTAGACATTGTACATGATATATTGGAAATTGATCGTGTATCGTGACGTGTCATGGTTGGATCCACAGTACTAGTTGGGGGCGGAGAAATTGCTAGTGAGAGATATGATCAAAATACCTATCGTATAAGTGTAGACATTGAACGGTGTTAATTATATACCTCACGTATGATTAGCCAGGCCATGTAGTCATCGAACAAGTTCCCAAGCCGATCAAATTTTGAAACTATGATTTTAAACACTTAGAATAGTTACAGTTCTCTATTTTATTCATATACTACATCACTCGTGTATGATATTGTACCTCGTTCTCTTTATTTCATATATGCACTGACTGTACCATATTGCCTATATTGCCTGTCTCTTTATTTCGCCATTGCATTTATTCATTATCTTTCCTCAGTGTATAGCATCATCTATTTATTATTTTATAGTCCTTATCAATTAACTGGAACTGTTATTTGAGATGTACTTTGCTCCATCCTGACTGGAAATATTTTTCCAGACTGTGCCTTAGAGGACTGGTATCCGACATTTTATGGACCACAGAGAGAGTAGCTGCAGCCTTGGACTCTGTAGCACAGGTGTGATTCCCGGGAGGTCTAGTCGGGATCACTAGTTATTTAGTTAGTTTTTTTAGCAGTTTTTGGTACCGGATTTGTCTCCGACATATTTAGTTGAGACTTTGATATTATTGTTGAGTTAGATTATTTCTATTTTAGACTCGTGTTATATTTTGATTTATTTATTTCTTCGATATCTTATCGTGCTTTAGCTATGTGATTGAGTATTGTTCATATTATATTATGATATCTGTGACTCCTTATGGAGTTGGATGCTCGTGTGAGAATGATTAGATAACATTTTAACCTAGACAGCGTTCTACCGCCGATGCTGCGGCATAGGCTGGACGTACCCACGCTGTCGTGCCCCTATACCGGGTGCGGGTCGTGACACATTTTTAGTGGTGGCCCATGTAGGTCAGACTTCGCAATTAGAGCGATGTCGTAGTAGTACGATGTCTTAGTTGTACTACTGCGTGCCTGCGATAGGATCTAGGATATAACATACTAGGATGAGAGCGAATACTCAATCACAACTAGGAACATTTTCCAATCTATCTGTCTCGTTATCCTTATTCCTTCTAAATATTGCTTTCTTAGAATTTTACTGTCCTTCGATCCTTGGTGATATCGTATTCTTGTGCCTTAATGACTTCTACTGGTTTTGATCCGTCTTCAGGATGCCACCGAAGACCAGATCGCGAGATCAGCAACAGCCTTCGAGGCAGACCCAACTGGCTTGTCATTTCTGTAAGAAGCCAGGTCACCTTTGGAAGAGCTGTAGGATGAGGCTAGGACTTTGTTTGCACTGTGGCGCTGTGGAACATCGAATGAAGGATTGTAGTCGAGCCCCTTATCTTTCCAGCCAGTGAGCAGCGCCAAACCATAAAGATCCAGTTAGGCCACCTGTGGAACCACAAATTGCTCAGCACCCGCGAAGGGAGCCACCCCAGCAGGGTAGGGCATTTGCGATGGCGGTCGAGGAGACCAATACTGCAGGTAATGTGTTAGCAGGTTCTGTTCCTTTCTTCCTTCTGTTCATTTCTATTTGATTGATTGATTGATTCCTTAGTACCTTAGTTTGTGTTAGTGATTTTCTTGTTAGAACATAGTTAGTAGTACACCCTAACAGAGACTGCAATACCATGACAAAAGATACCATAACCATATATGTTTCCCTTAGATCGCATATTGAATGACTGTAGGTAGAATTTTCTTAAACTTTGATTGTTGGGGGAATGACCATAGTGAAGATTAATGAAGAGGTTATGACTTGACAAAGAGAGATAATATGCCTTAAATTTCGAGGATAAGCATTAATTTAAATAAAGAGTTGAGAATTCAATATGGCAGAATTGACGATTTTGTTAGATCATTGATTTTTATGAAGATTATTATATGATTGAATTTGTCATTAAAAGTTAAGAAATTTAAGAAGATTATCATCATATTTATTTGACTGCAAGGTATAAATTTAAAAATTATTTTGAATGTTGTATTTGAAGATCTTGTAAGTATTATATCGTTTGAGTATGATGTGAAAAAGAATCGAGGAGTAAGATCATTAATGGATTAGTGTTTGAATTTAAATTTTTGGGATAAGAATTTAAATTTTATAAATATGCATTGATTGGATTTAAATTAGAGGAGTAAGATCATTAATGGATTAGTGTTTGAATTCAATTTTTGGGATGAGATTTTTAAATTTTATAAATATGCATTGATTGGATTTCAATTAGAGGATTGAATATTAAATTTTTGTATTTCGTTATTAACTTAAAATTTTGGAGAAGATTGTGATAAGAATAGAATTTGATTTTATATTTGAAGATTGCTGGAATAGGATATTTATAGAATTTTAAAAAAATTTATGAAATAATAATATGGATTTACTTCATGATTATACGGTTTGATGAATTTAAATTTTGATGGTAAAAAAAAAACTATTGAGGATTTTAAATTTCGAGGACAAAATTTTATTTAGTTGGGTAGACTTGTAACATCCGCATCTTGAAATCCGTACTTAAATGTTGTTATTAGGTTAATTTTGGGCTATTGGGATTTTTCCATAATTTTTAGTTAATTAAAAACTAGCAACCCTAATTTTATAGGACTTTCAATAATTTATTTTAGGGGAAAATATAACTAAAAATATCTTAAAATTTTATTTTAGGTTCTAAATAGTCAAATATATTTTCTATAATATTTTGGAATTTTTTTGATTATTTTTGCATTTATTTTGAGTTAATTATAAAAAATGAATTAAAAACTAATTTCTAAAAAAAACCAATAAAAGTAATTATTTCTGCCCAGTCAGCCAACCGGGGCCCACCCGTCAGCCTCCCGCAGCGAACTGGGCGGGGCCCGCCTGTCAGCGACCGCGGGGTGGGTGCGGGTGCTGCTGAGCCGAGCCGAGCCGAGTCTGAATTCGACTCGGACTCAGCTGAGCTAAGCCGGGTCAAACCCGGACCGTCCGATTTGGGTGGGGCTGCACAGATGGCTACTACGTGGCAAGCTCCGAGCCGCGGCTGCTCTCTCTCCCCTCTCTCTATATATATGATTTATTTAGGAATTCGAGGATTTTTTCTTTGAGCCGAATTTTGAAGAATTGCCATCTAGGGTTCCTTCATCTTCCAGAAGCCATTGCGCATAGCTCTAGACTCCAAATGAGGTCCAGTTTCTTGTGTTAGAATAATATTGAGGTTAGATTTTGAATATATAAATTGTTTCACGAAATTATGAGTATTCAATTCTGGAAAATTCGTAGAGCACAGTATGTTCGAAAATAGATACGTCTTGATGTTTTTGCAATTTCGGGAGAACCAGGAATCAGAATCAGGAACCGTTTGAAGTTTCGAAAATATAATGTCGAGATAATTGACATATGTTTTTTCCAGAATTTAAGTCAAAATATTTATATACTGTTAATTCGGTAGAACTTCTAGGTTAGAATTTAACCATCGATGCACAATACAAAATTTTTATGTGCCATAATTCCCAAACGAATTTGAATTCGGACGAGCCATAAATTCTAGCATATTTTTAATGCTGAAATCTATAGGAAATCTTGCATGAAAGTCGAGTTTGTGTTGGTTGACTTTTCGGTCAACAGATCGTCTCGATTTGCGTGCCATGAGTCTCGAGTTGATAAAATTTAATTCCTTTGGACAAAATTTTGTAATTAACCAAAAAATCAGAATAATAAGATTAAAATAGGATTTTAGAGTAATTATTCTAGAATTAAATAAATTATAATAAATTATCTTTTGACATGGTAAATTTGTAATACATAGGCTATTTGGACTGTGACTTGGACTCTGATTCATACCAGCTAAGGACCACAGGCGAGTACATTCTCTGATAATTTTTGTTATTTGATAATTTCTATAATTCAATTATTTAGAAATGTTACATCTGATTCTTGACACAGTGCTACACAGACTAGTATATAGATTGGATCTTTAGTCATGAGATGTTACATTGGTTATCGTATTGACATTGTATACGACATTGATATTAGACATTGTACATGATATATTAGACATTGATCGTGTATCATGCCGTGTCATGGTTGGATCCACAATAATAGTTGGGGGCGAGTGTAACCTCCGATTTCCAATTTCCAAAAATAATTAGATTTTTAATTATTTTAAAATATCAAATTTTAAAAAAAAAAAAATATATATATATTTCTCCTTGAAGTTTTTATTTTATTTTGAACGATGTTTGATTTTAGAATGTAATTTAAAAATCTTTTATAAAAATCATTTTTCTAAATGTCGATGTATTACAAAATAAATAAATAAATAATAATATATTTTCTAGTTTCAAATGTTTATTGGCTTGCAATAATAAAATTAGTTATTGATGAAATTATTATAGGACTAGTTGTTTTCATAATAAAATTTCATATCCATTTTGGAATAGTAAATAAACAAATTACATATTTTCTAGGGTTTTGCAAAATGAAGTTAATTCGTAGCTAATTTAATCAGACAGCCTTTGAAAGCCTATTAAAAACATTTTCTTAAATTTCTTTTCTATTTAAATTTACCAGTTACTGTCTCCCCTATGCACCCTCATTTTTCCCACATGTAAAACCCGTTTGATTAATTCTGGGCCATTCATTATTGGGCCAACCCGCAACCCTTTATCCCACACCATCTCTCCCTATTTAGGTTCTCATTCTCACATTTCCCTAGAAACCCTAATCTTCAATTCATTGGCTAGCCTCCACAAATTCCCTCAAACCAGAGCCACCACCATTTTTGTGTGCTCGTGTCCGTGTGTCCAGCATCACCGTGTCAGCCGTGATGGCCTCGGGTCCGACCCCGGGTGTCCCACCGTATCCATTTCATTTCCTGTGTCCAGATTTACAGTTTACAACCAGTTTTCCGTGTCCAATACACCCGGACACGCCCACAGTACATCAGATTTCTGTGTCCTGCCCCGGACACGTCTACAGTACACCACCCTCGTGTCCAACCCGGACACGTATACAGACACCAGACCGCCGTGTCCACCCCGGACACGAACCCAACCCCGACACGTTCACAGACACAGAACCTAACCCTAACCCAGATCCCGCTGCCGCCGGCGACGGAGTCCTCCTCGTCGTCGTCGAACGCCGGTGGCCGCCTGCAATCGCCACCTCGAGCACCCCGTCGTCGAGCCGTCGACCGCTGCGCCTCACCCGCGTCGAGCCGCGTCGAGCCGCGTCGAGCTCCGCCGACCTTCGACCGGTGGCCGCCTCAGATCCGCTGAGTCGTCGACCGCCGCTGCTCCCGAGAACCGCCACCGCCGCTGAGTCGTCGACCGCCGCTGCTCCAGAGAACCGCCATCCGCCGAGATCGAAGCCACCGCCGCCTCGAAGAACCCGCCTCCTCGAACCCAGCGCCGCCGCCTCGAGCTCCACGCCGCTGCTCTCGGGCCCCACGCCGCCGCCTCCTCGGGACGAGAGCTCCGCCGACGACCGCCTCGAAGCCGCCGCTGCGCCTCGAGCAGATCCGCCGAGCACGAGCGTCGCCACCCGAGACGAACGCCGACGCCGACGCCGGAGTAACTCCGGTGAGTCCCCTTCTCCCTTCCCTCTTTCCCTTCTTCCTTCGGTTCTGTGAAATGGAATTGGGGTTAAGTTAAAGTAGTTTTTGTAATTAGTTTAAGTAATCTGTAATTAGTTTAGTTAAATCAATTAATTAGTTTAGTTAAATCAATTAATTAGTTAGTTAATGATTAGGTTAGTAAATTATTAATAAACAGTAATTAATTGTTAATCAGTAGTTTTTATTAATGTAATTAGTTTAGTAAATTTATATATTTAGTTTGGTAATATATATAATTAGTTTAATAAGATTTAATTAGTTTAGTTTATTTAGTCTAGTAATAAATATCAGGATTTTTGATTATGTGAGCAAATATAATAATTTTTGGGTTATATTATTATTAAAAATATAGTTCCAATAATAAAATGAGTTCAAAATTAGTTCATATGGATCGGTGACCGATTTTACCATAAATAAAAATGTATTGGCTTTACGTAAATTCTAGATTTTTATAAATAAACCTTTAAATTGTAATTTTGTTCAAAAGGGAAGTTTTAACAATTATTGTTCAAAATGATTTCCAAATGATTTTTTCATAAATTAAGGAGTTACCTTAATAACAAACAAACGACCCTTAGCCTGGTATCCTTATCTCGGTTTTCGTGCCGAACTCCGATCTTGGACTTCTTTATATAGTTTCTAGCTATTTGGACTGCTCCGGATCCATTGGAACTAACTGCTACTTCATTTGGGATCACCTTGAGAAGTGTGGCATGATGAACATTCTCTGGTTAGTCAAATATGTATAAAATATATTTGATTGATATATATATTCAAATATGTATTTTGGTATAAATATATTATATACAACTATTAGTGTATATACACAAATACGTATTTTGTACAATTACTAAGAGACACTTGTATATATATTATATACGTTTTATTGGTATACTTTGAGTGTAAATGTATATTATATACGTGTCCCTACTAGATGACCCTAGTTGACTAGTGCCCTGCCTGACATGGCCCTGAGACCAGTATTTTTGACTGTGTTAGTGTAGCATCTGATGCAAAATGTGGTTTGCTTGTGTTATGTTTATAGGACTGTTGGTTTACCCAGGGGATACTCTGGAACAGGACATTGGTTTTACCAGCTAAGGACCCAAGGCGAGTACATTCTCTGATTAGTTTCTAATTTATGATATCTCCTATGTTCACTGTATCTAGTGTAAATATCCATGTTCTTGACACATTGGTTACACGGATTGGTATACACGGATCTCGTCATGAGATGTTATTCCTTATTCATGGTGTAGCTTGTACAAGACTTGTTTTCCTTGATATCTTGTGCATGTACAGACACTAATTCCCGGGGAGATTTGCTACCTTCCTAGGGAATCCTGTGCCATAGCGTACCATGATTGGATCTATTATACCAGTCGGGGGTTTGGGGAGTATTTTAGTGTAGATATGTGATCATACCCAACTATCCATGCATCATAGCTCACCCCACATCTCACGTCGGGTGCGGCCTGACCATCTCCATGCCTTATAGCTGTTACGTGTGATTAGCCTGACCTCTCCCTGCATCATAGCTAACCAACGGTTAGCCTGACCTTCCATGAATCATAGCTAATCACATGTAACCAGCCTGATCAAGTTCCCAAGCCGATCACATGTTAAAGCTAGTACTCACACACTTGGACATAGAATTCTTGCTCATGGACATATTGTTTCTTTTCCTGCATTTACTTACAGCATTTCCAGTACTTCTCTCATTGTACATTTCTCGTACTTACACATGCATCTGGTATGTTTTCATCTAGAACTGCTACATAGTTTATGTCATTTATATAGAACTGCTATTTAGAGATGTACTTTGCTCCTTCCTGACTGGAAAATATTTTTTCCAGACTGTGACATTAGTAGACTGGTTTCTGACACTTGGGGATTGGAAGTTAAGGATTGCAGGTATGTTATGTTATCATTAGACTTGTGCTGTATTCTTTTATTTCTTCATTTCCTATCGTGCTGTAGTTGTGATTGAGTATTTCTAGATTTATTTTAGTGTTATCCGTGTCTCCTTATGGAGTTGGATACTAGTGTGAGATTATCTAGATAGCACTTGACCTAGACAGCGTTCTACCGCCGATGCTGCGGCGTAGGCTGGACGTACCCACGCTCTCGTGCCCTTATACCGGGTGCGGGTCGTGACACGTTTTAGTGGTGGCCCATGCAAGTCAGACTTCGCGAGTTGTGCGATGTCGTAGTAGTGTGGCATCCTTGTTATACTACTGCGTACCTGCTATTGAATATAGGACATAGGATACTAGGATGAGAGAGGATACTCAATCACAAATTCTTGAAAGATTTCCTGGGATGACCCCTTGAGAATCTTATTCCAATTTAAATCTATTTCTTGTTTCCGTCCGCTCTCGCTTGTTGTTACTGAACTTGAATCTTGTTGAGCAGTTATTAAATTAAATTCTTGGCATTATTGTTGAGTTTGATTTTTGTTGACAAATTGTTAACTTAAATTCTTGGTATCGTTGTTGAGTTGATTTCAATTTGAGATGAATTTTTACGGACTAGGATTTATGGTATCATCTGATGACATATATTGATAAAGGACAGTGAGGAAGGTAAAACGTCTACTTTGGTTATGGAACCTAGAATTTATCGCAGCCATATTAGCTGTGGTGACGAGAACGTAGGAACCTGACTTGGATGTACATACTATAGTTATGAAGCTTAGAGTCTTTCGCAGCCATACCGGTTGGCGTGGCGAAGATTCTAGACGACATGATTATAGAGTGCATACCTTAGTTACGAAACCTATCGTTTATCGCATCTATGCTTACTGGCGTGGCGAGGATTCTGAGTGTCATGATTTCAGACAGACGTGTATGATTATCAGGTTGTATCCTAAATTGGTTCTTAAAATATCATCTCAAGACTTATCTATTTCTGTTATTCCAGGACTTTGTTCCACCGCTTCTTTCTTTACTAGCAGTAAAGATACCTTCTGGCCTCAATTCAGTCTTGAGCTCCTATTCCTTGAGGATTTCTTGTTAAGCATGGTAATTAGTGGCTTGTAATTTTGTTTGTGTCTTGTATTAGTATTGACTGTGTTGCTAGTGATTTGTAAGTGTTTCTTAGTTGGGCATGTGAGCAGTAGGCTTTAATCTAGAATTAACCCATAGCATAGTACCTTGTAAACAATGGTTCTAGGATAAGGTCATTAGAGACTATAAGTAGAAGGAGAGTATAGAGTATCAGTGATATTTCAAGAGTTAGTATCAGAGCCAATTACCCGTCCTGGATAATCATGATTATGTAATTGAGTGATTTATGTAAACGAGTAAGTATCGAGGAAATTGTATTGAAGATTAATGGAGCATGATGTCCAATTTGATGATTGATATCGAAAATGTTAAAGGTAAAGAAAGGTATATGTATAAAGGGTTTAATGAGATGTCATAAGTAGAGAAATATCAGGATTAGTAATGGAAGTTGTGAAGCGTATCACGGATTAGTTTAATAGGCTTTAAAGGATTGAAGAAAAAACATATACAACCATCGAGATAAGGAACCATACACATACCCATGAGAGTAAAGAAACATGAGTGTTATAGAGGATACAGGTGATCATGAGTCTAATGAGCTTGATGAGATAATCCATTAATGCAGCTAGTGATATAATACCAAGAGTGCTAATGATTCTATATCAAGGATTATTGAAAATGGTGCTAGTAACAGTAAGCACTCGGTGTGATGATAATTAGATGATCTACCAATTGACATAAATTGAAATCATGAAAGAAAACACAGTTGATGATAGCTTTGATCATTGGAGGTAATAGTGCAAGTGATTCGGGCAGTACAAATTTAGTACACAGTTCTAGACAAAATAGGTTTGAGTGCACCTCGAGTATCAGAGACCGCGAGCACTGATATGTACATTGAGGAGTTATAAATTAAAAGGTGGAAATGAATTTTAAATTTTCAGAATTTTTAAGGAGTTGAGATTTTATGTTGTTAAATTATTGAGGATTTAAAAAATTGATTCACTAAACCTAGTTAAGGCTACAAAGATTTTAGAAGTGATTAAATTTTAATTCGATGTGAAGTGTCTAATTTTGAGGAGGTCTATGCATTTTATTTTAAGTTGATCGGGAAGTTAAACCTTGACGATTATTTTGAAGATTAATTTTTGTTAGATGAGAGATATGAATATTAATATATGATTAGTTGATATGAGTACCAGTGTACATGAATAGGAATCAGTTAGTGAATGTGCTAGAGTTAAGTGTTTGTTAGAGATAGTAGACACTACAAGTAATATGTTAACATGATCCTCCTTCCTTCCTAATGTTCCTTTTTTTCGCCTTTCGATTGATTGATTGATTTTCCTAGTACTGTGGTTCACATGCATGATTTTCTTGTTAAAATATAACTAGTAGTACCCCCTAACAGAGACTGAAATACCATGACAAAAGACACCTGACCTATATTTTCTTAAATTGCATGGCTGTAGGTAGAGTTTTCTTAAACCACGATCATTGGGTTTTGACCGTAGCAAAGATCTATGACAAGGTTATGACCGACAAAAGAGACAAGAGGATTAAATTTGTAGATGAACATTAAATTAAATAAAGACTTTAGGGGTTGTTATAACGGAGTTGATGGATCATTGATTTTATGGAAATCAAGGTATGAATGAAATTCGAGGACAAACATTTACTTAAAGGGAGAATTAAGAAATTCACAGAGCCAAAAATTTGAGGATTTATTAATTTTAAGGAGGTCTTAATATGATTGAATTGATTATTAAAAATTTAAAAGATTATCATTTTATCTATTTGATTGCAAGATAGAAATTTTATATAGTATGAATGTTGCATTGAAGATTCTGGAAGCATCGCGTCGTTGAATATTTGAGGAAAACGAAAATCAGAAAAATAAAATCGTAAATGGAATAGTGTCGAATTAAATTCTTGGGATGAGGAGTTAGTTTGGAATAAGCATCAATTGAATTTGAGTTAGAGGAGTAAGATGATTGATGAGTGTTTAAATTTTTTTTAAATTTTGGGATACAGATTTTTAAGTTTTATAAATATGCATTGATTGGGTTTCAATTGAAGGATTGGATAGTAAATTTTGTATTTAGTTATTTACTCAAAATTTGAGGAGATTATGATACGACTGGAATTCAATTAAAATATTGAGGATTGAGTAGTAAAAATTTTACATTGGGATAATAAATTCAGAGGATGAAAAAAAAAGATTGGTTCAAAATTCGAAAACATTATACATACGGATAAAGAAATATGGAATGAAATGAAGCTCATGGTAAAGAAGATTATAATATAATTGATTATGGGATCATATGATTGAAGGTCGTAAGGTAAGATCATGGTATATCGAGGTTGTGAATTAAATTAAAATCTTGACCATGACAGTAACATTGAAATCGAAGAAAATAATCGAGGTATAGTTGATGTTAACTCGAATTTGATGATAAGGCTTTTGATTCAGAAATTCGAAGATCTAATCTAATAAAGTTTGTGGAATTTAAACTTTTATAGATATTAGTTAATGATGAATCACAAGATTGAGAAAAGTAAAATGAACGAGGAGAAAAAAAAGGGATTATTTTCAGATGGTGGTCAAGACTATTTTTTCCTAGAAATTAAGAAAGGCGATTAGATGTCTCTTGATTACATTCTGAAGGATGTATTTAAGTTCTTAAATCAAACTGTCGACCGTATCTTCGAATTAGCTATAACTTTCATGTCTATATCATTCTTTATGCTGGGTCTTCCTTGGTTTAGTTACTTTGAAAAGGTAACGTGCATTATTCCAATTATCTGTTTTTGTGATCGTGTCTACTTCCCAAAACCTAAACCTTCTAGAGGATTCAAGACCGAGCCATAATTCCTTCAAGTTATTCCTGTCTTAAACCATATTTTCTTTTCTGTTTGGTAAATATTTTCCTCATAGAAATATTTTCTTCAATGATATATTCATCATTATGAACAACAAATTATTTTCTTCTATCCTAGTCATCCCTAAAATTTCGAGGACGAAATTTTTCTAAGGTGGATAGACTTGTAACCTCCGATTTCCAATTTCCAAAAATAATTAGATTTTTAATTATTTTAAAATATCAAGTTTTAAAAAAAAAAAAAAAATATATATATTTCTCCTTGAAGTTTTTATTTTATTTTGAACGATGTTTGATTTTAGAATGTAATTTAAAAATCTTTTATAAAAATCATTTTTCTAAATGTCGATGTATTACAAAATAAATAAATAAATAATAATATATTTTCTAGTTTCAAATATTTATTGGCTTGCAATAATAAAATTAGTTATTGATGAAATTATTATAGGACTAGTTGTTTTCATAATAAAATTTCATATCCATTTTGGAATAGTAAATAAACAAATTACATATTTTCTAGGGTTTTGCAAAATGAAGTTAATTCGTAGCTAATTTAATCAGACAGCCTTTGAAAGCCTATTAAAAACATTTTCTTAAATTTCTTTTCTATTTAAATTTACCAGTTACTGTCTCCCCTATGCACCCTCATTTTTCCCACATGTAAAACCCGTTTGATTAATTCTGGGCCATTCATTATTGGGCCAACCCGCAACCCTTTATCCCACACCATCTCTCCCTATTTAGGTTCTCATTCTCACATTTCCCTAGAAACCCTAATCTTCAATTCATTGGCTAGCCTCCACAAATTCCCTCAAACCAGAGCCACCACCATTTTTGTGTGCTCGTGTCCGTGTGTCCAGCATCACCGTGTCAGCCGTGATGGCCTCGGGTCCGACCCCGGGTGTCCCACCGTATCCATTTCATTTCCTGTGTCCAGATTTACAGTTTACAACCAGTTTTCCGTGTCCAATACACCCGGACACGCCCACAGTACATCAGATTTCTGTGTCCTGCCCCGGACACGTCTACAGTACACCACCCTCGTGTCCAACCCGGACACGTATACAGACACCAGACCGCCGTGTCCACCCCGGACACGAACCCAACCCCGACACGTTCACAGACACAGAACCTAACCCTAACCCAGATCCCGCTGCCGCCGGCGACGGAGTCCTCCTCGTCGTCGTCGAACGCCGCTGGCCGCCTGCAATCGCCACCTCGAGCACCCCGTCGTCGAGCCGTCGACCGCTGCGCCTCACCCGCGTCGAGCCGCGTCGAGCTCCGCCGACCTTCGACCGGTGGCCGCCTCAGATCCGCTGAGTCGTCGACCGCCGCTGCTCCCGAGAACCGCCACTGCCGCTGAGTCGTCGACCGCCGCTGCTCCAGAGAACCGCCATCCGCCGAGATCGAAGCCACCGCCGCCTCGAAGAACCCGCCTCCTCGAACCCAGCGCCGCCGCCTCGAGCTCCACGCCGCTGCTCTCGGGCCCCACGCCGCCGCCTCCTCGGGACGAGAGCTCCGCCGACGACCGCCTCGAAGCCGCCGCTGCGCCTCGAGCAGATCCGCCGAGCACGAGCGTCGCCACCCGAGACGAACGCCGACGCCGACGCCGGAGTAACTCCGGTGAGTCCCCTTCTCCCTTCCCTCTTTCCCTTCTTCCTTCGGTTCTGTGAAATGGAATTGGGGTTAAGTTAAAGTAGTTTTTGTAATTAGTTTAAGTAATCTGTAATTAGTTTAGTTAAATCAATTAATTAGTTTAGTTAAATCAATTAATTAGTTAGTTAATGATTAGGTTAGTAAATTATTAATAAACAGTAATTAATTGTTAATCAGTAGTTTCTATTAATGTAATTAGTTTAGTAAATTTATATATTTAGTTTGGTAATATATATAATTAGTTTAATAAGATTTAATTAGTTTAGTTTATTTAGTCTAGTAATAAATATCAGGATTTTTGATTATGTGAGCAAATATAATAATTTTTGGGTTATATTATTATTAAAAATATAGTTCCAATAATAAAATGAGTTCAAAATTAGTTCATATGGATCGGTGACCGATTTTACCATAAATAAAAATGTATTGGCTTTACGTAAATTCTAGATTTTTATAAATAAACCTTTAAATTGTAATTTTGTTCAAAAGGGAAGTTTTAACAATTATTGTTCAAAATGATTTCCAAATGATTTTTTCATAAATTAAGGAGTTACCTTAATAACAAACAAACGACCCTTAGCCTGGTATCCTTATCTCGGTTTTCGTGCCGAACTTCGATCTTGGACTTCTTTATATAGTTTCTAGCTATTTGGACTGCTCCGGATCCATTGGAACTAACTGCTACTTCATTTGGGATCACCTTGAGAAGTGTGGCATGATGAACATTCTCTGGTTAGTCAAATATGTATAAAATATATTTGATTGATATATATATTCAAATATGTATTTTGGTATAAATATATTATATACAACTATTAGTGTATATACACAAATACGTATTTTGTACAATTACTAAGAGACACTTGTATATATATTATATACGTTTTATTGGTATACTTTGAGTGTAAATGTATATTATATACGTGTCCCTACTAGATGACCCTAGTTGACTAGTGCCCTGCCTGACATGGCCCTGAGACCAGTATTTTTGACTGTGTTAGTGTAGCATCTGATGCAAAATGTGGTTTGCTTGTGTTATGTTTATAGGACTGTTGGTTTACCCAGGGGATACTCTGGAACAGGACATTGGTTTTACCAGCTAAGGACCCAAGGCGAGTATATTCTCTGATTAGTTTCTAATTTATGATATCTCCTATGTTCACTGTATCTAGTGTAAATATCCATGTTCTTGACACATTGGTTACACGGATTGGTATACACGGATCTCGTCATGAGATGTTATTCCTTATTCATGGTGTAGCTTGTACAAGACTTGTTTTCCTTGATATCTTGTGCATGTACAGACACTAATTCCCGGGGAGATTTGCTACCTTCCTAGGGAATCCTGTGCCATAGCGTACCATGATTGGATCTACTATACCAGTCGGGGGTTTGGGGAGTATTTTAGTGTAGATATGTGATCATACCCAACTATCCATGCATCATAGCTCACCCCACATCTCACGTCGGGTGCGGCCTGACCATCTCCATGCCTCATAGCTGTTACGTGTGATTAGCCTGACCTCTCCCTGCATCATAGCTAACCAACGGTTAGCCTGACCTTCCATGAATCATAGCTAATCACATGTAACCAGCCTGATCAAGTTCCCAAGCCGATCACATGTTAAAGCTAGTACTCACACACTTGGACATAGAATTCTTGCTCATGGACATATTGTTTCTTTTCCTGCATTTACTTACAGCATTTCCAGTACTTCTCTCATTGTACATTTCTCGTACTTACACATGCATCTGGTATGTTTTCATCTAGAACTGCTACATAGTTTATGTCATTTATATAGAACTGCTATTTAGAGATGTACTTTGCTCCTTCCTGACTGGAAAATATTTTTTCCAGACTGTGACATTAGTAGACTGGTTTCTGACACTTGGGGATTGGAAGTTAAGGATTGCAGGTATGTTATGTTATCATTAGACTTGTGCTGTATTCTTTTATTTCTTCATTTCCTATCGTGCTGTAGTTGTGATTGAGTATTTCTAGATTTATTTTAGTGTTATCCGTGTCTCCTTATGGAGTTGGATACTAGTGTGAGATTATCTAGATAGCACTTGACCTAGACAGCGTTCTACCGCCGATGCTGCGGCGTAGGCTGGACGTACCCACGCTCTCGTGCCCTTATACCGGGTGCGGGTCGTGACAGCGAGAAAATTGCTATTGAGAGATGTGATCAAAATACCAATCGTACAAGTGTAGACATTGAACGGTGTTAATCATACACCTCACGTATAATTAGCCAGGCCATGTAGTCATCGAACAAGTTCCCAAGCCGATCATATTTTGAAACTATGATTTCAAACACTTAGAATAGTTACAGTTCTCTATTTTAGTTCATATACTACATCACTCGTATATGATATTGTACCTCGTTCTCTTTATTTCACATATGCACTGACTGTACCATATTGCCTATATTGCCTATCTCTTTATTTTGCCATTGCATTTATTCATTGTCTTCCATCAGTATATAGCATCATCTATTTATTGTTTTATAGTCCTTATCAATTAACTGGAACTGTTATTTGAGATGTACTTTACTCTATCCTAACTGGAAATATTTTTCCAGACTGCGCCTTAGAGGACTGGTGTCCGACTTTTTATGGACCACAAGGAGAGTAGCTACAGCCTTGGACTCTGTAGCAAAGGTTTGAGTCCCGGGAGGTCTAGCCGGGATCACTAGTTATTTAGTTAGTTTCTTTTAGCAGTTTTTGGTATCGGATTTGTCTCTGGCTTATATAGTTGAGACTTGGATATTATTGTTGAGTTAGATTATTTCTATTTTAGACTCGTGTTGCATTTTGATTTATTTATTTCTTCGATATCTTATCGTGCTTTAGCTATGTGATTGAGTATTGTTCATATTATATTGTGATATCTGTGACTCCTTATGGAGTTGGATGCTTGTGTGAGAATGATTAGATAGTATTGTGACCTAGACAACATTCTACCGCCGATGTTGCGACATAGGCTGGACGTACCCATGCTCTCGTGCCCCTATACCTGGTGCGGGTCATGACAAAAGGTGTGCACAAAAAGACGTACAAGAAAAAGACACATATGTCGCTTCTAAGTCAAATGACAAGCTGGACTCATGCACTTTGGCCGCATGGACAACTAGCATGAGCTTCTGGCCGTATAGACACTTGCACTTGGAAAAATCTCATACGTTCAGTGTTCTATGCATTCAGTTTAGGGGCACATATGGACAGAAAGTCATGCGCCTAACAATATAGGCATCATGCTAGAAGGGGTGCATGTAGCTTGGCTGCATGGAACTCTTTCTTTCCAAAATAACACAAACTCAATGGAAAAGCTCCAAAAATCCGAAAAACTTATTTTCTTCATAAAATCTTCATTTTAAGTCTAAATCCAGTGAAACAAAAGCCAAAACTACACAAAATTAAATGCTCTTCACATGGACCTACTAGTTTTCGAAAATAAGAAATTTTAATAGATCAGATCCAAGAAAAACTCATATAACCCATGAAAAACCCTAACTTGAAACTCATATCTACTCCAAATCATTCACCAAAACTTCGAATTCCCCTTGCAAATTCTCCCTTATGAGGACATAAAGGAGAACATTTTCCATCAAACACATTTTAATTAATATATATATATATATATATATATATATATATATATATATTCCTACCCAAGACCCCCCCAATACCCCTTAATTAACTACCCGAGACCCCCCCCCAAGGGATCGAACCCTGCCCACCCCCATGTCCCAAGCATTTTACCACTAGGCTACTATCTAAGGACTATATAAATATATATTCGAAAATTATGGCTTCACCACATTGAGCAAGATGTACTTGCCTTTGATGGTCTAACAAACCTCTTCCTAGAACCAAGTCTATGGCTAGGGTTTGGGCTAGGGTTCGACCAAGGGGAGCTCTTGAGGGAAGGAGGAAAAGAAAAAAAGAAAGTAGAAATGATGGAGAGAATAAGAGGGGATAGAGAAAACCATATATATATATATATATATCAAGTGGAGAAATCAGGTTAACCATAAAATTAAGTTATGACACTCTCCAAACAAATCTCAACTATCCAAAATAGGCTTAGTGGTTACAAAAGTGAACCGGGTCAGGTATTCATCCTACGTACGGGTCCTAGTACGAGTTTATGGCAATTTTAAATATATGTTCACTATTGGTCTCGGGTAGTCTCCTATAATAAACATGAATCCAAACATATAAAGTAAAACATATAGACATGAACCAACATGAAAAATACAACAAGAATATATTTACAGGAAATATTTTAAATATCACAAATTCAAGAATATAAAATCTGGGAACGGGTGTGACATCTCTACCCACCTTAGAAAATTTTTATCATCGGAACTCGCTAAGCTAGTCGAGCTGATCACTAATAAAGGAAATTCATGAATTTTCAAGAAACTCATGAACTAAGAAGGAAACTCAGGAACTACAACTCATCAAACAGGAAATCTCATGATCTAGAAAACTTAAGAACTATAATCTCATACATTATTAGATCTCATGAGCTATAACGAACTGGAAACTAAATAGAATATGGAAAAATATAGGTAAATAAAGTAATCAAACACATATAGTAAATGCATAACCAATCCACACAATCAGAGAAAAAGGAAGAGTGGAAGGCATACAGATAAATATATCTCCTGATTCAGCTTAAATAAGAACTCATCCTCGCTAGTCTATGATGACTCCCAAAAATGAACAAGGATCAAGTCTCGAGATAAGTCATACCAATGACTCAGTCCTGAACATGACTCTACCCAGGACGTACCTTTGTAGTCAGGATATATGACATGCATCATATATTATGAGATACAGAGGTAGAAGAGTGAGACAAAAAATTATCTCTACTCGTCGAATATATGGAACCCAAAATATAGATAAAACTGGAAGAAGCTCAAAAATTACCCTCGACTTGACCTCCTTCAGCCAACATCTTCTCTAAAATGCCAAACTCGATTTTCTCACATCTCGATGTTGAGCAGCCCTATCATGAGAATGATGCTATCGATGTGGTCTCTGCTGACTAAACTGACGTTGTCTCTGATAAAACACCTATGCTTGCACCAATATCAGACACTGGGCTAACGATTGTACTGCTAGTGCTGGCTCTTAATACATAACTGCTTCTGGAGCTGGCAACGTTGGGAATTACTGGTATGGTCCTCCTTGCCCCTTCATTTGCAGGCAAGTAGCTTTCATGTGGTTTGAACCCCCATACTTCAAGCATCATCCATTTTCTATCCTGTACACATCCTGGGTATGACCTCCTTTGCCACAATAAGTACATCCTACTGTATTTTTCAGGCGTTGCTGATGTTGTCTTGGTTGTTGTTGCCAAATTGGTATTGTCTAATCTGATTCTACTAGCCCCCATGGTGCCAAATAATGAATACTAATGCCCGGTGCTGGTGCTGACGTACATGGTGCTGGTCTTCCTTCTATATTCTGGGCATAAGACCTCTTACGGCCTCTGGTCCTTGCTGACATTCTCTAGATAGTGAGCTCATGCCTCCTGGCTGCTATAAGTACATCATCAAAAGTTTGATAGTCATGTCCTTCCACTAATTACAAAATCTAGAGATAAAGCCCTTGCTGGAATCTTATTTCCCTATCTTGCTCCGTCATCACAATAGCTGGAGCAAACCTACTTAGTCGGTAGAACTCTGCTGCATATCCATCCACTATTCTGCCAGATTGTCTGAGATCAATAAATCTCTGTTGTAGCTCGTACTGCGCTACTACTCCAAAATACTTGGTCCTAAACCGAGTTCTGAAGTTGTCCCAAGAGATAGGATACTTAAAGCCGACTTTCTTCGTTACTCAGCAATTATGAGTAAGATCTTGTTGTTGTAATTGGACTTGATTGAGCTGATCACCAAGCAAGAAAATTCAAGAATCATACAAGAAAATCATGAACTAAGCAGGAAACTCAGGAACTATAACTCATCAAGTAGGAAATCTCATGATCTAGAAAACTCAAGAACCACAATATTATGCACTATAAGATCTCATGAGCTACAACTAGCTAGAAATCGAATCAAATATGGAAAAGACAGGTAAGTAAAAGCAATCAACCACATAGAGTAAATGCATAACCAACTCACACAATCAGAGAAAAAGGAAGAGCAGGAGGCATACAGATAAATATGTCTCCTGTGTCATCTTATAAATTCAAAGAAATGCTTGAAGATTATTTTTCTTCGAATGAAGAACTTTCATAAACGATTGTTCATTTCAAAGAAGCAAATTAGTTGTTGAAAAATAAAATAATGATTTATCTTTTAAGAATGATTATCAAAACTCTTCTTATGTTTCTTTAAAGAGTTTAAATGAAGCATTGATTTTAAAAATCAATACTCTTACCTAATCACTATAAGATCTCAAGAGAAAAAAGAGTTGTATGTTTGCATGATTGATGTTTTGAGGAAACAAAATAAAGTTTTTGTCTCTAGAATTAGTTTATTTGAAAAAGAGAATAATATTGTAAATACTAAATTTTCTTCTCTTACTCGTATAAATAATGATTTGTTATTAAAGTATGATAATTTTAGAACCAAATCTTCTCATGCTCACTCTAGAGATACTCAACATCCTAGTATGCCATATGACCATTCTTATGCTCATTCTGATACTTGTGTAGATACTAGTATTAGTTACTTTTATTGTTTTCATATTAGTCATATGAGTTCTACTTGCCCTATTTACTGGAGATTTAGTACCAATGCTAAAATAAATGCAACTTGGGTTCCCAAAGCCAACAAATATGGATCCAAGTTTATTTGGATACCAAAGTTTTTGTCTAATTTTTTATGTGGAGCTTCTTTTGTTGGGACATAGTACTGCAGAGCATTTTGGGGATTGTAACAATACAAATGTCATAGTCTAAGCAATTGCACCAGCACAATGATGGCCATTTGATCCACTTTTCTAACAAGCTAAGCAATTCTTTGTAAATTATTAAAATGATTGAATCTATCATGTTTTAATTTCTTGCTACTTGATCACATTGGTATTTCTTACTATGATTCTCAATGTGAAATAAATGATACTAGCAAGCTTAGTTAATTTTCTTGTAATAATTTTTATTTATCAAGCATGACTAGTTCCTAAACTTAAATGATTAGATCACACTAAGTAGTATTTCACTCATTTTTTATTAGTCTAACATATTTATCTATACATGCTAGATAATTCTAAGTCCTTTTTGGCATGTATATAACTATAATCCATAGGTTCTTTGTGATTTTAAATTGTTTTCATGTTTTTGACTCTCCATTTTTATGTCTTTAAAATGTTACTTGTCACTGATTTGTCTTTTAAATGTCTTATTTAATATAATTAGTTTTCATGAATATGTGTTTATTACAAGTTTCTTACAATTGAATAGTATATACTTATACTTTGTTATTTACAACTTTATGATATATTCACTATTGATTCTGATTTTTTTAATCAACTTATTATGAATCAATTATGTGGCTTTGCCTAATATATATATATATATATATATATATATATATATATATATATATATATATATATATATATATATATATATATATATATATATATATATATATATTGAATTTGTAATAGATTTTTTATTTTGATTATGGATACATGACTTAAATTTGAGTTTTTACATTATATTTATTCATGTATCTCTTATATTGATATATATAATTGTATAAATATCTTTGAATGGGAATACGAGTGAAGCTCAAGTTTAATATTATTTTGAAGAGTATTCTCATATACTTGTATCTTCAAACTTGTACTTACCTTATATTTTCACTAATGATTCTTTTCCTCAATTTGTATACATTCCTATGAATCAAGGAGTTTCATCAATCCTTTACTTGACTAAATTCTCTTGGCTTTTTACAACTCTCCGTTCACGATATACGTATTTGAAACGTATTCTTCCTTGTTGACATGGTTGTCAAGTTGGTTGGAGGCTAGACTATTTTCTGGTAGAGTTGGTTCTTGGTTTATTTTAAGATCAAGGCTTGGTCATGACTTGAACCATTGGTTAAGTGAACCCAAACTCTCCCTATATAAACCAAAACACACTTTCTCTCTTCTCATTATTTCCTTTCCATTCTTTCTCTTATGTTTTCTCTCTCCTTCCTTAGGTAAGTACACCTTGCATGAAAATAGAAAAATATTCTATTTTATGAGTCTATTATGTTTGCTATAAGATCCTCCATATGTTTAAAACTTAATATTTTTGGATTTGGTGGATGAATTAGTGTAGATCTATATTTTTAGTTTAGAACTTTTAATGTGTTCTTGAGTTTTTATGGGTTTTGATCTCTAAAAACTTATTATTTTTGAAAACTTATTGTTCTATGTTGACAAGCATTTGATTTTGAGTAGTTTAGAACACTACTTTATTGGATTTGGACTTGGTTTGAGATTTTCATGGAAGGAACAAAACTTAGATTTTCAGAACTTTTATGGCCAAAATATGCTATTTTGGGATAAAGGAGCACCAGGCGACATGCTTAGTATACGACCTAGACTTCTCGCTCCAAAGTTAGCATATGGCCATCTTGTTGGATGCACGACTGAAATCTTTACATGCGTCTATTGGCCAAATGTAAGAAACTTGAACGAATAAAATTTTACTAGGTCAAAAAAATTTGATACGACCAAGTGTGTATGCGGCCAAGAGGAGCATGCGGCCTTGAGATATGCGTTTCGTCTTTCTTTAAATGTATGACTCAATACCGTCTTGGCTCATCTTTTTATGATTTTGTCTTATTCTTCTAACACATTTTATTACCTGTCACATCAATCACATCCATCACTTTATGTCATCTTTCAAACTTGAATTTATTTTCCTATCACTTTGGAACTTATTTCGAAGGGTGAACCTTGCCCCATCCACGCGGCCTTGACATCATGTCGCCCGCGACTGCATGCGGCCTCGACTTCATGCGACACCCTAATTATGTGCTCACTATTTCATGTACACATTGAATACTTCCTTGGTTTAAAAATTTTCTCATCTGATTGAATGATTGTGATGCTATTTGTTTAAGTAAGAAAGGAATTATATGACCCAGATGTGACCCTGTATTAAATTGACTAAGTACCTGACATGAGCCATGTAGATGTGGCCTTATTTGCACTTACTAATTTCCCATGATCACCTTATTATACGTTAGATAGAATAAGGAGCGTAGTTTAACTAGGGAAAAGTTATGCAATTTCGGTTCTTATTTGGTTTAAGGATTATGGATCTGATATCGAGGAATTCTCGTACTACTCTTATTCTTATCTATTAATATAATAAAGTAACAATTAATATGACCAATGCTTAACTGTCTTGTCCTAAATAACTTGCTAATTGATAACTTGTCCATGATTTTGACCTTAACCTTAATACTATAACTTGTTTCTTCCCTGACTATTGTATCTGTGCTGATACGCTTGAGTGCACCGAGAGTGCTACTTGATATATATATAGTGAGTCGTCGTTCCACATACTCTTGCTATGTGATATATATAATTATTTCCATGCACAAATCTGGTAGTTGGACAGTGACTTTAGTCATGGCTAGATAGTATTGATTGTTGCATCACATTTGGGTAAATCCATATTTAACTTATTAGTAAAAATATGGCTTTGTATCAAGAGAGCCCGTGCTTAAGGTACGACATCGAAAAAGAATGTTCATATGACCACGACATGAGATTCTATTAACCTAGGGTTAACTAGGCAACTTAACTTGTAGAGCAATGGGAGGGAACGGTATCCCGAGATCGTGCATATCGAGCCACCCTAAATTAGCTAGGAGTAAAGGCTGGCCACCATGGATACTGTATATCATCCGCACTAGTAGAGTGCAGTATATGATCTAAATATAAGATCAAACCAATATCTTTCATATAAAAAGCCTGGAACTGTTACTAATCGTTTATTAGCTCCATGCCCTTGCAAGGGACTCGTGCATCTTATACATCTATTCTTGCTCGTATATCATTGGTTCAGAGATTAGGGCACGATCTTATGATACTTGTGTATTACATTACTGGGATAAACCAAAGATCACATATCAAGACGTAATACATGATTGGCCGTTTAAATTTCTTGTAATGCATGCCTAGCCAGAAAAGTGGGCTATCATGAAAAGATGATTTAACCCATTCCCTTGTTTGGTTGTTCGGTTGATTTGTTATGTTACGATAATCCATGGACTAAAACTAGATTATTTTCTTCTATGTAATATCTCTGATTGTGTATTGTGCCTTCTTTTAAGTAGAATTAGGGACATAGACTGTTGTAGCATGATGGTACAACTCATATACTTGTTTGGTTATTGGGTTACGATATGATAGGCTTTGGATTGAATCTACGACATAGAGTTATTTTAGCTTAACCATAATCAAGGGACATAGTCTATTTTGATGTGATAAGGTACTTCCTGTCCTTGTTTGGTGAAGGGATATTGTGTTATGTCATGGATAGGACATATGCCATTGATTGTTGGCTCACGTATCTCATGCTATAGAATTGATTTTATTTCTTTATTTCGTGCTTCCTTCATGGTACTTGCTATTTTGGGTCTGATCCCACCAGTTTTGCATGGCCAGTTTAGAGCCAGCACATGAGGATAAAGCTTACTTCCCCCTCACTGATGACATACACTCGAAAGATGGCTGTTGAGGGACACGAGTAGGTTTCTTTATTCACTACTCATTTTTGTGAAATATATTCTTTTGGGCGTTTATCCAACCGACACCTGTTAGCCGACAAATCTGGATACTAGTTCCCTACATAACTGTAATATATTCAGACTACAACTGACTTACTGTCATGTATACTTTAATATTGTGTCTGGCTTATCATTTTGTCTTGCTAGATCACTAAGAACATTCTGATACGACATTTGGGACACCTTACTGCTTATTCTAAAATTTTCTATAATATTGCTACTTGTTTGAATGACTGAGATATATAAAATTTTGACCCTAGGAGACCTGATTGTAGTGTCACTAACATATTTCTAGATGAGGACAATCTTGTCATTTAACATATTTATTATTTAGTGATTAAGTATTATATATTGTACTACTAATTAATTATATTATGTTGTGCTATTTATTAATTATTAATGGGCTAGCCTATGTTTATTTAGACTTTTTATTAGCGGACCCATTGGATTGTCATGACATTTTTAGCCCAATATTAGACTAGGCCCATTAGACCCATTCCCTTAATTAATTAAGAAGATTAGATTAGTTCATGTAGAATTAGAAGCTTCCTAATATAGTCCTCCCTAATTATTCCTCATATTTAGTAAGTAGGATATTTGTGACATTTGTTGTTGCTTGGGAAAGAAGAGAGGGTGGCCGGCCACCTTATAGAGATAAAATTCTCTCTCCTCTTCATTCTCCATTCAAATTCTAGATACCCAATTTAGTTCATCCATAATTTACTTTATCTCTTCACCTCATATTACTATCATTCCCTCTCAATTTTGTCATCTAAGAAGTATTGGAGCTTGGATTGCAAAGAACACTTGAAGGAGGAGGATTTAATAGAAAAATTATGTCCATTGAGCATTTTATTGGAAATCCATCTCCCAATTGGTAAATTTTGAATCCACTACTTAATTTAGTCTCTAATTCATATATTTAAATATTATGAATTATCCCTTGGCTTAGGGCTATCCATAGGATCAAGAACTAGGTTCATATGACTTATATTGTTAATTCTATATGGTAATTTATGTCCAATTAGGAGAAATTTTGGGATTGACATATCAAGTGTGTGTCATGAGACCAATTAGATCTAATTTGACTTAGATTGGGATTGTGGGACTAGATACGTGTCCATAATTGGACACGAGTAGAGCGTATCATAGTATTTTGTGATACAGTGTGATACATAATTCATTTAGGTTGATTTGTGCAATCTTTCTTTAATTACTATTGTAATAAGTTGCATTAGTTAAGAAATAGTGTATTTGATATGTTAGAATATTTATTCTGACGTATTATGAGTTTTGAATCTCATTTGGGTATGTATCATTGAGTATCTCACATGTGCATGCCAAGTGTTTGATACAATGCTTTAGTGTGGACTTGGTGGACTAAATCTAATTGTGTTATATATATATATATATATATATAGTGTGGGTGTATAGATATATGTGTTTATATATATAGGGGAGGTATGTATCCTAATGAGGGTGGTGGTAACTGATATTGTTGGTAATGTGGGGCAGTAGTGTTAGTATTTTATAGTGGTGTTAGTGTAAGGGGGGTTCCTGTGATGGCTCGGGTTGGGGGTGGGGGTTAATCTAGTAGCAGCAGCATATAAGATATAGTAGTAGCAACATATAAGATATGTTCGTAGCAGCATATATGAGGTAGATGCAGTAGTAGTAGCAGCAAGATGCAGCAGCAGTAACAACAAGTTGCAGCAATATGCAGCAACAGTAGAAACAAGATGCAACAGCAGTAACAACAAGCTGCAGCAATAATATCTTATATAGCAGTGAGGAAGGGGTTTCTAAGATTAGGCTTAGTGTGGTGTAGCAGTAGATAGAGAACATGTTATTTCCAATTAGAGACTAACTACATGTATTATAAGAAGTTCAGCAGTAAGTAGGTATTAGTAGCAATTTGAGTATCAAAGAGGGTGAAAGATAGAGTAGTATCAGTGCTATATGAGGAGTGCACTGTACTGAGGGCAGTTCTTGAGAGAATTATATACTATTTATAATGACCCATTTCGCTCAAGCAGAGAGCCGATTCAAACAATGCTAGTGCGACGACCTGACCCATTTTTCTCAGCGTGAAGACTCGCTTGAGATAAAGGATTTTAGACTTGGCCCTTCAGGAGTTCATACTTAGACTTTCAAAGACACGCTCGGAGTATCGCTTGACCGAGGTAAATCATCGGTAAGGTAGGTGGCTACAATGAACTTGTCTTTGCTTAGCATAAACACATAAAAATATGGACTTTACATGCTAGTCGCTAGGTGAATCACGTCTTGCATGCTAATAAAGAATACAACGTAGCTAAGGGAATAATCCCATCTTGTATTGCTTGTGTTAGAAGATGGAAATAAAATTTGGCTTATAGTTGACCCGCGCATGCTACCTTAGCTTCGTGCTAGTAGACTCCGCTAATGCTATTAGTAGATCTTTATATACTCTTCGTAGTATACTGCTTCACATGTTTATACTAATCATCTTATAGATTATGCTGCCCAATAATGTTCCTATTTGGTTTCACTCCTCGCACTACCTTTAGACTCGTGCTAGCGTAGCAGCTTATGTTTCTATTATTTCGATGCTTGCCTTCTTTATGTGCTAATTAGTATTCGCTTGTCTCATTTTAATACTAGTCTCGTAGATTCATGTCATGGACTGGAACACAAGTTTGGATCATGATTCACTTATATGAGATAGAAAGACTATCAAAATAGTTATTCCGAGCCAAGCAATAAAAATATGGAAAGGCTTCGGGACCATAAGGACGCCAAGACAGTTTCCTATACCGGGGAGTGCATAATGAAAGATTAACAGAAATGATAAGAAAGTAATGCAAGTATCAAGTAATTTAACTGTATTACACTTATAAGTAATAAAGAACAAGAATCGCTTGGGATAGCTCGTAGCAGGCTCACGCAACGTTACCACCAACGTCATTCGGGTTGGCTCGTAGTGGGCTCGTGTCTTGCCACCACCATCGTCGTATAAGAACAAGAAGTAAAAAGATAAGTGGACAAGAATAAATAAAAGAGACTTGCATCATCGCGGACAATTTTTGCAGAAGGTTTGTATAGTTTTTGCGAACGGTCGCTGAGAGCACCGGGCACGTATCGACATAGGCAGGAACTCGGGTAGTCAGCTAGCAACATCAGCATTGGGGAGTCATCCGCTCGTAGTGCGGCTAGCTACCCGTGCTGCCACGATCGTTATCTTCCCGGATTACTGTCCACAATGGCTTTCATGCCAGCGACTTCTGTTCATATAGATTAAGTTAAGCTCAATTGTGGCAATCCACGTATGAGTCATCATTTTGAAACAAGTAATCTGAATATAACACACTTGTACGAGCTGAGTATCATATAATTATAAAATTTGAAGTAACAATGTAACCTGAGTATCAGATGTCTGAGTATATCGTTCACTTGAGTCAGAACCCTGCTCATGACACTTGTGTTTTCTTATGGGATTCCATAAATTTTATTATATATAATCATGCTTAGTTTAACTTGGTTTACCTTGGACAGGGAATGATGAATGGTAAGTTGGTAATATCGATGTGTTCCTTTTTATATCGTACAGCGCACTGCCATACGAGTTAGGCATGTACATTAGGGCATAAAACTGATCCTAAGGCAAGACCAGAAAGATAACTTAATAGATGGTGCACGAAACAAATATATTGTGTTTAGATTTGTCTAGCGGGCGAGAAGCCACCCCACCAGTCCATTCATGTACTGATAACCCACCAGATTGTTTACAGAATACGGGAGAACATCATTCGGTGCGGAGTATCCCCTCGTGCACACTAAGGCATGGAGTTCTCTCTAGAGCCTTGGAGTGTTACGTCCTAAGCTGAAGCATATATACATGAAATAATGTTGGAACGTCGCCTATGTATCATTGTAAGTTATAAACTGCTTGACACGCCTTTATTGTTTGAGAGAGAGAGAGAGAGAGCTTGAGCGACTTGTAATCTCGGCCTAGTGCCGCTTGTAATAATTCTTGATTATCAATAAAGAGCTTGTTATTATTTTATACTTGTGTTCATTCAATGCTTCCGCTATGACAATTTAGTGAACTTATTACCAATCGCCTAATCGTTTCTTATTCTGTTGTATTCAGACTATCTGTGCGACTCTGTGGCTTAGCTATTTCTCTGTCTGTTCAGATTTATGGTCTTGTACGGGCGCAGCTTGTGCTCGTATGGTATCACACCCTGATGGGAACGATTGTCCCACGGGAGCACTAGTGGGGTGATTTGCGCCTAGCAGGGATGGTCGATCATGCGGGCGACAGGGGCGTGACATATTGGTATCAGAGCCTAGCTTTATGTCCTTGGACTTCTTATCGATTCTCGCTATTTTGGAAAGTTTGTTCTTGGTTTATATGTATAAGCTCTCTCTCGTTGACCCGTTGGGATGTTCTGTACAATGAGTCTAAATATTTTGAAGAGATTGTATGTGATTGATATGATTGCTTGAACATGACAGTTATGCAAAGACCCTTGTTCCGACCTATGTTAGACCTTGTGGGAATAGACTCGTGCTATAATTTGCAAGTTATGTGCGACCTGAATACCTATATGTGATTACCAAGTTGGTTAGTATGCGATATAGAATATAGTTTGGACGGTTATTCGTATCGATAAGTTATGACTCAAACATATATTGTATGGATGAATATCAATAGAGGTATATACGAGAATAAGATTTATCGAGGCGATGCATAGGGATCACGCAGGAGTTTTTAAGAAATGGGTTGGATAAATTTGGATGACTCGATACCTGAGTGGTGTATGCGTTAGCTCAGGAACGAATAAGCGATTTAAAGATTAGTAAATTATAGCTCGAACCCTGGGTGGTGTATTGGCCGTCTTAGAAATATTTACGCGACTCAAGGATTTTGGAATAGCAAACGAGTCTATCAGCAAACGACATGATTGTGATAAGTCATAGTATAAGTAATGTTAAAGAAGTAAGCGAATTCAAAGATCTCGTGCAATAGTTGGTTCGAATGATTGATAATATGTTGAACAAGTGATAAGGCTTATATCAAATAGGGATTCAAGGTAATGAAATCAATATCTTGGTCGTGAAAACTTGGTGGATCGTACGTTCAATTTTAAAATGAATCAAAACGGATTAAACTTGAGTAGGATATCGCTCGATAGAAGTTATCTTGAGAATGGATATTGTGGTTTTGAATTAATAGACTTGATATGATATCGATAATTGGAAGATAACACGGATTGATACAAATAAATAGAATATTGTGGTTCGATGAAAGAGGTAAGTGATAACAAATTTGATCTTGAATTGGACGAACGATATTGAATCTAGTTTGAAAGAAAATAATCAACCTCAGACCCGGATGAGAACGATTATCCTGCGGGAGCAATGGCGTGGTGATTTCACATCATGTAGGGATGGTCGAACTCATGGGAACATGTTCGATGATTATTCAGACGAACTTGATAAAATAGAACGTAACAATGTGGATAGACTTTGGCTTGAGGATTTGAACTCAGTTGTTTGAGGAATGCTAGAAGTAGACTACAGATTGATCGAACGATAATATTAAAGTTGGACGATTTGGCTAGACGATTTTGATCACGACATAAACGAACATGACTTGATATATATATATATATATATATATATATATATATATATATATATATATATATATATATATATATATATATATAACTGGATGGAAAGAAGTATAATGATAAGGTATTTTGATCATTTCGATGATAACCATAACATTTGAAGTTCTTGTCTTGTGTGAGTGTAACTCCTTGCTCGTACATACGTTATGCCTGGATTAGGACGATTATCCATTGGGAGCATTGGCATGGTGATCTCACATCCAGCAGGGATGATCGAACTTATGGAAGACCGGAGCATGACAATTGAAGGATCGCCTTGACTTGTGGTTCGACATGAAAAGACGAAATAAGAATACAAGTGAATCAGAAGTGTTTAGTGGATAAGTTAGTCTAGAACATGGAGTAAGACACGCTTGATGGTTTTGTGAACGGATACGCGAATCATGTTAAATGACTTAGAGTTATGATTTAGATCAAATATTTAGAATTTAATCATGGCTTGGTGGTCTAGACTTATAATAGATATGTGGGTTCTATCAAACATGATTGAGAAGATAGACTATATGAACCGCTAGGCTTGGCATGCGACATGGATTTATCATAGATTTGACTGAACAGACTTAGACCCTGTACAACGAACATGTTAATGTGAGTAGGATAATTTGTGCTCGATGTTTAGAAATCTGAGTGAATGAGCTTAGGTAGAATATCCCGTATAAAAGAATAATGGTTTGACCTTAGGAATTGGGCGTATATCGTGCAACAAATTTGCACAATAAGAATCATAAACGTGAAATGTACATTTGACCTTGTGAACCAACCTAGCGGTTAGGCAGACGACCCTAAACCGAGTTAAAGAATTTGTGTGACCGACTTTAGAGTATTGCTTGAGCAAGCCATAGAACTGGGGAAAAAACTTAGAGTTAGGCTTGGGTCGATAAGTGTATATTGTGTTTGACACGAACATAATGGACGGTAGGACTTGTACGCTAGTCAGTCGGTCAGATAGATCGTACTTGACAATTTTGTAATGCTTGGTTTGAGTGGGATCAAAAATAACTTGGATTTTGATTGACCCTGCTTGAGGTATCATGGTGAACCATCAACAAGAACCCTTGAGATTTTCGTTAGTAGCTTGTTCGACATCGTTATCGCTAAGTTTGGTTGAAATACATATATTCGAGGGATGCCTTGAACGTGTGCACGATCCAAGACTCAGTGATATGTTGAACTCGAGTACAAATACTTTATAATTGCTAAGTTGGTGGACATGCATATATTTGGAAGACGCCTAGAATATGTGCACGATCCAGAATTGCAATATGCTGATCTCGAATGCTAGTGCAAGTGAATATGTTTGATTCGCATGGACGAGTATAACGATTTGGATAAGTTTTGCCTTAGCCTTAGATCATCATTCAAGATGGATTATAACATATCCTGCGTTAAGCGATATATGTTCTGCGGTAAGGCGTATTAGAGATTTAGTTAGAGCTTGAATTGAATGATAGAGTCATTCAATGAGATAGACCCAACATACACGCGACATAGAATGAGGAATGAGTAGGAAGTTGTGTTCGAATGGATCTAGTGATATGGATTGATGTGCTTGAGATAGATTCGATAGTTTGCGATAGAACAGTTTGTGCTCAGGAAGTCTCGAGGATGATACTTGTTCTGAGTGGTGTATAATATAATGACCCATTTTGCTGAAGCGAAGAGCCGATTCAAACGACGCTAGAGTGATGACCTGACCCATTTTGAACAGCGAGAAGACTCACTTGAGGCAAAGGATTTCAGAATTCGCCCTTCAGGAGTCCAGACTTAGACTTTCAAATACGTGCTCGGAGTATCGCTCGACCGAGGCGAATCATCGCTAAGGTGGGTGGCTACGATGAACATGTCTTTGCTTAGCATGCACACATAAAATATGGACGATACATGCTAGTCGCTAGGTGAATTACCCCTTGCATGCCAATAAAGAATACAACGCACCTAGCTAAGAAAATAAATATATCTTGTATTGCTTGTGTTATAACATGGAAATAAAATTTGGCTTATAGTTAGACCCTCGCATGCTACCTTAGCTTTGTGCTAGTAGACTCCGCTAATACTTCGAGTAGATCTTTATATACTCTTCGTAGTACACTACTTCACATCTTTATACTGCTCGTCTCATAGATTATGACGTATGATAATGTCCCTATACGGTTTTACTTCTCGCACTACCTTTAGACTCGTGCTATCGTAGCAGCTTATATTTCTATTATTTTGATGCTTGCCTGCTTTATGTGCTAATTAGTATTCACTTGTCTTATTTCAATGCTAGTCACGTAGATTCATGCCGCCGCATAGAACACAAGTTTGGATCATGATTCACTTACCTGAGGCAGAAAAACTATCAAAATAGTCATTCCGAGCCAAGCAATAGAAATATGGAAAGGCTTCGGGACCATAAGGTCGTCAAGGCAGTTTCCTGTATAGGGGACTACATAATGAAAGATTGAAAGAAATGATAAAAAAATAATGCAACTATGATGTAATTGAACTGTATTGCACTGATAAGTAATAAAGAACAATAATCGCTCGAGATAGCTCATAGCGGGCTTGTGCCAAGTTTCCACTAACGTCGTTCGGGTTGGCTCATAGCGGGCTCGTGTCGCGCAACCACCCTCACCATATAAGAACAAGAAGTGAAAAAATAAGTGGACAAGAATAAATAAAAGAGACTTGCATCATCACGGACAACTTGTGCATAAGGTTTGTATAGTTTCTGCGAACGGCGGGCGTGTGGAGATCTTCATAGACCACAAGAGCTTGAAGTACGTTTTTACGCAGAAGGAGTTGAATATGAGGCAGCATCAGTGGTTGAAATTGATGAAGGATTTTGACATATCTTTACAGTATCATCCTGGAAAACCTAATATAGTTGCCGATGCCTTGAGCAGGTATCCGATAGTTATGTTGTTGATGCAGGATTGATATTTGTTGGAGGAATTGGAGAGCTTGGACATTGAGGTGATAGTTCCTGGTTTTTCTATGCTGATATAGGGTTTACAGATACACCCAAAGTTGATAGACAGGATCAAGGCAGCCTAGTATGAGGATATATCTCTGAGGATTATCAGAGCTCAGATGAGAGCAGGATTGGAGGATGATTTCACCATTATTGAGGAAGGATCTTTGCGGCATGGTGTTAGATTGTGTGTGCCTAGTGGGAAGCTGCATGAGGAGTTGTTACAGGAAGCGCATCGCTCTCAATATTCTATACATCCAGGTGCCAACAAGATGTATCGGGATATGCGAGAGAGTATGTGGTGGTATGGCATGAAGAGGGAAGTGGCACAGTTTGTATCCAGATGCTTAGTGTACCAGCAGGTGAAAGCCGAGAGGCAGAGGCCAGGCGGTTTACTTCAGTCATTACCCATTTCAGAGTGGAAGTGGGAGCACATTATTATAGATTTTGTGTCCGGACTTCCACGATCTCCAGAAGGAAAAGACGTAAGGTGGGTCATCATTGACAGGTTGACCAAGTCGGCCCCCTTTTTACCTTTCAATATGGTTTTGTCTACGAAGAAGCTGGAAGAGATGTATGTGAGGTAGATCATCAAGATACATGGGATTCCCGTCAGCAAAGTCTCGGATCGGGATAGTCATTTCACTTCTCATTTCTGGAGAAGTTTGAAGGCGAGTTTGGACACCCACCTCAAGTTCAGTACTGCATATTGTAGAAGCATGAAAAATACGCCGGATAGCTCTACGCGGCATGTTGATACAGGGCAGCATAAACAGAGGACATCAGAGCCATCAAACGTGCAACAGAGCTTTTTCGCTGGGCACAGCATAAAATATAGGCTCAAGGACCATCCGCAAAATGCAGTATGTCCAGACTGCTTCAGCGTAAAAAGGGTGCTACATCGCCTTTATGGCGTAAAACTCACTTGCTTTTAATGCGGCATTGAAGTATACGAGGAACGCTTCGTATTCTTCAAAATGAACCTGTCAGATCATGCAATGAATCTATCGTCTGGGCTTATGACAAAGAGTACTGCACGACAACCCAAGCGACGGCTTTAATGATGGCGCAGTACTGCAACCCAGGCTATTATTTACTGCTATTTCCTTGGCGTAGACCGCTTCTACGCATACAAAGGAATACGCTGCCTAGTTTTACACAGGCAGATATGAGCAGTTTATGCTCCGCAGAAGACAAACAGCCTGCCACGTCAAAAGCTGCTCTTCGTACAGGGATCGAGGTGCGTCTCTGCATTTAATGCGCAGAGGGGTGACAGGTTCTCAAGGCACGTCTCTGTATTTAATGCGCCGAATACTGACAGATGCCCGAGGCACGTCTCTGCATTTTATGCGCAGAAGGGTGGCAGACCTTTAAAACGCCTCTGCATTTAATACGTAGGATAATGGCGGATCTCTGCATTTAATGCAGAAGATTTGATTAAATGTCACCGAACCATCGTCTAGTGACATTTCCTTTGTGCCAACTGCTCTTACGCATACAAGGGATATGCTGCCCAATTTTATACTGGCAGACGTGAGCTTCTTATGCTCCACATCAGCAGTTACTCTTCGTACAAAATTCGAGGCACGTATCTGCATTTAATGTGCAGAATGATGGCAAATCTTAAAGACAAGCCTTTGCATTTAATACGCAGGATGGGAGCAGATCTCTGCATTTAATGCAAGAGATTTGATTATATCTCCAAGAGCCATAATTCTGGCTAAAACGTCCACATCATCTCGGCTTCTACGCCTGCTCGGTTTCTACGCCCACTCGGCTTCTACGCCTACTCGGCTTCTATGCCCACTCGGCTTCTACGCCTGCTCGGCTTCTACGCCCACTCGGCCTCTATGATCACTCGGCTTCTATGCCCACTTGGCTTCTATGCCATGGTGACAGTCATTGGCATCTACGCCAACGTCTTCTGCACAAGGGATAACTACCTACGTGGCTTCTACGTCGTGATCTTCATAGCAGATATACGCGTTTTGTCCCTTAGTTGGACGCGCGTCACATGCTCACTCAAAAGGTCATCTATACGCAGGCATTGGTTATTTTAAACCGTCGTATAAAAGGGTGCTGTACTTTCTACTACTCGATTTCTACGCCGACTGAGTGGTCACTGTCACTCAAAACTCTATAAATAGAGACCTCTATCAACAGAGGAACATGTCAAAGAATAGAAGGTCAAAGAATTAAAGGTCGAAGAATAGAGGGTCGAAGAATTAAAGGTCGAAGAATTGAAGGTCGAAGAAATAGAGGTCGAGAGAGAGAGAGAGAGAAGAATTAAGAGCTCAGGAAAAGAGAAGGGATCGACGACTTTGGCATCGGGCATCCACCCTCTTTAGCAACCTTCGAAGCTGCTTTCTGTCTTCCACGACACTTCTTCAATATCGTGTAGTCCAAGGGCTAAAGTGATCGACTGCAGATCAGACACCTATAGCAATATTTATCCAGATTAAATAAATTATACTTAGACATCCTCGTATAGGATTAAATTATACAATCTTGTTTGTAAACACCGAAGAAAAGGCAGGTTTTTGTATAAGATCTTATTTTCCATATTCTCTCTCGTTTATTATCTGAAACAAGATGGCGACTCTGCTGGGGACATCTTTCTCTTCTGACGAGGAAGCAATTGCTTAACACGATACGGTATCCGTGGGATCCGTGAAGAAGACACTGGTCGTCCAGTTTGACCAATCTGCCTACGAAGACATGCTTCAAACAGGTGGTAGCTCTCACTCTCTCTCAGTCCAAGACAACAGGAAGCTGCGTAAGGTCTGGATGCCCAAGACATCCTCTACCATTCCTGTGGACTCTCCGATCTCTCCGATTTCTCCGACCAACGAGGTTGTAGCTTTGCTCCCTCCGCGCCTTGCGCATAAAATTCAGTCGCCTGTCTCTGGCAGGGCAGACAAAACTTCTGGCAATGCCTCAGCGCTAACCCAGAAGTATACTCCGCGCTCTGCGCGTAAAATTAAGTCTCCCGTCCCTGGCGAAAAAGACAAAAATTCGGACAATGCCTCAGTGCTAGTCCAGAAGCCTACACCGCACTCTGCGTGTAGAAACCAGTCTCCCGTCCCTGGCGGAACAGACAAGCTTTCTGACAATGCCTTAGCGCCAAGTCAGAAGTTCCAAACGCACTCCGTACGTAAAAATGTATCTGCCTTCCGCGGAAAGGCAGATGACCCCTGTAATCTACGCAAGGGAAAGCAAACGGCGGACTACTCAACTTCTCGGCCTTTACGCCAGCATGGAAATAATCTGCCAGCCCTCCGGATTACGGAAGAAGCTGACGGCCGACTGAGGACTTCCTCAGCTTTACGCCAACCAGTGCAGAGCTCTAAATTACGCCAGAAAAAGTCCCTCAGCGTAAAGAAGGCTCAATTTGCGGAAAGACACCTTCCTCGGGGATTATCCGCTACCCAGATGGCCAACCGGCTGTATACAGGAGGCACAGGGAAAACTAGGGCTTCCAACATCCGCACATTCACTGATGTGAACAGAAGGAACAAGTCATCTTCTTCTTCTGTAACTCCTCCTGACCTGCGCAAGTATCTGATCCAAAAACGCAAGGATAGGGGATCTTCCAGCATGTCTATTACGCCTCCTAACGAGCACTCTTGTAATAGTCATAGGATTGTAATTAACTGATGCTGTTCTGAAGCAAAACGGTCGATTTTCGACCGGTTGATCTACTCTCATCTTTCCAGGAAGAAGAGCCCACACATGCATCGGTGAACATGGCTTCACACATACCTAGAGGAAGATCGGACTCAAGACGTCATCCCTCTAGAGCTCCAAGCCGAAGGAGATTCAACCAGCTCCTTAGGAATACTGAAGCTGGGGTGTTCCAAAATACCCGTTCAAGGTCGCGACAACCGATTTCGTACTCTTCTAATTCTGAAGCTGAGGGTCGCCAGTCTCCCGAATCGGATACTGAAAGTATAGAGTCAACTTCTACAGAGACCTATACTAATCTTTCAATGACACCCAGGGAGATGGGAGTTTATGCCATTGGAGATGAGCGCGAGGAAGCTTCCCAATTGTCACGCCCCAGTCCCAAAAATACGTAGGACTAGAACACGTAAGCATGCCAGACGCATGGATATGGCAACTCCAATATATGGGAACCAAATCCACACGTACGCTGTAATATGAATATCAATCCACTAGTGGTATAACATATGTCACAAGTCACAGGGTATAATCTAGATCTCATCCACGAAATCAAATAGAGATAAATAAACAGTATCTATGAAACTAGATCTCAATAAGAATATCTAAGGATGATAGTTGGTTGGAAATAAATCCACTAACAACTCAAATGGGAAAAGTAAATACAATATAAGTACAACTCACTCAAACAATATAAGTACCAGCTACCAATCCCAGCTCGAAGAGAGGACATCCACGGAACATATATAGCCATCCGATCTGTGCTCCTGCAAATACTCAAGAATAGATACACCTGGCAGAGGACCAGGTCCTCAGAGGGACGTAACAAGATACAAAAATACGAGCCAACTTGCATACAGTAAACATGCATATAATTTGAAAATAAATAAGTACGCTGTACAAGACCATCTATATGAATGCAAATGAGGACAACTTTTCGACGTATGGGCAAGGGTAGGCTACTCGATCTACCTCACAACTCACACACACGTCAATGGACATCAGAAATTGACATACCGCGGGGGTAGCGACCAGCGAGACTCCAGAAATCGACATACCGCGGGGGTAGCGACCAGCGCGACACACGCCCGTAGTGTGAGCTATATACTACGGTTTACCAGAGTGGTTAAAAGCCCATACGCCTAATGATTGTCCTCTATGATACTAGGTGCCATGTGTGTGTCAACATATCTAATACATAGTAATGACTGAAGAAAAACTACACATGCAAGAACTATACAGAAATGAAATAAATGAACAAAAATATAAATAGCATGCAAAGTACTGTAAACAATTTGGCAGGGTATCTTGTCTGGTAAGAAAGCTGCAAGGTGTACTGTCCAGAAGTCAAACGCACATGATCAAAAGCTATGGCCGCAGAACAAATGTCTCCGGATGCTGAAATAAATATCACCAACGTTTCTAGAATTAGCAAAATAGCTAAAAAAATACTCTCTTTCGTCCAATTTGGATACAGGGGCAAAACGGTAATTTTTGGGCAAAAGTGGGGTCCACGTGTGGCCCACTTTGCACCGAAAAGCGTGCCAAAGGTAACAGTCTCTAAATGGGACAAACTATGGATCAAACAACTTTAAATATCAATACGAACCCAATGGAATGTCCAAATATGGATTCCGATGGGCCGAATAGAATTTTGTCCAAAAAGTCAACTGTGGGGTCCGCCAATTGGCGATCTGGTCAACCGTCTCAGAAATGCGTAAAAATTGGGTCACATGACCAGCGCGTTACCATGAGTCCAGTGGCGTAAGTTTCGTAGCAATCTGACAAGCATGCACAAAATACGCGTGAGTTCTACAAAAGTTGCGACACGGAATGTGTTCGCGGATACGGCCTGATTCCGGCGCGCACACGCGTCCGAATCAGTCCCCACAAATTTTCACGTGTCCGGTTACGCTGCGTGCACCATTCGGTACACTTGGCACACGGCGGGGCGGTCCCGTTTGCCGGGGCGCGCTCCGTTTTCTAACTTTTAGAAAACTAGAAAAAGTGGGTGCGCGCAGTTTTGTGACGAATATAATTATGTCCACAGCAACTAATAGCATAGGGTTATTTAACAGAAAATAAACTAGGTCAAGTATTCTATAGGTATCAAAAAGAATCACCGAATTCGGATCTCTGTGGTGGGAGATACGAACTCGGCAATATGGGTGGTCATTCTGAAATTATGCGATTTCACAAATCTGTCTGCTCCGCCCACTTTGGATGCTATTTTTTACCTAGGGGTACACGTTTTCCGAGGTTGGCTATAAAAAACTATGGAAGAGGGTTGAGGGGTGATCATACCTATAAAGACGGAATAGCGTTTGGTTGAGCGAGTCGACGGGAACTCACGCCGGAGCGAAGGTGCTTCGAGTGGGATTCTGCAGGGCGCGAGGTCGGCGTCGTCGGGATGGTTGGATGGCTTGGCGGGGCTTCTCTGGCTGCCATGACGGCTCTAGATGGGAAGAGAAGGTCTGGAGATTTAGGTTAGGGTTTTTGGGAGAGGAATATATATATATATATATATATATATATATATATATATATATATATATATAATAGGAAAAAGAGAGAGGGAGCGGATGGGTTCGTTCGGCCATAGGGGGCGGGTCCTGGGCTAATGAAATGCTAAAAAGGGGGCGGGTCCTGTTGGTTACTAGTTGCTAAAGTTAAGTTACTAAAGTCACTGAATGATAAAGCAATTGCTTAAGTTGCTTTGCTTTAAGCAATTGCTAAGTAATAGTTTAGTTTACTAAGTAGTTTAGTATTATAAACTAGCTGCTGATGGTGGGTCGGTCACAGCAAGTTGCTGTAGGGGCCGAAGCAAATGCTAAGGAGCAAATGGTTAAGTAGTAGTTGTAGCAAGTACTAAGTAGTTTAGTAGTTGATTATTATTATTATTATTATTATTAGTATTAAATTCTTTTACTTTCTTTTCTTTTCTTAATATATATATATATACACATATATATATATTTGTGTAGACATATATTATATATATTCTCATAAGAAAATTTATAGATTAGGGTAATGCACACCAGTAGGCTAGCAACTACTCAAGGAGGTCTCCTACATGGAATAAATTCCAAAAAATTTATGATGGTCCCATAAGTCATCTAAGTGCCCGAACACCTAAAATAAAAATTATTAAAAATCTATTTCTCCTATTTAGACCTAATTACTATAATTTAATTAATAATTAATAAATAAAAAGGTGTATACGATTTTCTAGGAAGGGGTTTTACATTCTACCCAACTTGTAAAAATTTTGTCCTCGAAATTAAAATTAAGTCACGATAGAACGTCAAGGATGGTATAAGATTTGCATCGTTTAAAATGCAAGGCTAGGTTTAAAGAGGTGAGCGATGTTGCGCATTGCACATCTCAAAAAATTATGGAAAAAATCCACATGAGCGAAAAATAGGTTTCTTCATGTGTCATGTCCAATCATGTGGACACATAAATGCTCTTTTGCATAAAAGCATCCAACAATTGGAAAATTACACAAAGATGAGAATTAGATGATGGACATGTCTAGGATAAGGGTGTAGAATTTGTAGGAAGGCAGTGGCTAGTGTAGTGCTCCAATTATCGGAGCACGATAAGGGACACTAAGTGATACAATATTGCAAAATTAAATAAAAAAATACTGTGTTCTACTCCTAACTGGATTCAAGCTAACCTTAGTCTCACTAACTCAGCCAAGTAGGTCAAATTTTTGGGTGAGGGGTTCACAATCTGCCGAAATTAAAATTTTCCATCTACCACCTAAGGCCATACATCTAGAAAAACTATTGCTCAAATTATTAAATCATGATTTTTAATCCTCAAAGGTTTAACACCAAACATATCACCTATGATATGCCCTTAACTAATTATAAAAGAGGGTCACTAAGTCATGTGTTTAGCCTTATGGGGTATAGCTAGTACTATCAGTGTCATCTTATACCAGCACGATGTTTCGTCTTTTCGAAATAGGGGAAGACGGAGAGAAATAATAAATAACTCAAGGTGAAGGTGACATAATACAAGTACGAGGTTCAAAGAGATTAAAGAATCGAAAAGAGAGTTGTCAGGACAGTTGTGGATTAAAATCCTATTTTTGGTAATTTTCTATTTACATGCTCGTATCAGTACAGTTATGTAACCGATACGATGTGTCAGATATATCTAGGGGCAAGTATATCTGTCTACTACCATATATCTCAATCCACGTAAAGTAGTAATGTAAAGAGCGAACCAAGCGCACTAAGGTTAGCTAGACCTTAATACACCGATTCTGATTAGGCAATTGTATCATTGTGTGCACCCAATAATACATATGCCATGAGCAAGCTCGATGAAAGAATAAGCTTGCAAAAACTAGGCTATAATAGCAGCATAAGTCAAGGTAGTACAGCAAACATAAATACGCTGGATTATGATAAAAAGGTACATAACAATTCAAGTTCACCAAAAGATAAGGCTCTACAATCTCTACAGTTGTCATACTAATGTCCTTGTCTAAGTCGATAGTCGACAAAGCAGGGGCATGGCTTCTAAGCTCTACAGTCTGAGAAAAAAAACAATGTCGTCCTAAGCTAGCATACAGTTAAATGTCATTCATTCACACTTCAATAATAATAAGGCAAAAGACTATGTGATACTATGTTGTGAGGCATGCTACCCAACTTATAAAAATTAAACTAATACTGTGACAGTCTTAAGATGGTCCTACAAAATAAGCTTGCACATGTAAATAGAGCTGAAACTCTTATTAGGGTATATGAGGAAAGATCTTGGTACTGATTATGGTATCCTTTTTATGTAGGTAATTGTCATCCTAAGTCCTAGTCATAGCACTTATAAGCAAGTGTCAATGGTAAAGATAGAAGAGTTACTGGCCGTCAAGGGGAAAAGGGATCTAACTTGTATTGAGGTGAGGGTAAAAATTTCGTGATATACAACGAGGGGTAATCGTCACAATCTAATTGAATAACTCAACTATCATGCTCTAACTACAAGGTACATAATTCAAAATTCAAGATTACAACTATACCTTAACAAACTATATATCCTAACATAGAATAAAATTACTCGGTCTATAATCAGAAGCGTCAGATGGCACGAAATTGAAGGATGGAGAGAAGAAGAACATAATTTAGTCGTCGCGCAATTAGCGAACGCTATGGTCACAGAGAAACAAGGTATTAAAATAGAGAGCTCTAGATAGCATCATGGTTTTCTAAAGGGGAGTGGTATGCTAGTTGCTATATTCGAGGTATGAACAAGGAACAAGTGTTGATTACACTCCTCTAGGATTTCTAGGGTGTTGTCTACTAATAATGAGACAATGGTCTAAGTTTTATAGTTCTCTAATACTATCCAATTTGAAGGTTAGGTTCAGTCCTAATGTACAATATTGGTTCTCCATTGGTTCCTCAATACTAGGGTCAAACATTATTGTAAAACTTCTAACTATCTCTAGTAGTGTCTATACTACTCAAGTCTTCTTAATACATCAAGGGGTAATGGTATACCAATCTAAAGATAAGGAGTTCTAGGGTTCACTAGATATTCTAAACTTAGTGGTGTGTCTATATTCTTGTTGTATTCTTAATAGGTGTGCTACTCTAATATCATCCTAATAACAGGGGTTCCTATATTCTAGTAGAAGGCCATATATACTCAAAGAACTATTAGGGAAGCACATGAATCAAGCAGGATACAATTGTTCAAAAATTGAACAGATAGGAGGAGATGAATCACAGTCAATTATGGATGAGATCCTATACTCTAGTCCTAGGTGCAGGCTTGTTCGGTACAATAACATAACCGAGACAATATGCTCTTGACCTGCATGGGCCACCACAAAAACATGTCACGCCCCAGTCCCAAAAATATGTAGGACTAGGACACGTAAGCATGCCAGCCGCATGGATATGGCAACTCCAATATATGGGAACCAAATCCACACGTACGCTGTAATATGAATATCAATCCACAAGTGGTATAACATATGTCACAAGTCACAGGGTATAATCTAGATCTCATCCAAGAAATTAAATAGAGATAAATAAACAGTATCTATGAAACTAGATCTCAATAAGAAGTATCTAAGGATGATAGTTGGTTGGAAACAAATCCACTACCAACTCAAATGGGAAAAGTAAATACAATATAAGTACAACTCACTCAAACAATATAAGTACCAGCTACCAATCCCGGCTCGAAGAGAGGACATCCATGGAACATATATAGCCATCCGATCTGTGCTCCTACAAATACTCAAGAATAGATACACCTGGCAGAGGACCAGGTCCTCAGAGAGACGTAACAAGATACAAAAATACGAGCCAACTTGCATACAGTAAACATGCATATAATTTGAAAATAAATAAGTATGCTGTACAAGACCATCTATATGAATGCAAATGAGGATAACTTTTCGACGTATGGGCAAGGGTAGGCTACTCGATCTACCTCACAACTCACACACACGTCAATGGACAACAGAAATCGACATACCGCGGGGGTAGCGACCAGCGAGACTCCAGAAATCGATATACCACAGGGGTAGCGACCAACGCGACACACGCCCGTAGTGCGAGCTATATACTACGGTTTACCAGAGTGGTTAAAAGCCCATACGCCTAATGATTGTCCTCTATGATACTAGGTGCCATGTGTGTGTCAACATATCTAATACATAGTAATGACTGGAGAAAAACTACACATGCAAGAACTATACAGAAATGAAATAAATAAACAGAAATATAAATAGCATGCAAAGTACTGCAAACAATTTGGCAGGGTATCTTGCCTGGTAAGAAAGCTGCAAGGTGTACTGTCCAGAAGTCAAACGCACATAATCAAAAGCTATGGCCGCAGAACAAATGTCTCCGGATGATGAAATAAATATCACCAACGTTTCTAGAATGAGCAAAATAGCTAAAAAAAATACTCCTTTTCGTCCAATTTGGACACAGGGGCAAAACGGTAATTTTCGAGCAAAAGTGGGGTCCACGTGTGGCCCACTTTTTACTGAAAAGCGTGCCAAAGGTAACAGTCTCTAAATAGGACAAACTATGGGTCAAACAACTCTAAATGTTAATACGAACCCAACGGAATGTCTAAATGTGGATTTCGATGGGCCGAACAAAATTTTGTCCAAAAAGTCAAATGTGGGGCCCGCCAATTGACGATCTGGTCAACCATCTCAGAAATGTATGAACATTGGGTCACAGGACCAGCGCGTTACCACGAGTCCAGGGGCGCAAGTTTTGTCGCAATCTGACAAGCGTACATAAAATACGCACGAGTTCCACAAAAGTTGCGACACGGGATGTGTCCGCGGATACGGCCTGATTCCGGCGCGCACATTCGTCCGAATCAGTCCCCATGAATTTTCACGTGTCCAATTACGCTGCATGCACCATTCGGTACACTTGGCACACGGCGGGGCGGTCCCGTTTGGCGGGGCGCGCTCCGTTTTACAACTTTTGGAAAACTGGAAAAAGTGGGTGCGCACAGTTTTGTGATGAATATAATTATGTCCACAGCAACTAATAGCATAGGGTTATTTAACAAAAAATAAACTAGGTCAAGTATTCTACAGGTATAAAAAAGAATCACCGAATTCGGATCTCTTTGGTGGGAGATACGAACTCGGCAATATGGGTGGTCATTCTGGAATTCTGCGATTTCAGAATTCTGCCTGCTCCACCCACTTTGGACGCTATTTTTCACCTAGGGGCACACGTTTTCTAAGGTTGGCTATAAAACAACTATGGAAGAGGGTTGAGGGGTGATCATACCTATGAAGACGGAACAGCGTTTGGTTGAGCGAGTCGACGGAAACTCACGCCGGAGCGAAGGTGCTTTGAGTGAGATTCTGCAGGGCGCGAGGTCGGCGTCGTCGGGATGGTTGGATGGCTTGGCGGGGCTTCTCTGGCTGCGGTGACGGCTCTAGATGGGAAGAGAAGGTCTGGAGATTTAGGTTAGGGTTTTTGGGAGAGGAATATATATATATATATATATATATATAATTGGGAAAAAGAGAGAGGGAGCGGATGGGTTCGTTCGGCCATAGGGGGCGGGTCCTGGGCTAATGAGATGCTAAAAAGGGGGCGGGTCCTGTTGGTTACTAGTTGCTAAAGCTAAGTTACTAAAGTCACTGAATGATAAAGCAATTGCTTAAGTTGCTTTGCTTTAAGCAATTGCTAAGTAATAGTTTAGTTTACTAAGTAGTTTAGTATTATAAACTAGCTGCTGATGGTGGGTCGGTCACAGCAAGTTGCTGTAGGGGCCGAAGCAAATGCTAAGGAGCAAATGGTTAAGTAGTAGTTGTAGCAAGTACTAAGTAGTTTAGTAGTTGATTATTATTATTATTATTATTATTAGTATTAAATTCTTTTACTTTCTTTTCTTTTCTTAATATATATATTCATATATATATATATTTGTGTATACATATATTATATATATTCTCATAAGAAAATTTATAGATTAGGTTAATGCACACCAGTAGGCTAGCAACTGCTCAAGGAGGTCTCCTACATGGAATAAATTCCAAAAAAATTCTGATGGTCCCATAAGTCATCTAAGTGCCCGAACACCTAAAATAAAAATTATTAAAAATTTCTAGGAAGGGGGTTTTACATCCATCCAGGAGAGCTGAGCAGCACATTACTATACTGGAGACATCTCAGAAAGAAATGCAATCCATGATGGAGAACATGTACTAGATGATGCTGACTCAACACACAACTGCTATGGCTCAAGCTTCGGTCCCTCCAACTCAGTTACGTGTGGGGGTGGACTTACCACCATCCAACGCAATCCAAGAGCCTGCTCTAGATCAGGAGTCAGCAGTTCCTCCGCTTCCTCACTCGGAGAATGTATTACCTCCCGTCGGAGTCGCGATGCAATCGATTCCTCATCACTCCGTAGTCCCGCTACCAGCTGAAGATCCGATGAAGGCAGTATAGGAGTTGAAAGCCCAATTTGATGCCCTGAAGCACAAAGATCAGCTCAAGAAATTGGGAATCAACCAACCTTACCTAGCTATCTGGGAAGAGGTCCTTTTCCCTCCTAGATACAAACCACAGACTATGGCTTTGTTCGAAAGAAAAATGTCACCGAGTCAGTACATGAACTACTTCAGAATGATGACAGTGTTATTACAAGGGAATGACGCCCTCCTCACTCGGGTGTTCAAAGGCTGTCTCTCGGGGGTAGCTTATCAGTGGTACCGAAGTCTGGCGGACAACTGTATTACTTTCTTTGAAGACTTTAAGGCATTATTCTTCACGCGATTCTATGAAGGAGGGATGGACATGTCTATGTCCTCTCTCATCGAAGTCATACAGAAGGAAAAAGAGAATGTTCGCACTTTCATCGAACGTTTTCATCAAGCCACTTTACAAATGCCTCTAGGAGTTCCAGACTCGACATTGGTGGACATATGCAGGAAGAACCTTCTTCCCGTGATCTCGGTGTTCACGGGACCATATCAGTTCCATGATTGGCCCTCGTTCATCATCTCAGTGGTAGCCGCGGAGGACAATAGTCAGAAGGTGCACGATAATGGCATCATGATCTCGGCCTCTGATAAAGGCAAAAGGTTATCCTCTAACATCGACCATCCTCGTGGCACCAAGGGTAAAGAAGCTCTGGCGATTAATACGTCCAGGCAGAAGACGGTGGCTACCACGCAGACGAAACCTGGGACTTCCAGGCCCATCGAAATGTACTCTTTCGACGACGACGATATTTTGAGCATATTCGAATGTCTCGTCAAAAGTGGCAAGATTACCCTTCCTGAGGTGAGACGGCCCAATGAGGCCGGCAGTACCAACAATTCCAAGTACTGCATCTTCTATAGGTACATACACCACCCCACAAAGACGTGTTATATACTGAAAAGGAAGATCTAGGAGCTGATCGATGCTAAAGCCATCACTCTGCGCAACAGCGAGAAGACGGTCACAGCCAACATGATCTCTCTGCAATTTGGCGATCTGCCTCCCCAAGAAATCCCAGAGGGTGTTATACCTATTTCTCGGACGACGATGAGCATCGTTAATCTCCCTCCAACTAGAGGTCAAAATCATGACCTGGTACCACTAACTACCCGGCGAGGCGAGATTATGTGGTTTCATCTAGATTTGGTGCCCGGGATCGAGAAAGAGACTCAAGCTGCTAAGGCTAAGAAGAACTCAAAGCGCAAACCATGTCACATGGTTGCGGCAGACTCGGCGTCAAAAGACGAGGTCTTGGCCGTTGGAACCCGTTCAGGGAGGGCTTACCTCAAGGACCATGAAGCCAGCCAGGAGGATGCACCGGCAGACGCTTCGGCTACCAATCCGTCAGAACCAGAGCCCACCGTACCAGGGGCCGGTCCTTCGAGACCAACAACGGCGGACAAAGGGAAGCAAAAGGAAGTATGTTTCGACAAACCTGTGAAAAATATTCAAAAGAAAGCTTTAGAGAAGCCGTACAACTTCGACATCCTGGCCCAATTAGCTAATACACCAGCCAGGTTGTCCATCTTCGAACTACTCAGGCTCTCCCAAGAAACTCGTCTAGCCCTGAGCGAAGCACTGATGTAGGCGGATGCATACTTGACCCAGCTTAAGTCCCCTGACGAAGAACCTGTGGAGTATCCTTAATGCCACAGTGTGATGGAGGTGGTCCCGAATATCACTTTCACTCAAGATGACATGCTGTTAAAACATAATAGGCATGACAGACCCCTCTATTATACCGGGTATGTCAGTTCCGTGGAGGTTGATCGGATTCACATAGATCTGGGATCATCATTCAGTATCATTCCTCATAGTCTCCTCAGACCGCTGAGGATTCCTACCAGCGAATTGGCTTACACCACCACTACGATCGTGGGTTTCAACGCCAGAAAAAGCAAGCCGTTGGGAAAGATTCGTCTGAAGATCCAGATTGGCAACCTTAGATCAGTGGCCACATGTTACGTTATTGATTCAGAGGTGTCCTACAACATTCTGCTGGGCAGACCTTGGATCCACGACCACAACATCGTTCCTTCAACTCTACATCAATGCTTAAAATATGTAGACGCCCAAGGAACAGTACAGACAGAGTTTGCTGACCTGAACCCATTTAGAGGAGTAGAATCCTACTACTCCGATGCCGTGTTGTACTCTCAAGACTACAGGGAGGAGGTGACAGCCGAAGCAGAGAAAGAATCCCACCGGGAGCCAGAAGAACCCTCTGTCGAACAACCGCTGTCAATCAAGGTGAAAGGACAGACTACTCGTCCAAAAGCCATAGAGCCTGTGGCAATCCACCTGAACAAAACCAGGTCAGGGAAAGGGGGTGATCCTCTAGTGATCACTCTGACCCAGAAGCCTCCATCCTTGGTCATCAACCTTCGGCGCAGCAAACAGCCGACCGATGTAAATACAACCGGGAACAAAATTTCAGATGATAATAAACGTCCTCTTTTCCAGTATATCGACGCTCAAATTCTGAACCAGGAATCCTCTCTCCATAATGACATAGAACCTATAGCGCAAAAATTCTTGGAAGCTATAGATTCCTATCATCCGTATATGTGGGAAGTGGCGTCATCATCCAATGTCACCACGACATATGGACCACATGAGGATTCTATCTTCATTGTCCCGCCTACTTGCAGCGGTCATCATTCAATAGCCTTCGGCCGCATGCAAAATAAACTGACTGTACAAGAGGATTCTCCCGACGACGACGTTGGTAAAATACAGGTTCACAGATACAGCCCGCAAGCTTTAAAGATCATGCAAAGTATGGGTTATAACTTGAAGATGGAACCAGGTCTCAACTTCGGGAAAGGCAGACGAATGCCACTGTACGGCAATCCTTACTATTAACGAACTCGTTTTGGGTTAGGGTATACCACTTCCCTTGCAACTTCTGAGTCAAACGAGGATATCTTTTCCTCAGTACCCTTCGACTCATCTCATGCTCTCGAAAGAACATTACCAGTAAATATGGTAGTGACAGATTCCTTCGAAGTAGACGAACAATAATCTGAACTGTTTGAGAATGACGCTTGGGCTCAGCAAATGGATACACAATGGGAGTTCCGCTTCGAGCAGAGAGAACCTTCCACAGAAGATAAAGTTATCTAGATTGACGTTGGGGATGAACTTTCGCCAAAGTCGATATTTATCAGTAACAATCTTTCCGAAGCAGAAAAGGAAGAAGTTATCCTGCTGATAAAAGAATATATCGATGTCTTTGCATGGAATTATGAGGATATGTCAGGCCTTGATCCAAAGGTGGCCACTCATAAGCTCAATATATTGCCCGATTTGAAGCCTGTGAAGCAGCACCAACGCCAGTTCTGCCCGGATATGATGGACGCCATCGAAGCTGAAGTCAAGAAGTTGATAGCCTACGGCTTCATCCGAGAAGAGCAATATCCCGACTGGGTCGCCAATGTTGTCCCGGTCATGAAGAAAAATAGGAAAGTACGTATCTGCATCGATTACCGAGATCTGAATGCAGTCTGCCCCAAAGATAAATTTCCTCTTTCCATCACAGACGTCATGATTGACAATACGTACGGTTTTGAACGTATGTCTTTCATAGACGGATTCTCAGGATACAACCAAATCAAGATGCATCCTGAGGACGAGAAACATACTGCTTTCCGGACACCATTGGGGGTATATTGCTATACGGTCATGCCCTTCGGATTAAAGAACGCCGGAGCTACGTACCAATGGGCTATGAGTAACATATTCCACGAGCATTTATGCAAGATAGTAGAGTATTACGTGGATGATGTAGCTATCAAAAGCTGCCTCAAGGATAATCACATCCAAGACTTAAAGACAGTATTTGAATTGATGCGCCAATATCAACTCAAAATGAATCCTACAAAGTCCTTTCTGGGGGCATCTAGCGGCAAATTCCTGGGATTTGTCATTACCGCCAAAGGCATTCAAGTGGACCCTGATAAAGTCAAGGCCATCTTAGAAATGCGACCGCCTCGTAATCTGAGAGAACTCAAGGGATTTCAAGGCCGTCTGGCTTATATCCGGAGATTCATATCCGACCTCTCTGGGAGATGTCAGCCCTTTTCTCGTCTCATGAAGAAAGGTGTATCTTTCGTATTGGACGAAGCCTGTCAGCAAGCGTTCGGTGACATAAAATGCTACCTCACTAGTCCGCCAGTTCTGGTGCCTCTAGTCATAGGAAGACCATTCGTGCTGTATGTTCGAGCAATGGATCATTCTCTGGGAGCTCTTCTCGTGCAGAAGAACGATATGGGCCATGAGCAGGCTATCTACTACCTCAGCAGGATGATGGTCGGAGCCGAACACCGGTACAACCCAGTGGAGAAAGAATGCTTGGCTCTGATGTTCTCTATCCAGAAGACGCGGCACTATATCACAGGCCAAACCATTCACATCATTTCCAGGGTCAATCCTCTACGGGTACTGATGAACAAGCCAAGTGTTCTTAATTCCCAACTTACGACTTGGGCGATGTTATTAACACCGTATGACATGGTGTACGTCCCTCAGAAGTCCGTCAAATGCCAAGCATTGGCTGATTTCCTAGCTGCGCATTCGATCCCGGAGGCCTCCAAGCTGTACGAAGACATTTCCGACGAAGTTGCAGAGTATAATTCTGCAATGAAAGGTGATGCATGGCAACTATTCTTCGATGGTGCCTCCAGGACTTGTCCCAGGGGAAATATGGTCTCAGGAGTAGGGATTGTCCTGGTTACTCCTGATAAGCTCGTCATCTACCGAGCATATTCTCTTAGCGATACCTATTCTAACAATGTGGCAGAGTATAACGCTCTACTAATCGGGCTCCAAGTCGCTAAAGAATTGGGCGTCGAATCTCTGAAAGCTTTCGGTGACTATTTGATGATCGTCAATCAAGTCAGAGGAATATATGAAGCCCAAAATCTAGACCTCATCCCTTATCACCAAGCAACGCTCGAGATAGCCATGACATTCAAAGGATTCTTCCTGGAACATGTACCCCAATCTCAGAATCTGGAAGCTGATGCCCTAGCTAGTCTAGTTGCAGATTTAGCTATTCCTATAAGAAGGCATAATTCGGTAATCCTTCTTAGCAGAGACTTATTCTGTGTGAAAAACAACTTTCACATAGAATGCAGCTACGCTGTGAACACAGATCCTCCCAGGAGAGACTGGAGAAGTCCCTTTATAAATTTTGTAGCATACGGAATCTTGCCGGAGGACCCTAAAGAGGCAGTATCCATCAAAAGACGATCATTACGCTTCTATTTTGAGGCATCCTCACAGTGTCTATATCGCTGGACCTACGACGGACTGCTATTGAGATGTCTCTCAGATGATGAGGCACGGCGGATCATCCGTGAAGCTCACGATGGCGTATACGGAGCACATCAACCCGGGCCTAAGCTACAGGATCACATCAGGAGAATGGGCTATTACTGACCTACTATGATCACAGATGCAATAAAGTATGCAAGATAGTGCAGAGCCTGTCAGGTCCATGCAGACTTCATCCATCAACCTCCTGAACATCTACATCCCACGGTTGCGTCCTGGCCTTTCGAAGCATGGGGTATGGATATCATTGGTCCTATTCACCCGTCTTCTTCCAGAGGTCACCGGTTAATACTGGCCATCACGGATTATTTCTCCAAATGGGCAGAGGCGATCCCTCTTGCTGAGGTGAAGGCATCTAATGTGATCAGCTTCATCAAGCATCACGTCATTTATCGCTTCGGGATATCCCGGAGGATAATTCATGATAATGGGCCTTAATTTATCAGCCAAGCGTTTCATCGATTTTGCGATAAAAATTGGATACAAAATATGGCATCTACTGCATATAATCCAGCTGCTAATGGTTGGGCGAAAGCTTTCAACAAAACCATTATCAAGCTCATAAAAAAGTTTGTCTCTTCGAACAAAAAGGATTGGAATGAGAAGCTGGGAGAATGTCTCTGGGCATACCGCACAACGGTACGAGCACCGACAGGTTGTACCCTATTCTCATTAGTTTACGGGAGCAAAGCAGTTCTTCCCATCGAGATCCAGATTTTGTCACTCAGGATAGCCGTGGCTAATGAGCTGACTCAAGAAAAGAATAACCTTTTAAGGCTTCAAGAACTAGAAGAATTAGACGAGAAACGCCTCCAAGCTCAACAGCGCATCGCGTTCTACCAAGCACGCATTTCCAGAGCTTTTAATCAAAAAGTAAATGAAAGAGTGTTCAAAGTTGGCGAGCTAGTCTTAGCTGTAAGAAGGCCGATGATTCTTACTCACAGAAGCAAGGGCAAATTCCAGCCCAAATTGTAAGGCCCTTATGTGACCGAGACGACATTCTCAAACGGCGCTTACAGGTTGGCCAAGCCTAATGGAGACCTGCTAATGGCTCCTATCAATGGCAAATTCCTGAAAAGGTACTATGCGTAACCTACTTTGATCAAGTGGAATATGGTGAAAACCTCATTCTGACAAAACTACTTCCAAAACAAAACTAGTTGGATCGTATTCTATCATGTTCATATTACCTCTGAATAGATGCGTCCTGCTAAAACTTACCGAGAGTATATCACATCCATATTACCTCTGATATCACTTTCACCCAAACCTGTCATTTATATTCTAAAATGTTGGATCCACAAAGTCAGATGAAAGCCTCTTTATTATTCCCAAAAAGGAGCAAAAGTACATTAAAAAGCAAAAAAGTACATCATTGTGGGGGAGCGGTTAGATCGCAAATCTGCTGCGCCAGAGCAACCATTCTCTCATCCCGGGAGTTCAAGACGTCGGTGCGAGCCCGTTCCAACCTTGCCGCATCATTGTCCAAAGCAGCCAACTCGGACCGAGCATGCACGAAATCGGTGTGGATGACACCCACCTGTTTCAGGTTCTGCTGAACAGTCGCCCGTCGCTCCTTCACCACATCTCGAGCCACCGACAAAGAGAGAACCTTCGCCTCTACTCGAACAAGCTCATCCTTCAATATGCGGGCCTGCGCTGCCGCTTCCTCATATTCGGCTTTACACCGGGTCAACTCGGGGACGACATGCCCCAATTGGACACGTTCTTTGTCCATCTTCCGCTGCTGAGCCTCGATGGACTTATTCAAAGATGCCATCAGTTTAGTAAGCTGCACACTCAGGAAGTCGTACCTAGCTTGAACGAGACTGTCAATGTTGCCTCGAGCTAGCTGCAAGTATTCGTTAATAGGTTGCTCCAAACAATTAACTATCTCCTCCAGCGCGTCAGCTACCCAGTGTCGTTGAATTCTCGGATCGGCACTATAGAGGCCCGGGAGGCTCTCCTCAGCGACGCAAAGCCCAAATTCTTCTCCAGCACCATTGATATTAATATTTTCAAGGTGGCATAGAAGATACGAGTGTAGTGCTCGGTCACAACAGCTAGATCTAAATGGACGCTGGGAGTGGCCGCGATAGTGGCGAGCCCCCCTCCAAGAACAACCGCGAACGATGTTGCCACAGCCATTGCCTCAATAGGAGGTGCGACAAAAGAAGCAGCGCCAACACTGGACGAAGTGACTGGCATACTCAAAGGAGGCATTGTCGCAATGACAGGCTCGTCCTCCTCTTGAGATATCAGAATCTCTTCGCCAGCGAGCCGGCACCCGAAGATGTCTCCTCTTCAAAATTAGGCACCTTCGTGTCGCCGCCAGGACCTGACACAGAGCCAAAGGGCGCATCTACACTGCCCTCCCCGAAGATGTCTTCCCCTGAAAAGAAGACAAAAGGAAGTTAATATCAATATGACGTTAATTTTCCTAAAAGAAGAGGCATGAAAGACAACATTTACCCATGGCCAATGGTGTATATGACGCGTCCGCGGCCAGTACAGCTAAATCATTCCTTAATGATGCTAGGCAAGCTGTCATACCTGGAGAAGGGGGTGCTCTAAGGAGCACTGGCGAATGCTCTTCCAGCTAAATCATTCCTTAATGTTGGGTGCACCTACAGACACGGCATGGGTCTCTCCCGATGCTGATCCGGATAAAGATATCCTTATTTGGCTCGGCCCCGAAGGCGATCTCGTTCCACTACCTGAAGCGGTAGCAGCGACAGCAGCCTCCAACAGGAATTCTCCAACACTGCCAGCCGGGACAGTCGAGGTTCCCTCTCTAAAAGGCGAGGAACCTCCAATCAAAGAATCATTCCCAACATAGGGAGATGCTGGATCATTTCTAGGAGCCTCAATACCAGGAATCCGGAGAGGACGAGTAACCATCTTCTTCTTCCTCTTGCGAGGGGAAGTCTTCTACGGAGTAGGAGCTCTTCGCTTCCCAGAGATCACCAAAGGCCCTGCAGGCAAAGGTACTTCACCCTCCGATACCGCCAACAAAGGCTCATCTGGAGTGACGGACTCCTCACCCTCGTTAGAAGAAACCGAGGGGACATCAACTCTTTCCCCAGACTTGGAAGAAGGCACCCTAAAACTTCCATGCATATCAAAATCGCGATGGAAGGTGTTGGTTGCCATATAGAACTTGGCATACGAGTGGAGAATACGCAGCACCGTGGAGAGTAAAAGGATGGGCACGATAAAAGTTGCCTCAGTGCAACCCATGATAAAATATCACCATCCTTTGGCTCCATCAATGAGTCTGCCCCTGGACCTGAAGCTGGTGACGGCATTGCCCACATGCAACTGGTCGTACCTGAATTGCCTGACAAACCGGCTAGGCAAGTAGGGCTCGAAGAAGCAATGGTCTTCACTTCTGTACAGTAGATGGGAAGGTCTAATGCAGACCAACCAATTAAAAGACTCGAGAGAAAGAACGGTCTTCCCGTCGCCTACGTTCTGAAGTCTGATCCCCTGCTGATTGAGATGTACAGGGCGAACCGTGCAAAAGAGCTTCCAACTATGACTGAGGTTCAGAGCCTGCCGACAGTCTATAACTGTGGTCACGTTCCAGGAGGATTTCTGATAGTTCAACAAGAAACTAGCCCCCGAACTACTGCCAGAGCTAGGAGATATAACCCTGGGGTTATAAAGAATTAACCATCCCATCAGATACAGGTATGGTAATTCTACCCTGGGAAGGCTATCATGCTGAGTTTTATCGGCAAGCAGCCTGTTAGTCATGGCCCTCAGGCCAGCTTGAATGCGGTACACCATGGCAGGAAGCAAGCCCAGTTTTGCCCCAAACACCAGATGCACTGCAGGCCATAGCGTGTTACGGTGAATACGGTCTGCAGATGCGATGCCGGGTACCACCACTCGGCGCAGCTATATGGAAAGGAAGCAAGCCAGTTGAGCTTCCCTAGACAGAGGCTTGCGGCAACGCCTCAAATAACTATTGGCCTTAGTGCCTACAGGATACTTTCCTACCCCTTCGTCGAGGATCCAGTCCGGAGCCCCAGCGTCTTCCATGAGATCGTCAACTACCTGAGCGTTAAGCACGCTCAGAGGATTCAAAGGCAGATCCTTGCCTTCCAATACCTTCTCCGGCTTAGCAGTCCTGGACCGGTGAAAGAAGAGGTAGGACGTCCATTTACTGACGTGAGCCAAATCTGAAGGTTCGTTATAAAAAGTGGTGCAAGCGAGGTAGTAGCACATAAGCTCCTGATACACTTCCACTACCCGAGGGTCCGAATCCCCCAGCTCCCGATTCGTGGGAACATACTCTTCATATGGAGTATCCCATATCGGCAGTCTCGAGATCTCTGCCATCTCGTGGAGGGCCAATCCTAACTCCCCCAATGGAGTGGCGAAAGTCCCGGTGAGAGAGATATATCGCTCCATCAGTGCCAGAAACAGGTTGGGGTTGAGATACAACCCAACGCTGGTGGCACTCACAGCTACAAACAGACCAATGTTCTCCAGCTCGGTCTGAAAATGCTTCAGGGCCCAATCCGCTAAGCGAGCCAATCGAAGATTTGTGGGGGTGATTCACCCGCCTGTCCGAGGGTTCATCTTAGGGTATACTCCCCCGCGCCCCATGAAATTATTGCAGAAAGTCGGTAATTGGACCGGCTGGATTACTAAACTATCTTCACTCGGGATACTGCCCGGATACAGTCCCCTGAACATCGTCACATTGCTGGTAGGGCGGCTGACAAACGACCCCTGGTCAGCTCCTTTCAAATAAAATATCTTCCCCGGCCTGCCGTGAAGATCAGGAGTCAGCGTCCACGACATCCTCCTGGGATGTGTAGCATAGAAGAATGCCGAGATGGGATAGTCCCTCGGCATCTTGGGCAGATACAAAACCAAGTTCCCAGCAGGAAAAACCCAGAGTTCTTTCTTGGGCTTCGTCTGGGACTGCTTGTCGATCATGTCCCCGAAGAGAAAAGCCGGCTTTATGTATTGATCCCCATCTATGTACGTTAGGGGCTCTCCGTTGATCATGTTTAGCAGCGTTCGCTCGCCCTGAGCCGATATCAAAATTTCCCTTCCTTCAGGATACTGGGGCCCGGAGATAGGAAATGTCACGTGCGACAGATCCTCCAGATAGTTGGAGTGCAGCATCCCGGCGGCAGAACCTATCACATCGGCTAGCGGAGACGCATACAAGTTAACTGCAAGATTGCAAGAGGAACAAGTCAGTTTCTATAATCTTGCAGCATATGCAAAAATCAACAGTCTGTGCTTTACGCCAAGGCTGTAAAAACTTGAGTTATTACGCTGGAATCTATTTCCTTAACGTAAAATTCAAGGTTGGCAGTATACAGTCTGTGCATTACGCCAGACTGATAAACTTGGGTCATTACACTGGAATTTCCATCCCTGCGTAACACTCAAATTATATTTGCTTTACGCCAACTTTCGACAGTCAAAGCTTTTACGCCAGACTGCGAAAATATAGAATTTTTTGCGCTGACACATTAGAAATGTGGGCGTAAAAGATGAAACATCTCTATGCATCATCTTTCTCGAAGAGGCTATTAGCACAGAAGACGACCTAGCGCGTTCACGTACAACGTGTGCGAAGGGTTTTCATTCGTACATTTTCGTCCCAAAAACTCTACCTTTAAGGCCAGGTGCACTGCTAGTCGGCGGGATGCTTCGTTCAGAATAAAGTTCGCCGTGCCCGATGGAAGTTGCCTCCGCTTGAACAGAAGAACGGGAAGAAGAAGCAACCTTCTTTCCCTTAGTGGAGGAGGCTTGTTTCGAGGCCATTACTAGAGACTTCGAAGACTCGGAGAAGAAACAAAGAGGAACTCGAACGGACAAAAGCTTTCTTTCGTAGAAGACGGATGAAAAGTTTTTCTCTCAGAAACTTGGGGTATATATAGAGTTCGGATGGACTCCTTGATTCCCGAACCAAATCTCATATTTAATATTTGGTTATGATTGGGGACTACGTCAGCCAATTTACTCAGAGAAGGCGGACAGTCAGCGAATTCGAAAAGTTTTTGTGCAAAGAAGATTCATGGTTTTTACGCTAAGGAGCTTTCTACACTCGATGGCTACCGATCTACAGTTTTACGCTCACAGGCTACAGGTCTATGGTTTTACGCCCGGATGCTTTTATGCTCGGTAGCTTTTATACTCGAGAGGCTACGAACCAACGACTTCACGCTCAGCAGCTACAAATCTATGATCTCGCGCTCGGTGGCTTTTTTACACTCAGAGGCAACAGATCCACGACTTCACGCTCGAAAGATTTTCTTTTCAGAAGCTACAAAATCTACAGTTTTACGCTAAGGAGCTTTCTACGCTCAACAGCTACAAATCTACGGTTTTACGCTCACAGGCTACTAGTCTATGGTTTTATGCCCGGATGCTTTTATGCTCGGTATCTTTTATGCTCGAGAGGCTACGAACCTACGACTTCACGCTTAGCAGCTACGAATTTATGATCTCATACTCGGCGGCTTTTTACGCTCAGAGGCAACAAACTTATGATTTTATGCTCCACGACTTTTTGCATATCTGAAAAATGTGCAGGCCAGTACAGTACATCTGAACAATTCTCAAGGCGGTCAATTACAGGAGTTCACACAGAAGATATTCCTTCTTGACCTCAAAATTTTCCAAGTACCCAAAGCATACATAGTTCAACATTGAAAATTACTCTTCTTAATGGGTCGATTCAAAGTTCATCCAGAATCCAGTCTGAATATTTCGTCTAAACAGTTCAAGATGGTGACTCAGTTTTGACAGCCAGTTCTCACCCTGCTCCAAGGGATTTTTGAGAAATCATTCTTGAAGACGAAGGTCTGAACAAAAATTCTATTTATCAAAAGTAAAAATAGTTCAGAATTCCACGCGGTTCCTCATTCCTAACAACAGGACAGTTCGAACACTCGACTGCTAAAGCGGCTTTCTGCGCATCCTTAGTTATGCGTAAAAGACAGGACAGGACCTAGCACTCTTTCTAAACAGAGTCAGCATAAAGTATCAGATGTGTCAAAGCTACACATATTCAGACTTCACAGCAAAGTATGGCAAAATGATCATATACACAGAAAAAGACGATCTTATTAAAAATCATGATTACATATGAGGAAAATCCAATCTACAAGGGTTTTTCTTCATTTTTATGGTTACATATGAGGGAAATCCCGTCTATAAAGGGTTTTTTATTTTTATTTAAAGATCGTGCCCAGAATCTGTTTTGGCCAGGTTCTCGCATGGACGGCATTCTTCATCCATCTCCTCCAGCAGCCAGTCGGTGACCGCAAACTGACTGACATATGGTCAACGGCGGAAGGATACAAAAATGGGCCTAGACCGATCCTCCAATACGAGGAAGCAGGGTAAATCTACTTTCCTACGTCCAGCGCCGTGACAGATTGGGTTGAGATATTTCACCCAACTCAATCTCGGACAGCAGCTAGTTTGTCTGCCCTCGTCCGCAGGTAACGGGAGAAGGCACCACTCGCAAGCTGCCTGGTCAAATACGACCCTTCCTCTCTCCCGAAGAACCGCCATACAAAGTTGCTGATTATCCCGAGCAAAGGAGGCTATGATATCCTTCCATGATCCATCATTGTAGAGGATATTTGCTCGAAGACGCCGTCTTTTTTGGCTCCGTATATGCTGGAAGAGCATGATCTCCTTCTTCCTCAAATCGACCCGACGAACTCCGGCCATTATCTCTGTGTGGTAAAGGAAATGTAGGAAGAACATGTTTAACTCCTCAGCCTTTTTATAGGCGAAATAGATCACACCGATCCCCAATAACTCCGTCATAAAGTCAGCCTTGAAAGAACGTGTCAGACTTGACCGTTTCAGGCTCCATTCAGAGCGTTTCAAATTCTGAGGAACGGTTCATGCTTTATTCAAAGCATTTTAAATTATGAGGAATTTAAAAGCTTTGAAGGGGGTCCTGTAGAAACATAAAAAATATACCGGATAGCTCTACGCTGTATGTTGATACAGGGTAGCATAAACAGAGGACCTCAAAGCCATTAAACATGCAACAGAGCTTTTTTGCTGGGCACGGCATAAAATATAGCCTCAAGGACCATCCGTGTAATGCAGTATGTCCAGACTGCTTCAGCGTAAAAAGGGTGCTACATCGCCTTTATGGCGTAAAACTCACCCGCTTTCAATGCAGCATTGAAGTATACGAGGAATGCTTCATATTCTTTGAAATAAACTTGTCAGATCATGCAATGAACCTGACGTCTGGACTTCTAACAAAGAGTACTGTACGACAACCCAAGCGACGGCTATAATGATGGCGCGTTACTGCAACCCAGGCTTTCATTTACTACCATTTTCTTGGCGTAGACCGCTTCTACGCATATAAAGGAATACGCCGCCTAGTTTTACACAGGCAGATATGAGCTGTTTACGCTCCGCAGAAGACAAACAACCTGCTACGTCAAAAGCTGCTTTTCGTACAAGGATCGAGGTGCGTCTCTGCATTTAATGCGCAGAGCGGTGACTGGGTCTCAAGGCACGTCTCTGTATTCAATACGCTGAATACTGACAGATGCCCGAGGCACGTCTCTGCATTTTATGTGCAGAAGGGTGGCAGACCTTCAAAACCATGTCTCTATATATATATTGATTTCTATGTGTATCTATATATAAATGTGTATGTTGTATATATATATATATATATATATATATATATATATATATATATGTATGGTTATGTTTGTATGTGTAAATATGTATGGGTGAGTGTATATATAGGTTGATACATATTGATATCTATATGGATGTTATGTACGAGAATATATGGATGTTATGTATGTGAGTGTATGTCTATATGTGTATAGATAAGTGAGTATATATATATATATATATATATATATATATATATATATATATATATATATATATATATATATATGAGTGTATACATATGTATGTGTATATCTATATAGATATAAATAGATACCTATATATATATGTATATTTTATATATATGTTATGTGTGAGAGTGAGTATGTGCTTATATGTACATTGATATGTTTATGTATCTAGATATATTGGGATGTATATAGTTATATATAAGTGAGTATAGATATATATATATATAGCTACTAGTGAGAGTGTGATAGCTGTGTTATTGTGTGTGTGCTAGTGTATGTTAAGGAGGGGTCAGGCACCTGCAGTGAATCAGTGCAGGCTATGACATAGCAATAGCAGCTAGTACATTCAGTATTAACATTAAGCATCTATAGCAGCAGCGGGCAGTAGCAAATTCAGCGTGTACAGTGCATCGTGTCGCAAGCTACAGCAACAGCGAGTTGCATCAATACAGTGCAGCGTAGCGAGTGTATCAGCAACAGCTACATCAGTTGTAGCAACAAATGCACCGAGTTCTAGCTGCAACAGCAGCAGCTAGACCAGAAGGATTTTACACCAGCAGCAATAGAAACTTAGGGAATTCCATCAGCAGAGTATCAATAAGTTTCAGAGCTAGGTAGATGGTTAGTTGGTTATTTGATAGCTAGTTACTAGTGATTAGTTATCTATTTAATTAGTTATCTAGTTAGTTGTTAGTTAACAATTTAGTTAGTAGTATATGTATGTACTTGTGATTGATTAGTAAGTTAGATCTATACATATATACTTATGTATCCTTAGCTAAGTATATGTATGTATGTAGGTATGTGTATATGTATATATATATATATGTATTAGTTTGCATTAGTAGTTAGTATACATAGTAGTTATTAGTTATAATTAGATTTTGTATAGTTAGCGATATGCTAGATTTGACTTACCTTGTGATACTAAGGTAATGTCAAGGTATTGAGGGATACTCAAGATATTGAGTTTGGGTATCGAGATAGGTGTGTAAGTAGTGAGATACGCATTAGTTCAAAGCCAAGGTATCCAATTTGCATTAGTTAGCTAAGCTACTATATGTATTGCCTTGTATATATATATAAATAATTATTTTTCATATCTAAGCTTGTGTATCCTGAGATACGGTATATTAGTATTTTCTTAGTATCTTAGATTAACTAGTGTGGCCTAGTTTCATAGTGTATGAACCCAATATCCTAAAAATAGACTCATGCAACATAGAAATAGGTAGTTTGTCTTAGGGTTGACCTAGTTTAATTGTTTTGACTTAGAAATGACTTTTGACCCAAATATTGACCAATTTAACTTATTTTCATTTTAAAACCTTGTATTGATGTTATATTCCATATCTAGGTCTTCGATGCACCGTACCGGATATCTGTGATACTGTTCACCAGACTTTAGGAAAGTATATTCTCTGATAGTTTCTTATTTATGATATCCTCTATGTTCGTTGTATCTAGTGTAGATATCCTTAATATTTTTCACACGATGGTTACACGGATTGGTATATCCGGATCTTGTCATGATATATTATTTCTTGGTATGTTTGGTATATCTTGTGCAAGCCTTATTTCTTGTTCTTCTTATACATGTACAGATACTAATTCTCGGAGAGACATGCTACCTTCATAGAGAATCCCGTCTAATGACGTACGATGGTTTGATCTACTATATCTGTCGGAGGCGGAGAGTATTTAGTGTAGATATGTGATCATACCCTCCTTGTGCATGTCTTATTCCTTGTGAGTGTTGGTCATACACCGCACGTATGACTAACTAGACCCTTATCCTTGTGCAAGTTCCTTGTGCTAGTTCCCAAGCCGATCACATATTAATATTGGTAATCACTCACTTAGTCATTAGTATTCTTGTTCATTGCTATATTGTTCATTCTTGTATTTATTTCTAGTATTTTCTTTATTGTATCTCTCTTATATTTATATGTTGTATCTTGTATATTCATATCTATTTACTGTTACATAGTTTATATTATTGATTTGAACTGCTGTTAGAGATGTACTCTGCTTCTTTCCTGACAAGATATTTTTTTTCTAGATGACACTGAGGAGTGGTACCCTACTCATTACGGACCTCAGAATGTTGTGGGCTTAGAGCCAGAGATACTGGCCCAAGAGGGTCTCATCTCGACTGAGACAGATGACCCGGGACTCATAGCTTAGAGGATTAGTTTCTTTGTACTGGATTTGTCTCCAACATATTGTTTTAGTATTTCTCTGACTCATTTGATGTTATTATTATCTCATGAGTTGTATTATGAATATTCTATTCTTTTATCATATTCGTGTGTATTTCCATCTTAGATCTGTGATTGAGTATATTTATATTATTGGTGGCATATTATATTGATTAGATAGATTACCCAAATATCGTTCTACTGCCGATGCTGCAGCGCAGGCTGGGCGTTATTCCCGACTTGCATCCCTACACTGGGTGCGGGTCGTGACAACACCAGACCACCAACCTAGAACAAAATACAACCTTAAGAACTTAATCTATAATAAACAACCAATATCAAGTACAAAAAAAATCTAAAACTGTACCTCAAACTCCAAAGGTCTCTGGTGGCTATCGGCTCAATGTCGCTGTCTGTCCTACACCAATCAAAGTCTATCTCTGATCAACTTAATGTTCTCCGCTGCATCCACAACCATCTCTGGCCCTAGCAAAGCTCTCTCTCCAACATCGTCCTATGACAAGGGAGTATGACATCTCTGACCGTACAGAGCCTCAAATGGTGACATCTCTATACTCGCCTGGTAACTGTTGTTGTAAGCAAACTTCACCAAATGGAGATGGTCCTCCCAAGATCCTCTAAAATCTAATACACAGGTGTATAGCATATCCTCAAGAGTCTGAATGGTCATCTCTGACTGTCCATCCGTCTGGGGGTGATATACAGTACTAAACTTGAGCTGGGTATCCAAACTCGCCTACAAACTCCTCTAAAAATAAGAAGTTAAACGACTATCCCAATCTAAGACTATGCTGACGGGAACCCCATGTATCCTGATGATCTGCCTCACATACATCTCTGCCAACTTCTCCGTAGACAAACCGACCTTGAAAGGCAAAAATTGGGCCGACTTGGTCAGCCTGTCAATAATGATCCAAATTGCGTCTTTTCCTTCTGGAGATCGTGGAAGTCCAAACACAAAATCCATAGTAATGTGCTCCCATTTTTACTCTAGAATGGATAATGGTTGAAGTAAACCACCTGGCCTATGCCTTTCGGCTTTCACCTGCTGGCACACTAAGCATCTGGATACAAACTGTGTTACCTCCCTCTTCATGCCATACCACCACACACTCTTTCGTATATCGCGATATATCTTGTTAGCACCTGGATGCATGGAATACTGAGAGCAATGCGCTTCCTGTAATACCTCCTCATGCAGCTCACCACTAGGCATAAATAATCTAGCACCATGCCTCAAAGAACCATCCTCAGCAATGGTAAAATCATCCTCCAATCTTGCTCTCACCTGAGCTCTGATGCTCCTCAGAGATATATCCTCATACTGGGAACCTTGATCATGTCCATCAACTATGAGTGTATCTTCAACCCCCATATCTGTATGGCAAAACCAGGGACTATCACCTCAATATCCAAGATTTCCAAATCCTCCAACAAATATCGGTCCTACATTAAAAAATATAGCTACCAGATACCTGCTCAAGGCATCAACAACTATATTGGCTTTCCTAGGATTATATTGTAAAGATATGTCAAAATTCTTCATCAGTTCCAGCCACCGACGCTGCCTCATGTTCAATTCCTTCTGAGTTAAAATATACTTCAAGCTCTTGTGGTATATGAAGATCTCCACACGCTCTCCGTACAAATAATAATTCCATAATTTCAAGGCAAAGATGACTACTACCAACTGTAAATTATGGGTAGGATAGTTCTTCTCATGAGGACGCAACTGCCTGGATGCATAGGCAATCACTTTTCTATTATGCTGAAGAACATAACCTAGCCCTTTTTTTGATACATCACTATAAATAGTGAAATCTCCAGACCCTGATGACAATATCAAAATAGGAGCAGATGTCAACCTCGTCTTCAATTCCTCAAAACTAACCTGGCACTCCTCTGTTCAAACAAACTCTGCGTCCTTCCTGTTGAGTCTAGTCATTGACTCGGCAATCCATAAAAAATCTTGCACAAACTTTCTGTAGTAACCTGCTAGACCTAAGAAACTTCTGATCTCTACCACTGAACTTGGGCTCTTCCAAGATTCTACTGTTATGATCTTCTTTGGATCCATTGAAATTCAATCACCAGTCATAATATGTCCTAATAATTCTACCTTGTCCAGAAAGAACTCATACTTGGACAACTTTCTATACAACTTCTTCTTCCTCAGTACATCTAACACAATCCGCAAATGCTCCTCGTACTCCTCTGGTGTCTTCGAGTATATGAGTATGTCACCGATGAACACCACTACAAAATTGTAAAGGTACTAGTGGAATACCTTGTTCATCAAATTCATAAATACCACCAGGGCATTAGTCAACCCAAATGGCATCACCATGAACTCATACTGGCCATACTGAGTCCTAAAAATAGTCTTCGGAATGTCTTTCGGCTTCACTTTCACCTGGTGGTAGCCCGATCTTAACTCTATATTGGAAAATACCTTGGCGTCACTCAACTGATCGAACAGGTCATTAATCCATAATAATGGGTATTTATTCTTGACAGTGAGATTATTCAATGTCCTATAATCGATGCACCTACGCACCAATCCCTCCTTTTTTGGTAATACAATACTGGGGCTCCCTACGGTAAAAAAATGGATCGGATAAACCCCTTATCCTGTAACTCATCCACTTGTTTCTTCATCTCGACCAGCTAGCTATTGTTTACTCTATAGGCATGCTATGAAATTGGCTTTGCACCTGACCCAAAGTCTATAAAGAACTCAACATCTCGATCTAGCGACAATCCTGGTAATTTCTCCCAAAACACATCCAAGAACTCTGTTATCAAAGGATGCGATAACCCCTTGTCTTCTACCATATCTCTATAGATAATGCCTTCTCTCTATATTGCAGCTCCTCTAGCAAACATGAACTCTGGCTCTCCTGGTGGGCTAAACAAAATTCTACCTCCTCTGCAATCAATACTAGCATGGTGTCTACTCAACCAATCCATCCCGAGTATAATATCGTAGCTCAAAAGTGGCATTACAAGTTGACACATACTCAGCTCTGGGCCTCCCAGTGTAACTCTCCAATTCTTGCAAATATCACTAACCAGGATAATATCTGTCATGACCCGCACCCGGATATTTGGGCACGAGTACGTGGGCACGTCCAGCCTACGCCGCAGTGTCGACGGTAGTACGCTGTCTAGGTCATTTCTGGTATCAATAAGTATCTATCTCATCCACAATAATGAACATGTAAGAATAATCACAGGAAAAAGGAATGCTAAGATTTCATCATATTTAATCTGTGACAACCAAACCACAGTTAATACAATCCAGAAGATAAATCGGGGACAAACCTGAGTATGTGCTGAAAGGAAATAAAATAATAACTAACTGGCTACTCCTCCTCCAAGGTAGTCTCTGGAGTGGGAACCGGCTCCTCAATGTGTCACCTGCCAACTCATAGGGGCCATAATAGGTAGGGGCAAAGTCCTCATCATCGCCTAAAACAACGGATCCAGTCAGGAAAGGAGCAAAGTACACAATGCACAACAAGATTAAACTAAATATTCATGACAAAAAAAGAACTGACAGGTATTATGTTAAGAATATGTATAAATAAATAGTAACAATAACTAAGAGTTAATTGCTGTAAGACAGGGACATGAGTAAAATAGGAACAAGGTGACAGGAAAAATAAATTACAACCAGGCAATAGGAACTGTAACAAGACAAGAAACTATGTGTGTGAACTTGTGTATTTAGAATACCTAGTTGGCATGTAGGGGTTTATAGGGTTAAACCGGCCGTCTTAGACTGCTATTAAACAGGAATAATCAAGATTCGGCTGATGGACAGTCGTGTACCAACAGCTATTAATCATGGCAAGGGTCAGGGTAAACTACATGCCTTTCAGTATTCTCCCACCCGACATGAAAAGCAAGACATAAAATACAGTATCCAAGACATGAAATCCAGTATTCTAGCACTACGTGTAATCATCAAGGGTACTAGTAAAGCAGGGAATTAACTATCACAATATAAAGATTAAACTTGAAGTGCAGGTACTTGCCTGATGTTTGGATCCAATTAATTGTCCTCGGGGAAATTTCTAGAGATGAGTCCAGATGCTGAAATAAACATTACCATCATGCTTAGAAGATGTCAAATAGCTAGAAACGCCTGTCCTTGGGTCCAATTTGGAGACAAGGGCAAAAACGGCAGTTTCGGGTCAAAACGGGATCCGCCGGTGGGCCCGCTTTGCACCAAAAAACGTGTCCGGGTTAAAGGTCTCCAAATTCACCAAACTTAGTGTCAACAGGTCAGGAACGCTGATACAAACCCAACGGAACTTCCAGATTTGGATTCCGATGAGCCGAACACAAAATTGCCCGTCGAGCGGGACCTGTGGGGCCCACGACACGCGATTTCGTCAACGTTCTCAGAATTGAACCAAACTTGACCCACAGGACCAGCGTATTGCTACGAGTCCGATGGCATAAGTTTCATCTCGATCCGTCGTGTGTGCACGAAGTTAGGGTGAATTGTCGAAAAGGCGGATACGGGGCGATGTCCGCGGATACGCGTTGATTCCGGTGTGCACGCACACCCGAATCAGCTCCCACGAAAACTCACACGTCCGTATCGACGATGCGTACGTATCTGTGAAGACCGCACGCGACCAAGTCATCCCGTTTGGCAGGGCGCACTCAGTTCCGGGGTAAAAATAGGGTCTGGTTTTTTTTTCTGTTTTTGGATCGCGGTGTGCGATCACCACAGGACGCGATGTCCCGAACAGTTTGTCCGGACACCGAGAGGGTCATACAGACTTCACAACACAATTTACGGAATTGAAAACGGAACTACGAGGCGAAAGTTACACGCACCTGAAGGGGACCCGAAAATCAGGGTCGAGTCGTGTCCGACTCGTGTCGGACACGCGAATCCGAAATTAGGTTTAGGGTTAGGGTTTCTGGATCTTGGCCGGAGGCGGCGGTTTGGGCGGCGGAGGAGGACCGGGGTTGCGTCGCCGGGCTCGGGGGCTCTGCGGGGAGGTACGGCGAGGCGGCTGGGGGCTCGTCGGCGGCGGATGGCGTCGTCGGCGGCCTCTGCTGCTGTGCTGCGCCGACGAGGGGAGCCGGAGGCGGCGCTCGAGGAGGGGAGAAGGGAGGAGGACGGCGGCGTCGGGGCTGTACGGGGCTCAGGCGGCGGCACGGCGGCGAGTGGGGCGGTGGCAGTGGTCGTGGCTGCGGCGGAGGGGCGAGTTTATATAGGGAGGAGAGAGGGGAGCTGGAGCCGAGGGAAGCGGTGGTGGGGTGGAGAAAGCGGCGGCGTGGCGAGGCGTGGCGAGACGTGGCGAGCGGAACGCGCGGTGCTGCGCGCGGCGGCCGGCGCTGGACGCGGGGACGTGGGGGCTGGGGAGACCGGGCTGGCGAGTCGGGCTGCGGCGGGTCGGGTTCGGTTGAACCCGACCCGACCCGATAGGGTAGGGTATGGGCTGAGGCTAACGGGCCGGGCCGCGGCCCAATGGGCCAGGGCGGCCCGCAGAAAAGAAAATAAAAATAAAAAATAATAATAGAAATAAATAAATAAATAAATAAATAAATAAATAAATAAATAAATAATAATTAAATAAATAGTTAAAAATAATTTTTAGGCATTTAAAAATAGGTCTGAGGCCCAATAAATTCCAGAAAAATTACCCTAAGTCCAGTTTTTCATTTTACACCCAAAAATATTATTTTCATGATATTTTAATATTATTTATTAACAATTAAAAATCATTTATTAATTAAAAACCTTGATTTTAATTACAGAAAATTCCCAGAAAATTCTAGAAAATTGGGGAAAAATCCAAGATTTAAAATTCTTACAAAATCTGGGGGTTTACAATCTACCCAACTTATAAAAAATTTCATCCTCGAAATTTAAAAATTAGCCATAATCTGTTAATCCTTCATGTACATCAATCGTAATTTCCTTACGATAATTAGAATCCCGATCACATCCACTGCAATCATTTCGTGGTTAAGATGTCTATTGTTCCAATCAAGATTCAACCTAGAGTTATCACTTCTTACTTTCTCAAATTACCCACAGGCAAAAATTTTAGAGTAAGCCCTTATAACATCTTCAGGGATTGCACATACTTATGACCTTGCCTCACTATTCTAACTATCATAATTCCTCTAGAAGTGATTCGAGTCCAACAGTATTCCCATTTGTATGCTCGAATCTTTTAAATTCTATTCACATCCTCAATATTCTAACTAGGTAGTCCAACCCTCAAATTTTAATCCTTAAATCAATCACCAAATTGAAAAAATAATTTAAATGTAGTCCACCAATGTTCAAGTCTGAAATTCTATAATTCTATCCTCTAAATTTAAATTGATGATTTTACTTGCATTATCATGTACCTAAGATACAACTATTGGGTCCTCGATATCAATTCATTAATCATCTTAGTCACCCCTCTAAATTTTCAGAATTAGAAATGGCTTGCTTCTTCCAATCTAACCTTACTCGGTCACAATCCAAAAGACATTCCTCTCGAGTTGACAAATGCATTGCAACCCAACTTAGAGTTTACCCATTCATCACAAAAGACTATATACCTTAAGAAAAATATTCCTTAATATGTTTACCTATGTCATTCAATCCTCGAATTTCAACGCCGATCATGATATGTCCTCAATTACGAAAGTTAATCCTCAAGTATGTGATCGGCCTATGTGGCATATCTAGTACTATCTATGTACTAACTTATACCAGCACGAGATTTCGTCTTTCCGAAATAAGGGAAGGCGAAGATCAATAATAAAGAGTTCAAGGGTGGGGTGATAGAAAAGAAATATCGGGGTTAAGGCATTTTAAAGTATTCAGGTGGGAATTGTCAAGCGATTATGGATTGAATTCTATCTCGGTAATTCCTATTCACATGCTCGTATTAATACAGTTATGTAACCTACGTGATATGCTATAGACATGTCTAGGTCAAGTATATTTGTCTACTAATCACTACGTATCTCAATCCACGTAAAGTAGTCGTTTGCGAAGTGCAAATCAAAATGCACTAAGGTTGATCAGACCGTAATACACTGATTCTGAATAGACACTTGTATTAGTGTACGCGTCCAATAATACATATGTCATGAACAAGCCTGATAAAGAGTAAGCTTGCAAAACTAGGCTATAGAATAGCAGCATAAATAAAGTACAGCAAAATTAAGTGCGCTAGATGATGGTGAAAGGAGGTACAAATTATTTAAGTTCGCAAAATAACCTACAATAAGCACAATAATAAAAGATTCTACAACTCTACAGTTATCAGATATAAAAGCATACCAGGTTATTAGCAAGTTCAAAATTACTAGGTTGGGGCTGGGGTCACGAACCAATAGGCACGAGCTAAACTAGAAACGGCAGCTACAATCACTTACGCGCATTGGCTACTCCAAGAGTCTGCGCGTTCTCCATGGTCATCGCGGAAGCTGGTCCGTGTCCTTGAGGTGGTGCCCTCCGCTGCGCTGCTGGGGCCTGGCCTGAACTGGAATCTTTTTTGTAGCTGTGCGTCCTTGGGCAGCAGGATAGTCCTTCACTTGATGTGCTACTGATCCACAATATAGACAGGCACCTAGCCTCTTTCTACAATTCCGCCAAATGTGACCTTGTTTTCTATAAAAGCCACAAATGGGAGCTTGTTGGTTCTGTCTTTGAGTTGGATTCATCTGTGGTCGCTTTGCAGCTCTTTCCTGTTGTGCTTGGTCTGGTGCTGACGTATACGGCCGCTTCTGGCTGGACTCGATCCTTGTGGTGCACTCCACAGGTCGTGCTGCAGTAAGAACGTCTTCGTCGAAGGTAATTGCATTTGAACTGCTTGGCTTACGTGACTCCGAGCTAATTCTGTCGATGAAGTTCTCCGCTTGGTTTTGCTGAGTTTCTTATTGAACCTTCTGATAGGCTTGCATCATTATGTAGAACATGCGGAACATCTGCTGTTCGTCCATAGACGGTCCCGGTGGGAAGGAAGGCATCGGTGGAATAGGCTGCGTCGAGGGTGGAACACCATCTTGACGGATTATTGAGGCAGGCTGACTTGCTTGACTGCCTTGTGATGATTGGCCTTCACCGACTGGTATCACATCGTTTCCTTGGGTAATCACAACGGTCTGTGGTATTTCTGCATGAGTCTCGTTGCTGGCTTGTGGGTCCATCTCCCTGTATCCAAAATAACCAATAAGAGGCGCACAGGAATTAAGGCAAAATGCAAGTTTATATTAGTTCGAATACGATACAGATATCAAAAACGATTCAAGCAAGTGGATGAGATCCTATAAACTTATCCTAGCTTTATTGCAGGCCTGTTCGGTCCCTGAGTTGAAACCGAACAATTTAGTCGTTGGACCTGCATGGGCCACCACAAAAACGTGTCACGACCCACACCCGGATATTTGGGCACGAGTACGTGGGCACGTCCAGCCTACGCTGCAGTGTCGACGGTAGTACGCTGTCTAGGTCATTTCTGGGATCAATAAGTATCTATCTCATCCACAATAATGAACATGTAAGAATAATCACAGGAAAAAGGAATGCTAAGATTTCATAATATTTAATCTGTGACAACCAAACCATAGTTAATACAAGCCAGAAGATAAATCGGGGACAAACCCGAGTATGTGCTGAAAGGAAATAAAATAATAACTAACTGGCTACTCCTCCTCCAAGGTAGTCTCCGGAGTGGGAACCGGCTCCTCAATGTGTCACCTGCCAACTCATAGGGGCCATAATAGGTAGGGGCAAAGTCCTCATCATCGCCTAAAACAACGGATCCAGTCAGAAAAGGAGCAAAGTACACAATGTACAACAAGATTAAACTAAATATTCATGACAAAAAAAGAACTGACAGGTATTATGTTGAGAATATGTATAAATAAATAGTAACAATAACTAAGAGTTAATTGCTGTAAAATAGGGACATGAGTAAAACAGGAACAAGGTGACAGGAAAAATGAATTACAACCAGGCAATAGGAACTGTAACAAGACAAGAAACTATGTGTGTGAACTTGTGTATTTAGAATACCTAGTTGGCATGTAGGGGTTTATAGGGTTAAATCGGCCGTCGTAGACGGCTATTAAACAGGAATAATCGAGATTCGGCTGATGGACAGTCGTGTACCAACAGCTATTAATCATGGCAAGGGTCAGGGTAAACTACATGCCTTTCAGTATTCTCCCACCCGACATGAAAAGCAAGACATGAAATACAGTATCCAAGACATGAAATCCAGTATTCTAGCACTACGTGTAATCATCAAGGGTACTAGTAAAGCAGGGAATTAACTATCACAATATAAAGATTAAACTTGAAGTGCAGGTACTTGCCTGATGTTTGGATCCAATTAATTGTCCTCGGGGAAATTTCCAGAGATGAGTCCAGATGCTGAAATAAACATTACTATCATGCTCAGAAGATGTCAAATAGCTAGAAATGCCTGTCCTTGGGTCCAATTTGGAGACAAGGGCAAAAACGGCAGTTTCGGGTCAAAACGGGGTCCGCCGGTGGGCCCGCTTTGCACCGAAAAACGTGTCCGGGTCAAAGGTCTCCAAATTCACCAAACTTAGTGTCAACAGGTCAGGAACGCTGATACGAACCCAACGGAACTTCCAGATTTGGATTCCGATGAGCCGAACACAAAATCGCCCGTCGAGCGGGGCCTGTGGGGCCTACGACACACGATTTCGTCAACGTTCTCAGAATCGAACCAAATTTGACCCACAGGACCAGCGTATTGCTACGAGTCTGATGGCGCAAGTTTCGTCTCGATCCGACGTGTGTGCACGAAGTTAGGGTGAATTGCCGAAAAGGCGGATACGGGGCGATGTCCGCGGATACGCGTTGATTCCGGTGTGCACGCACACCCGAATCAGCTCCCACGAAAACTCACACGTCCGTATCGACGATGCGTACATATCTGTGAAGACCGCACGCGACCAAGTTGTCCCGTTTGGCGGGGCGCACTCAGTTCCGGGGTAAAACAGGGTCTGGTTTTTTTCCTGTTTTTGGATCGCGGTGTGCGATCACCACAGGACGCGATGCCCCGAACAGTTTGTCCGGACACCGAGAGGGTCATACAGGCTTCACAACGTAATTTACGAAATTGAAAACTGAGCTACGAGGCGAAAGTTATACGCACCTGAAGGGGACCCAAAAATCAGGGTCGAGTCGTGTCCGACTCGTGTCGGACACACGAATCCGAAATTAGGGTTGGGGTTAGGGTTTCTGGATCTTGGCCGGAGGCGGCGGTTTGGGCGGCGGAGGAGGGCCGGGGTTGCGTCGCCGGGCTCGGGGGCTCTGCGGGGAGGTACGGCGAGGCGGCTGGGGGCTCGTCGGCGGCGGATGGCGTCGTCGGCGGCTGCTGCGGCCTCTGCTGCTGTGCTGCACCGACGAGGGGAGCCGGAGGCGGCGCTCGAGGAGGGGAGAAGGGAGGAGGACGGCGGCGTCGGGGCTGTACGGGGCTCAGGCGGCGGTACGGCGGCGAGTGGGGCGGTGGCAGTGGTCGTGGCTGCGGCGGAGGGGCGGGTTTATATAGGGAGGAGAGAGGGGAGCTGGAGCCGAGGGAAGCGGTGGGGTGGCGGAGAAAGCGACGGCGTGGTGAGGCGTGGCAAGGCGTGGCGAGCGGAACGCGCGGCGCTGCGCGCGGCGGCCGGTGCTGGACGCGGGGACGTGGGGGCTGGGTAGACCGGGCTGGCGGGTCGGGCTACGGCGGGTCGGGTTCGGTTGAACCCGACCCGACCCGATAGGGTAGGGTATGGGCTGAGGCTAACGGGCCAGGCCGTGGCCCAATGGGCCAGGGCAGCCCGCAGAAAAGAAAATAAAAATAAAAAAATAATAATAGAAATAAATAAATAAATAAATAAATAATAATTAAATAAATAGTTAAAAATAGTTTTTAGGCATTTAAAAATAGGTCTGAGGCCCAATAAATTCCAGAAAAATTATCCTAAGTCCAGTTTTTTATTTTACACCCAAAAATATTATTTCCATGATATTTTAATATTATTTATTAACAATTAAAAATCATTTATTAATTAAAAACCTTGATTTTAATTACAGAAAATTCCCAGAAAATTCCAGGAAATTGGGGAAAAATCCAAGATTTAAAATTCTTACAAAATCTGGTGGTTTACAATATCTCCCCCGGTCATGATCTTGCAAGTCCTAAGCAAAGGCTCAGCTACCAAATAATATTTTAGAGCAAAAGAAACAGATACAAAACTATGGGAAGCACCACTATCAAATAATGCTAAAGCTAGAATTAAATCAAGAAGAACATAACCTGTGTTAACATCTTCGGTGGGTAGGCTCGGCCTCCTCGACTGTCATAGCAAATGCTCGTCCCTGTTGTGCACCTCCCTGATGCTTGTGCTAGGCATAACTCTATTTTTAGGTCAGAAGTGGCGGTCCCCTCGGCTGTACCGCAAGTGGCCTCGCCTATGTTCCCTAAGCTGGAACTGGTCCCTGAACTACACGACGAGGGTTGGAAGGACAATCCCTCAGCTGATGCCCCTCAGCACTATAATATAGACAAACTCTCAACCTCTTCCTACAAACTTCTCAGATGTGGTTGGACTTCTTACAATAGTGGCAGAAAGCTTGCTGTAACTGTCTCTGCTGCTGTTGGGGTGCCTGGTGAACCGGCACCCTAGCTGGAGTCTGGTGCTGTTGTGGCTGCTGAAAAGGCCTAGACTGGAAATGAGGATGCTTAACAGTCACTGTGCTGCTATTAGCTCCCAGAAAAGAATCGCGATCTCTCTTGGGTTTCAAGCCCAACTCCCACTCAACCTTGCGTGCCTCCGCAAGTATCTCAAATATGTCTCATAGAAAGACGAAATGAGGTTCTTCACTTTCCAGTTCAGACCCTCGCGAAAGCGGATAGCCCAAACTTTTGGCTCCCTCACCAAATACTCCGTAAATCGGCTCATCCTACCGAACTCTGTAATGTACTCCTCTACGGACATGCTTCCCTGAGTAAGGCCCTCAAATTGTATTTCCAAGTCCAATCTGTCCGCTCGAGCAAAGAACTTTCTCTTGAAGAAGTCCTTGAACACCTCACAAAACTGTCCCGCATCAACAAGAAGTGGCTCATTCCTGAACCAAGTGCGGGCGATGTTGAACAACTGAAGTTCTACTGCCTCAACCTTCAGATCCTCAGCAATATGAGACACCCTCATGAGACGCTCAATATCCTTGAGCCAATCATTAGCATAGACGATCCCATCGATCCTTTTGAAGACCCGAGATTCTAGCTTCTTGAAGTCCTACATATTACCCAGCCGAAGCTGGGCAACCTACGGAGCAACCTGCTGCTAGACTGGAGCTTCTCTCTCTTCTACAACAAGAGTAAGATAATAAGCACTCCCAATACCCTGTCATAACACGTCCGTCTGCCTCTGGTGAGCCTCTGACTGGGCCCTCAGGGCCACCAATATCTCGCAAAATAATACGAATACCTGAGTCGCATCTGTCGGCATAAAAGGTGGAGGTGGAAGTCCCTCAAACATAGTCAGAACAATCCTCAGAGCTAGAGGAAGACCCCCGAATATTGCTGGTATGCTAATTACCAGAGAAATGACTGGTGTAGGCTCTCGAAAAGTCGCATGTCTCTCAAAAATTGCTCTTTTTTGTTGTGATCAAGTCTTCGGCGGCATCCTGAGGCAAAGCGAAATGAAAGAATCAATATGGCATATGATATGATATATTCAAAGAAGGACAACTAAAGATCAAATATCAATATCAAAGAAGAACAGTTGTAATAAATAATAGAGTTTTTTCTAGATGTGATTGAGTATTCTCAGCCTATAGCCTATATCCTATATCCTGAAATAGGCTCGTAATAGCATTTAAATCTGAGCATCACTATGAATCACACAAATTGCAACCTTGAAGACCTGCATGGGCCACACTAAAAATATATCATGACCCACACCCGGTATAGGGGCATGATTAGTGAACAACGTCAAGCCTATGCCGTAACATCGGCGGTCGAACTCTGTTTGGGTAAACTATCTATCTAGCAATCAAGATATAATAATGCCACGAATAAAAATATTAAAACTCAATCACAGATCTATAAGATGGAATAATCACACAAATATGATATAAAGAACTGAAGTATCAAATACAACTCACGAGACAAAGTAATATCCAATGAGTCATCTAAAGAAATACTAATAACAAATGCTGGAGATAAATCCAGTACAAATAAATCTATCTACTGAACTACAGGTACTAGGTCGTCTGTCTCAACCGGGATAAGACCCTCCTGAGCCAAAGGCTCTGCTCTAAGCCAACTACGTCCCGAGGCCCGAAGTCAGTAGGATACCACCCCTCAGTGTCATCTGAAAAAAAAATATCCAGTCATGAAAGAAGCAAAGTATATCTCTAACAGTAGTTCCAATAAATGATATAAACTATATAATAGTAAATAGAGCAAATATACAAGATACAATATACAGGTACAAGAATTATGGATAATAGAAATACTAAAAATAAATATAAGAATGAGCATCATAGAAATGAGCAAAAAATACTACTACTGAGTGAGTACCAGCTTCAACATGTGATCGGCTTAGAAACTTGCATACGGATTATGGCCTGGTTAATCATACGTGTCAAGTAATACTACTACTCTTGAGAGATCCGGATATACCAATCCGTGTAACCATCGTATCAAGAAATCAGGGATATCTACACTATATAAAAGAAACATAGGGGATATCATAAATTAAAAATTATCAGAGATTGTACATACCTACAATCCGGTTAAAGGTATCAAAGATATCCGAAATGATACCTCGGAGACCTAAATATAGAATATTATATCAATACAAGATTTTGGAATAAAAATAAGTTAAACTAGTCAAATTCTAGGTCATAAAGTCATTTCTAAGTCAAAATAGTCAAACTAGGTCAACTCTATGTCAAACTAGTCAAACTTGGTCAAACTAGCTATTTTTAGGTGGTATGAGTCCATTCCAAGGATATTGGGTTTATACACTATGTAACTAGGCTATACTAGCTATGTTAGGATACTAGGGTATCGACACTATACCGTATCATAAGATACATAAATTATTAGATATGAAAACACAATAATATATATATATAAGATAAAAAATATATAGTATCCCTAGCCAAACTAATGCTAAGTAGATATCTTGGCTTTGAACCAATACGGTATCCTACCACCTACACACCCCTCTTAATACACAAACCCAATACCTATACTAACTAATATAGTATCAATATCTATACACATATAAATGATACAATACTATATACCATAACTTAACACCAATATATAACTAATATCTTACTACTAACAATTACCTTAGTATTTTAATAGCTTAATACACTCAACGACAATATCATATATCTTAATGATTACCTAGCAACTTAGACCAAAATTAGCTATATTGAGTATACTAGATAATACCTTACTATATAAAACTTACCTTAACTATAAACTAATAGTTATCCTACCTTTCACTAATACTTAACTCCAATACACTTGGTATTATACACAAAAGTTGATACTTAACCTTACTATACTTGATTATATATTATATTCGTACTCCCACACATTCCTCATCTCTTGGACACTCCTCCTATTGAGTAATTCAACTGCAACTATATACTGCTTAATGCTGCTTCTCACTGCTGCTGTATTCTTATTGCTGCTGCTTCTTATTACTGCTTACTGCTGCTGCTACTTCTTTTTGCTGCTGCTGCTTCTTTTTGCTGCTTACTACTGCTGTTGTTGCTACTTATTGCTGATGCTGCTGCTTATTGTTGCTGCTGTTGCTTCTTATTGTTGTTGCTGTTGCTGCTTATTGCTGCTGCTGTTGCTTATTGCTGTTGCTGCTGATTCTTATTGATGCTGCTGCTGCTACTTCTTGCATACCTGACACCTCCCCTTAGCACACATACACATACCTATACACATACACAGACACATACACACACACACACACACATACACACACACACACACACATATATATATATATATATATATATATATATATATATATATATATATATATATATATATATATATATATATATATATATATGCTTACATATATCAATACTAATGGTGCATATAAACTTCCCTACTCTCCCTATGACCACCAACACTCTCAAATGAATTAGAAATATAACTATAACTATAACTATATATATATATATATATATATATATATATATATATATATATATATATAATAATAATAATAATAATAACTATAAATATAATGCTCTAATAGTGATAACCATGGTAAATTGTATTATAATACAAAGTATCAAACACGTGGAGTGCACCGCACCCGTATCACACTCAATCTATGATACGCTTGTGATACGGCTACACCACACCACCAAACGTATCCCGAAGGACACGAGAAAGTATAGAATCATAATTAGAAGCAACACGAAGAGCTAGCTACTCATCTACGTGCTCATGTCAAAATATGACATGCTCCAACCCCCGTGTCGGAAGAAAACCTCCAAATAAACCTATATAGCCAAATTGTCATGATTTGGCTTACACGTATCTAATTGTGGATACGACACTAGTCTTATACTATCAAACACATGTCAATTTGGTTTAATTGACCTATTGACGAACACAAGATGTGCCAATCTAGGAATTTTCCCAAAATTGACATAAAATACCATATAACTTTCTTCATAGGCCTCCTATGAACTTAATTTCACTTTCTATTTATAGCCTTAGTACATGGGAGGGTTTCTAATGATTAAATTACAGATTTAGAGTATAATTAGAGAGAAAAAACTAAATTATACCTATTGAAAGATGGATTCGCAATATAATTCTCTAAATGAGTATCAAGAGCTTTCAACTTGTGCTCCTTCCTCCTCCTTGTAGATCCTTAAATCTTTCTTGTTCTAATAGCCTCCAATGGTGAGTAAAAAAAGAATGGAAATGAATTTGGGTAGGGATTGGTGTAGAGATTAAGGAATTTGGATGAGGGAAATTCTTGATCTAGAATTGAAATGAATGGATGAAGAGAGAGAGAGAGAGAGAGAGAGAGAGAGAGAGAGAGAGAGTCTCTCTCCTCCCCCTTGTGGCCGACCTTGTCCTCTACTCCAAGTTACTATAAAAAGTCCAATATATCCCTTGGGACTTATTATGAAGGAATTAATTAAGAAAGAAAGGTTCTAATCCAATTGGTTTAACTAATTAAGTCATCCTCCTAATGAATGGACTAACTATTGGGCTCAAATCTAACTAGGATTAAATATTGGTCCATGAATCTAATCTAATCTAATCTAGTTAGATCCACTAACATAAGTCCAAAAGTAAATCTAACATCTAACAATAAATAAATATACAGTCCATGGCCTATTTTAGGTTCACTCGGAGCTTTAGCAACCACCGTAGGAGCATGTACAATATTTAATTAATTATGAAATAACAAAAATATCCTTTCCTAGAAAATATGGTAGTAATAGTAGGTAATAGTGTTATTGCTAAGGTAATGCAAGTTTAGCTATTAAGTTATTACTAAAATAGATATAACTAACTAGTATTGACTTAGAAACTTAGGTAATAACCTAGTATAACTAATATAAGTTAGAGTTAGCAAGTTAGTTACCTAGTTTGACTTATATTGACTAGTTTGACCCAGTTGGGCTAAGTGTGACCTAGTATGGACCTAGAAAATCATATTTAGTGTATTTAGCTCATTTCTCATTCATTACACCAAGTGATATAATATTTCCTATATATGTGCGTTTGACACCAGCTCGGATACCGAGTCATACTTGTTGCTTAGGACCACAGTCGAGTACATTCTCTGATAGTTTTTTTTTGATACGCTCTATGTTTCATGTATTTAGTATTGAGATATTTAATTTTTGACACAATTGTTTCACGGATTGGTAAACATGGACCTTAGTCATGAGATATTATTGTCGTGGTTACGTAGTGATTATTACATCGTGCTTCGTGATTACTCAGTGATTATCATATTATCTTAGTGATTATATGGACCGTGATCATAGTGCATGATATTAAAGATCGTGCAATGTGATATACGTATTATAACGTGTCGTGATTTGGATTCGTGTACTAATCGGGGGTTGAAAAAGTATTAGTGGATATGTGATCATATCTTATATACCGTGATTTAGTATAGCCCGTGATAGTTAGTAGATCATGCAACTCACACGTGATCACACTAGCGCACCTTTTATATATAGCCCGTATTAGGACTAGCCCATCACATTATGTTACTAATATTTTAAGGCAAATTTATATATATTCTTTCCTTTATTCCAGTTTATTACATTATTGTTCCTCATCATATTGTTCTCAGTTCTTTCTATTATTTACCATGATGCTTCTTCTCGTGATATATGCTAGTTCAGTTACTTCCATCATTTATTTTCAGTGCTATTGTTATTTTATAGTTTCTGTCAATTATTAGAACTGCTATTTGGGTTATACTTCACTCTAATCCTGACTGGATATATTATTCAGATTATTCATTAGAGGACTGATGGCCTACACACTATGGACAAAAGGATGACGAGCCAGTTGAGTTATCAGCCGTAAAGCCTGTCTAGTTAGTACTAGTAGTTGATGAGGCAAAGTTAGTTCATTTATGAATTGTTTATGTCAGTTAGACTTTGGCTTTGTATTATTATTTGATGTCTTATGTTGAGATTAGACTTGGACTTATGATATATTTGTGACTTTATTTCTTTTCATCTATTCTATATCGTGCCAGATCTTTCTCTATTTGTGATTGAGTTTTGTTTACTATTATCATATTTTTCTCCATTAGGAGTTGAGATATTTTGACAGGTATATTATATATATTGTGTGAGATGTTAGGTAGTAATATTGACCTAGATAGCATTATATCGTTGATATTGCGGCGTAGCTTGGACGTATCCATGTACTCGTACCCTTACATCGGGTGCTGGTCGAGATACATTTTTGTGGTGGCCCATTCAGTTCTCGAAGCCTTCTCAGTATTAGTACTCAAACTTAGAGTATTAGTACAAGCCTGCCTGCTATAGGTTATAGACTTGGGATATATTATGAGAGAATAGTCAATCACAACTATGAAATATTTTTAATCTATTGAATTTACTATCTTTATCATTCAGAATAATAATTTTCATTGAAATATTACTGTCCTTACTTGGTGCTATTGTATCTTATGCAATATTTATTCCTTTATTTGAATTTGTCTTCAGGATGTCGCGAAAGACCCGATCGTAGCAATTTGGGGCAGTTTCGATGAGATCCGTTACTTTGTCACCTCAGTGAGAGACAACAACGACTGTTCTGTCTTCTTCCACTCAGAGGATTGCTTCACCCGTCCAGGTGGATATTTCAACAACTACTTTTGGGGTAATCCACCACCATTTTCGAGGACGGTTCCATCAGTAACAGAGGATCTTCTACCACCACCACCTATGCCAGCAGACACGACGCAGATGTTTGATGTATTTCAGGAGATAATGGCAGCACAACAGAGGCAGACAGATGTTTTACGGTAGGGCATCGAGAGTGCTCACCAGTTAGCACTAGATATTGTGGAAAGAAAGTACTTGTTCAGCCACAGACCGTACCACTTTATCTTGCCCCATACCAGCCGAGGCAGGATACCCTCATTGAATTCAAGAGGATGGGACCCAATAACTTTAGGGGCATCAAAAGGATATTGTATGCCAACGATTAGATCAAGGACGTAGAGAGGGCCCTGAGGCTAGTACAGATTTTGGATGGCCTACAAGTGGAGGCAGTGGGCAGCCAGATATTTGATATTACTCTGACATGGTTCCGCACAGACCCAAGGATCATGGAGCCAAGACTGACTTGGAAAGCTTTCAAAGAGTTTTTCAAGGAGAAGTTCTTTCCAGATATGGCTTTGAGTGCTCTAGAGAGCCAGTTCCTAGACCTCGTCTAGGGAAACATGATAGTGGACGAGTACGCAATAGAGTTTTATATACTAAGCAAATTTATAGAGGGACATAATCCTTTGGAGAAGGCCCTGATATTTATGAAGGGTTTGATCAGAGAGATCAAATCTCTTACTAGAGGATATCGTAGAGCGACATTTGAGGATAACCTGATGGACACATATAGGGCAGAGGATGACTTGGAGCTCAAATCTAAGAGGATGCGAGACACATTAGGAGGATCTAGCAGTAGTAAGGCTCCAGCCAAATGACCCCACTTCCAAAAGTAGAGTACCTTCCTGTAGCAGAGATAGCAGTTTTATGTACCATATCGATCCCTAGTGTAGCAGGCATACCAAGCCCCGAGACCAACACAGCAGGACCCACAATGTACTCACTGTGGAAAGATTGGACACACTTGAAAAGTCTGCAGGAAGAGGCTTGGAGTATGCCTCTATTGTGGAGAGCCAGGCTACCAATTGAGGTAGTACTTAGTGGCTCCTATTCGAGCAGACCATGGAGCAGCACCGACAAAAAGAGCACCAATGAGGCCTCCTACGAGATAGCACATATGACCTCATATACTGACTCAACAACAATATTTTTTTCAGTACTAGCAGCAGCAAAGAGGTATACCGCGAGGGCAATCTTTTGCCATGACAGTAAGGAGGAGGAGCCAGACGGAGATATGATACCAGGATCAGTTCTCCTTGATTCTATTCCAGCTAATGCTTTATTTGATTCTGGTGCTTCTCATAGCTTTGTATCTATATATTTTGATCTTAAGCATCGATTAGAGTCTAAACCTTTGGATTGGACTTGCAAGATCAAGACTGGGGGAGACATTATCCTGGTCAGTGATGTTTGTAAGGATCGAAGTGTTATAGGGGAAGGCTAGGAGTTGAGCGCATGCTTACTCGTAATGCCACTTTTGAGCTACAATATTGTACTTGGGATAGATTGGTTGAGTAGGCACCATGATAGTATAGATTATCGTGGAGGCAGAGTTTTGTTTTAATCTCAAAAAGAGGCAGAGTTTAAGATTGCCAGAGAAAAGTGGAGAAAAGTGAGGATGCCATATGTGGAGCTATGGTGGAAAAGAAGGAGTTGTCATATCTGTTGATAGCAGAGTTTATTGATATTTTTCCAAAAGAGTTATCAGATTTGCCGCCAGACCGAGATGTTGAGTTCTCTATAGATTTGGTGCCAGACGTAGAGCCGATATCTCAGCACATTTATAGGGTCAACAATAAAGAACTGATAGAGTTAAAGAAGTAGATGGATAATTTATAGGAAAAAGGCTTTATTTGATCCAGTTCATCCCTATAGGGTATTTCAGTATTGTTTGTACCAAAGAAGGATGGGTCGGTACGCATGTGTATCGACTACAGGGCTCTAAACAACTTCACTATCAAGAACAAATACCCAATGTTGAGGATTGGTGATCTCTTCAATTAGTTTAGCAGAGCGAAGGTATTTTCGAACATAGAATTGAGGTTGGGTTACCATCAGGTGAAAGTGAAGAAGGAGGATATTTCAAAGACAGCTTTTCAAACTCGGTATGGCCAGTTTGAGTTCTTATTGATACAGTTTGGGTTGACCAATGCATCGACGGTATTCATGAATCTGATGAACAAGGTGTTCCACCAGTATCTTGATAAGTTTATGATAATATTTATTGATGATATTCTGGTGTATTTGAATACCCCGGAGGAGCAAGAGGAGCACCTTAGGATAGTTTTAGAGACTCTCAGGAAGGAGAAGCTTTATGGCAAGCTATCGAAGTGTGAGTTCTTCCTTGACAAGGTTGAATTCCTTAGTCATGTGATCACAGGTGATGGGATCTCAATGGACCCGAAGAAGATTTCAGTAGTGGAGTCATGGGCTACTCTGAGTTCAGTGGCATAGATCAGGAGTTTTATGGGGCTACCAGGGTATTACCGGAGGTTTGCACAGGACTTCTCCAGGATTATAGATCTGATGACTAGGATAACCAAGAAGGATGTAGAGTATGTCTAGACAGAGGAGAGTTAGGTCACTTTTGAGGAGTAAAAGAGAAGGTTGACGATAGCTGCAGTGTTGATGTTGCCATCTGGATTAGGTGCATTCACTATTTATAGTGATGCTTCAGGGAAGGGTTTGGGTTGTGTCTTACAACAGAATTGGAAGGTGATTGCCTATTCTTCCAGGTAATTATGTCCTCATGAGAAAAATTATCCTACCCCCGATTTGGAGTTGGTAGCGGTCATTTTTTCTCTATAGCTGTGAAAATACTATTTATAAACCTCCTCACCCAAAATTAGGCCTACTTGGCTTAGATAGAGAAATTAGGGCTAATTAGAATCCAACTAAAAATAGAACACGGTATTTTATTTAATTATACAATATTTATATCACTTAGCGTACAACATTCTGACCTTTGTGTAACTTATAATTATGCTTTCTTGTGCTACATTTTAGTCGCACAACATTCGTCGCATACGTTATTATTTAATTCTAAATAAAAATCAACTTTGTACCCCTGTGCGTTCCTATCGAAATTGGAGACACAATCTTTACCATTTTGTGCAACCCGAATTTTGTTAATATTCTACTGTGAGCCCTCTATGTCCCGGACACTTGAGTCTCACCTAATTTTAGCCCCATGTACTTCTAATTAATTTAATCCAAATTAATTCCAGAACATCATGCGCATAAATTTTAATTAATTTAATCCAAATTCCGTCTTTGTGTAATTTTATAATTGTTGGATGTTTTTATTGAAAAGCGCATTGAGGTATCCACACCATTGGACAATACATAACGAAATCTATTTTTCTCCTTCATATAATTTATCCAATAATTTTTGGAATGTGCAACGCGCACATCGCCCCATCAATTAAACCTATCCTTGCATTTTAAACAATGTAATATATAGCCCACCAAACATCCCCATGTGAGGCCCAAGGCCCAACTCCAAGGAGGTGTTGACCAAGCCCACTCCAAGGTCAACAAAACCCTAGCTCACATGTAAATAAATACAACCTCTTTCTTTCTCTTCTTAATTTTTCTATTCCTAAACCCATATATATCTAGCCGACTCCTATCATCAACCCAACCCACTACCCATCTTCTTCCCCGGCCAACTGACAGCAGATCCAACCGGAGTTCCATCTGGCCTGGCCGACCACCTCGCCTCCATTTTTATCTTCCTTCTCCATCTCCTCCATGCCGTTGCACTCTGCCGCAGCCGCCTACACAGCACCGGAGACCGCCGGAGCACGACTGGACCGGCCAGACCCGCTATTGTTCCCGACCTCTCCCTCCGGTCACCTTCCCCATCGATAAACCATCGCCACCCAGAGCAGCACCACCTTTACCACCATTGTCGTCTTCTCCATAACCCATCTCCGGCCTCGTCCCAACCGGAGCTCCTCCGCCTGGTCGACAAGCTCGACACAGCAGTACCATCTTTACCTCTCTTCCTCCTCTCGTCTGAACACCCCCTCCCGCCGTGTAACTCGACGAGCCCTGGCCTGAGAATATCTCGAGCAGCACCTCCACCCCTTCCGACTTCTTCCCTGTTTCCCGACCTCCTCCCTGACTTCCAACCTCCAACATCACCACCCCCTCATCATAATCAACCCACCATTAACTCCAGCACCCCATACCACCAGCACCACCACAAACTTCTCCCTAGCCCTGAGCTCCCCTCTCCTCCTCCTCCTCCTCCTTCTGGCCGGACACCCCCCAACTGGCCGAATTTTGGCGAGCCTCAAGCAATCACCATCATCATCTCTTCATTAGCAAATCATCATCATCATTTACCTAACATCCTGATCCTCATCAACATCACCCCATCATCACCATCTTATCATCATCACGAACACCAACCCTAATCCCCTCATCACTAACCGATCATCATCATCCTAGTCATCACCATCGTCCACATCATTATCATTATCATCATCATCATCCCAGTCACCATCCTCGTCATAACCATCATCTATATCATCTTCTTCGTCATCTGTAATCATCATCATCACATCCATCATTATCCACATCGTTGCCATCACCATCGTTATCAACATCATTGTCATCAACATCGTCATCGTCATCCACATCGTTGCCATCATCATCGTCATCATCGTTGTTTACCATCGTCGTCGTTATCGTCAATCGCGTGCACGTGTACGCCCGTGCAGGATATGGGATTTATCTCTACGACTTCAGGAGCAGGTTATTGGCACTACGCAGCTTTCTTGCCAGGCAAGTATACCTTACCTTGTTGTACTGTTTAAATTCAGTTATTATTTTAGTTGTATATTTATTTCTTTAGATTATATAAACTATACGCGTCCGAGAGAGACTCGGGTACAGTCAACGAATGCGTTGACGTTAGGACTTGTGTCTGACCTAGTGTCTAGTAGGCCAACCTGAAGTTATGGAGTTATCGGTATGACTCCCCAGGCCTTGACACATTTATTACACGTGTTGTGAGTCTCTTGTAGGGCACGGACTTACGTATACGTTTGGCCACCTGTATGTATGGGTCGTACGACAAATATGGTATAACTGCTAATAGTGATGCATGTTAGAAGACTTAGCAGTTATTAGTAGTCAGAGCATAGACTATTATAGTACGAAGGTCCAATCCTTGTCCTTATTTGGTTGTAAGGTTGGACTATTGTATTAACGATAAACTATGAGCCAGAGTTATGGCACCGATACTTGCACTCCGTCTTGGTATAGTAGCTACAGTGTATTATGGATACAACATGCATAGAGCATTGGGCGGGGAGGACGACTAGTAGGCATATGGGACACCCACTTCCTTTACACTGATGCCACACTCGACGGAGTGATATGGACAATATATATTACACTGATGCCATATTCTTCGGAGAGATATGGACGATATACTGTACAGATGCCATGCTCTTCAGAGCTGGACATTATTATATTACAGCGCCCTTGTATGGGGGCATATGTGGCATATTGTCATATCGCAGTCCCAAAATACGTAGGACCAGGAATACGTGACACGCCAGCTACGCATTCGACCAGACTCTGGTCTGACTCAAATACGTATAAGTTATATAATATAAAGGGCACTATCTAGGTATCCCATAATTGTAAACCTCTATGTCTCAATCCATAATGTACAGCAGTATACAAGAAAGAGCTATATGTGCCCAATAACACACAAACTCAAATAGACTCGAGAAGAGATGAGTCTACAAAACTAGGCTACAACAGCAGATGAATAATCAATATGAATAAAGTAACCATAATGCCGGTAGAAATGATATGAGTACCTGGTACAATGCCCGCAAGACGTGCCACTCCATCAGCAACTCCAAATGCTCCGTAATCGTTTATGCTACAAAACTGGCAGGGGACCAGGTCCTCAGAGGGACGTAACAAGGTAAAAAAACACAGCATGCCAAGTATAACCAAAAGTACAAATACAACGATGGGGTAATTTATCATAACCAACTAAGTGTGACACAGTTTAAAGACAATGTTCGACGCGTGGGCTATCTAAAATAAAACCGTAGCTCCGGACACGGAAACACACGGGACATACCGCAGCTCCGGGCAAGAAGTCACACGGGTGTTACAACTACACTAGATACATGATCACTACAGATACAATACATATATATATATAAGCGCGTGCAGAGGAGCCCAAACGTCTAGTAACTGTCTTCCCCTTCCTAAGCGGTCAACGATGGTGCACTGAACCTGAACCTTTATCTAACAGTCTCGACACACAGAAATAACTTAACAGACGTGACCCTAAGGTCGTCCCAGTCTCTGGTCATGATGTTAGTATCAGGATATAAGAATCTGGCACGATCACAGTGTATGAGTGTATCATGGGGTATCGATATACTCAGGTATGTACATCGAGGTGCTACGAACATCTAACAATCATTCTAAGACATTATGATGAACGTCTGCACCCGGTTGTAATCCGGACACAAGTATCGATCGTAACCAAAATACACACATAATGTACATAAAGAAACAATAAATATATGTAATCTGAAATACAGGGTGGCAAGGTACACTTGCCTGCGTTCGGCTGCTGATGACGGGGATCCGGTACCACGTCCAAGTCCTCAGGTCTCGTAGTACCTAGAGAAGTGGTACAAACTAAATCAATAAACTATCACGCGGCTAAAATAAGATGCGACACACGTCTAGTATATGCTATAATCTTAGTTACAAGACGTTAAATCACCGGTATAATGTCATCAAACCCAATCCTCAAATCTTGCTGTTCATTACGGTGTTTATCAGTGGTTCGAGCCATGATAAATCCTCAGATCTCCCCTGGTATTCACAGACGTTATAATGCACATTTACATATATCATCCTCAAATAATTAAATTATTATTTATTAAACCCTAGAAATATTATTTTATCATCTGAACCTCTCTCACTTATACATAGCTACCCCTCTACCATTTCCTAATTATTTATCAGTCCTCAGCCAATGAACAACTTATGATATCAAACACATCTCCTAAACATAAATATACTCTTCGATACTAATCAATATTTTAATATTGCATCATTATTTTATATTACTTAAACCTGCTCTTCTACATCCATCAAAGTGCATATACTAAAATGTAATAAACCCTAAGATTTCATATGACACTTAACCACAAAATCTCAATGCATATACGTACCCTTAACTAAACCCGTTCCATTCTCAAACCTTAAATTTTAATGTACCTATAATTCCCAAGCCTCGATGTTTATATTCTATAACATCATGCCCCAACTCCATGCATATCTATTAATTCCAGGAAGAATAAACCCTAAACACCCATTTATTTCCTCAAACCCTAACTCCTTGTATATCATACATTCAATTCTAAACTCAACATTAAAACCCTAAGCTCATATCATTAACCCATGCTCATTTATGCCACACTACACTTACACTTACACTATACATAAACCCTAACTAATACACAAGTCCATATATATCAAAAATAGAGAGGGGGAAAGGAGTGGTATACCTTGACGATGAGGTTACTGGCCGGGTGATGAAGATGCTGGTGGCGGGGTATGGCCGGAGTAAAAAACTGAAGACGACGAGGAGGCCTCGCACGGTGGTGCTCGGTCTCGCCGTGAGGAGGTGGAGCTTGGCTCATGGGGATGGCGTTGAAAATGAAGGTGGTGGTGGGAACAACCGGTAGCCGGAGGGACTTATGACTGTGCCGGAGCGGTCAACAGTCGGTGGTAGTACTGTCGAAGATGCGGAGGAGAACGGCAGCAATGGCCGGATTGGAGGCGACAGCGGAGTTGCCCTACTGGTGGTGGTGACGATGATGGTGAGGATGGAGATACGAGTGGTTGCCTCCTTGCCGGAGAAGAAGAGTGGAGGAAGTGGTGTAATGGTGGTTGAGGAGGTGAAGCTTGAGGAGTGCTGGTCAGGGTGGCAGTGCCGGAGCAGTGGCGGGATGCGGGCGCGTCGGGGTGGCAGCGCCGAAGTAGTGGCGGGATGCAGCGGTGACCGCAGTAGGCCGGAGCCGTGGTCAGTTGGCCGGAGCAAGGCTAGCCGGGGCCGCGGTTATCCAGGAAGAAGGAGAAAGAAAGAAGAAGAAGAAAGAAAGAAGATATAAATATGGTGGCTCAGTTTCCAAAGTGGAGGAGGGAGGAGAGAGAGAGAAGACGGTAGTTTCCAATGCCTAGGCATTAAGGCCTGCATTGGGGAGAGGGGGAAAGGATATTTTATAGGGGGTTGTGTGGAGGATAGAGGGTTGTGATGCTCCCAATTCAAATAGAGGGTGGGGATTTTACATGAAGGATTAGGTTTCTTAATGCAAAGGAAGGGGAAGAGGGTTGAGTACGGTCAAAGAAGGGGTAGCCTCTCCCTTTGGCCTTGGCCAATGAGGTGAGGACACCTAATTCAATAATTGCAACTAAGTTCCTTAAATTTGGGTAATTGTACAAACACATGAAATAATACAAAAATTATGGGAGAATTGGTGTTTGGTCTTTTGTATGGTGAGAGGGCGTTATGGGTTTAGCAGGGGTTTAATTAAATGGACATTAGGATTAATTGGAGATTAAAATAGGATTAGTCAAAAATGGTATCCCTGATTTAATTAGAATTAAAGTATCCCGCGCTTTTAAATTAAATGGGGGCACTTGGGGTCTAAATTTGGAAATGACACAAAGGTCAAAAATGGTGGGTGCTTGGAGTCAGTCTTGGACCCTTTAGTTGGTCAGGCTCAACGGGTTAAGTTGGTAACTCAAAATTGAGGGTAACGACACAGGTGTCCGACACGGAATTAAATTATGGGATTTAGGATACGGAAAATAGTACAATTAATTTAAGGCACAACTGATTTGATTTTGTGTGACGGAAACGTCCAGTACCTTAATTGGTGAGTCAAGTCAGAAGTACAATAGTCCAATAGAATTTATGGGCTGATATTGGGCTCCGAATAAATCAACAAGGGTTGGGCGTGCCAAAGGTTTAACTAATAAATAACAGACAAATGCAACCCTACTCTAAACTTCAAATATCTGCTGCTAAACCAAAATTTTCCAAATTCATACCTGACTATCTATTAAATTAATTGAGGGGGTTTACACATATACTAGCCAGTTGTCACGATTGGTGAATTACGTCAGCATATGTCTAGCCTACACTATCCCATACACTCAAAGTTGTCCTCAGATTTCTTTCACTTAGCTGGTTAGGTCACCCTCGAGTTTTTATAGTATTTACTTTATAGCATGCTTCTATGTATCTTGTTATGTCCTTCTGAGGACCTGGTCCCATTCCAGGTATAGATGTTCATGAGGATTCGCAAGAGCGCAGATACGGACTTGCTACGTATACTTCGAGGAGGTCTCCTCTTCGAGCCGTGACTGTTAGTTGATATTCTTATATTGTATTTATCTTGTTTATTCTATATTCTAGTTCGGTAGTGGATTTGTTTCTATCCTACTACCATCATTAGATACTTTATATTGAGATCTAGTTTCATAGATATTGGTTATTTATGTCTATTTGATTTTTGTGGATAAGATTTAGTTATTCCCTGTGACATATGTATGTACCACTGTGGATAGTTATTCATATTACATCGTACGTGTATTTTAGTTTCCATAAATTGGAGTTGCCATATATATGTGGCTGGCATGCTTACGTGTCCTAGTCCTACGCATTTTTGGGACTGGGATATGACATATTTTTAGTGGTGGCCCATGCTGGTCAAGAACATATTGTCTCGGTTACGTTACTGTATCGAGCAAGTCTGCAAATAGGATTAGAGTACAGGATCTCATCCATAATTGACTATGACTCATCTTTCTTCCAATCTGATCGATTTGAGTAACCGTATCCGGCTTGATTCATGTGCTTCCCTAATAGTTCCTTGAGTATAGCCCCTGCTAGAATATAGGAATCCTTTTTGATAGGATGATAATTAGGGTAACATTCCTATTAAGAATACAACTAGGGCATTGACACATCATTAAATTTAGACTACTTAATGAACCCTAGCAACCCTTATTTGTAGAATAATTAACCATTATCCCTTGATAATTAGGGATGACTTGAGAGTAGTATATACACAACTAGAGTGAGTTATAAATTTGATCATAGTGTTTGACCCTAGTATTGGGGAACCAATAGAAATCCAAGGTTAAATATTAGGACTAACCTAGCTTTTCATGGTGAGATAGTACTAGAGAACTACAAACTTTAGCTTCTTGTCTTGATATTAGTAGAACAATATCTTAGGAAGCCAAGAGGAATGACTAGAATATTTCTCTTGATCATACCTCGAACACAGAGATTAGCAACCACCTTCCCTCAAGAAACTATGACATTATCTAGAGTCTTTCTATTTAGTTTTATGACTTGTTCCTCTGAACCCTTAGCGCTCGGTATTGTGCGACGACTAATTACGTTTTCTCTCCTTCATCTTTCAATTCGTGCCATCTAACCGTTCTGATTGTAGACCGAGTAATTTTATTCTATGTTAGGATATATAGTTGCTAAGGTTATAGTTATAATCTTAAATTTTGATATTTTGTGTGGTAGTTAGAACTTGATAATCTTAGTTATTTTTTTAGATTATAATTTTACGCGGGTTCAATTCCCGTCGTTCGCCCATCATATTATCCTTATTTTTTTGACTCACGTAACTTGTACCATACCTCGATATGAGTTATATCCCCTTTTCCTATGAAGGCCAGTAACTTTTTACTAATGACACTTGTTCTATAAGCACTATGATTAAGACTTAAGATGACCATTACCTATATAATGCAATAGGACACCCTAATAAGTACCAAGACCTTTTTCGTATATACCCTAATAAGAGTTTATAGTTTAATTACAAGGACAATATTATCTTGTAGAAGGCCTAAATGTAGTTATGGTATTAGTTAATTATTTTTAGTTGGGTAGTATGCCTCACAACCTAGTATCACATAGTTTTTTGACCTTTTATTGAAGTGTAACTGAATGACATTAACTGTATACTAGCATAAAATGATAGTGTTTATTCAGACTGTAGAACTTGGAGGCCCATACCCCTATTTGGTCGACTAGGGACTTAGACAAGGAGTTGGTATGACAACTGTAAAAATTGTAGAGTCTTATCTTTTTGTGAACTTGAAATATTATTGTGTACCATCCTTCATCATAATCCAGTGTATTTATATTTGTTGTACCACCTTGACTTATGCCGCTATTATAGCCTAGTTTTGCAAGCTTACTCTTTTATCGAGCTTGATCATGATATATATATATATATTATTGGGTATACACACTAATACATTTCAGATTCAGTGTATTAAGGTCTATCTAACCTTAGTGCGCTTTGGTTCGCCCTTCGTATAACTACCTTACGTGGATTGAGATATATAGTTGACTAGTAGACGAATGTACTTACCCTCTAGATGTGACTAAGCATATCATATCAGTTACATAACTATACTGATACGAGCATGTGAATAGGAATTACCAAAATAGGATTTTAATCCACAACTGCTTTGATAATTTCTATTTGAATTCATTAAATGCCTTGATTCCCTCACTTCTATTCTATTACCTCCCCCTTGAACTCTTTATTGTTGTTTTCTATCTTCCCCTATTTCGGAAAGATGAAACCTCATGCTTAGTATAAGTTTGATATACAGAGAGTACTAGATATACCCCATAGGCCAATCACATTACTAGATGACTATCTTTTATAACTGATTAAGGGTATATCATATATGATACATTTGGTGTTAAATTTTTTTTAGGATCGAATAGCATGATTAAATAAGCTGAAGAATATTTTCTTAAGTGTATAGCCTTATATGATAGATGGATAAATTCTAAGTTGGGTAGAAGTTGCATTGTCAACTTGAGAGAATTTTTTTTTAGATTGTGATCAAGCAAGATTAGATTGGGAGATTCAAGTCATTTTAATTTTGAGATTTTTAGAAGAATGATTAAGATGATGAGGATTAATAAATTTTAAAAACCGTGATATGGCGAACCAAATAATTATACTTGAGCATGTGATTTAAATTTTGAATATTGAAGGTTGAATCATCAATTTAAATCTTGAGAAAAATAAATAGAACTCTAAATATGAACATGGTCGGATTGAATTCCAAATTTGATGATTGAATTAAAAGAAATTTTGATTGTTGGATTACCGATTTGAAATATCGAGGATGTAAATTGAAAGTAAAATTTGAAGAGTACGAAATTCACAAGTTGAAAATAGAAATAATTTTTGATTAGAATTATTTTCCAGAGGAGATTATGATAGTTGGAAATTGTAATGTAAATTTTGATATGGGATGTCATATAGATTCGAATTAGATTTGGGTATTGATGATTTGAAAATTTGAGAAGAGATTACAATATGTAAAAGTTGATTTAAATAGTGGTTATTTTAAATTTAAAGTAATTGCGATAAAATTAAAAAGATTATGTTATTTTGGAATAGTTTGCGATTAACTTGCCGTATGTACGTGAAGGATTGACAAAATTATACCCTAGTTTAATTTTGAGGACAATTTTTTTTTAAAGTTGGGTAGATTGTAAACCCCCTCACCTAAAATTAGGCCTACTTGGCTTAGATAGAGAGATTAGGGCTAATTAGAATACAACTAGAAATAGAACACGACATTTTATTTAATTATATAATATTTATATCACTTAGCGCGCCTTACCGTTGCTTCGATAATTGGAGCACTACACTAGCCACTGTCTACCTACAAATTTTACAACCTTGTCCTAGACGTGCCCGCCTACTATTCTGACCTTTGTGTAACTTATAATTATGCTTTCTTGTGCTACATTTTAGTCGCACAATATTCGTCGCAAATATTATTATTTAATTCTAAATAAAAATCAACTTTGTACCCGTGTACGTTCCAATCGAAATTGAAGACACAATCTTGACCGTTTTGTGCAACCCAAATTTTGTTAATATTCTACTATGAGCCCTCTATGTCCCTGACACTTGTGTCTCACCTAATTTTAGCCCCATATACTTCTAATTAATTCCAGAACATCTTGCACACAAATTTTAATTAATTTAATCCAAATTCCGTCTTTGTACAATTTTATAATTGTTGGACGCTTTTATGCAAAAGCGCATTGAGGTGTCCACACTATTGGACAATACATGATGAAATCCATTTTTCTCCTTTATATAATTCTTTTCATAATTTTTGTAATGTGTAACGCGCACACCGCCCCTTCAATTAAACCTATCCTTGCATTTTAAACAATGTAATATATAGCCCTCCAAACATTCCCATGTGAGGCCCAAGGCCCAACTCCAAGGAGGTGTTGACCAAGCCCACTCCTAGGTCAACAAAATCCTAGCTCACATGTATATAAATACAACCTCTTTCTTTCTCTTCTTTAATTTTTCTATTCCTAAACCCATATATATCTGGCCGACTCCCATCATCACCCAACCCACTATCTATCTTCTTCCCCGGCCAACTGACCAGAGATCTTACCGGAGCTCCGTCTGGCCTGGCCGACCACCACGCCTCCACTTTCATCTTCCTCCTCCATCTCCTCCATGCCGCTGCACTCTGTCGCAGCCGCCTACACAACATCGGAGACCGCCCAAGCACGACTGGACCAGCCAAACCGGCTGCTATTCCCGACCTCTCCCTCCGATCACCTTCTCCGAAGATGAACCACCGCCACCCAGAGCAGCACTACCTTTACCACAATTGCCGTCTCCTCCATAACCCATCTCTGGCCTTGTCCCGACCGGAGCTCCTCCGCCTGGTCGACAAGCTCGACACAGCAGCACCATCTCTGCCTCTCTTCCTCCTCTCATCTGAACACCCCCTCGCCGTGCAACTCGACGAGCCCTGGCCTGAGAACACCCCGAGCAGCACCTCCATCCCCTCCAACTTCTTCCCTGTTTCCCGACCTCCTTCCTGACTTCCAATCACCATCATCACCACCCCCTCATCATCATCAACCCACCATTAACTCCAGCACCCCACACCACCAGCACTACCACGAACTCCTCCCTCGCCCTGAGCTCCCCTCTCCTCCTCTTCCTTCTGGCCGGACACCCCTCCCCAACTGGCCGAATTTCGGCGAGCCTCAAGCAATCACCATCATCATCTCTTTATTAGCACATCATCATCATCATCAACCTAACATCATCATCATCATCAACATCACCCTATCATCACCATCTCATCATCATCACCAACACCAACCCTAATCACCTCATAACCAACCAATCATCATCGTCCTAGTCATCACTATCGTCCATATCATCATCATTATCATCATCATCGTCCCAGTCACTATCCTTGTCATCACCATCATCCACATTATCATCTTCGTCATATGTAATCATCATCATCATATCCATCGCCATCCATATCGTTGCCATCACCATCGTCATCAACATCGTCATCGTCATCGTCATCCACATCATTGCCATCATCATCGTCGTTTACCATCATCGTCGTCATCGTCAATCTCGTACACGTGCACGCCCGCGCAGGATATTAGATTTATCTACGCGACTTTAGGAGCATGTTATTGGCACTATGCAGCTTTCTTGCCAGGCAAGTATACCTTGCCTTATTGTACTGTTTAAATTCAGTTATTATTTTAGTTGTATGTTTATTGCTTTAGATTATATAAACTGTGCACGTCCGAGAGCGACTCGGGTGCAGTCAAGAATGCGTTGACGTTAGGACTTGTGTCTGACCTAGTGTCTAGTAGACCCACATGAAGTTGTGGAGTTATCGGTATGACTCCCCAGGCCTTGACATATTTCTTACACGTGTTGTGAGTCTCATGTAGGGCACGGACTTGCGTATGCGGTTGGCCACCTGTACGTGTGGGTCGTACGACGGATAGGGTATAACTGCTAATAGTGATGCATGTTAGAAGACTTAGCAGTTATTAGTAGTCGGAGCATAGACTATTATAGTACGAAGGTCCAATCCTTGTCCTTGTTTGGTTGTAACGTTGGACTATTGTATTAATGATAGACAATGAGCCAGAGTTACGGCACCGATACTTGCACTTCGTCTCGGTGTAGTAGCTACAGTATGTTATAGATATAACATGCATAGGGAATTGGGCGGGGAGGACGACTAGTAGGCGTATGGGACACCCACTTCCTTTACACTAATGCAACACTCAACGGAGTGATATAGACAATATATATTATACTGATGCCATATTCTTCGGAGCGATATGGACGATATACTATACTGATGTCACGTTCTTCGGAGCGATATGGACGATATATTGTACATATGCCATGCTCTTTAGAGCTGGACGTTATTATATTACAGCGCCCTTGTATGGGGGCATATGTGGCATATACTAGCCAGTTGTCACGATTGGTGAATTACGTCAGCATATGTCTAGCCTATACTATCCCATACACTCAAAGTTGTCCTCAGATTTCATTCACTTAGCTGGTTAGGTCACCCTCAAGTTTTTACAGTATTTACTTTATGGCATGCTTCTATGTATCTTATTATGTCCCTCTGAGGACCTGGTCCCTTTCCAGGTGTAGATGTTCATGAGTATTCGCAGGAGAGCAAATACGGACTTGCTACGTATACTTCGAGGAGGTCTCATCTTCGAGCCGTGACTGTTAGTTGATATTCATATCTTGTATTTATCTTGTTTATTCTATATTCTAGTTCAGTAGTGGATTTATTTCCATCCGACTACCATCATTAGATACTTTATATTGGGATCTAGTTTTATAGATATTGGTTATTTATGTCTATTTGATTTTCTATGGATGAGATTTAGTTATGCCCTGTGACATATATATGTACCACTGTGGATTGTTATTCATATTACAGCGTATGTGTGTTTTGGTTTCCATATATAGGAGTTGCCATATACATGCGGCTGGCATGCTTACGTGTCCTAGTCCTACGCTTTTTGGGACTGCGGTGTGACACTATTTGTACGGAGAGCATGTGGAGATCTTCAAAGACCACAAGAGCTTGAAGTACGCATTTACCCAGAAAGAGCTAAACATGAGACAGCGACGGTGGTTGGAGTTAATGAAGGACTACGACATATCATTACAGTACCATCCAGGGAAGGCCAACGTAGTCGTTGATGCCTTGAGCAGGTATCTAGTAGCTACGTGCTTGACTACAGATAAATATTTATTGGCCGATCTTGAGAGCTTAGGTATTGAGGTGCTGGTACTAGGTGTCGAGATACAAATATGGGGACTGCAGATACAATAAGAGCTGATGGACAGGCTTCGAGCTACGCAGTATGATGATTAGTCTTTGAGGAGCATCAGTGCTCAAGTTTGTATGGGATTATCCGAGGACTTCACTATTGTTGAGGATGGATCACTATGATACGATATCATATTGTGTGTGCCATATGAGATATTGCACGAGGAGGTTCTTCAAGAGGCGCATCGATCGCAGTACTCTATATATTCAGGTGCCAACAAGATGTATAAAGATCTAAGGGAGCATGAATGGTGGTATGGTATGATGCGGGAGGTAGTACACTTTGTATCCAGATGCGGGAGGTAGCACACTTTAATATGGCAGAAGGTAAAGGCAGAGAGGCAAAGGCCAGACCCATTCTAGAATAGAATTGGAGCATGTTAATATGAATTTTGTTTTGGGGCTTCTGTGTTCTCCAGGAGGTAAAGACATAATTTGGGTTATCGTGGAAAGGTTGACCAAATTGGCAACTTTTTACCATTTACGGTGGGTACATCTACGGAGAAGCTAGTAGAGATGTATGTGCGATAAATTATCAGATTGCATGGAGTTCTTATGAGCATCATATCAGATCAGGATAGTCGCTTCATATCCTACTTCTGTAGGAGTTTGCAGGCTAGCTTGGGCACCCAGCTCAAGTTCAGTACCACATATTACCCCCAGACAGACGGGCAATCGGAGAGAACTATTCAGACTCTCGAGGATTTACTTTGCACTTGTGTTTGGGATTTCAGAGGATCTTGGGAGGATCATCTTCACTTGAAAGAGTTTGCTTACAAAAATAGATACTAGGCCAGTATCGAGATGTCACCATTCGAGACTTTATATAGACGGAGATGTAGCACTCCTCTATCTTGGGATGATGTTAGTGAGAGAGTCTTATTAGGACCAAAGATGATTGTGGATGCACCGGAGACCTTTGGAATTTGAGGTATAGATTTTATTTGTATTGTATGTATTTTCTTTATTTTAGGTTGAGTGTTAAGGCTGTATTTTGTTCTAGGTTGGCGATCTAGTTTTCTTGCAAATTTCTCCGACATGGGGCACTATTTGCTTTCGTGGAGGCGGGAAGATTAGTCTACGATACATCGGACCCTTTGGTATTCTTACGAGGGTCGGTAAATTATCCTACAAACTAGACTTGCCGCTTGCTAGTGCATAATGTGTTCCATGTTTCGTAGCTGAGATGGTATGTGGCAGATCCTAGTCACGTATTGGATCACTCGGAGATTGAGGTGGGTTCGACTCTCAGCTACCCAGAACAACCAGTAGAGATTCTTGATCGTAGGAAGATGGTATTACAGAACTAGACGATTCCCTTGGTACGCGTCGCGAGAAGGCATCACTCTCTGGGAGAGTCTACCTGGAAGAGAAAAGTCGAGATGCACGAGCGATACCCTTATCTCTTTCTGTCATGCCCCAATCCCAAAAATATATAGAATTAGGCCACGTGGCAATAGCCAGCTATCACGTCTCCGAGGATATCCCAATTTAATGGATCCAACGAAGAGTGCTACGCTGTCCTAAATAACTAACATGTCTCAATATTAGTCAACAACAGGTAAACTAATCTCATCCACAATATAAACAGCAAGAAGTACTAAATAAACTGCTGGAAGATAAACACCAGTCTCAAGATATCATAGTACAACCAATAATGTCTGGTGGGAACAAACCTACTACTATGACGAAATAAAATACTGAAATAATAGATAAAAGATAACGACTAGGGCATCGGCTGACTAGATAATGATGCTCCCAATCCTAGGCAGAATGCCTACCAGCTGATCACGAAAACTTTGACGGTATCACCTCTAGCTCCTCCTCGGTAGTGTACCTTGTCTCATGTCCTGGGCCGTACACTGTGGGGTAATATGCCTCGTCCAAATCTGGAAAGGTACCAAGTCCTCAAAGGGACGTAACAAGATACATAGAAACATGCCATATATAAATACTGAATAAAATAAATACGATAAGGGTGTGCTAACCATCTAAGTGAATGCAATATGAGGACAACTTTGGTACATATGGGTAGGCGTAGGCATAATGTCCAACAACCCTAAGAGCGTGGCAGCAGTACAGTATAACGTCCATATCGCTTCGAAGAATATGGCAGCAGTACAATATATCATCCATATCGCTCCGAAGAACGTGGCAGCAGTGTAAAGGGAGTTATTAGATCCGTGGCTCCTTTAGATACTACGGACTCCAATGGGTGTATCCCATACGCCTACTAATGTCCTCCCCGCCAAATGTAGATACACAAGTCGAATACTCGACGTGCATACCCCGTATATATATGCCAGTCTCTAACACTAAAATATAACCTGAATTACGTACTAACCATGATGTAAGTTACACGCACCGATAGCTAGTCGAGTACGCAAACCCGCATCCCAATATGAATATGTCTCAGTGAACGTATAAGGGTGTCAGGTCTCAGAAGATAACAGAGTATCCTCCAATAGGGGTGAGTCTGCTAATGACTAGGTCAAGTACACTAACCATCGACATATCCGTCGAAAGCACCCGAGTCAAATCTCGGACGAGCACAGTTGTATAAAAAAAAGAAAACACAAGAATACAATACAACATATGCATAATTTAAATTAGACAATAAATATGGCAAGGTATCTTGCCTGAGTCCTGAAGTTGTGAATGACAATAGCCGGCTCCTGTAGCGTCTCCTGGCTGATCCAATGCTCCTAACACACAATATAATATAGAAATCTAACATCATACACTAAGACAATATGTACAAAAACGACTACGACTCTACTCTTGGGAACTATCGCAAGTTCACGACTGGTCGAATACAGCATCACGTGTGCACGTAGCTAGGGTGTACACGCATTCTGTCCTCGGTCAATGTGCGCATTGAGACAATAAATACTACATCTAGGGTTTTATGAAGCTTCATTATGTCTAGTACAATTGTTGGTCCTGAAATTCCCATATTCAGCATACCTGGCGATGTCTAAGTTTTATTGATGAATTTCATGTTTCTAACAACAGGTCCTATGATTAAGGTATGGTTAGTTATTAAACCAATTCTAAATCTTGTTAGTCAACATGCCATCATATACCTAGTTAGGGTTAACTGAGTTTGTGTCCAATACTACAAGTCTCGATACGATGACACAACGATCATATGTGGATACAATACAAGAAGGGAAGAGTCAGGTGTTTACCTAGTTGACAGGACGAGGGTCTCCTCGCTGACGGGTCGTCCTCCGACGAGTAGTGGCTCCGGCGTCGGCCGGCGGCAGACAGCAGCTGCAGCGGCTGCAGCAGTAGTCGCAGTGGATGTAACAGCGGCGGCTTTGGAAGCGGCAGGGGCGACTGAAGGCGGTGCAGGGGTGACTGACCAGTCACGGGGGAACGGTCGGGGTAGGCCTGGATTAGTGGTGGCCGGTGACCTAGGCGGCGGGGTCGCTCGGGTGTAGCGGCTAAGGGGTCAGGTTGATTGGGAGGTTGGGATGGTGGTGGTTGGCGCCAGTGCCAGCGGTGGCAGGCGGTAGGCAGGGTGGTCCAGTCGCAGAGGGGCAGGGACTGCGGCGAGTGGCTGCGGCATCGTCCCTTCGTGGAGGGATGGGTGCTCGGGTGGAAGGGTCGGCTAGGGTTTGAGGGAAAGTTGATGAATTATTAGTTTTAGGGTTTAATGTGGGAGTATGTATATTTATAGGTGTTGGCTCTCGTGGGCTATCCTTGATATTTGGGCCGGCCAGGGCTCGAGGGTGGGGTTGGTCCATATTTAAGGTGTATGCGGGCTTGGTCTAGTCCTATTTTTGGTGAACTTGGCCTCAACTTAATTAAATTACAGCTTTATGCGCAAGGCGCTCACTTATTAATATTGTGAAGCTAAGGTGAGACGCAATGACGGGTATCTAAGTTTGCTCAATGGTTAGAGGGGTAGCTTGGCATGTCTAAGAGATGTTCGTGACCTTGGGTGGAAGATAACTACTGGTGTGGTGCTCCATTCTCGAAACAACGACAAGGTATATTTGGATAAATAATTATTCCACATTTATTCCAATTGTATCCAATATTCTAAGTCCCTCTATTTAATTTAAATTGAACCCTAAATTGGTCTAGGGGGTTTACACTTTCAGCCGTAAGGTATCATTATTTCTGGTTTACTATGATTGCTTATAGTAGTGCTAGTTCCTTGTTTAAATTTAGAGGACAAAATTTTTCTAAGGAGAACAGACTTGTCATTACCGTATTTCTAGATAAGGAATTCTGATAATTTAACATATTTATTATTTAGTTTTTAAGTATTATATATTCTGCTACTAATTAATTATATTATGTTGTATTTAGACTTGTACTGTTTATTAATTGTTAGTGGGCTAGTCTATGTTTATTTAGACTTGTCATTAGCGGACTCATTGGATTGTCATGACACATTGAGCCCAATTTTAGATTAGGCCCATGAGACCCATTCCCTTAATTAATTAAGGAGATTAGATTAGTTCTTGTAGAATTATAAGCATCCTAATATAATCCTCCATAATTATTCCTTATATTTAGAAAGTAGGGGTATATGTGATATTTGTTTTTGCTTGGAGAAGAAGATAGGGGAGCTGGCCACCTTATAGAGAGAAAATTCTCTCACCTCTTTATTCTCCATTCAAATTCTAGATCCCCAATTTAGTTCTTCCCTAATTTACTTTATCCCTACACCAAATTCAACCTAATTACACTTATTCTCTCTCAATTTCATCATCTAAGAAGCATTGGAGCTTGGATTGCAAGAAACACTTGAAGGAGGAGGATTGACAAGGAGATTGTGTCTATTGAGCATTTTATTAGGAATCTATCACCCAATAGATAAATTATGAATCTACCCCTTAATTTAGACTCTAATTCATATATTTAACCATTAAGAATTATCACATGGCTTAAGACTACCTATAGGATCAAGAACTAGGTTTATATGACTTGTATTATGAATTCTACATTGTAATTTGTGTCTAATTAGGGAGAATTCTGAGATTGACACATCAAGTGTGTGTCATGAGACCAATTAAATCTAATTAGACTTAGATCGAGGTTGTCAGACTAGATATATGTCCACAATTGGACACGAGTAGAGCGTATCATAGTATTTTGTGATACGGTGTGTTACGGGTTCAATTTTAGTTGAAATGTGCAATCTTTCTTTAATTTCAATTGTAACAAGTTGCATTAGTTATGAAATAGTGTATTTGATATGTAGGAATGGTTATTGTGATGTATTATAAGTTTTGACTCTTATTTGGGTACGTATCATAGAGTATCTCACATGTGCATGCCAAGTGTTTGATACAATACTTTAGTGTGGACTTGGTGCACTCAATCTAATTGTGTGTCATATAAATATATACATTAATATATATATATATATATATATATATATATATATATATATATATATATATATATTTCTTATTGTGTGTGTATAGATATATGTGTTTATATATATATGGGAGGTGTGTATCCTAATAATGGTGGTTGTAACTGATGTTATTGCTAATGTGGGGCAATGGTGTTAGTATTTTATAGTGGTGTTAGTGTAAGGGGGTTTCCTGTGATGGATCGGGTTGGAGGGGGTTAATGTAGTAGCAGCAGCATATAAGTAGTAGCAGCAACATATAAGATGTGTTAGCAGCAGCATATAAGAGGTAGATTCAGCAGCAGTAGCAGCAAAATACAGCACCAAGATGCAGCAGTAGTAGCAGCAAGATGCCCTAACAGTAGCAGCAAGATACAGCAGTAGTAACAACAAGCAGCAGTAGCAACATTTTATGTAGCAACATAGCAGTGAGGAAGGGGTTTCTGAGATTAGGCTTAGTGTGGTGTAGCAGTAGATGGAGTGCATGTTGTTTCCAGTTAGAGATAAGTACATACAGTATAAAAAGTTCATCAATAAGTGGTTATTGTAGAAATGGGAGTATATGAGAGGGTGAGAGATATAGTAGTATCAATGCTATCGGAGGAGTGCACTGTACTGAGGTCAGTTCTTGAGATAATTGTGTACTAGTGTGCATTAAAAGGGTGCCAGTGAGTGTCAGTGGGGCTAAAGGTTGTACGAAGGATTATGGCAGTAGAGTATTTGAGGAATGTATAACAGTATAAATATACTGATTAGTGTGTATCAATGAAACCATACTGATGTGGGTATTAGTATTTGGTTAGTTAGTATTGGTTTGTGAGGAGAATTGAGATATCAAGATGCAATGTTGGAATCAAGATATTGGTGCACAGTGAGGTAAGAAGAAGTTAAGGTAAGTCTAATATCTAAGGTATTAGGTAGGTGAATAGGTAATAGTGTTATAGCCAAGGTAATGCAAGTTTAGCTATTAAGTTATTACTAAAATAGATATAATTAACTAGTATTGCCTTAGAAACTTAGGTAATATCCTAGTATAGCTAATATAAGCTAGAGTTAACTAGTTAGTGAACTAGTTTGACTTATATTGACTAGTTTGACCTTGTTAGGCTAAGTGTGACCTAGTGTGGACCTAGAAAATCATATTTAGTGTATTTAGCTCATTTCTCATTTATTACACCAAGTGACATGATATTTTCTATATAGGTGCATATGACGCCAGCTCGGATACCGAGTCATACTTCTAGCTCAGGACCTGTCATTACCATATTTTTTAGGAAAGAATATTTTGGTCATTTTCTAATTAATTAAATATTATGCATGTTATGAATTTATTTATTGTTAGATGTTAGTATTTGATTTTGGACTTGTGTTAGTGGACCTAAGTAGTTTAGATTAGATCCATAGACCAATATTTAATTCTAGTTAGAATTGAGCCCAATAATAAGCCCAATCATTAGGAGGAATTAATTAGTTAAACCAATTAGACTAGAACCTTTCCTCCTTAATTAATTCCTTCATGACAAGCACCAAGGGGTATTATGGACATTTTATAGTGACTTGGAGGAGGGGGTAGTGGCCGGCCCAGTAAGGAATAGAGGAAAATTCTCTCCCTTTATTTTTTATTTTAAATCTAGATGTAGAATTTTTTTTCTTCCAAGTATCTTTATTCCTACACCAATTCCTATCCAATTTTTTTCCCAATTCCTTTCCTACTCATCATTGGAGGCTATTAGAATAACGAGAAAGTATGGACCTACAAGAAGGAAGCAAGGATCTACAAGGAGGAGCAAGGATCTTTAAGTTGAAGGCTCTTGACACTCAATTTGGTAATTTTATTGGGAATCCATCTCCCAATAGGTAAAATTTAGTTTTTCTTCTCTAATTAGACTTTAAATCTATAATTTAATTATTAAGTACCCTCCCATATACTAAGGCTACCTATAGGAATTAGAATTAGGTTCATAGGAGGCCTATGGAGAAAGTTTTATCGTATTTTGTGTTAATTTTGGGGGAATACCGAGATTGACACATCTTGTGTTTGTCAATAGGTCAATTAGACCAAATTGACATGTATTTGATTATATGTGACTATTATCATGTCTATAATTGGATACGTGTAGGCCATATCTGACAATTTGGCGATACGAGTTGATTTAGAGGTTTTCTTCCGACACGGGAGTTTTAGCATGTCATATTTTGACACGGACACGTAGTTGAGTCGCTAACTCTTCGTATTATTCATAATTATGATTTTAGACTTGCTCATGTCCGTTAGGATACGTTTGGTGGTGTGGTGGAGCCATATCACAAGCATATAATAGAATGAATCTAACACGGGTGCGATACACTCCACGTGTTGTTTCATTACATTTTAATTCAATTTGTCTTGGTTATAACTATTATAATATTATAATTATAATTTTTATATGTTATATATATATATATAGTTATATGTATGTTTTATATTTATATTTGATGTGTTGGTGGTCATGGGAGAATAGGAGAGTGTATGTGCATCACTAATATGGTTATATGTTGACACACACACACACACACACACACACACACACACACATATATATATATATATATATATATATATATATGAGTGAGTGTATGTGTGTACATATGAGCTAGAGGGGGGAATTATAAGCGAAAAGCAGTGAATAAGCAAGCCGGAAAGCAGCGATAAGCAGTAGCTACAGTAGTAAGTAAAAGCAGCAGCATTAAGCAGAAGCAGCAAGCAGAAGCCGCAGCAGTAATTGGCAGCAGCAGTGATAAGCTGCAGCAGTAAGCGGCAGCAGCAGTGTTAAGCAACAGTAGTAACGATAAGCTGTAGTAGCTTGAGTGCTTATAGTTAAGTTGTCGGTAATTTAGGATAAGCTAGTAATAAGCTAGTTAGTTTATATTGATAAGTTTGTATATATTTAGTAAGTTAGTATATATATATATATATATATATATATATATATATATATATATATATATATATATATATATATATATATAAGCACTAGTTAGCTTTGGTTATTATTATTTCTAGATTACCTTGAGTTACACCAAGGTAATAAGAGTTGAGCTATCTTCGGTACGGGTATTGAATATCCGAAGGGGTACGTTAGTATAGTAGTTAGTATAGTATTATTATAAGTTTAAATACATATTAGTGTATAGTGAGGAGTATGGATAGTTAGTTATATGTTAGATATTAAATTACCTTGGGATACCAAGGTAATGTCAAGGTATTGGGTTTTACTCAAGGTATTTAGTTTATATATCAAGATGGGTGTGTAGGTGGTGTGATACCGCATTTGGTTCAAAGCCAAGGTATCCACTTATGATTAGTTTAGCTAGGAGTGCTATATATTTGTTCTTGTATATATATATTATAATATTTTCATATCTAATAACTTGCGTATCTTATGATACGATATTATGTTGGTATTCTAGTATCCTAGTATAGCTAGCCTAGTTACATAGTATATGACCCAATATCCTAGAGATAGACTCATACAACCTTGAAATAGCTAGTTTGACCAAGTTTGACTAGTTTGACATAGAGTTGATCAAGTTTGACTGTTTTGACTTAGAAATTGTTTTATGACCTAGAATTTGACTAGTCTAACTTATTTTTATTCTTAAACTTTGTATTGATGTAATATTCCATATTTAGGTCTCCGAGGTACCGTACCGGACATCTTTGATATTGTTTACCGGATTTCTGGCAAGTACATTCTCTGATAGTTTCTTATTCATGATATCCTCTATGTCTCTTGTATATAGTGTAGATATCCTTGATTTCTTGACATAATGGTTACACGAATTGGTATAACCAAATCTCGTCATGAGATGTTATTTCTTGTTATTTATAGTGTATCTTGTGCAAGCCTTGTTCCTTGTTCTTCTTGTACATGTACAGACATTGATTCTTAAGGAGACTTGCTACCTACCCAAAGAATCCTGTGTCGTAACGTACTATGGTTGAATCCACTATACCAATCGAGGGCGGGAAGTATTTAGTATAAATATGTGATCATACCCTCCTTGTGCATGTCTTACTCCTTGAATAGTGTTAATCATATATCGCACGTATGATTAACCAGGCCATTATCCTTGTGCAAGTTCCCAAGCCGATCACATGTTGAAGCTGGTGCTCACTTAGTAGTAGTATTTCTTATTTATTTCTATGATGCCCATTCTTGTATTTATTTCCAGCATTCCTATATTGCATATCTCTTGTATCTATTTATTGTATCTTGTATATTCGCTTTATTTATTGTTATACTTTTTATCATTTATTGGAACTGCTGTTAGAGATGTACTTTGCTCCTTTCCTGACTGGATATATTTTCTCAGATGACACTGAGGAGTGGTATCCTACTCACTATGGGCCTCAGGATGTAGTTGTCTTAGAGCCAGAGACTTTGGCTCAGCAGGGTCTCATCCCGATTGAGACAAATGACCCAGGACTCGTAGCTCAGTAGATAGATCTTTTTGTACTGGATTGTCTCCAGTATTGTTATTAGTATTCTTATTGTTTTAGATGACTCATTAAATATTATCTTGTCTTGTGAGTGGTATTGTCTCTTAAGTTCTTTTATCATATTCGTGCGATTGTTCCATCTTATAAATATTGATTGAGCATTCATATTTTATTGGTGGCCATTATTGTATCTTGATTGCTAAAAAGATAGTTTACCCAAATAGTGTTCTACCGCCGATGCTGCGACGTAGGCTGAATGTTGTTCACTACTCGTGCCCCTTCACCGGGTACAGGTTGTGACAGGACCACATGCGAGTACATTTTATGATAGTTTTCCTTTTTGATAGTCTCTAGGTTTCATGTATTTAGTATTGAGATATTTGATTCTTGACAAGATGGTTTCATGGATTGGTATACCCGAATCTTGGTCATGAGATATTTTTGTTTTGGTTACTCAGTGATTGCCGTATCATGCTTCGTGATTACTCAGTGATTACCGTGATATCTTAGTGATTATATAGATCGTGAACATAGTGCATGATATTATAGACTGTGAAGTATGATATACGTATTATAACATACCATAATTTGGATCCGTGTACTAGTAGGGGGTTTGGGAAATATTAGTGGATATATGATCATACCATATAGCCCACAATTTAGTATAGTACGTGATAATTAGCAGATCATGCAAGTCACTCGTGATCACGCTAGCTTATTTTTCATATATATTCCACTTATCAATATAAACTAAGTAGCTTATATATATATATATATATATATATATATATATATATATATATAAGCACTAGTTAGCTTTGGTTATTATTATTTCTAGATTACCTTGAGTTACACCAAGGTAATGAGAGTTGAGGTATTTTTGGTACGGGTATTGAATATCCGAAGGGGTACGTTAGTATAGTAGTTAGTATAGTATTGTTACAAGTTTAAATAGATATTAGTGTATAGTGAGGAGTATGGATAGTTGGTTATATGTTAGATATTGAATTACCTTGGGATACCAAGGTAATATCAAGGTATTGGATTTTACTCAAGGTATTGAGTTTGTATATCAAGATGGGTGTGTAGGTGGTGTGATACCGCATTTGGTTCAAAGCCAAGGTATCCACTTATCATTAGTTTAGGTAGGAGTGCTATATATTTTATCTTGTATATATATATTATAATATTTTTATATCTAATAACTTGCGTATCTTATGATACGATATTGTGTTAGTATCCTAGTATCCTAGGCTAGTTACATAGTATATGGACCCAATATCCTAGAGATAGACTCATACAACCTAGAAATAGCTAGTTTGACCAAGTTTGACTAGTTTGACTTAGAGTTGACCTAGTTTGACTGTTTTGACTTAGAAATGGCTTTATGACCTAGAATTTGACTAGTTTAACTTATTTTTATTCTTAAACCTTGTATTGACGTAATATTCCATAATTAGGTCTCCGAGGTACCATATCGGACATCTTTGATACTGTTCACCGAATTTCAGGCAAGTACATTCTCTGGTAGTTTCTCATTCATGATATCCTCTATGTCTCTTGTATATATTGTAGATATCCTTGATTTCTTGACATGATGGTTACACGGATTGGTATATCCAAATCTTGTCATGAGATGTTATTCCTTGATATTAATAGTGTATCTTGTGCAAGCCTTGTTCCTTGTTCTTCTTGTACATGTACAGATATTGATTCTTAATGAGACTTGCTAGCTACCCAGAGAATCCCTTGTCATAACGTACTACGGTTGGATCTACTATACCAGTCGAGGGCGGAGAGTATTTAGTATAAATATGTGATCATACCCTCCTTGTGCATGTCTTATTCCTTTAATAGTGTTAATCATATACCGCACGTATAATTAACTAGGCCATTATCCTTGTGCAAGTTTCCAAGCCGATCGCATGTTAAAGCTGGTGCTCACTTAGTAGTAGTATTTTATATTTATTTCTATGATTCTCATTCTTGTATTTATTTCCAGTATTCTTATATTGCATATCTCTTGTATCAATTTATTGTATCTTGTATATTCGCTTTATTTACTGTTATATATTTTTTATCATTTATTGGAACTGCTATTAGAGATATACTTTGCTCCTTTCCTGACTGGATATATTTTTCTCAGATGACAATGAGGAGTGGTATCCCACTCACTACGGGCCTCAGGACTTAGTTGTCTTAGGGCCAGAGACTTTGGCCCAGGAGGTGTCACGACCCACACCCGATATAGGGGCACGAGAGCGCGGGTACGTCCAGCCTACGCCGCAGCATCGGTGGTAGAACACTGTCTAGGTCATGATACTATCTAATCAATCTAACATGGATGTCCAACTCCATAAGGAGACACGAAGAATTATAGTATAATTTGAACAACATACTCAATCATATAACTACAGCACGATAAGATCTCAAAAATAAGATAAAATGCAACACAAGTCAACAATAGAAGTAGTCTAACTCAATAACATAATCCAAGTCTCAGAGAGTATGCCGGAGATAAATCTGGTACCATAAATAATATGCTAAAAGAACTAACTAGATAACTAGTGATTCCGGCTAAACCTCCCGGAATCACAACTGAACTACCAAGTCCAAGTCTCAGCTACTTACCCTGTGGTCCATAAGTGTCAGACACTAGTCCTCTAGGCATAGTCTAGAAAATATTTTTTAGTCAGGAAGGAGCAAGGTAAATCTCAAATAACATTTCCATTTAACTGATAAGGGCTATAAAATAATAATCAGATAATTCTATATACTGAGAGAAGACAGTGAATAAATGCAATGGCAAAATAAAAAGACAGGCAATGTAAAGAGACAAGCAATATAGACAATATGAAATAGTCAGTGCATATATGAAACGAAGAGAACGAGATACAATATCATATACGGGTGATGTAGTATATGATCTAAAATAGAGAACTGTAACTATTCTAAGTGTTTGAAATATCAATCTATCATGTGATCGACTTGGGACAAGATCAGGCTGGCTACATATAATTAGCTATGATTCATGTAAGGTCAGGCTAACCATTTGGTTAGCTATGATGCATGTAGAGGTCAGGCTAATCATATATAACAGCTATGAGGCACGTAATGGTCAGGCCGCACCCGACGTAAGATGTGGGGTAAGCTATGATGCATGTAGAGTTGGGTATGATCACATAATCTACTAATATTTCCCTGCCCCCAACTAGTACAGTAGATCCAATCATGACACGTCACGATACACGAACAATATCCAATATATCATCAATGTAACATCTCATGATTGCAGGTCCAATCTATATACTAGTCCGTGTAGCACAGTGTCAAGAATCAGATGTAATATTTCTAGATACTGAAATTATAGATATTATCAAATAATTAAAAATTATTAGAGAATGTACTCGACTTGGGTCCTTAGCTGGTAATACCAATATCCTGTTCCAGTGCATCGCCTGGATGATCCAACAGTCCTATAGACATATCATAAAATAATACAACATTTGCATCAGATGCTACACTAATTTAAAATCGAAAATAGATCAAACTCAGGGGCTATGCCAGGTATGACACTTAGTCAACTAGGGTCAAGTGCGTCAAGTTGCACGGGCTTCGCGTCTGTGATTGCTGTGCAAGACAAACGGTCAAAATAATATGGGGCTCGCCAGTACGTCAGTGTACGTGTGGCAGTCAACTAACAGTTCACAGGGTCATAGGTCATGTGTAGTTACGGGGTATCCGTATTTATACTCGGTTACCTAGTAGAGATGTATATATAAATATACATATTATACTCATAATATATTACCAATTAATTGCATACAATATATATATATATACATATGATAAATTTATTCTATTATAGATATGTACACATATATATACTTAATCAAATTATACTATGTACATATATACATATATTAAAAAGGGTACTAGGGATGCACGTACAATACGTACACATATGTACATATATATATCAGTTCGAGAAATACATATATATATAGATATATATAGCTATACCAACAAAAATTACATATACTATATACTTGTATACAAGTACATATATATATACCAATACAAATATATATATAATACATATATATACATACCAAAGTACATACTAACATATAGTATGAATACGTATATGCTAATATATATATGTTGAATACATATATACTAATAGGGAATACACTATATATATATATATATATATATATATATATATATATATATATATATATATATATATATATATATATATATATATATATGAATGCATAAATACTAATACATTGATTTAATTTATACTAGTATACATTTTATTAAATACATATTATATAAAAATAAACCAATATACATGCATATACATATATATATATGAATACATATATAATATTACGTATGAATACATATATACATTACATAGAATTAATTTCAACCAATGAATGAGGGAAAGAGGGAGAGGGAGGCTCACCGGGGTCGTGACCGGAGTTGATGATAGGTCGTGGTGGAGCTGCTGGGTTGTACGGATGGTGGTGATGATTGCCGTCGACGGAGCTTCAGGTGGCGGGAGGAGATAGTCGGACTGGGGCTGATGAAGGTCGGGGAAGAGTTGCAGCGGCACGTGTGTGGAGGAGATGGTCAGAGTGCAGCTCGCCGGAGCCGTCGTGGGCTTGTAGCGCGCCAGTGGTGGGAAGTCGAGTGTAGGTGGTGGTGCCGGAGTAGCAGGCCGGAGAAGAAAGCAGGTCGGCCGGAGGGGGAGCTCGGGACTGTGATGGGTGGAGGTGCGGGTGAGGTTCAGCCAGAACAAGGAATGGAGGAAACTCGGCGGAGCGGCAGAGCCAGAACCGGGGGGGCTTGTACTTGGATGCGGGGAAGCAGGCTGCCGTGTAGGTTGATGGCGACGGTGGCTATCGGGGGAACTCGCCGGATCGTGGCTACCCAAGGAGACAGTGCGGAGGTGATGGAGGAACAGCTCGAACGGGGAAGAGATGGCCGGAGGTGGAGCTGTGGGTGGTGGTACGGTGAAGGAGGCCGGTCGAGGAGGAGGCAGGATGCAGGGGGGTGGCCGGAGAAGATGACCGGAGGGGGCCGGATGAACGCCGGGGAAGGAGGTTCGGGTGGAGGAGAGGCTCGGTTCACCTTAGTTTTTGAATCAATAAAAAAAATAAAGAGGAAGCAGAAGAAGAAAGAAGAAGAAAAAGGAAAAAATAAAAACAAAGTGGGAAGCTACGTTGGTGTTTGTGAGGAGGGAGGAGAGAGAGAAGATGGGGGCTTCCCTAGGTTTGGGGATTAGGGTTTGCTTGGGAAAGAGGGAGGTGATGTGACATTATATAGGAAGGGTGATGGGAGGTGTGTGGTGATAATGAGCCCCATTTTGAATGGGTGGCCAGGATTTGTCATGGAGAAAATCAATTACACATGGAGAGGGTTGAGTTGACTAGTCAAATTTTAGGCTTCTTTATTTGGTTAAACCAATGGGGTGTTGACACATAATGCAATATTTGCAAATGAGCCACCTTAAATTTGGATAATTTCACGAACGCATGAAATGAAGAAAAATTTATGGGCAATTTGGTGTTTGGTGTTTTGCAGGGTGAGGGGGTGTTGTGTGTTTGGTGTAGGCTTAATTAGTGGGGTATTTGGATTTAGTCGGGATTTAACGGGATCAGTCAAAATGGTATCCCCAATTTAATTAGAAATAAATGCAAGCTGTGTTCTAAAATTAATTAGGAGTACATGGGGCCAAAATTTTGTTGGGTCACCAATATCATTAATGAAGAAGACTCAGAACAGAATATTACCCTAATTTGGGTTGCACGAGAAATGGGTCAAGATTGCCTCCAATTTCGATTGGAACGCACACCGATACAAAGTTGGAATTTATTTAGAAATTAAATAAACGTCCGCGACGAATATTGTGCGGCTAAAATGAAGCACAAGAGAGCATAATTACGAGTTACAAAAATGTCAGAATGGAAGGCAGGCACGTGTAGGGCAAGGGTGTAAAATTTGTTGGAAGAAAAAAGTTAGGGTAGCGCTCCAAATATCGAAGCAACGGCAAGGCGCAACGATAATTAATCACAATCCCAAATAATTAAATTCTAATTAATAGAAATTAATACACAGCCCAATAATTCGATCAGGTGTTCATCTAGTGGGCTTCTAGGTCAAGTCTACCAGCTCAACATTAATGAACACTATATATATAATATTATAAATATACATCTCATGCAATTATTTAAATTAAATACACATAATATTATATATATATATTAAAAGTCAAAAATACCCCTGTTTTTGGAACGTGGTAGTGACAAGTCTACCCTCCTTAAAAGAATTTCGTCCTCGAAATTAAAGATCCTCAATAGTAGTATTTACTCGTTATATTACCTTCCATCAAAAATTTAAAACCCACATAATCAATCCACATTGTCATTTCAATATTTTTTCAAAATTCCGTAATTATTGGATTCTTGAAAATCCTCAAATTTAATCACCGAATTCCATTCCTATCATAATCTCCTCAGAATCTGATGTTAGTAATTAAAACCCAAAATTTGATATCTAATCCTCTAATTTAATCCAAATAATGCACATTTATAAAATAAATAAAAATCTCATCCAAAAGGTTGGATTTAAATACTAACCCATTAATCATCTTACTCCTCGAATTTTGGGTAAATTACTATATACAAATTTATTATCCAATCCTTAATTGAAATCCAGTCAACGCATATTTATAAGATTTAGGATATCTCATCCGAAAATGCTATTCCATTGGTGATCTTATTCCTCGACTCCTTTTTTTTTCAATTGTAATATTCAAATTAAATCTATATCTCGCAGTGAATAAATACAATGATAATCTTCTTAAATTTCTCAAAATTTAATGATAAATTCAATTATTTCATAATCTTTATAAAATCAATGACCTAACCAAGTCGTCAATTCTGCCATATCAGGTTCTCAACTCCTTATTTGAATTAATGTTTATCCTCGAATTTTAAGGCACATTGTCTCTCTTTGTCAAATCATAACCTTTTTATTAATCCTTTACTACAGTCAAAACCCCTAAAATCAAAGTATAAGAGAATCCTACCTGCAGTCATACAACACGTAATACAACACGTATTCTAGATAAATATGCAATCTAGTTGAAACACGCATGGTCATAGTCTCTTTTGTAATGGTATTACAGTCTCTGCCGGGGTTTACTACTAACCATATCCTAGCAAGAAGATCCTTGATACAAGTTACAGTACTAAAGAATAAATCAATTAATCAACAGACGGAAAAAGAACAAAAGGAAGAACAGAACATAGTCTTCTAACCCATTACTTGGATATCTTCATCCTCTAATATACACTTAACTCTGGCACATTCAATAACTAATTCCTATCCTTGTACACTGGTACCCATATCAACTAATCATTAGTCAACAACATCCATGAATACATCCTCATTGCACATACCTGTCTATTAATATCAAAATCTGATACTAAGGACCTCTAACACAATCATAGGTCAAATGATGCATATAAAGTTTGATACCTCTATCTCTTAGGCACCACAGTCCTACTACAAGTACACCCACTGCTAGTTTCTTTCCAACTACAATTGTTCATACTAGTTGTTCTTATCATTCAAGTGCACACCAAGTGCAACACACCATACTAAGTACTGTTCTCCTTGATACAACTCTAGGTGGACACCTAAGTCTGTTTGCAGTGCCATCTCAATCATGCCCAAGTCAACAGATCCTTACGTATGCACTTCATCCACTCATATACTAATATATATTTCTTACCCACCGTAAAATTAATCCTCAAAAATAAGATCATCAAAGTTTAACTTCTTGAACAATTTAAAATAAAATGCATATACTTCCTCAAAAGTCAAGTACTCTATATCGAAATAAAATTTTAATCACTTCTAAAATCTTTATAGCTTTGACTATGTTTATTGAATCAAATTGAATCCTCAAAATTTAATAACATAGAATCTCAACTCCCCAAAATTATTAAATATTGAAATTCATTTCCACTCTTCAATTTCAAATCCACAATTATACATATAATGCTCAAGGTCTCTAATACTCAAGGTGCACTCAATTACACCCATTGTCTACACTCTCAACTGTGTACTAAAATTTGTACTGCCCGAATTACTTGCACTATTACTTCTAAATAATCAAAGTTATCATCACACATATTTTCTCTAATGAGTTTCTATCTATATTAACTGATATACTAATTTAACATTATCATACAAGGCACTTACTATTAGCACATTGCTTAACTAACCCTCGATATAGAATTATTAGTACCCTTGGTATGATGACACTAGCTTCATTATTGGATCATCTCATCAACTTATTAGAACTCACGATTACTTGCACCTTCTATAACACCCATGTTTTACTTTACTCTTATAGGCAAGTATATAGTTTTTCATCTCGATTGATGTATATGTATTTTCCTTTAATCTTTTACAGCCTGTTAAACTAATCTGTGATACGCTTCACCACTTTCATTACTAATCCTGATATTTCTCTATTCATGACATCTCATTATAACTCTTTATGCGTATACATTTCTTTATTTTTAACACACACGGTATCAACCACCAAATTGAACATCATGCTCCATTAATCCTTAAAATAATTCCTTGATACTTAATTGTTTACATAGATCATCCAATTACATAATCATGATTATCCAGGATGGGTATGCTTGCTCTGATCTTACTCTTGGAATCATCACTGATACTCTTTTCTCCTTCTATCTATAGTGCCAATACTAACTATAACACACCTATCATAGAACTATTTCTACAAGGCACTACGCTATGGGTTAACTCTAGATTAATGCCTACTGCTCACATTTCCAACTAGGAAACACTTACAAACTCACAAGCAACACTCGGTCAATACTAATACTCAAGACACAGACATAATTATAAGTCACTAATTATCATACTTAACAAGGAATCCTCAAAGAAAGTTGAGGACTGTAGGTATTTCTACTGCTAGCAAACAAAAGAAACGATGGAATAAAGTCCTGTAATAACAGAAATAGATAAGTGTTGAGATGATACTTTAAGAACCAATTTAAGATACAACCTGATAATCATACACGTCTGTCAGAAATTATGACACTTAGAATCCTCGCCACGCCAGTAAGCATAGGTGCGATAAACGACAGGTTTCGTAACTAAGGTATGCAACTCTATAATCATGTCATCTAGAATCTTCGCCACGCCAACCGGTATGGCTGCGAGAGACTCTAAATTTTATAACTAAAGTATGTACATCCAAGTCAGGTTCCTACGTTTTTGTCATGACAACTAATATGGCTGCGATAAACTCTAGGTTCCATAACCAAAGTAGATATTTTACCTTCTCACTGTCCTCATTAATATATGTCATCAGATGATACCGTAAATTTTAGCCCATAAAATTTATCTCGTTAAGAAATCAACTCAACAACGTTTCCAAGAATTTAAATTTAACAACTGGTCAACAAGAATCAAACTCAATATCAACAAGCGAGAACAGACGAAAACAAGGGGAAAGGAATTTAAATTGGAGATTGTAATAAGATTCTCAAGGGATCGTCCCAGGAATCTCTCAAGAATTTTGTGATTGAGTATCCTCTCTCATCCTAGTATCCTATGTCCTATATTCTATAGCAGGCATGCAGTAGTACAACTATGACGTCGCACTACCACGATATCGCACAACTAGCGAAGTCTGACCTGCATGGGCCACCACTAAAAATATGTCACGACCCACACCCAATATAGGGGTACGAGAGCGCGGGTACGTCCAGCCTACGCCACAGCATCGGCGGTAGAACGTTGTCTAGGTCATGATACTATCTAATCAATCTCACATGGATGTCAAACTCCATAAGGAGACACGAAAAATTATAATATAATATGAACAACATACTAAATCACATAACTACAACACGATAAGATCTCAAAAATAAGATAAAATGCAACACAAGTCAACAATAGAAGTAGTCTAACTCATCAACATAATCCAAGTCTCAGAGAGTATGTCGGAGACAAATCCGGTACCATAAATAATATGTTAAAAGAACTAACTAGATAACTAGTTATTCCGGCTAAACCTCCCGGAATCACAACTAAACTACCAAGTCCAAGTCTCTGCTACTCACCCTGTGGTCCATAAGTGTCGGACACCAGTCCTCTAGGCATAGTCTGGAAAATATTTTCCAATCAGGAAGGAGCAAAGTACATCTCAAATAACATTTCCATTTAACTGATAAGGGCTATAAAACAATAAACAGATAATGCTATATACTGAGAGAAGACAGTGAATAAATATAATGGCAAAATAAAGAGACAGGCAATGTAAAGAGACAGGCAATATAGACAATATGAAACAGTTAGTGCATATATAAAACGAAGAGAACGAGATACAATATCATATATGGGTGATATAGTATATGATCTAAAATAAAAAACTGTAACTATTCTAAGTGTTTGAAATATTAGTCTATCATGTGATCGGCTTGGGACAGGATCAGGCTGGCTACATATAATTAGCTATGATTCATGTAAGGTCAGGCTAACCATTTGGTTAGCTATGATGCATGGAGAGGTCAGGCTAATCATATATAACAACTATGAGGCATGTAATGGTCAGGTCGCACCCGACGTGAGATGTGGTATGAGCTATGATGCATGTAGAGTTGGGTATGATCACATAATCTACTAATATTTTCCCTGCCCCCAACTAGTATAGTGGATCCAATCATAACACGTCACGATACCCGAGTAATATCCAATATCTCATCAATATAACATCTCATGATTGCAGGTCCAATCTATATACTAGTCCATGTTGTACAGTGTCAAGAATCAGATATAACATTTCTAGATACTGGAATTATAGATATTATCAAATAATTGGAAATTATCAGAGAATGTACTCGCCTTGGTCCTTAGCTGGTAATACCAATATCTTGTTCCAATGCATCGCCTGGATGATCCAACAGTCCTATAGACATATCATAAAATAATATAATATTTGTATCAGATGCTACACTAACACACAATCGAAAATACATCAAACTTAGGGGCTATGCCAGGTATGACACTTAGTCAACTAGGGTCAAGTGCGTCAAGTTACACGGGCGTCGCGTCTGTGATTGCTGTGCAAGACAGACGGTCAAAATAATGCGGGGCTCGCCAGTACGTTAGTGTACGTGTGGCAGGCAACTAATAGTTCACAGGGTCATAGGTCATGTGTAGTTACGGGGTATCCGTATTTATACTCGGTTACCTAGTAGAGATGTATATATAAATATACATATTATACTCATAATATATTACCAATTAATTGCATACAATATATATATATATATACACATGATGAATTTATACTATTATATATATGTACACATATACATACTTAATCAAATTATACTATGTACAAATATACATATATTAAAAAGGGTACTAGGGATGCACGTACAATATGTACACATATGTACATATATATATCAGTTCGAGAAATACATACATATATATATATATATATATATATATATATATATATATATATATATATATATATATATATATATATATATATATATACCAATACAAATATATATATAATACATATATGTACATACCAAAGTACATACTAACATATAGTATGAATACGTATATGTTAATATATATATATATTGAATACATATATACTAATAGGGAATACACTATATGTTAATACATATATATATATATATATATATATATATATATGAATGCATAAATACTAATACATTAATTTAATTTATACTAGTATATATTTTATTAAATACATATTATATGAAAATAAACCAATACATACATATACATATATATATATATATGAATACATATATAATATTACATATGAATACATATATACATTACATAGAATTAATTTCAACCAAGTATATATAATATTACTAGTATATATAATATTACATATGAATACATATATACATTACATATGAATACATATATATTACATATGAAGGTCGGAGAGGAGTTGCAACGGCACGTGTGTGGAGGAGATGGTCCGAGTGCAGCTCGCCGGAGTCGTCGTGGGTTTGTAGCAGCGCCGGTGGTGGGAAGTCGAGTGTAGGTGGTGGTGCCGGAGTAGCAGGCTGGAGAAGAAAGCAGGTCGGCCGGAGGGGGAGCTCGGGACTGTGATGGGTGGAGGTGCGGGTGAGGTTCATCCGGAACAAGGAGTGGAGGAAACTCGGTGGAGCGGCAGTGCCAGAACTGGGGGGCTTATGGCTGGATGCGTGGAAGAAGGCTGTCGTGTAGGTTGATGGCGCCGGTGGCTATCGGGGGAACTCGCCGGAGCGTGGCTGCGCCGGAGATAGTGCGGAGGTAATGGAGGAAAGGCTCGAACGGGGAAGAGATGGCCGAAGGTGGAGCTGTGGGTGGTGGTACGGTAAAGAAGGCTGGTCGAGGAGGAGGCAGGGTGCATAGGGATGGCCGGAGAAGATGACCGGAGGGGGCCGGATGAACGCCGGGGAAGGAGGTTCGGGTGGAGGAGAGGCTCGGTTCACCTTAGTTTTTGAATCAATAAAAAAAATAAAGAGGAAGCAGAAGAAGAAGGAAGAAGAAAAAGGAAAAAAATGAAAACAAAGAGGGAAGCTACGTTGGTGTTTGTGAGAAGGGAGGAGAGAGAGAAGATGGGGGCTACCCTAGGTTTGGGGATTAGGGTTTGCTTGGGAAAGAGGGATGTGATGTGACATTATATAGGAAGGGTGATGGGAGGTGTGTGGTGATGATGAGCCCCATTTTGAATGGGTGGTCAGGATTTGTCATGGAAAAAATCAATTTTACATGGAGAGGGTTGAGTTGACTAGTCAAATTTTGGGCTTCTCTATTTGGTTAAACCAATGGGGTGTTGACACCTAATACAATATTTGCAAATGAGCCCCCTTAAATTTGGATAATTGCACGAACGCATGAAATAATAAAAAAATTATGGGTGATTTGGTGTTTGGTGTTTTGTAGGATGAGGGGGTGTTGTGTGTTTGGTGTGGTCTTAATTAGTGGGGTATTTGGATTTAGTCGGGATTAAACGGGATCAGTCAAAATGGTATCCCCAATTTAATTAGAAATAAATGCAAGCTATGTTCTAAAATTAATTAGGAGTACATGTGGCCAAAATTAGGTTGGGTCACCAATATCATTAATAAAGAAGACTCAGAACAGAATATTATCCTAATTTGGGTTGCACGAGAAATAGATCGAGATTGCCTCCAATTTCGATTGGAACGCACATAGATACAAAGTTGGAATTTATTTAGAAATTAAATAAACGTCTGTGATGAATATTGTGTGGCTAAAATGAAGCACTAGAGAGCATAATTATGAGTTGCAAAAGTTTAGAATGGAAGGCAGGCACGTCTAGGGCAAGGTTGTAAAATTTGTTGGAAGGCAAAAGCTAGGGTAGCACTCCAAATATCGAAGCAACGGCAAGACACAACAATTAAATAAAATTACGGTAATTAATCACATTCCCAAATAATTAAATTCTAATTAATAGAAATTAATACATAACCCTATAATTCGGTCAGGTGTTCATCTAGTGGGCTTCTAGGTCAAGTCTACCAGCTCAACATTAAAGAATACTATATATATAATATTATAAATACACATCTCATGCAATTATTTAAATTAAATACACACAATATTAAATATATATAAAAAGTCAAAAATATCCCTGTTTTTGTAACGTAGTAGTGACAGGAGGGTCTCATCCTGATTGAGACAGAAAACCCAGGACTCGTAGCTCAGTTATAGATATTTTTGTACTGGATTGTCTCCTGTATTGTTATTAGTATTCTTATTATTTTAGATGACTCATTAAATATTATCTTGTATTGTGAGTGGTATTGTCTCTTCAGTTCTTTTATCATATTCGTGCTATTGTTCCATCATATAGATATTGATTGAGCATTCATATTTTATTGGTGGCATTATTGTATCTTGATTGCTAGAAAGATAGTTTACCCAAATAGTATTCTACCGCCGATGCTGCGACATAGGATGAACGTTGTTCACTACTCGTGCTCCTTCACCAGGTGCAGGTCGTGACATGACCACAGGCAAGTACATTCTATGATAGTTTTCCTTTTTGATAGTCTCTGTCACGCCCGAGTCCCAAAATACGTAGGACTAGGAACACGTAAGCATGCCAGCCGCATGGATATGGCAACTCCAATATATGGAATCCAAACCCATACGTATGCTGTACTATGAATATAAAATCCACAAGTGGTATAAACATATGTCACAAGTCACAGGGTATAATCTAAATCTCATCCACAGAAAATCAATATAAATGAATAACCAGCATCTATATAACTAGATCTCCATAAAAGTATCTAAGGATGATAGTTGGATGGAAACAAATCCACTACCAACTCGAATATAAGAACAAATAAGATACAATCACAACAACACCATATAGGAATACCAGCTAACAATCACGGGCTCGAAGAGAGGACATCCACGAAACATATATATCCATCCAATCTGCGCTCCTGCAAATTACTCAAGAACAGATACACCTGGCAGGGGACCAGGTCCTCAGAGGGACGTAACAAGATACACAAAATATATGCCAATTTGAATACAGTAAACATGTTTATAATTTGAAAATAAATAAGTATGCTGTACAAGACAATCTATATGAATGCAAATGAGGACAACTTTTCAACGTATGGGCAAGGGTAGGCTACTCGATCTAATCCTCACAATTCACGCTCGTCAGTGGACATCATCAGCCGACATACCTCTGGGGTAGCGACCCTCGGACTCCATCAATCGACATACCTCTCGGGTAGCGACCATCGGACACGACCACCATAGTGCGTACTAGTTACTATGGTTTACCAAAGTGGTTAAAAGCCCATACGCCTAATGATTGTCCTCTATGATACTAAGTGTCAAGTGTGTGTCAACATATCTAATATATAGTAATGACTGAAAGGAACTACACATGCAATAAATAAACAGAAATGCAATAATTATATAGAAATATACTAAGCATGTAAAATACTGTAAACAATTTGGCAAGGTATCTTGCCTGGGGTCCTGCTGCTAGTATGAATCAGAGTCCAAGTCACAGTCCAAATAGCCTATGTATTACAAATTTATCACGTCAAAAGCTAATTTATTTTAATTTATTTAATTCTGTAATAATTACTCTAAAATCCTATTTTAATCTTATCATTCTGATTTTTAGGTTAATGCCTAAATTTTGTCCAAAGAAATTAAATTTTATCGACTCGAGACTCATGGCACGCAAATCGAGGCGATTTGTTGACCAAAAAGTCAATTGACACAAACTTGACTTTCATGCATGAATTCCTGTAGATTTCAGCGTCAAAAATATGCTAGAATTTACGGCTCGTCCGAATTCAAATTCATTTGGAAATTATGGCACATACAAGTTTCGTTTCGTGCACCGATGGTTAAATTTTACCCTAAAAGTTCCCTAGAATTAACAATATAAAAATACTTCAAAATAAATTCTGGGAAAAATATATGTCAATGATCTCGACATTAGCTTTCCGAAACTTTAAACGGTTCATGATTCTGATTTCTGGTTCTCCCGAAATCACAAAAACATCGAAACACGTCTATTTTCGGACATGCTGTGTTCTACGAATATTTTAGAATATAATAATAATAATTTAGTAAAACAAATTATATAATCAGAAAGCTAACCTCAATATCTTTCTAACACAAAAAACTAGGCCTCATTTGGAGTCCAGAGCTATGCGCAATGACTTCTGGAAGATGAATGAACCCTAAATGGCAATTCTCCAAAATTCGGCTGAAGAAAAACCCTAGAAATAAACTTAAACTAATATATATATATATAGGAGAGAGAAAGCAGTCGCGGCTCAGATCTTGACACGTGGCAACCATCCAACGCTGCCCGCCCCGCAGTCACTGACAGGCGGGCCCGGCACTGTTTGCTGCGGGCGGCTGGCAGGTGGGCCCCCTGTTTGCTGACTGGGCAGAAATAATTTCTTTTTGGGTTTTCTTTTTCAAAAAATAGTTTTTAATTCAGTTTTTGATAATTAACTCAAAATAAATACTAAAAATAATCAGAAAATTCCCAAAAAATTATAGAAAATATATTTTATTATTTAAAACCTAAAATAAAAGTTTGGGATATTTTTATTTAAGTTTGAACATAAAATAAATTTTTCAAAGTCCTAGAAAATTAGTGTTACTAGTTTTTAATTAACTAAAAATTATGGAAAAATCCCAATAATCTAAAATAGCCTAAAATAATTCCAAATAAATATTTATATAAGTAAATATACTAAAAAAATTTATTTTCTAATTAACTAAGAGAATATTCTAAATAAATTTAACATCTATAATAAATATAATAATATAAAATATACATAAAATACCTATTTTGGGTGAGGGAGTTTACAATCTACCCAACTTAAAACAATTTCGTCCTCGAAATTAAAATAAGGCATAATTTGTTAAATCCTTCACATTCATACATAAGGTACGTCAATTGCAATCTCTTCCAAAAATTTAAATAACAAAATCTATTCAAATCTATCGCGATCATTTCAAAATTAAGATAATCATTGTTCAAATCAAAATTCAACCTATTGTAATCTCTTCTCACTTTTCCAACTCATCAATATCCAAATTTAAATTGAATCCATATAATATCTTTAAGATTTAAATAATCCATATCAAATTTTACCTCACGATCTCCAAGTATCATAATCTCCTCTAGAAGTAATTCAAGTCCAATATTATTCCTATTTTCACTTATAATTTTTTTTTGTATTCTTCAACTTTTTAAATTCCATTCACATGCTCAATATTTCAAATAGGTAGTCCAATCATCAAATTTTTTTTTTTATTTAAATCATCAAATTGAAAAATAATTTAAATGCAGTCCACCAATGTTACAGTCTGAAATTATATATTTATCCTTCAAATTCAAATTGATGATTTTACCTTCAATACTCAAAAATTTAAATTATGTACTTAAGGTATAAATATTGGGTCCTCAATATCAAGTTTTTAAAATTCATTAATCCTCATCATCTTAGTCATTCTTCTAAAATTCTCAAAATTAAATGGCTTGAACCTCTCCCAATCTAATCTTACTCGATCCCAATCTAAAAGAAATTTCTCTCGAGTTGCCAATGCACTACTACCCAACTTAGAATTTACCCATCTATCACAGAAGGCTATATACTTTAAGAAAAATATTCCTTAATTTATTTACTCATGCTATTCAATTATCAAAGTTTTAACACCAAATATATCACCTATGATATACCCTTAATCAATTATAAAAAAATGTTACTAAGTCATGTGATTAGCCTTATGGGGTATATCTAGTACTATTAGTGTCAACTTATACCAGTACGAGGTTTTGTCTTTCCGAAATAGGGGAAGACGGAGAGAAATAATAAAGAACTCAAGGTGAAGGTGACCGAATACAAGTACGAGGTTCAAAGAGGTTAAAGAATCAAAAAGAGAGTTGCCAGGACAGTTGTGGATTGAAATCCTATTTTTGGTAATTTCCTATTTACCTGCTCGTATCAGTACAGTTATGTAACCGATACGATGTGTCAGACATATCTAGGGGCAAGTATATCTGTCTACTACCATATATCTCAATCCACGTAAAGTAGTAATACGAAGAGCGAACCAAGCGCACTAAGGTTAGCTAGACCTTAATACACCGATTCTGATTAGGCAATTGTATCATTGTGTGCACCCAATAATACATATGCCATGAGCAAGATCGATAAAAGAATAAGCTTGCAAAAACTAGGCTATAATAGCAGCATAAGTCAAGGTAGCACAACAAACACAAATACGCTGGATTATGATGAAAGAAGGTACATAACAATTCAAGTTCACAAAAGATAAGACTCCACAAACTCTACATTTGTCATACTAATTTCTTGTCTAAGTCGATGGTCGACAAAGTAGGGGTATAGCCTCTAAGTTCTACAGTCTGATGAAACATTATCTTCTTATGCTAGCACACAGTTAATGTCATTCAGCTACACTTCAATAATAGGGCAAAAGACTATGTGATACTATGTTGTGAGGTATACTACCCAACTTATAACAATAAACTAGTACTGTAATTATCTTAAGCATACCGAAGAAACTCCTGTTAAGGTCTACGAGAAGGGGTCTTGGTACTTATTAGGGTATCCTCTATACTAGGTTCAAACATTATGGTAAAACTTCTAACTAACTCTAGTAGTATCTATACTACTCTCAAGTCTTCATAATACATCAAGGGATAATGGTAAACCAATCTATAGATAAGGAATTCTAGGTTCACTAGATATTCTAAACTTAGTGGTGTATCTATATCCTCGTTGTAATCTTAATAGGTATGTTACTCTAATTATCATCCTAATAATAGGGGTTCCTATATTCTCAGCAGAAGGCTATACTCAAGGAACTATTAGGGAAGCACATGAATCAAGCAGGATACAATTGTTCAAATAGAACAGATAGGAGGAAGATGAATCATAGTCTATTGTGGATGAGATCCTATACTCTAGTCCTAGGTGCAGGCTTGCTCGGTACAGTAACGTAACCGAGACAATATGCACTCGACCTGCATGGGCCACCACAAAAATATGTCACGCCCCAGTCCCAAAATACGTAGGACTAGGAACACGTAAGCATGCCAGCCGCATGAATATGGCAACTCCAATATATGGAATCCAAACCCATACGTATGCTGTACTATGAATATAAAATCCACAAGTGGTATAAACATATGTCACAAGTCACAGAGTACAATCTAAATCTCATCCACAGAAAATCAATATAAATGAATAACCAGCATCTATATAACTAGATCTCCATAAAAGTATCTAAGGATGATAGTTGGATGGAAACAAATCCACTACCAACTCGAATATAAGAACAAATAAGATACAATCACAACAACACCATATAGGAATACCAGCTAACAATCACGGGCTCGAAGAGAGGACATCCACGAAACATATATATCCATCCAATCTGCGCTCCTGCAAATTACTCAAGAACAGATACACCTGGCAGGGGACCAGGTCCTCAGAGGGACGTAAAAAGATACACAAAATACATGCCAATTTGAATACAGTAAACATGTTTATAATTTGAACATAAATAAGTACGCTGTACAAGACAATCTATATGAATGCAAATGAGGAGAACTTTTTAACGTATGGGCAAGGGTAGGCTACTCGATCTAATCCTCACAACTCACGCTCGTTAGTTGACATCATCAGCCGATATACCTCTGGGGTAGCGACCCTCGGACTCCATCAATCGACATACCTCTCGGGTAGCGACCATCGGACACGACCACCATAGTGCGTACTAGTTACTATGGTTTACCAAAGTGGTTAAAAGCCCATACGCCTAATGATTATCCTCTATGATACTAAGTGTCAAGTGTGTGTCAACATATCTAATATATAGTAATGACTGAAAGAAACTACACATGCAATAAATAAACAGAAATGCAATAATTATACAGAAATATACTAAGCATGTAAAATACTATAAACAATTTGGCAAGGTATCTTGCCTTGGGTCCTGCTGCTGGTATGAATCAGAGTCCAAGTCACAGTCCAAATAGCCTATGTATTACAAATTTATCACGTCAAAAGATAATTTATTTTAATTTATTTAATTCTATAATAATTACTCTAAAATCCTATTTTAATCTTATCATTCTGATTTTTAGGTTAATGCCTAAATTTTGTCCAAAGAAATTGAATTTTATCGACTCGAGACTCATGGCACGCAAATCGAGGCGATCTGTTGACCGAAAAGTCAACTGACACAAATTGACTTTCATGCATGAATTCCCGTAGATTTTAGTGTCAAAAATATGCTGGAATTTATGGCTCATCCGAATTCAAATTCGTTTGGAAATTATGGCACATACAAGTTTCGTATCGTGCACCGATGGTTAAATTTTACCCTAGAAGTTCTACAGAATTAACAATATAAAAATACTTCGAAATAAATTCTGGGAAAAACATATGTCAATGATCTCGACATTAGCTTTCCGAAACTTTAAACGGTTCATGATTCTGATTCCTGGTTCTCCCGGAATCACGAAAACATCGAAACATGTCTATTTTCGGATATGTTGTGTTCTACGAATTTTTCAGAATATAATAATAATAATTTAGTAAAACAAATTATATAATCAGAAAGCTAACCTCAATATCTTTCTAACACAAAAAACTAAGCCTCATTTGGAGTCCAGAGCTATGCGCAATGGCTTCTGGAAGATGAAGGAACCCTAGATGGCAATTCTCCAAAATTCGGCTGAAGAAAAACCCTAGAAATAAACTTAAACTAATATATATATATATAGGAGAGAGAAAGCAGTCGCGGCTCATATCTTGACACGTGGCAGCCATCCAACGCTGCCCGCCCCGCAGTCACTGACAGGCGGGCCCGGCACTGTTTGCTGCGGGCGGCTGACAGGTGGGCCCCCTGTTTGCTGACTGGGCAGAAATAATTTCTTTTTGGGTTTTCTTTTTCAAAAAATAGTTTTTAATTCAGTTTTTGATAATTAACTCAAAATAAATGCTAAAAATAATCAAAAAATTCCCAAAAAATTATAGAAAATATATTTTATTATTTAGAACCTAAAATAAAAGTTTGGGATATTTTTATTTAAGTTTGAACATAAAATAAATTCTTCAAAGTCCTAGAAAATTAGTGTTACTAGTTTTTAATTAACTAAAAATTATGAAAAAATCCCAATAATCTAAAATAGCCTAAAATAATTCCAAATAAATATTTATATAAGTAAATATACTAAAAAAAATTATTTTCTAATTAACTAAGAGAATATTCTAAATAAATTCAACATCTATAATAAATATAATAATATAAAATATACATAAAATACCTATTTTGGGTGAGGGAGTTTACAGTCTCTAGGTTTCATGTATTTAGTATTGAGATATTTGATTCTTGATACGATGGTTTCACGGATTGGTATACCTGGATCTTGGTCATGAGATATTTTTGTTGTGGTTACTCAGTGATCGTTGTATCGTGCTTCGTGATTACTTAGTGATTACCGTAATATCTTAGTAATTATATAGATCGTGAACATAGTGCATGATATTATAGACTGTGAAGTATGATATACGTGTTATAACATACCGTAATTTGGATCCGTGTACTAGTAGGTAGTTTGGTAATATTAGTGGATATATGATCATATCATATAGCCAACAATTTAGTATAGTCCGTGATAATTAGCAGATTATGCAAGTCACTCGTGATCACGCTAGCTTATTTTTTATATATAATCCATGTTAGGACCAAGCCGATGACATTAACTTACTAATATTTTAATGTATATTTATATTCATTATTTTTCTTTATTCTAATTTATTATATTATTGTTCCTTACCATATTGTTCAAAGTTCTTGCTATTATTTACCATGATGTTTTTTCTCGTGATATATGCTAGTTCAGTTATTTCTATTATTTATTTTTATTGCTACTATTGTTTCATAGTTTCTGTCAATTATTCGAACTGCTATTTGGGTTATACTTTGCTCTAATCATAACTGGATATATTTTTTAGATGAATCATTAGAGGACTGGTGTCCTATGCACTACGGACTATAGGATGGTAAGCCAGTTGAGTTATCACCCGTAAAGCCTGTCGAGTTAGTTCCAACAGTTGATGATGCATAGTTAGTTCATTCATGATACTATTTATATCAGTTAGACTTTGGGCTTTGTATTATTTGATGTCTGGTGTTGAGATTAGACTTAGACTTGTGATGTATTTGTGAATTTATTTCTTTTTTTCTATTCCATATCGTGCCAGATCTAGTTTATAATTGTGATTGAGTATTGTTTACTATTATCATATTGTCCTCTATTTGGGAGTTGATATATATATATATATATATATATATATATATATATATATATATATATATATATATATATATATATATATAATGTGTGAGATGTACCAGCTATTAAAGTTGGCTTATCTGTCAGTCGCGTCGGGTCTGCCGCTCAGTTGAGAGCTATGAAATAAGTCTGCGGTAGTTTAAAGCTGGAATAGATATTATCGTTGACCGAGATAGCGTTCTACCGCCGATGCTGGACCGTAGGCTAGACGTATCCACACACTTGTACCCTTACACCGGGTGTGGGTCATGACACGTAGTATGTACCCCCATGTCTCTATACAACCTTAACACATTATGGGTTACTTCGATATTCTGCAAGGTATGGTTGGCTTAGTCATTCTCTGCTCTCTCAAGTATTCTGGATCTGTAGCATGACAAGGTTTTTATGGTGGCCCATGTAGGTCTATTTTTCTTTTTAGACTTGTGGGGTGCCTTGATCATAGGAAATCTCAACCAAATATATTTTTTCTTCAAATCATAAATATGTCTGCTCAAAACTTATCTTGACTTCGGTACCATTGATTCCTCGATCTTTTTTCGTCTTGTTCTTAATTTATCTTATATCCTTTACTTTAGGGCTTCTCCACCTACATTGGTTGGAGCACAAGTGATTTCAGCAGGGCTAGGATCCGTTGGCCCACACCTAGAGATAATACCTGTTCCTGGAGGAATCAGGGTAGAACCAGTAGAGGAGCACGTGGAACAACATGCACCAGAAGCTCAAGTACCCCCGGTCTTACTAGTAGCGCCAGAAGCACTTGATATACCGATATTGCTAGAGATTATACGAGGAATGATGGAAAAATAACAACACCAACAACTTCAGCAGCAAGAGAAGAATGTCTTATTGAACCAAGGATTACAGACGGCCTTGGAAAAGAGTTTTAGAACAGACTTAGGAGTTTATTCTGCTTGACATCACATCACAAGCTGAACGATTGTTTACCCTGGGGATTTACTAGCTGCTAAGGAAGCTAAGTCAAGTATTGCCCGCTAGGTATATAATATAGGCCAGTCATAATCCTATTAGTGTAGTGAAACAATAATCCTTATTTGCTTAAGGAAGAGAAGAACTGCTTAAAGAAATGAAGAAGAAACTAAAATCAATGAAGAACTTTCTGATAAAATATTCTTAAATAAAGGAAGAAAATTCTTCTGTGAATGAATTATATCAGAACCTGGTAGGCGAACAAAGGAGAGTCTCGAGTGCCGCTAGTCTCCTACTGTGCTGCTAGTTCAAGGTTAGTTCTAACTATGGTTATAGGTTATTTACTGCTAAGTTCATGCTATCTAAAGTTGTTTTTTTTGCTAGGTTCTTCCGAGATCATATGTCAGGTCTGTAATTATACATAGCAAACAAAAGATTTTCTTCCTTGCTTACCTATTTTATTAATAAAAACAAGAATATGAGCTTAATACCGCCTTCTATAGATGCTTTACCGATGCCCCTCAATCCCCTGCCTCCATCTTTACCTGAGTGAGCTCAAAGGCAAGGGAAGAAAGAAAGATTTACATAAAATAATATTTTAGAAAGACCGTTTAACCTCTCTATTATTGATAGGCTCAGTAGGCTAAGTAAGTACTTTCATTAGTGAGGTTGATCACTGGAATCAGATCAGATAGGAGAACAGAACAGTCGGTCTTTGGCTTTCGAGATGAGAGCGGTGGATAACTGGATTGAGATCCACTCAGTTAATGACAAGTATGTTTCTATCAGCAGTGAGGACTATTTTGTTCCAACGGAAAAAGAAAAGCCAATCTATGAATGTGATAGGCAATAAGATTCAATAAAGAATGAATCAATAGTAGGCAGTCACCAATATTTCCATCTTACCCGTTGACGGAGAACGTTAGCGAGGAGATAATCTAAGTTCATGATGCCCGTCTCTCTCTACTATACCGAGTAGCTAGACAAAAGTGTTTGAGTCAGGTTGCTACTTAACCCATTGAGTGGACTTCTCTCATCCGGTAGTAATTGTAAAGAGCGAGGAAAGCGTCAAGTAAGCCAATTTAGTAAGGTTGACATAGTTTTTTTTTATGTAATTCACTTGATTTAGTAAGGTTGTGTTTCCTACAGGTTATGGTATGCATAGTTTGTCAGCCAATTTAGTAAAAATAGGATATGAGTACTAATCTGTATTGCATTTCTATAATACCTTCTATTCTACCTGTGCCCCTTCCTCGATATGATAGAGGAATGAGTGCAGCATTGGCCCGAGCGATAGAAGAGAGAGTTTTATTAAAGCGTTGTAGAGTCCCCACCCTTGCCACTCTAGTCTAGTTGGTCTATCAACTAGTCTTTCATTTCTTGCTCACTGGTCGAGCCAGTCTCTCTCTTGTTCCCGTATGATCTCCTTGCTCCAAGCTAGCAGTCCAGCTAGAAAGCCAACTAGAAAAGCCAAGAAAGAGTAAGTGTTGTGTGCATGGAGATCATAGTCTCAATCTTAACCTCGGGGATTTGAGAAGAATAGTACTTTCACTATAACATTGATCAGAGAATATCTGGCATTCACTCAGATAACAGGAATAGAGAGAATCTGTATTTACTAATACTGACTTTGGTAAACTAATTGCCCTACTTTTCCCACCTAACATAGAAAAAAAATGTCTCATCCGTGGATTCAGATGCTCAAATGCTCTGGCTTGACGGTGCTTACCTTACGCCGGATGGTTCAATAGAGTCTATTGGGACTCCGGGGCAAGAAATATCCCCATCCGAAGTCTCTTGTCTAACAGTTATTTTTGTCTCTTCTTCTTCTTCTTCTTCTTCTTCTTCTTCTTCTTTTGTCTCAGCATATCTTTTATCACCAAAAGAATGTTCACCTCGTACTTTTGTAAAGGCGACCAAAGGGAGGTAAGACCGTTAGGGAGGCTACACGCATGAGCCATAAAGTAAGGCATAGACCATTCCAATCTTAAGGATAATAGCCCGTGAAAAGCGAGATTCAAGAAGGGCAAGGTCTCTTATTTTGTTTGCTTGGCTTGCTAGTTTGGTTGGGAGCTCTCTCTTGCTCTGTTTCTCGCGCTATCATCTTTTTAGTGCTATTGCTTAGGGTGCATGGCTATTTCTTATGGCTCCTGTGCTTATTGATAGAGATATAGGCGAGCGAAGTGAGCTAGTGAGGTAAGTCGACAGAAGTGAGAAGTCTGGGAGGTATTAGAACCCATTTCTCTGGGAGGTATTAAAACCCATTTCTTAGTTCTTTCCGCAAGAAGAACATGGACGCTATTTGTAGCACTAGCGCTTGATAGGAGAAAGAAAGTCTCATGTTCCCGAGTAGGACTTCTCTTTGCTCTTTGTTTGGCCATGGTCAATCAAATTCAAAATCTTGTATCTTAAAAAGGGTACTGTCCTTCTGCATTTTCTCCTTGGATAGAGTGCTTCCTAAAATAATTACTGCAAATGTTTTTTAATAAGGATGAGATGGTCACTGACATCAATCTCGACCTTAACCTGTGGCACTGGGAAAGCCTTACTGAACATGGACTCAAAGCTAGGCTGCCTACATACCTTCGGTGATCAAGTCATAACATATTTCTTTTCTATTAAGCACAACATACATTAGTAGAAAAAAATAGTAAACAAATGAGCCAGGTTTTGTGCTATGTCCTACCAGGTGTATTGATCACGCGAAATAGAAGGATAGAAATGATCAAAATAAGGAAGAATATATAAAATCACTAAAGAAAAGTATATTATAGTAGTCCCACATATCCATATAAAAACTATAGGGGGAGCAAGTGTATTTCTTATGTGTAGCCTTAGTACCAGAAAAAGAATTCTAGTTATCCCTTTTCCTTGGGCAGATTACTTTTCATAGCGTAGCTTTGCTATGGAAAGGAAACTTGCCTTATCAGATGTGGGATTACCTGTTGATGCGGTAGATGAGGTCTTTGCTTTTCCAGCTGAAGAATGAGAATTACAGAATGCGCTGCACATCTATCATTATATTATAATGTCGGCTCTCCCGCTGTTGGTGGTTTAGTTGTAGTAAGAGCGGTAGGATTAAGATAAGGAGATTGATTGAAGTAGGCTTCGTTGAAATATAAAATAGAAGTAGGATATCCTTTATAAAGGAAAGTATGCAAGAACTCCTAGCCTCCTTGAAATAGTCTCCTCTTTGTTCTCCCTGAAGAAGAAGAAGTCTCGTCTCGAAAAGACCAATTGAAGTTTTTCTCTTTCTTCAACTGTATTTTGATTTGGCCTCTCTACACTCAACCCGTGCATAAAAATATCATGGTCGGAAACTTTCGCAAGCAAAAAAAATGGTTACTGGAAAGCAACGATCATGTTCTCGAAACTAGAGTTTGGTTCATGCTTTTAGTCTTCCAAATTTAAGGATGACCCGTTACGTAATATATTTGTCATCCGTATGCCAAGTCTTATTTTGTAACTCCCGATCGGGATGGGTGTACGATCTTAGAAAGAATGGGACCTCTTTTTTAATGCCTCCAGACTGAGCCAAGGCCTTTAAAGGTTTATGAATGTCGATACTTACACTGTGGCCTTACCTGAATAACTTCTATTGTGTTTGAAACTTGCTGCACCCTAATTTTTACCATACTGAGCATAGGAAACCAAAGTTTGACATCGGCTGTCCGACATCTCTTACAGGCTCCTATCGAGATCTAGCTCATTGAATGGTATAAAAATATCCTAGAGATGGACTCATACAACCTAAAAATAGCTAGTTTGACAAAGTTTGACTAGTTTAATCTATAGTTGACCTAGTTTGACTATTTTGACTTAGAAATAGCTTTATGACCTAGAAGTTAACTAGTTTAACTTATTTTTATTTCAAAACATTATATTGATATAATATTCCATTTTTAGGTCTTACAGGTACCCTACCGAACATATTTGATACTGTTTACCAAATTTCAGTCGAGTACATTGACACGACCCGCACCCGCTTTACGGATATGAGTACATGGCCAAGCCCAGCCTATGCCGCCGCATCGGCGGTAGTATGCTGTCTATGATAACAATGTTCCATCAATCCAAATAGATAATATTTAACCACAAATTCAAATCTATTACTTATTCACAACATTTATATAGTTTTACAAGATTCTCAATTTATAATTAAATCATAACTTGAAAACAAACCCGCTAAACATCAAATCCAAAGAAGTTGCTAAAATATCCAAATTCTAATATTGGCCTCCAAAAGTATCTCAATCTCCAACAAAATCTAATAAGCAAGATAGCAAGTCACCTAAAAATGTTTATCCAGTTAGGGTGGAACGAGTACAACCCAATAGCAGTTCCAGTTAATTGACAAGTACTATGAACAGTAAATAGTTATGAAATACTTGATGAGCATATAATAATGGAATATGATACAACATAGAGAAACAGTTAAATAAAGAAATAATAAAAGACAAAAAAGAAGAACAAAGAAGCATGTAAAGATAGACATATATGTGAACTAGGAAATCTGTCATGCAAGTGTACAATCAACAAGTATAGATTAATACAGAATAAGTGCATCTAACTAGTGTTTTGAAATACCAAGTTGACATATGAACGGCTAGGGGTAATATTCGGTAAACCACACGTGTCGTGTGTGGCTGCTATTATTCCAGAAAGACCATAGGATGGAAAGGGTAGTTCACACGTCTTCTAGGTATTTCCCCACCCGACAAGTACTCATGGATCCAAGTCCAGACACGAATAATCTCAATAGTCTAGAAGATGTCAACAGGCCAGAAAATACATTAGTCCAGTAATTCATTAGTCCAGAAAAAGTTAATAGGCCTGAAAATATATAGCTCACGAAAATGAATCCATACAATACCAATCCGTGTACCCATCGTGTCAGGAATCAGGTAAAACAATACTATAAACATGCATCATAGAAAATATCAAATAATAAAAACTATCAGAGAATGTACTCGCCTGTGGTCCTTAGCTGGTACGAGTCGGAATCCAAGTCCAAGTCCAAATAGCCTATGTATTACAATTGCCATGCCAAAAGATATTTTATTTTAATTTATTTAATTCTGAAATAATTACTCTAAAATCCTATTTTAATCCTATTATTCTAATTTTTAGGTTAATTCCTAAATTTTGTCGAAAGAAACTAAATTTTATCCAATCGAGACTCAGGGCACGCAAATCGAAGTGATCTATTGACCAAAAAGTCAACTGATACAAACTCAACTTTCATGCATGTTTTTCTGTAGATTTCAGTGTCACAAATATACTAGAATTTATGGCTCATCCGGATTCAAATTCGTTTGAAAATAATTGCACATACAAAATAGCATTATGCAATGGTGGTTGATTGTTAACCTAGAAGTTCTATAGAATTAACAGCATATATATATTTTGTATTAAATCCTGGGAAAAACATATATCAATTATCTCAATATTAGCTTTCCGAAAATTTAAACGGTTCATGATTCTGATTCTTGGTTCTCCCGAAATCGCGAAAACACCTAGACGTATCTATTTTTGGACATGTTGTGCTCTACCAATATTTTATAATTTAATATTTCGAATTTCATGAAACTGTTTACATATTTAGAAAACTAACCTCAATACAGTTCTAACGCAAGAAACTGGGCCACGTTTGAAGTCCGAAGCTATGAATAATGGCTTCTGTAAGATAAAGGAAATCCTAGATGACATCCCCTCAAATCTCTCTCTTTCAAAAATAATGGGATAATTATGGTTATTATATTATATATATATGTTGGCTGACATGCGGCTGAATAAAAAGTTATAGGCTGACATGTGTCAAAATATGATTGGATAATTTTATTTATATTATTTATTTTTGATTTGTCTTTATCGAAATTTTATTTAAGTCATTTAAAATCTAAATAACTCAAAATAAATATTAAAAATAATCATAAAAATATGGAAAAATGATAAAAATATATTTTATATTCATAGATTTTTTACTATAATTAAGATAAGCTCTAAAAATTTGTTTTACCTATTTAACTAAAAATAAATATCAAAAATATTCCAAAAATTCTGAATTTTTTTTAGAAAATATATAATAAAATTATAAACCTTAGAAAATTATGTTGGTTAATTCTATATTCCTTGGCTTGCACAATAAATTCTAGAAGTCCTAAAAAATTAGTTATTAGCCTAAATAACTCCTAATAAATACTCAAAATACTCAAAAAAATTAGAAAATTCTAAAAAATATATTTGATTATTTAGAACCTAAAATAAAAGTTTGGGACATTTTTAATTATGTTTGACACAAAAATAAATTCTTGAAATCTCTAAAAAATTATTGTTCCTAATTTTTAATTAACCAAAAATACAAGAAGAAAATTACCTCATGGTGCAAAAAGATAGGAGTAACTCTCTCGCATCTCCTCTTTCCGCTCCCAAGTGGATTCACCTAGGGAATGATGCCTCCAAGCGACGCAAACCAAGAAAATTACTTGGTTACGAAGCACCATATCTCTACGGTCTAGGATGTCCACTGGTTGCTCCGGATAACGGAGGCTTGGTCCAACCTCAAGCTCCGAATGATCTAGTACATGGCTAGGATCTGCCACGTATTGTCTCAGCTAGGACACATGAAACACGTTGTATACTTCTTCCAATATAGGCGGTAAGGCTAGTCGATAAGCTACTACTCCGACCTTCTACAGAATATTGAAAGGTCCGATGAATCTTGGACTAAGCTTTCCACCTCCACCGAAAAGAATCGTTCCACGTATTGGAGAGATCCTCAAGAATACTAAGTCACCAACCTATACCAAAATAAGAACTTAACGCATAATCTAAGATCGTAATAGATATTTCAATAAATGAATCGATACCTCAAACTCTGGCGGTCTCCTATGGCTATCAGCCCACTGCTTTTGTAAGTCCTTAGCCAGTCGAAGACTCTATCTAATCTGGTTCACCTTCTCGGCAGCATCAACTACCATCTCTGGCCCCAAAAGTACTCTCTCTCCTACGTCATCCCAAGATAATAGTGTTCGGCATCTCCTACCATACAAAGCCTCAAAAGGAGATATCTCGATACTGGCCCGATCGCTATTATTGTATGTAAACTCTACCAGGTGAAGATGATCCTCCCACGAGCCACCAAAATCTAGTACACACATCCGAAGCATATCCTCGAGTGTCTAAATAGTCCTTTTTGACTGTCCATCCGTTTGAGGGTGGTAAGCAGTGCTAAATTTAAGTTGGGTACCCAAGCTAGCCTGCAAACTCCTCCAAAAGTAGGACGTAAATCTGCTATCCCGATTGGGCACGATGATTACTGGAACTCCATGCAGCCTGACTATCTGTCTCACATATAAACCGGCGAGCTTCTCCGTAGTCAATCCCATTTTTAAAGGCAGTAAGTGGGTTGATTTAGTCAGCCTGTCAACAATGACCCAAATCACGTCATTTCCTCCTAGAGGGCATGGAAGTTCGGAAACAAAATCTATCGTGGAGATAAAATATGGAGACAAAATATGCTACCTCCCGCCATTTCCACTCAGAAATCGGTAAGGGCTGTAGCAATCCTCCTGGTCTCTGCCTCTCGGCTTTGACCTGCTGGCACACTAAACTTCTGGAGACAAAATATGCTACCTCCCGCTTCATCCCATACCACCACACGTGTTCCTTCAGGTCCTTATACATCTTGTTAGCTCTCGGATGTATAGAATACTGGGAACGATGAGCCTCATGTATAATCTCTTCCAGCAGGTCCCCACTAGGCACACATAACCTAGTATCGTGCCTTAATGAACCATCCTCAGCAATAGAGAAGTCACCCATTAATCCTACATGCACTTGAGCTCTTAGGTTTTGTAGACCCTCATCCTGGTACTGTGTCTCTCGGATCTTTTCCATCAATCCTGACTGAATCTGCATGCCCATCATCTGCGTCTCCACTCCTGGAATAATAACCTCGATGCCCAGGCTATCCAATTCTGCTAACAAGTGACGATCCATTGTCAAGTATATCGCTACTGGATATCTGCTCAAGGCATCGGCAACTACGTTAGCCTTTCCTGGATGGTACTGCAGTGAAATATCGAAATCCTTCATCAATTCTAGCCATCCGTGCTGCCTCATATTCAGCTCTTTCTGCGTAAGGACGTACTTCAAGCTTTTGTGGTTAGTGTATATTTCCACTCTCTCTCCGTACAGATAATGTTTCCACAGCTTTAGAGGAAAAATTACCGCTGTTAATTGCAAGTCGTGAGTGGGATAGTTTCTCATGTGGCCGCAATTGTCTAAAAGCATATGCCACCACCTTCTTGTTCTTCTCTAGAACACATCCCAAGCCCTTCCCCGAAGCATCGCTATAAATGACAAATCCTCATATCCCCGATGGAACCGTCAAAACAAGCATTGGTCAATCTCTTCTTTAGCTCATTAAATATAGCCTGACATTCTTCGGTCCACACGAACTGCACATCCTTTCAAGTGAGTCTAGTCAACGGCTATGCGATCTGAGAAAAATCCTTCACAAATTTCCTATAATACCCAGCCAATCCTAAGAAGCTTATGATCTCTGCTACATAACTTGGAGTGGTCCAAGCCTCTACAACAGTAATCTTCTTTGGATCCACTGATATTCTCTCTCCAGTCACCACATGACCTAGTTTGACTGTTTTGACTTAGAAATAGCTTTATGACCTAGAAGTTGACTGGTTTATCTTATTTTTATTTCAAAACCTTATATTGTTGTAATATTCCATATTTAGGTCTTCGATGTACCGTACAGGACATCTTTGATACTGTTTACCGGATTTTAGGCGAGTATATTCTCTGATAGTTTTTTATTTATGATATCATTTATGTCTCTTGTATTTATTGTAGATATCCTTGATTTTTTGACACGATGGTTACACGAATTAGTATATCCGATTTTAGTTAAGAGATGTTATTCCTTGGTATTTACGGTGTATCTTGTGCAAGCCTTGTTTTCTTGTTCTTCTTTTACAAATACAGACATTGGTTCATGAGAAAAGTAGTGCCCTTCTTGTGGATCTCGTATCATAACGTACCATAGTTGGATCTACTATACCAATCAGGGGTAGAGAGTATGTAGTGTAGATATGTGATCATACCCTCATTGTGCATGTCTTATTCCTTGAATAGTGTTAATCATATATCGTACGTATGATTAACCAGGATACGTAAGTATGCCAGCCGCATGTATATAGTGACTCCAATATATGGAACCCATAACACATGCTTACGCTGTATCATGAACAATAATTCATAAGTGGTATATATTTATCACAGGTCACAGGGCATAACTAAATCTCATCCACAGAAATCAAAATAGAGATAAATAACCACTATCTATGAAACTATATCTCCATATAAAGTATCTAAAGATGATAGTTGGGTAGAAACAGATCCACTACCAACGTAGAATATATAAGAACAACAGAACAACCACAATATAAGAATATCAACTAGAAATCACAAGGCTCGAAGAGAAAACCTCCTCGGAACATAAGTAGCCAGTCCGGATCTGCGCTCCTGCAAATACTCATGAACATCTACACCTAGAAAAGGACCAGATCCTCAGAAGGACATAATAAGATATATAGAAGCATGCTATAAAGTAAATACTGAATAAATAAAGGGGTGTGCTAGCCATCTAAGTGAATGCAATTTGAGGACAATATTGGTACGTATGGGTAGGCGTAGGCATAACGTCCAACTTTTTCTAGAGTGTGGTATCTGTAAAATCACCAAGTAACGTCCAACACTCTAAAGAATGTGGTATCTGTAACGTCCATCATTCTGAAGAATGAGGTATCTGCAATATATATACGTCTGTATCGCTCCGAAGAACGCAGTATCTGTATAAAGGAGGTGGGTGTCCCATTTGCCTACTAGTCGTCCTCCTTGCCCAATGCAAATGTACAAGTCGCGAACATGACGTGGACATCATGTACTATAATCCAAGTCTTTAAAGAAATAAATAACTAAGCTAAATACCGTGACACATGTTGCTCACACCGATGGCCAGTCGAGCATGAGGCACACGTCCCTACATGAACTCACTCTATGACGTGTAATGATACGTATCAAGGCCTGGGAAGTCATAGCGATAACTCCACAACTTTAGGTGAATTTTCTAGACTCTAAGTCAGACACAAGTCCTAACGTCAATTCCTTCGTTGACGGCACCCGAGTCTCTCTCGGACGCGCACAGTTTATATAATCGAAAATAATAAACATGCAACTAAAATAATAACTAAATTTAAACAGTATAACAAGGCAAGGTATACTTGCCTGGCAAGAAGCTGCGTAGTGCCAATAACATGCTCCTGAAGTTGCACAGAACAATTCGATATATCCTATATACATATAAAATAATACAACACAATATCAGTCATTACACTAGCACATACACAATCATAAATACCTTAAACTCAGGGCATAGCTAGGTATGACACTAGTCAACTAGGGTCAACTGTGCATCTAATCGCACGGGTGTTGCATCTATAATTATTGTGCAAGACAGACAGTCAAAATGATACGGGGCTCGCCAGTACGTAAGTGTAGATAATGGCAGTCTGCTAACAAATCACATGGTCACAGGTCAATAGTAAATACGGGATATCCGTAATTATGCTCGGGTCACCTAGTAAATTTATAATTTATACATATTATATCTAGCATATACTCATTAATTACTTACAATATATATATATATATACCAATTAAATACATATACAATGGATATATGTATATATACTTAAATGGAATTTTCAATATATATATTAAACATATACTAGATATATATACTACTACATATATACTATTACATACATGCTGTACCGAATATATACATATACTTATTGGAATACATATACATATACGTATATAAAATCATGAAGGAGGGGGGGACAGGTACGAACCTTGGCGGGCACGCACGAGATCGACGATAACGGCGATGTGGTTGACGACGACGTTGATGACAACGACGATGACGCCGAAGATGATGATAACAAAGGTGATGACGATGATGATAATGGTGAAGGTGATGATAATGGTGAAGGTGATGATGACGGTGAAGGTGATGACGATGGTGAAGGCGATGATGATGGTGAAGGTGATGATGATGGTAAAGATTATGACGATGGTGAAGGCGATGATGATGGCGAAGGTGATGACGATGGTGAAGGCGATGATGATGGTGAAGGTGATGATGATGGTGAAGGTGATGACAATGGTGGAGGCGATGATATTGGTGATGATGGTGCTGGTGGTGTGTGGTGGTTCAGTCGAGGGGAGGTGACCGGAGGGAGGGGAGGAGATCGGGGAGAGGTAAACGGTGGTGATGTCGAGCACTGCAGAAGGAAGTGCAGGCGGAGAAGGAAGAGGTGGTGGAAGCTGGTGGCGTGTATTTTAGGAGGATGAGAGAGCAGGGAGAGGTGGAGGTCAGGGAGGAGTGGTGGTCGAGGATCGGGTCATCTCCGGCGAGGGGGAAGAAGGTCGGTGATGGCGGTGTTGCTGCTTGGGCGCTCAGGCGGGTGGGACGAGGTATTAATGGTGGAGTCGGGAAGAGAAAAGGGGGCTTCAGACGGCGGTGGGTGGATCTGGTCGGTATTCAGTCATCGGGGGAGAGAAAGATCCGGCGAGATCAAAGTCGGGCGGCGTCGTGCAGGCCGACGGGTTGGTCGTCATGTGGAGGCGGGGATGGCAGCAGGTACAGCGGGTTGGCGAGCTCTAGGCGAGCGACGGGGAGAGAAAAGGAGGTCGGCTCGCCGGCGAGTTTGAGTCGAGGGAGGTGTGGTCGAGGTGGTTCAGAGGGATGGGTCTCCGGCGTCGTGGGGCAGTGGCCGGCGGAGCTCCGGCGAGGGGTCTGGTCGGGTTGCACAAGGAAGGAGGGAGATGGTGAATAGGGTGTTTGGTCGGCTGATTTTAGGTTTGGTTTTTAGGTTTTGGGAAAAATAAAGGAAAAGGAGATATTTACACATGTAGGATTTTTAGGTGTTTGACCTAAAAGTTTTGGCTTGGTCAACCCTCCTTGGAGTTGGACCTTGCCTCACATGGGGGTGTTTGGAGGGCCATAATTGTATTATTTAAATGAAATGATAGGTTTAAAATAAAGGGGGCGATGATGCACGTTGTATATTCCAAAAATTATGGAAAAATTTCTATGAAGGAAAAAGTTGGAGTTCTTCATGTATTATCCAATAGTGTGGACACCTTAATACATTTTGGCATAAAAGTGCCCAATAATTAGAAAATTGCACAAAGATAAAAATTAAATTAATTAAATTAAAATTAATGCGCAAGGTGTTTGGAATTAATTAGAAGTACATGGGGATAAAATTAGGTGGGACGCAAGTGTCATGGACATAGAAGACTCAGAGTAGAATATTATCATAAATTAGGTTGTACGAAACAGGTCAAAATTGTGTCTCCAATTTCGATTGGAACGCACAAGAATACAAAGTTAGAATTATTTAGAATTAAATATAACGTCTGCGACGAATATTGTGCGAATAAAATATAGCACAACAGAGCATAATTATGAGTTACACAAAGGTTAGAATGAAAGGCGGGACGACTAGGATAAGGTTGTAAAGTTTGTAGGAAGGCAATGGCTATTGTAGTGCTCCAATTATCGAAGCAACGGTAAGGTGCGCTATGTGATCTAAACATTGTATAATTAAATAAAATACCGTGTTCTCTTTCTTATTGGAATCTAATTAGCCCTAATTTCTCTATCTAAGCCAAGTAGGCCTAATTTTGGGTGAGGGGGTTTACAACTAAGTGAAGTAAAGGATACCTCAAAAGATTCAGATAAGAATTCTAGACTTAACTTAACCTCCATGAGGTACTTGCCAGTCTTGACAAGGGCTCTCAGTAGAATGCTAAACTTAAGGAAGAACTTGAATCTGAAAAGAAAAAGTATTTCATTGCTGCACGTAGAATAGATGCTCTCACTGCAAAACATGATGAAGTATATGCTACCTCTAAAAAGTTAAAGATTAGATTTGGTAAACAAGTCGAACAAACCTTCATCCAACCTAACACGAGATACATAGGAAGACAAAAGAACACTCACAACTATGCTCCTACCTACATGCATAACAGTTCATGCAATCATTATGCACAAAGAAATATGAAATACAATCATGCATTTTATTATAGATATCCACGAAGACAATAAAGAAATGCCAAACACAATCATGTATTATATCCACATAGAATACAAGGAATTGCTTCACACAATTAAACCTATCATGCTACACCAAGCACCAATCACACTACTATATGTCACTACTGTAGTAAGAAAGGACATATATCTAGATTTTGTAGAACAAAAAAATTAGTAGATATAAATATTTATGCATGGGTACCAAAAACTAACATAGCTGGACCCTCAAGGAAATGGGTACCAAAGGTGACATCTACAACTCATTTTGTAGGTGGACCAACCCTCTCATGCTAGAAGCAAGTAGATTCTAGATAGTGGTTGCTCACGACATATGACTGGTGATGCTAACCTATTTGCCACGCTATCGATATAGAAAGAAGGTTATGTCTTCTTTGACAATAACCTCAGAGGATACATTATTGTTAATTATTATTACCATATTTTTTAGGAGAGGATATTTTGGTAATTTTATAATTAATTAAATATTGTGCATGTTAAATAATTATTTATTATATTATTTATTTATTGGTAGATGCTAGTTTATTATTTTAGACTTGTATTAATGGATCTAACTAGTTTAGTTTAGACTCATGGACCAACATTCATTATTAGTTCAAATTGAGCCCAATTTGAAGTACATTCATTAGGAGAATGATTGATTTAATTAAACCATTAGACTAGAACCTTCCCTCCTTAATAATTTCTTCATGAGAGGCCCCAAGGGATATAATGGGTATTACATAGTAGCTTGAGGGAGAGGCCAAAGGGGGACGGCTTATATAAAAGAGGGGGGAAAGTTTCTCTCTCCTCTTTTTATTTTAAATCTAGATCTAGAATTTTCCTCAACGAAATTTCTTCATTCCCACACCAATTCCCTAACAAATTTTATCCCAATTCCTTTCCAAATCATCATTGGAGGCTAGTAGAGTAAGGATCTAGAAAGAGGAAGCAAGGATCTATAAAGAGGAGCAATGATCTACAAGTTGGAGGCTTATTTCATCAAATTTGGAGGTTGCATTGGGAATCCATCTCCCAATAGGTATAATTCAGTTTTTTCCCTTTAATTAGGTTATAAAATCTGAGATTTAACCATAAGAAACCACTCCATATGCATAGGCTACCCATAGGAATTGGAATTAGGTTCATAAGAGGTCTATTGAGAAAGTTATGGTATTTTTTGTGTCAATTTTGGGAGAATTTTGAGATTGACACTTGTTGTGTTTGTCAATTGGTCATGTAACCAAATTAACATGTATTTGCTTGTTTGTGGCTAGTATCATATCTATAATTGGATACGTGTAAGCTGTACCCCACCAATTTGGTGATACGTATTGATTTGGGGGTTTTCTCTACGATACGGGATTTTGTGCATGTCACATTTTGACATGGACACATATATGTGTGTTTGACTCTTCGTATTATTTATAAATAGTAATTTAGACTTACTCGTATCCTTTGGGGTACGTTTGATTGTGTGGTGGACTCGTATCGCAACTGTATCATAGATCTAGTATGATACGGGTGCGATGCACTCCACATGTTTGTTGTATTGCATTTCTAGATCTAATTTCCATTATCCTTAGCTATTTGTAATATATATATATATATATATATATATATATATATATATATATATATATATAGTTACGTACTAGTGTATCAAATATCTATATGCATATGTGTTTATATATATGTAGATATACATCTATATATATAGCTATTTGAATAGTTATGTTATATGTATACATGTATGTTGTATATATATATATATTTATGTGAGTGATGCTACTATATCTATATGTATATATGAGAGGGAGTGATATATCTACCTATGTGTATGTGTGTATCTATATGTATAATATAGTGTGTATGTTGGATGTATAAATATGAGAAGGGATAATATATATACATATGTTTATATATATATATACATATATATATAGATGAGAGGAGTATTATATATATATATATATATATATATATATATATATATATAAGTAGTGTGCTTGTATGCATGTGTTGTTGTATTGAGAGAGAGGAGGGGGCTCGATAAACAGTGACGATAAACACCAACAGCGGACAGCAACAGTGACGATAAACAACAACAGCGGATAGCAACAACGACAACAGCGTGACCTAGTTTCATAGTGTATAAATCCAATATACTAAAGATAGATTCATGCAACCTAAAAATAGGTAGTTTGACCAAGTTTGACCAATTTGACTTAGAGTTGACCTAGTTTGACTGTTTTGACTTAGAAATGGCTCTATGACCTAGAAGTTGAGTAGTTAACTTATTTTCATTTTTGAAATTTTGTATTGATATTATATTCCATATCTAGGTCTTCGAGGTACCGTGATATCTGTGATACTATTCAGTGGACTTCAGGCGAGTACATTCTCTGAAAATTTCTCATTTAAGATATCCTCTATGTTCATTGTATCTAGTGTAGATATCCTTGATTTTTTGACACTATGGTTACACGGATTAGTATATCTGAATCTCGTCATAAGATGTTATTCCTTGGTATAAATGGTGTATCTTGTGCAAGCCTTATTTTCTTGTTTCTTGAACATGTAGAGACACTGATTCTCGGGGAGACTAGCTACCTTCCTAGAGAATATCGTGCCATAGCGTACCATGGTTGGACCCCCTATACCAGTCGGGGGTGGGGAGTATTTTTGTGTAGATATGTGATAATACCCTCCTTGTGCATGTCTTATTCCTTGTGAGTGTTGATCATACACCACACGTATGATTATCCAAGCCCTTATCCTTGTACAAGATCCTTGTGCAAGTTTCCAAGCTGATCACATGTTAAAGCTAGTACTCACTCACTTAGTCATTAGTATTCTTGTTTATTGCCATATTATTCATTCTTGTATTTATTCCAGTATTTTATTTATTGTATATCTCTTGTATCTATTATTGCATCTTATATATTCACATCTATTTACTGTTACATAGTTTATATCATTAGTTAGAACTACTGTTAGAGATGTACTCTTCTCCTTTCTTGACTGGATATATTTTTCTCAGATGATACTGAGGAGTGGTAAACTACTCATTACGGGCCTCAGGATGTTGTGGGCTTAGAGCTAGAGACCCTGGCTCAGGAGGGACTCATCTTGACTGAGATAGATGAACCGGGACTTATAGTATCATAGTTATTCTCTTGTACTGGATTTGTCTCCAGCTTACTGTTTAGTATTTTTTTCAGACTCATTGATGTTATTATTTTGACACATGAGTTGTTTTGTGACTATTATATTCTGTTATCGTATTTGTACTCATTTCTATCTTAGATCTGTGATTGAGTATATTAACATTGTTGGTGGCTTATTATATTGATAGATAGATTACCTAAACAATATTCTACCACCGATTATGTGGCGTAGGCTGGGCATTTTCCCGACCTGCATCCCTACACCAGGTGCAGGTCGTGACAGTAATGGTAATATAGGTGTTCCTTCCTATCCTGTCATAAAAGACGTTTGTCTAGTAACGGAATTAAAACACAACCTACTCAGCATCAATCATCTAGCTGACCATGCTTATGGTATTAACTTCGTTAAAAACAAATATTCTATTTATAAAAGATCCACTGGTAAGGTTATCTTTGAAGGGATCAGGGAAGATAACATATATATTTTCTATCTTGCAAAAGTACTGACAATGTAGGCAAATGTTTATACGCCAACAAAGATGACAACTGGCTTTGGTATATGCGTCTAGGACATATAAACATGGACATAATTGCAGGACTATCTTCAAAGAAACTCGTAAGAGGCTTATCAGAGATTACTTTCAAGAAAGATATGGTATGCGCTGGCTGTGAAAAGAATAAAGCTACTAAATCTTTTTTAAATCAATCAACTATGCAAGTACCTCTAGACCTCTCCAACTCTTGCATAGGACTTGTTTGGATCCAGTAGAGTCGCCAGTCTTGGGGGTTATCTTTATGCTTATGTTATTGTTTATGATTTTTTTAGATACACATGGGTTTATTTTCTTGCAAAAAAAATAAAGCATTTTCTGAATATGTCACTTTTTACAAAAAGGTTAAAAACGAAAAAGGTTTTATGATTACTCGTATCTGAAGTGATCAAGGAGACGAATTCAAAAATAGTAATTTCAAAATATTTTGCAATAAAAATAGTTTTCTCATAAATTTGCTTGTTCTAGAACTCTACAACAAAATGGTGTTGTTGAGCGAAAGAATAGAACTCTTGGTGATATGGCTAGAGTCATGTTAAATCAGTATAACCTTCCAAAATATTTTTGGGCTGAAGTTGTAAGTACTTCATGCCATGTTTTTAATAGGGTACTTATTCGACCTACATCGAAGAAAACCCCCTATAAACTTTGGTTTGGTAAAATCTTCACAATTAGTTACTTTAAAGTTTTTTCCTATAAATGTTTTATTCTTAATACTAAAGATAATCTAGAAAAATTTGACTCCAAGGCCGATGAAGGTATTTTTCTAGGTTATGCCACCAAAAGTAAAGGATTCAGAGTATTCAACAAAATCTCATTGACTATTGAAGAATCAATCAATGTTACATTTGATGAACACAACACTCAAGCACTAAACGAAAGCGATGATGAAGGTAGTCAACCCGCAACAAACAAGACATCATAAGATTTAAACAATACAAGGCATCCGGAAAGTCTGCCAAGGAGACTAAAGTTCTCCACAGATCATCCTGAGGACTTGGTAATAGTTGATGTATCGAAAGGTATAAGTATACGTTCCTCAAATAGAGATATCATTGCAAATGTTGCTTTTAATTCTCAAGTAGAACCTAAGAATCTGATAAAGCTTTTGCTGATAAATTTTGGATTTCTGCTATAAAAAAGAAACTCAACCAATTTGAACGCAATCAAGTTTGGGAACTTGTTCCTAAACCTAATAATTATTCGATAATTGGTACTAATTAGGTTTTCTAAAATAAGTTTAATGAGGATGGTTCAGTTACACGTAACAAAGCACGTATCATAGATCAAGGATACAACCAAGAGGAAAGTATCGACTACGATGAGACTTATGCTCATGTTGCTAGACTTGAATCTATCTGAATGCTTTACGCTTTTTCTAGTTGTCATATCTTTAAACTTTTTTAAATGGATGTTAAAAGTGCTTTTCTAAATGGTGTTATCAAAGAAGATATTTTTGTTAAACACCCCCCTGGTTTTGAAGATTTCAAACACCCTGATCACGTATTCAAGTTACGAAAGGCTCTATACGGACTTAAACAAGCCCCTCGTTCTTGGTATGAAAGTCTTAACTTCTTTCTACTTGGAAATAGATTTTCTAAAGAAAAAATCGATACTACCCTTTTTATAAAAAATTTTGCTGCTTCTTTGTTATTAGTGCAAATATATGTTGATGATATCATATTTGGATCTACTAATAAGATGTTATGTAACGAGTTTGCTAAGTGTATGCAGAATGAATTTAAGATGAGCATGATGGAAGAACTGACTTTCTTTCTGGGATTGCAAATCGAGTAAGATTCACAAGAAACTTTTATCCATCAGGCTAATATACGAAGGATTTGCTCAAAAAGTTTGACATGGACAATGCAAAGCCAATCGGAACTCCAATGGAAATATTCACTAAGCTCAACCTTGATGAAAGCAGTAAACCAACAAACAGACGTAAGTATCGAGGTATGGTTGGTAGTTTGTTATATCTAACTGCTAGTCGCCCAGATATTATGTTTGTTGTATGTCTTTGTGCTATATATCAGGCTAATCCTAAGGAATCACATTTGTGAACAGTTAAGCATATCCTCAAATACCTTAAAGGGACTTTGTCGGCAGGCTTATGGTATCCCAAAACTAAGTCCTTTGACCTTGTAGGTTACTCATATACTGATTTTGCTGGATGCAATTTCAATCAAAAAGTACCAGCAGCACGTGTCATTTTTTAGGAAAGTCTCTAGTCTCCTGGTTTTGCAAGAAACAAAATTATGTTGCATTATCAACAACTGAGGCAGAGTATATCACCGTAGAACGTTGTTGTGCTCAAATTTTATGGATGAAGCAAACCCTAGAAGACTTCAATATGCACTATAAGAATATTTCTATTTTCTGTGATAACACTAGCACCATTAATCTCACCAAAAATTCAGTATACCATTCACGCACTAAGCACATACAAATCCGTCATCATTTTTAAGGTATCATCAATCACATGGAGATATTTGTTTAGAGTATGTGGACACGGAACATCAACTAGCAGACATCTTTACTAAACTTTTAGCTGAAGATTGATTCAACTTTATCCGTCGAGAATTAGATCTTTTAGATTCTGATTAAATATAAGAATCATAAGATGCTTCACACATTTTTTTCACATTTTTTTAAGTTTTAAATTTTTTGGATATAAGCCAAAAGTGCCCTTCTGTCAATAAGGTATAAATAACCTTAAGCGACACGGTATTTTAGCGTCTTCGGACCACCGCTAGCTGGGATTCGGTCCCTACAGCTACTCTGAGATAATTTAAACTCTTAAAAAATATACGATTTAAGTTCAGCACTTATTATTCTGTATTTATATCAAGTCAAGAAAGGCATAATATCGATTAAAGTTATATTGAGACTCTGGAAATAAATGCCAACATAATTCGGATCGAACTCGGGATGAGCTCGGATCGAACAAGGGACGAGCTCGGGCCAAACTCGATTAGTTTAATTCCAGAATATGCTATGTCATTTTATTCTCTTCCTAATTTAAATTTTTGCTACTCTATATATTGATCATTTCGTTGCTCATTGATTCAGACCAACAAAAATTATTCCTCCTCCACAAATAATCTTAGCATTATCCTCCTACATTCTCTCCCAATGGCCCCTAAAAGGAAACAAGATTCCATTTACGACTCTCTTTTATGTCCTATTATGCCAATTAGAGGTGAATTCAATGGTTCTACTTTTCGAAGCCTGAAAATTTCAAATGATAGGTTTAATAATTTCTCCAAAAGACACATTTGTTTTGGCCATCATATTGATTTTACTTCTCAACACAAAGACTATCTACCAAATTTTTAGAAAATTCAACTTAAAGAATTTGTTCCAACCCGTACTAACATTTACATGAATGCAATTCAAATATTCTATTGTAACTTAAGATATAAATATGACACTATTTTATCGAGAGTTTATGGCATTCCAATTGAATTCGATACAGATGACTTGGGTAAAATCCTCCGCATTCCCGCTGATAGACAACCCTTAGTCACCATCACGTAAGTTCAATTTGATCATGACTTAACCCTAGATTCTTTGAAGAATATCCTTTGTCACCCTCTTGAATATCCACTGATAAATTTTATGTTAGATACTTGAATGGTCACTTCTTTGAAATTTATCGTATTATCTTTTCAACTTTTTTACCTAAGAAGGCTTACTTTGATGAGGTATCTTATCTAGAAATGTCAGCTTTATATCATTTATATTTTGGCATTAACTTTAATATTCCACAGACCATTTTATCTCAAATTGTTCAATGTCGCAAGAAAGAGCCTCCACTACTATATGCTATGTACTTGCCAACTATTTTCAGCTATTTCGATATTCTTTTGATACTTGTCCAAATTCGCGAAATCTTTATACCTCAATCGAATTCAAAAAATTGAGACAACTATGCTTTTATCTTATAACTCATCATCAAACTCCAATACTCATCATGTTGATTTTGTCCCTCCTACTGATGAAAAATCGCAAACCTTAGAGTCTATTTTTAATCTATTGTGTGATCACTTCCACCAAGAAGATATACGCAATCGTGCTACTGATCATCGCCGAACTCTTCAGACTCACGCTATTGGCAACACTTTGATAGACATTCAGTACACCCTATCGAAGCACCCAACCAGACCTTTTTTGATTTCTGAAATCCAAATCAACAAGGATTTCGTATTGATCACTTTTATGTTCAGCTACACTTGGATCCAGCTGATGCAAACATAATACTTGAACAAGATGATGATGATGAAGAAAATGACAACTAGTTACTCAATTGATTTGAATGTTAAAAAGTTTACTTTGAGATGTTATACTATAATGTTTACATTATACATCCACTTTTATATGTTTTAATTAAAATGAATTAAAGTTTAAATGCAAAATTTTCTTTTGTTATTATATATTATCATATATACTCTTTACTCTCTTATTTTTCTTATCATCTCACAGATTTTGGTGGAACATGTCATTTTGATCAAATGACAACGGGTGAGAAAGAATACATGATACTAGCATACAAGACGATAATTGACAGACGTTATCTTCAGCATATCAACTGCTCCACAATTACAGGGGAGCCTTGCATATCAAAGACTTGCAGTATCATTCATAATTTGTCAATTATCAAAATAGGGGAGATTATTGGCCCATTCGGTCTCAGTCAACTTGATTTTGATAGTTAACTAAATCATGCATTGATATATCGCATTTGAAGCCTCAACACTGCTATTGCATATCATCTGTATTGCATTTATTTAAATATAATCTTTCATTTATTTGACTCTAGGACTGATGTACGCTGAATCGCACTAGCAAAACCAAGAACCTATAAACCAGATACCAAGTCCAATCAAATAAACCAAAGAACCTATCCACCAAATCAGGCCACATTCATTTACAAAGTCTACCATAGTAGGAGATTGAACTCGGGCCGAACTCGTGCCGAACTCGGTTACCCTTTTGGAATGAAATCATCCAGTTCAATAAGCTCCTAATTTTTTGGCCCAACAGTTGGAAATTTGAATTAAACCATGACCTAATTCTGATCGAATTTTGTTTGCCTACAACCTATAAATAGGATTAGAATTTTCATTCTTACTCACTCAACCAATTCAATTATTCTTAAGTCTTCTATCCTATTGTGACAAACCCCTAAGCCTTAACTTTTCTATCTTAAAGAGCAACTCTCTAGCCTTCCTAATGCCAAGTGCGATCTCGGTCTAGATGTCTTCTGAGTTGTAAAGAGCTTTGTTCAATCAGTTACTCTCACTCTCTAATCTTTGAAGTTGTGAGACTTCAGATCAAAACTCGTGGTGTAAAGAAGTGACAAGCCTTCTGATCAAATCTTGTGATTCACTATTGGTGATTATAGTGAAGAAACTCTGAGCTTGAGTTCTCGGGACTGGACCTAGTCCTCTCAGAGGGAAACCAGTATACATCTTGGTGTTTGTGTTTGCTTTTTCTCTCTACTTTACTGCTTTACTTTACTATCTTTATATACACTGTTAGTTAGCAACTGTCTTTACTCCGATAATCTTAAATTGGGTAGATTATTTCACTACACTATATTCACCCTCTTCTAGAGTTGCCTCACGGTCCTTCATCCCAATCCTTGTGAGCCCTTCCTAACACCATGATTACCCCTCTTTTTCTCCTTATATTGTTAGCATTGATCATGGTTAGAAGAATAGTGTAGGAGCTCTCTTATAGTTATAATAGACTTTGTATGTGTTATAGGAAGTGAAGTATAGGTTTTATTAGTATCAGTAGAGCCATACCTGGTGGTTCTTGTTTCCATAATTGTTGTTGTGGATTCAGTCACTAGTTCATATAGAAGGATGGCTGATTTCTAGTTGGTGACAATGGTTTTGCGGTGGTTAATTTTAGTACAATGGAAGTAGGCTTGATAAATATGGCAATGAATGTATTTAAATAGTGCACACATATTGTGTGCAGATCGACAGTAAGAAGGAAAAATATATTTTTAACTGATACTTCATCCTCATATTTATGCAGGTGTTCTATGACTGTGTAAAAATTAGCCTAGCATTTAAGGAGGAAGATAAGGATGGGTTTTGAAGCCTATATACGAGATGTTGGTGATTGGTTTTATATAGTGCCCTATGTAAATGATTATATGTGAAATGGACAAGAGTCATGAATGTATATAGGTGAGGACAATATAGTTGTGTTCCCTCACTGTGCCAGTGAGCGTTATTCACAGAGAGGAAATAACAAATGGGATCATATCTGGACGTGGTTCCTGTTAGTGTGTATACGATTGATAAATGGGTAATGAGGTTTGGTTGCATGGAAATAAAGAATGTTTTAAATACTACTATGTGGGATTTTTCCTTTCCGTATTAGTTACTGCGTGCAGGTGTCGGTAAGGTAGTAGTGTTGGTGTTATGTGTACGAAATTTATGTGAAAACTTTTTGTGTGTATTATGAGGTCAAGTTGTTGAACGTTTGAGTGTAGGTTTATAAGAAACCTTGAGGAGCATAGATGTATGGTCTGAAAACCTTTCATTAATCTGTAATAATTTATTTATTTATTTATTTATTTTAGGTGAATAGCTAGTCCAATAATTAATTTACAAATTATTCTTTAGGTTACTTTGGTTCTTTGGACTCGGCCACTTTACCGTCCTCTCATCTCTTCCAGTTTCTGGATCCAGGCAAGTAAACATTGTCACTCTTGTTTAAAATTTTTAAATACTACAACTGCATTTATTTTATTTTATTATTCTGATTGAACGATATTGCGCTTCCAAGAATAACTTGGGTGCAAGTCGGTGTTGGACTGGTTACGCGCGACTTAGCACTTAGAAGGCAAACCCCTTATTTGAGAGCTGCCCTAATCTCTATATGACCTTGACACATTTTATGACACAGAGTGGTACATGTGTTGACACAGACTCTTGTAATAGCCTTACACTGGTACAATCGATATGTGTGATGGCAACATTTAGATACTTGATCTTGACTCAGGTGTATGAGCTGGATATGTCATGGTGCACGACCAATACAGAAGCATTGGGGGGGGGGGGGGGGGGGAGAACTCACTAGACGTATGGGCTATGATTACACTTTCCTTTGTAACCCGTCGTCTCCATCGAAATACCGGGTATGACGACCATGGATTTATTATTATTGAGAGAGAGAGTAGGCCTCTAGTGTTCACGACACTACACTATATTTAGGCCTCTATCGATCCCATTTAGCCTATATCTCATGCGTCAAACGTGCTTCTCATTGCATTTACACTTAAATTGGTACACTATTATTTTATTGCAGTACTTTCATATCATTAGTAGCATGTATCTATGTATCTTGTTATGTCCCTTTGAGGACCTGGTTCCTTTTTAGGTTTAGTTGAGTAAGAGTACGAGCAAGTTTGCGGACCGGGTCCTGACGCTATCTACGAGGCAGATAAGATGTACCTCGGCGAGTACATTTTACCTTCGTATGATACCATCCTAGTTGCGGACTTCTACTTAAGTCTGTCGCTATCTATCTTACATTCAGTACTTTATTTCAGCATATTTATGTAGTGGATTAGTCTCCACCAACTCTAGACTTATTTTGTTCTGTATTAACATATTCTGATTACATGATTATTTTGTATTCAAACTAGTTCATTATATTCTTTGGACGAGATTTAGTATGCCTGCGAATATATTATTCTTTAGGTACAATAAAGTACGTAGTTGAGGATTCCATTAAATTGGGAAAGTCCTTGATTACATATTGGTTGGACATTGCCACGTGGCCTAGTCCCGTGTAATTGGGACTAGGGTGTGACAACTTTAGCACCGCAGCAGTTAATGACGATGTTGGCACAGTGGTGCCCCAGAGGCGACGTCTCATATGCCATAGATATTTCTCTCGATTTGCATTTATGATTGATCGCGTCGCACAAATCAGGCAAGGGATGATTCACCTTCACACCCTCCTTACGAGCACGGGTAAACCGAGCACATGGGTGTATAGGTAATATTTGTGTTCCCTGACCTCAGTGAAAGACATTTGAGACTGACCCTGTCCTTGTTCTACTGTGGACTGGGTGCACGGGTCTATCTTATATAACTTCCCGTCAGATGCGTAAATAAGGGTTAGCGGCGCATGTTGACGGTCCGGCAATGGAACAGTTGCTTGAGCTTTGTAAGCTCGCACTGCCCTAGACTTTTTCATCCGAGCATGCACTAGTGCGTAGTACGAGAAGTCCAAATTGCTTGCTTCTTCATCATGGTGGCACATAGAATCGATGCCATGGAGATTCTGTTGAAGACATAACTTTTGTTGTTGTCTGGGGCGCATGCGACTGTCTTCCTCCTCCTAGTGTTCAGTGCCGCATGCTTCTTCTTCTGCGTCCCACGCTGTAGGTGCATGGGTTGTGCGTTAACTCCCAAGCTTCTAGCATCGTAGAATTTTTCTTTGTCAGAGCCTATATGCTGAGCACTTCCCGCTTTAGATTTGGTTGTCGCATGAACCAGGACAGCATGCATGAACAAATGACGTGCATCTTGAGTAGCAAATGGAGAGACGAGAGTCCCTTACTCCGTAGTTTGGTGAGGCATAATGGCCTTCAAAACCCAAGTTTTGCAGGTCTTCTTAGGCTTTACTAGCCTTGGCAAAGGACTCGTGCTACCCTCATAAAGCAATACCTCAAAAGCTTTCTAGTCGAAGCATATAACCAGCATCTTCTGGGTCGAGCTCAGCTTCACCTCGTCGGACTGCATCACCAACTTTTCGTTGGAGGAGAAATTCTTCCCCAGCATAGTAGCCACCTTGTTTGGCATTGACTAAAGTTGAACAAACATTATTGTATAACAAACGGAAGAAGTACAAAAAAATCCTAAACAGAAAATTTAAGTACAATATTTTTATTTTTGGGCAGTGTGACGATAGAGATCGAGTACTGCAGCTGACCCTTTACTCCCTTGACGGTCCGATGAGGGAATTAGAATACTTTCTTCACGTCTCTCTCTCCTCTGTGTACGTGTATGTTGTGGGTATGCAACCCAATAATTTATAGCCATCATGCTGAAGGGCTATGCGCACGTGCATATACTATGCCCACATGGATTCTAGGGATTCCACGTGTCCATTCTTAATAGAACATTTGTAGCCATGAACGCATGTCATGACTGAGCTGCGACGTTGTGTCTTATTGAGATCTGTTGTTGCTAAAGATCTGGTTTGTTCTCATTTGGTGTGCATGACTTGTTCAGCTTGATACATGCCCCATACTTGGTTGTAGAGAATCTCTTCAGTTGTAACAGAAAGATTATCTCAGGGAGAACTGCCGTGTTGGGCGCATAGAGTCAAAAATGTTTGGGATGCATGAAGTCTGGGATGCATGGAGTCTAGGACGTATAGGGCCAGAGATGCATGGAGCCTGGTTGTATGATACGTGGCGCTACACACCTTATAAGCGTTATTATTATGTTGACGTGAGTTTATTTTGTTTAACATGCCGACTTTTCTCACATATTTCAAAGCGTCAGGGAATTTAATAATTTTGTAAGGACTTTTTGTCAGTCAATAAATGCCATGCCAGGGTTTCATGCGGCCAATGCCTCCTTCGCTGTCTGGAATGCATAAGTGCTTCATTTTCTGGGTCGCATAGTAGTTTGTTTTCTGGGTCGTATAGTAGCCATGCAGCCAGATTTCTTCTGAGTCAATTTTTTGGATGCATGGTTGTTGGATGCATGAATCCAAATTTTTTATGCTTCTACTATGATGCCCCGTTCCCCCTATTCGGGGAGTGCGGCTAAGAAATACAAATCGGTTTTGTTCGATCGGGATAGATTGAATCAAGATCTTATCCTCATTATGGATTAGCTTCTTCGAAATCGATTATCATATTTAGTGGACCGTGTCCCGAGGATGGACTTAGAGGCAGAGTCAAGATGGACCTCTCCACTATAAGTTTTTTTCCTGGTTTTCGATGTCGCCTTGTTGTTTTCATGCTTTGAGTTGGTATTTGGATTTGCATTTTCTTGGACTGTTTTGATGGAGTTTATTGCTTTCGTTTGTTGAATTGCATTCTATTCCGATCTTGGAAAGAGTTGAAGAGGTATTGATCAGTTGTTCGTGGCAATGCCGGTGATTGTACAGTAGACGTCATGCGAACGGAGTCTTGAAGCACCTCTTTACTTTCCTTTCACCAACCAACTTGTGAGTGGCTGTATTCGATTCAGTTGACCCTTCTTCCAACTCTTCACATCTAAAATATAGCCTTCTTGCTTTTTTCGATCAAACGATACCATAGTAACTAAAAGATGTCAAGAAAAAAGTAATAGACTTGGACTACTTTATGCTTGTCAAATCAACTTTTGAACAGTTACCTTGTTGCATGCTAGTTCATTAAAAATGTTCTTCATATGCTTTAATTTTAGTTATAATGTATACTTCTTCTATAATTGTGCTATGTGTGGAACACACCTTGTTATGCAATAAACTGTTCAGGGAGACTATGCAAAATGAATCATGCCATGATACTTGTCTTGTACTAGTGTTGCCTTGAACTATATCTATTGATAACTTAGCATAGACTCCGTTTGATCATGGACAACTTGTACAGAAGGTCATAGTTCCTACAGATGGTCGTTGGGGCACTGGCATCGATCCGATCCAGACGGAACTCTATTGTATAGTCCATTGTATTGGACGAGATGGCTTATAGCGCCACCTTGTACTTTCGTTGCATACCATCCTTGACATTGACTAGTGTCCTTTATGGTATCATGCCAGTGATCCCCTCGTATATCTATACTATGCAAACTAACTTGTGTCTTCGTGACAGGGAAGGTCATGGTAAATATTGTCCAAGTGGTTCACACGGGAAGGTAAAAGTCACCCAACGGTGGCATATTTGTTTCAGTAAAGTTGTATATCCAATGCTTGCTTGTAAAAATGAACTAAGACAAGATAGAAAGACCACAAAAAAATAACTTACATGCTTCACATAAATAACTTATGATTTGGTATAGTTTGGTTAGCTTGCCTTCACCAGTGCATTTCAATGTACTGACCCTCGTTGCAACAGGTTCCCTGCACCAAAGAGATCCTGCACGAACCTAAGTGACTTTTTGATCCAGTCCACCTACCGGCATACCCAAATCATGCTACAGAAGCAACATTTTAAAGTTTCCACGAGCTCGTCCACAAGCTTATACAGCTCCGTAGGAAGGCGATAGCTCCACCTGGAGGTCTCTTCTTTTAAAGTATTAGTAAAAGGATGTAATGTACATGATGGCTATCTTATTTTGAGTCCACTTTGTAAGCCCATGCGGTAATTGTCTGACTCGTTCAAGAGTGTTTGTAAAAGATATTATTTATCAATGAAGAGAACTTTTCCATGTTTTAACTTTGTGTTTCAACAATCTGTGTACTCTAAATATGTGCTCGTTATGCAAAAATATCTTGGCCTTGTGCGATGCGCAACCTAGGTACGCACGACATCACGTCCGGGGGACGACTATCGATTTCATGGAATCGGGGCATGACATATTGGTATCAGAGCACAGCTTCAAGTTCCTATGACCCCCGTGTTGAAAAGTTCCTTTAACGATTTATTCCCTATGCGAACTCTTGAACTCGTTAGGCCAAAATAAGATACGTTCCATACAATGAGTCTATAGTACATTATGAGCCTGATACGAGTTACCTTCTTTTGAAGGAATGACTCAAGCGCAAGCATCAGCGCTAGCACAAAGAGAGGTGCAAGCCCAAGAAAGTAGTTCTGGGACTTTGGCAAGTTTTAGAAGTCAGGGAGCCATGTCCCTTGTCGATCCAATTCAGCAAATAATGTTGATGCTTGAGGCTAGCCAACAAAGAGATCAGGCTCGTTATGAACGAGCCGAGAAGCGCGCGGAAGAATGACAGAGCAAGTTTGAAGGCAATCTAGAAGCCTGATTTGTAGTCCAACAAAAGCAGGTAGATACCCTGCAATAGATCGTTCAGACCTTGGCCTCCAACCATTCCACGGCAACAGCAACGACACCGGAGGAGCAACCAGCGCCTGAAGTTCAAATGCCTCAAACTCCAAAGAACTAGGATATGACTACCTTTGACTTTGCCAACATTTAGAAGGTTTGCAACATGCCATTTAAGGGGACTGAAGATCCGATCGGGGCTCTAGATTAGCTGGCAGAGCTTGAGGATCACATTAAACTGCTAGAGGTACCCGAGGAGAAGCGTGTCGTGTTTGTCCAACTACAACTTTGCTTGAACGTGCATGATTGGTGGAACGTGCACCGAAGGTCTCACTTCGTAGATGAAGAAGACGAGACGATCGCGTAGGCTACCTTCTGTAGCACGTTCGAAGAGGATTTCATACCCCCTTCCGTACGTCGAGAAAAGGAGAATGAGTTCGTACAGCTTCAGCAAGGCAACATGACCGTGAAGCAGTACTCTACCAAATTCAACCGGTTCGCCAAATTTGCAAGCTCGTATTTACCAGATGCGATGAGTCATTCCAGAAGATTTGAATGCGGCGTGCGACCTGTCATCCATGCGCACGTGGTCGTTCCTCAGTACCAGACGATGTAGGAATTTCTCAACCATGCCATTTTTTTTGAGCCGTAGTATCCTCCAGTTGCTGACGGCACTGTGCATACTTCTAATCATAAGCACCATAGCAACGAGAAAGGAAACAATGCTCCCAAGCATCCAAATAACGACATCGGTAGAAGGAAAATTCAACCCAAACTTGTCTCTTTTTAAGTAAGCCAGGGCACACGATAGAAAAATGTTGCCTGTAACTTGGGTTATGCCTTGCTTGTGGTGATTAGAACCATGGAATTCGTGACTCTGCTGTGCCACGATCGCCGTCCTCAATATCCAAATCCTGCCACAGCACCCCAAGCCAACCGAATCACATCGCAGCAAGAGCGTCGTCAAGCTAAAGGCCGAGTGTACACTATGACATGGGAAGAAGCCCTGGCATCGAACACCGTTGTGTCAGGTATATTATTTTTTAACAACATACATGCACGTGTGCTTTTTTTTTTCTGGTGCAATGCGTAGCTTTATTTCCATAAATTTTGTCGTGGAAAATATAATTGAAAAAACACCATTATATCTAGACCTTAGTGTTAGCACCGCATCGGGCACGAAAATACCTGTTCGTTCGGTATGTCAAGGCGGTCATGTCTGTATTAGGGGAAAGAAACTCTCGTTCGATGTGTTAGTCCTAGATGTTCAGGAATACGACATCATTTTGGGGATGGATTAGCTTGGCGCTTGCTCGACAACTATCGAATGTGCAAAGAAATGATTCATCTTCCTTCTGCCTAGAGAAGCCAAATTCTCCTACAGAAGTGGTCCAGCAACAGATGCGTCTAGGGCCTACATGGTGATTTCAGCGATATCTACTCGGCGGATGCTACACTCTAGATGCGCGGGATACTTAGTGTCGGTTTGGAACACGCAGCTGGATTACATAAACTTTGAGTCTTCTTCCATTGTGGCAAAGTTCCTTGATGTGTTTCCGAGCAAACTACCTGGTATGCCACCTGACCAAGAGATCGAGTTCACCATCAATACATTCCCGAATACTCAACTGTTTTTCAAGGCTCCATAAAGAATGGCCCCTGCTGAACTAAAGAAGTTAAAGTGCCAACTTCAAGAACTGCTAGACCGTGGGTACATTCGTCTGAGCGTGTCTCCTTGGGGCACGCTTGTACTCTTTATAAAGAAAAAGGACGGAATGTTATGACTCTGCTTAGACTATCGGGAGTTAAACAAGGTTACTATCTGAAACAAATATTCCCTGCCCAAGATAGACGACCTCTTTGATCAGTTGCAAGGAGCATCGGTATTTTCAAAATTTGTTCTTCGCTCAGGCTAGTACCAATTCAAGATTGTCAGAGGACATGCCGAAATCAGCATTCTGAACCTGCTATGGCCATTATAAGTTTTTTGTTATGCAATTTGGACTGATGAATGCCCCTGCCGCTTTCATGGATTTGATGAACTGTGTGTTCCGACCCTTTCTCGACAAATTTGTATTAGCTTTTATAGATGACATCTTAGTGTACTCGAAGAAAAAGGATGAACACGCAGGATACCCGCGGATGGTGCTTCAAACTCTTTGAGACAATAAGTTATACGCGAAGCTAAGTAAGTGCGAGTTCTGGTTGGACAGCATATCCTTTCTTGTGTACATTATTTTTGCAGAGGACATCTCAGAGAAAGTAGAAGCCATCGTGATGTGGAAAGGCCTGAGTCAATTAGCGATATTCAAAGTTTCTTTGGTCTAGCAGGCTACTACAGGAGATTTATAAAAGATTTTACAAGGATCACCTTGCCTCTGACCCATCTCACTCGGAAGGGAGTAACGTTCACGTGGACGGACGACTGTGAAGCTTTCTTTAAGGAGTTAAAGAAGTGACTTGTCTCAGCACCAATTCTTACCCTTTCGGACAGACCCGATAATTTTAAGATCTATAGCGACATCTTAGGAAAGGGCTTGGAATGTGTCCTTATGCAGAGGGACAAGCTGATAGCCTTTACGTTGAGTCAGTTGAAGCCTTACGAAAAAAACTATCCAACGTACGACCTGGAGCTCGCAGCGGTGGTGTTCGCGCTGAAGTTGTGGCGGCATTACCTCTATGGTGTGCAGTATCAGATCTTTACGGATAATAAAAGTTTAAAATATCTCTATACTCAAAAAGATCTGAATCTACGACAACGATGCAGGCTTGAACTCCTTAGCGACTTTGACTTGATGATCAAATACACATAGGGCAAGGGTAATATTGTAGATGATGCACTGAGTCGAGTGTTCATTGGGAGCTTGGCTATCGATGACAGGCTGCGACAAAATCTTGAAAGTTTGGACATTACAATACGAATCAGATACAAAAAGGGGGTGCAAGTAGCTCAACTATGCCTCGAACCAGACTTATTTGAGAAAGTAAAGTCCGCTCAGAGGGACGACCTATTCCTGGAAAAGATGCGAAGTCTTATCTCAACATGAAAGGCAACCTACTTTGCGGTAAGCATGGTCGAAATTATGCGGGTGAAGGAAAGATTGTGTGTTTCTAACGATACAAACCTTAGAAAGGAGATACTAACCGAAGCCCACTATGCGAGTTATACTTCACATCCAGGAAGCACAAAGATGTATCGAGACCTCCTTACGATATTTTGGTGGCACGGCATGAAGAAGGATGTGGTGTTGTTTATGTTGCAATGCATGGCTTGTCAGAGAGTAAAGGCCGAGCACCAGAATCTGGGCGAAGTGACGCAGAACCTTGCTATACCGGAGTGGAAATGGTAACACATAACAATGAATTTTGTTGTTGGTTTGCCAAAGACGCAACGGAGAAATGATATCGTCTGGGTTATTGTTGATCGACTCACCAAGTCAGCTCACTTTGTTCCTATCAATGTTACTTGGAGTTTCGACCATCTGGTCCAGATCAACCTCAACGAGATCGTTCGACTCCACGGTGTGCCCATGTCGATTGTCTTCGATCGAGATGACAATTCTTATCACATTTTTGGGAGAGCCTTAAGTCAGCAATGGGGACGAAGTTAAAGTTCAGCTCCGCCTACCATCCTCAGATAGACGGCCAAACGGAGTGAGTAAACTAAATCCTCGAAGACATGCTATGGCTCTGTGCCTTGGACTTGAAGACGAGTTGGGACATGCATTTACCGTTAGCCGAATTTGCATACAACAATAGTTGTCAGTCCAGCATACAAATGGCACCGTATGACGCATTGTAGGAATAGAAGTGCAGATCCTCGATCTATTGGGATGAAGTTGGTAAACGGCAAATTCTTGGCCCAAAACTCGTGGAGCAAATCGTCCAAAAGATCCGCTTATCCATGAACGGCTGAAGGTAGCATAGAGTTACCAGAAAAGCTATTTAGACATGCATCGATGACCTCTTTAGTTCTTAGCAAGCGATCCAGTATTACTCAAAGTCTGGCCTATGTGAGGAGTTACCATATTTTGAGCAAATAGAAAGCTAAGTCCAAGATTCGTTGGCCCGTTCGAGATACTAAAGCGAGTCGCATCAGTCACATATCAGATTGCCCTGCCACAGTCACCATCTGAAGTGTACGATATCTTCCATGTTTCATAGCTTAGGAACTACGTATATGATCCGAGTCATGTGGTGAATCTTGATCAACTGGACTTGAAGGCAGACTTGAGCTATGTTGAAAATCCTGTGCGGATCTTGGATCGCAAAGAGAAGATGCTTCAAAGTCGTTTGGTTCCTCTCTTGCACGTGCTTTGAAGAAATTATTTGGTCGAAGAATTGACTTGGGAGCTTGAGTCTGAGATAAGGGAAAGGTTCTCTTCATTGTTTTATAGTGGTAGGTTCTATTCCTAAGTTTCTTGGACGAAACTTCCTATTAGTTGGTTAGGATATGGTGCCTCGTTCCCCCAATTCGGGGAGCGCGGTTAAGAAATACAAATTGGTATCCTTCGATTGGGATAGATTGAATCAAGATCTTATTCTCAATATGGATTTACTTCTTTGGATTCGATTTCCATATTCAGTGGACCATTTCCCGAGGATGGACTTAGCGGCAGAGTCAAGAGGGACCTCTCCGTTGTAAGTTTTCTTATCTAGTTTTCGCTATCGCCTTGTTGCTTTCGTGCTTTGAATTAGTTTTTGAATTTTTGTTTTCTTGAATAGTTTTGATAGATTTTATTGCTTTCATTCGTTGAATTGCATTTTATTCTGATCTTGGAAAGAGTTCAAGAGGTATTGATCAGCTATTCGTGGCAATACAGGTGATCGTGCAGTAGACGTCATGCGAACGATATCTTGAAGCACCTCTTTCCTTTTCTTTCACCAACCAACATCTGAGTGGCTATATTCGATTCAGTTTACCCTTCTTCCAAGTCTTCACATCTAAAATCTTGCTTTCTTGATTGTTCCAATCAAACGATACCACAATAACTAAAAGATGTCAAGATAAAAATGAATATACTTGCACTACTTTATGCTAGCCAAATCAACTTATGAACGGTTACCTTGTTGCATGCTAGTTCGTTAAAAATGTTCTTCATGTGCTTTAATTTTAGTTAGAATATATACTTCTTCTATAATTGTGCTATGTGTGGAACACAACTTGTTATGCAATAAACTATTCAGGGAGACTATACAAAATGAAGCATGCCATGCTACTTGTCTTGTACTCGTGTTGCCTTGAACTGCATCAATTAATATCTTAGCACAGAAGTCATTTGATCACAGATAACTTTTGTACAAGATTATAGTTTCTGCGGATGATTGCTGGAGAACTGGCACCGATTCGATCCAGACGAAACTCTATTGTATAGTACATTGTACTGGACGAGATAGCTTGTAGCGCACCTTGTACTTTCGTTGCATACCATCCTTGCCAGTGACTAGTATCCTTTATGGCATCATTTAGTGATACCCTAGTACATCTAAACTGTACAAACTAACTTGTGTCTTTGTGGCAGGGAAGGTCATGGTAAGTATTGTGCAGGTGGTTCAGACGGGAAGATAAAAGTCACCGAACGGTAGGATATTTATTTTAGTAAAGTTGTATATCCAATGCTTGCTTGTCAAAATGAACTAAGGCAAGATAGAAAGACCACAAAAAATAACTAATATGCTTCACATAAAAAATTTATGATTTGGTATAGTTGGGTTAGCTCGCATTCACCAGTGCATTTTGATGTACTGACCCTCGTTGCAACAGGTTCCCCGTATCAAGGAGATCTTGCACCAACCTAAGCGACTTTCCAATCCAGTTCACCTACCGGCACGCCCAAATCGTGCCACAGAAGAAACATTTTGAAGTTTCTAAGAGCTCGTCCACAGGCTTATGCAGCTCCATGGGAAGGCGATAGCTCCGCCTGGAGGTCTCTTCTTTTAAAGTATTTGTAAAAGGATGTAATGTACAGGACGACTATCTTATTTTGAGTCCACTTTTGTAAGTTCGTTTGGCAATTATCCCACTCGTTCAAGAGTTTGTAAAAGATGTTCATTATTAATAAAGAAAACTTTTCCATGTTTCAACTTTGTGTTTCAACTATCTGCGTACTCTGAATATGTGCTCGTTATGCAAAAATATCTTGGCCTTGTGCGATGCGCAACCTAGGCACGCATGGCATCACGTTCGGAGGACGATTATCAATTCCACAAAATCAGAGCGTGACATCTACATGGATAAATATTATACAAGTTGCCAAGGTATACATGTCTGGGGTCCGTCCAAGCATACTGAGTTTATAAGCCGAAGTCTATCCATGTCTAATCACGAACCACGATCTATGATCATCATACATATCTATCAATTCCAAATATAATCATACATATGTTATACCCAAATACCTTTGGAAAGGACAACTCCTAATTAGGAAAGTGAGATCGAACTAAGTCACTTATTTCTAAGTTTTTAACATATTTTTTAGCTTTTGTAACTAGCTTTCCACTTTCAAAAATTCATAAGGACTATCAAACTATTTTATAAAATTTAAAATAAAAAATTTAGGATATTAAATACCCATTAATTTACTCAATTTTTATGAACACCTAATTCTCACAAAAATATGTCATTATATTTTTTGATGAATTTATTCAATCAAACATGACACCAGATGAATAAATAATGATTTCTCCCAAAATAATGATCAAATAGATCTAAAATTTTGTTAAAAAAACTAATAACATACTAATGATGGGCATATTAGAAATTTATGTAAAATTACTTAGTAAATTGGTAGATATGATCTTTCAAAGTAGGATAAATTTTGAATAAATCAAAACTGGAAAGGCTAACTTGTGATAACATAAGTAATTCTAAACAAATTATTTTAATGATCTACTTTCATAATCTTATATCCCTAGATGTTCGATTTACTAGAAAATTTGTTTCATTGAATTTTTTTTAATGATCTATGAGTTATTACAAAATTAATAGGGATATACACTACCAAAATACATATTATTGTATAAATTTTGTAGAAGTCGAACAAACTTTATTTCATGATTAGAAATATGTTTTGGAAATCTAAAAGGGAGGATAATATATGTCTAAAGTTTAAAAATAAAAAAATTTGTTTGCTCCCTCAAAATCGTCTTCAAACATAAATTTTCTTCTATGACTGTTGTTGAAATTCTATTCTATAAAAATTTATCCTAAAAAGAAACCCAAATGTCTATATAGATAAGGGGTGAATCTGGGTCAAACCCAAATTTGACCCAAGGGTAAGGATATGTAGGTCCCTCATGAGGATTTGAATATGGGTGAAGTTTAACGTTTTTGCCATATTTCTATCATTTTTCCTTTAATTAGAAAACATATTTAATAACTAGTTTTAGCTTAATTAAATATAAAAAATATCAAATAAATTTAAAATTATAAAAAATAGGCAAAATTCTAAAATGATATTCTAGGCTCTCTATTAAAATTTGGATACCAATTTCTAACCAATATTTTTCTAAAATTCCTAAAGACATTAAATATTAATAAATAGTTTTTGGCTTTTAAATATTCTTAAAATTTCTAGAAATTTCTAAAAATTACCAAACCAATTCTAATGTACTTTTAACATATTTTTATGACTTTTAAATCCTCTTTACATTTTAGCTACTATTATATTCTCAAAATTCTAATTTGTAGATTTGAAACTTTTTCATAGCGGATGCTACAAAAAACCATACCCAAAAGCTCCACTATGGAATAAATTAATTAGACAAGATTCTAAAATATGACCTAAATATCTGTGTCAAAAATTGGCAGCATATGTGACCATAGCAGCATGACTAGAACTCAAAGATCGAGATAATGGAAGATAAAGAAACTCTAACTAGTACAACTGCCCCTTCTTATGACTATGGCCAATCATCTGGCCCGTAGGAGGATCCTTCAAAGAATATGTGAGAGAAAAAAATAATAATAAAAATACTCTCATAAAAGGTACTAACTGATATGAGGTGTAAAATAATATGGAGAACATGTAAAACATAAGGAAGACTCAAAGTATCGAAAATAATGGAGCCATATTGAGTGATGGCCAACTAAGAACCATCAATTGTGTGTAAAGAGAGAAAGTATGATGGTAAAGCTATAATACTAGATAGGAGACTAAGGTTAGATGTCATATAATGATAATGTTATCAATATTTATAATATATATATATATATATAATTTTTTCAGATATTTATAGGACAACAAAAACTCTAAAAAACAAAATTGTTACCGGCCTCCGGGGAAGTCGTGCACGAAGCACTGCCCTAAGAGTTGATCCGCGGTCTATGTGCAGGCGATTCTTGGAAGCTCCTAGTGGTAAAACCCCCTGACTACCGGGTTCTCTTTGTCGCACACAACTCAGAGAGAGAGAGACCGAACTTAGCTCTGCCCAGAGCAAGGATTTAGAAGTCAGAAGGTGGATCGAGAGAGGAATGAAAGAGAGGTTTCACGTAGGAAAAAAAAATTTGTTCAGAAAAAGAAGGAGTCGGAGACCATTTTAAATAGGCTAAACCTTATACACAGCCACAGACAGGATACTTAATGGCTCATAAATAGACCATTAAGGAGCAAATAAAATGTGAAGAAAAGGCTGTCAAAAGAGCTGTTGCAAGGTTCAAAGAATCTGGACGTGAGCCTCAACATTTAAATTTGAATGAAACAAAACAGTTCAAAAAATAAAAGGGGAGCAAAAATATTTTTGGATCCCAGCCCGAACCCGAAGAGCAAATCGGATCGGCATTCGGCGCCCGTAGGTGTGGGCACGTACCCGCACCTGTTACGTGCGACGAATCGAACTGAGCCGAGCTGGGCCGGGCGGTGGCGGCGGCGCGTGCGTGTGGCCCAAGGGGTTCCCCACACAACATCTTTAAGAAAGAAATAAAGAAGAACTAATGTATACACATAATGAGGGTTTGGCCCATCGGATGTGGAACTAAAGAAAAGAAGGAAGTTAAGATTTTGCTCAAGCAAAACTAACAATCCTCCCCCCAAAAGGTCAAGTTCCGAAATAGAAGTGACAAAGAAATTAAAAGAAAGAGTTTCTGGGAAGATATATATTATGCATAGATGAGATGGACTACAGCCTTGAATCTCACTTAGTGACTATTGTCTTTGTCTGAAGAAGTGCTTTATGGACTATGCCTTGAATCAGACTTCTTTTACCAGATACAAAAAAATAGCACACATAGTACACTAGAGGTTCTGGGTCTAACGGGTGGCGCTTTTGGTTGGCCATGCGCACTTAATTCCAAATTTCTGAGAGTTGTCTGGGATCGTTATGTCCCATTGTCGCAGCCTTCACGACCTCTCATATAGGTAAGTCCTTAAGGGTTGGTGATAGGTTTCAACCCCACATATTAGCTTGCACCTATTAAGAGTTTTAAAACTCATCCTAACCATATCACTCAAGAACACTGTCACCATAGGGATGGGGAATCATTGTATGTATGTACAACCACTTGGGCAATATAGAATGAGATTTTAATCTCGGGTCAGTGTTCCATAAAAGTTACCTAAGTCCAGCTTGTTCCTACCCTTTGAACCGGCTTCTTGGGATCTCCAGTCAGACTTGGTTATGTTGCCACTGCTGGTGACTTTACTTATGGGCTTAACCCCATCCCCATCGATGATTCTAGGATCAAAGTCCTAGACAGACCCTTTGTCAAGTGGTCTGCAAGGTTCTTTTCTGACTTTATATAGTCAAGAACCACATATTTTCCCAATAGGCTCTTTATAGACTTGAAGCGTAGCTGCAGGTGCCTGTTCATCTTAGCATTCACAGAATCACGCTTTAGTAGTTCCATAACAGATTTATTATCATAGTTTATAGAAATTGCAGGAACATGATTAATAGAAATAGGTATATGCATAATAAGATTTCTTAGCCATTCGACTTCTGTACATATAGTGTCCAAGGTTATCATTTTGGAGTCCATTATACTCCTAGCTATGATAGTTTGTTTACATGAGCCCCGAAAGATTGTAGCTCCTCCTAGGAGTAAAAATATATCCAATAGTGGATTTTACATCATGTGAGTCAGTTACCCAATTTGCATCTGAATAACCTTCTATGATATCAAGGTGTCTAGTATAGTGCAATATATAATTTAGAGTACCCCTAAGATATCTGAAAACTCTTTTTAATATTGTCCAGGGTAACTGATTTGGGTTACTAGTATATCTACTTAGTCTCCCAATAGCAAATGCAATATCAGGTCTGGTCCTGTTTGATATGTATATAAGAGAACCTATCATCTGAGAATATATGTGTTATTCCATGGGAGAACCCTCATTCTTCTTGAGAACAATACTACTTTCATAAGGAGTAGTGATGATCTAGTTCTTATAAAAAAACTCAAATTTTCTTAGCATTTTCTCGATAGAGTATGCTAAGGATAGAGTATAGCCTTCCTTGTATTTGGACAGTTGTATACCTAGAATCAAGTTGGCTTCACCTAGATCTTTCATATCAAACTGGCTGGATTAATAGTCCTTGGTATTAGTTATCAATTCTAGTGATGATCCAAAAATAAGTATATCATCTACATACAAACATAAGATGACGCAATGTCACTACCCGATTCAGAAAATAGGATTTTTTTTTGGTAAATTATGTATTGATCATAAATAATTATAATTATATTTAATTATTGGTTATATTATTTTTTTATTGTTTGTTTTAGGGTTTTGGCTAGTCTGGACCCATGTCAGACCCTAGTGGACCCATGTCAGACCCAACCAACACCCTTGTCAGACTCATTTATGGGTTTAGAATAGTTATTATATTTTTTATTTAGTTAGTTGGGTTGTTTTGGATTAGTTAGAGAGTGTTTAGTGAACCCTAAACCTAAACCCTTTGTTAGCATGACTAATTAGGAGGGCATTTTAGTCATTTTGCTTTAAGAAAACGTACTTCTATATACTTGGCCGGCCCCCTAACCCTAATTCCCACACATGACCGAACCCCTCTTCTTCCTTCATTCCATTCTTCTTCTTCTTCTCCACTCTCCACTATTTTCTTCTTCCAATCTCTCATTTCAAGTAAGTATTTCTCCTTTTCTTCTATTCTTCTATTTATGTTAACCCTAAGCCTATACTTTTTCCTAACCTTGGTGTATAGAGCCTAGACTTAGTGTAGAGGCTTGACTTGGAGGCTTGGAGGCTTGAGGGTGGTGATTTCAAGGGTTTTGGAGACTTTGGCCAGGGGATTCCAACTCCCAAGAGGTAAACCCTAACTTTTCTCTTAGTGATTGCTCTTATATAGTGTAATTAGTAGTTTAGAACCTTCCTAGACCTTAAGGCTACCTGTGGGAGGAAGTTAGAACTTGTTTGGTTGTATTTGGAGACTTTGACATTAGATTTTATGTCAATTTTGGGTGAAATCCTAGATTGGCCAAATTTTGGGTGATACACTAGGTTAGACGGACCTAGGTAGATGTGCTTGGGTGTCTTGAGGGTAAGTATATGTCTCCATTCAGACACGTGAGATCGTGTTGCGGAGATTTTGGCGTTTCGGGCGATTTGGTGGTTTTTTATCGTCGTAGTTTCTACTTGCGTGCACATTTTTTGCCATGGACCTAGAATCAGCGAGTTAGCATTTTTTTCTAAATTTTAGACATCGATTAGAACTCGTGGGTAAATTTTAGGCCAATTCCGAGTAGGTTTGGTGTGCGTTTCATGAGGTTTCGTGCAACCGCACTCGACGTATTCGTCGAAATGACCGAATGGCCATTTCGACTTGGTTTCTACATTTCGGGCTTGTGTGCGGGTAGTTTAATTTTAGAGAGTGTGTGCTAGAGTTTTCGAGTTATATTTTATATATTTATATGTGTTTAGATGTTTTTGGGTCGATGTACGTGTGTTGGTGGAGTGTTGTGTGTGGTTGTATGTGTGTATATATATATATATATATATGTGTGTGTGTTTGTATAGATATATATGAGTGTATATATATATATTTGTGTAGATGTTTATATATATATAAGTGTGTGTGTGTGTGTATATATATAAATATATATATATATATATATATATATATATATATATATATATATATATATATATATGTAGAGTGTGTTTACATATATATATACATATGTGTGATTATATATATATATGTGTGTGCGTACCTATATATATGTGTGTATAAGTGTGTATATATATATATGGTTGTGTGTTTATAAATATATATATATATATATATATATATATATATATATATATATATATATATATATGTTTATATATATATATATATATATATATATATATCTATAAGTGAGTGTGTGTGTGCTTGTGTGTCGGTGTGTGTGTGGTGTGTCGAGGGGGAGTTGAAGAAGACAGCAGCAGTAGCTAGCAAGGGGGGAGTTGAAGAAGAGAGCAGCAGTAGCTAGCAAGGGGGGTGATGAGGAGGCAGTAGCAGCCAAGGGGAGGCGCTGCATCAGCTAATGACAGCAGGGGCAGCAGCAACATGTAGTAGCAGTATCGGCATTTGCCATGGTGCAGCAGCAACAGCAGCACTGCGTGGTAGCAGCGGCAGCAACAGAGTGTAGCAGCGGTAGTAGCAGAGTGTAGCAGCTGCAGCAACATGTGGTCGTTGTAGCAACAGAAAATGCAGCAAGAGCAACAGCATGGCGAGGCAAGTAGCTGCAGCAGCAGCTAGATGGCCAGCTGGCCAGCAGCATTAGCAGCCAAGCAGCACTAGCCAGCATTGCATTGGCAGGTAGCAGCAGCAGCTTGTAGCATCAGCGTAGCAGCAGTAGCAGTAGGCGAGTAGTAGCAGTAGATGGAGAGAGCTATATATATATATATAGATAAACATATAGGTTTAAGTATATATATATAGATAGAGTTATAGATATATATAAATATATGGATAGAAGGTTATATATATATATGTGAGATAGTATGAATATATGTATATGTGTATGTGTGATATATATATATATAGAGAGATATGTAGATATATATGCATATGTATTTATATATATATATATTAGCCTAGATATATAGCTAGAAATATATATATTTATGCTAGATAGTTAGCTTGTTAGTAGTGTTAGTGAGGGTTAGTGGATATCTCAATACCTTGAGATATCAAGGTATCTCAATACCTTGAGATGCCCAAGGTATCTCAATACCTTGAGATATCCAAGGTATTGAGTATCAGAGTAAGGTTTTTGAGCATTTGCCTAGGAATAGGATTAGAGTTGCTTTTATATGCATTGGTGTATATATTTAGTGTTAGCATAGGTGTTAGTGGGTTTAGGCGGGGTGTGTAGCTTAGGTCGAGGTATCGGATACCGAGTGTATCCAAGTATCTCAAAGAGGCGAGTTTGAGGGTTTAGTAGCTTAATGAGCTAGTTTTGACCTAGAATTTTAGGGGCACCCTAGTTTGAGCTAGTGTTGACTATAATTGCCTCCGTTGACCGCAAAAGTCAATGTTTGACCTAGTTTTGACCCAGAGTTGACTTTTTGACCCAAATTTCACCAGTTTAACCCGTTCGACCTAGAATAACCCTAGAGGCTTGTTTTTAGTTATTTTATATCAGTTTAACTCTTTAGAACCCCGTTTAACCTTACTTTTTACAATAGGTTCTTGCGACGCCAGTCCGGATCTCGATCCTCATCAGTTGCTTAGGACGTCAGGCGAGTACCTACCTCTGATTGTTTCTATTTCATGATAGCGTATATACCACCTGTTCTAGAACTGTAATACTTGATTCTGACACATTATTTTATGAGATGGTACTAGTTGGATCCCGTCATGAGATATTATCCCCCTTACCGTGTTCAGCGGGTACTCTATCACGTGTATTTCATCATGTGCTTCGGGTATTGATTCTCATGTGCTATCATATGCTTCGTGTGCTCTTGTCTTCATGTGCGCGAGTTATTTATCATGTATGTAGCTTGTCGTGGTTGGATCCAAGAGTATTAGTGGGAGAGGGGAGTAGGAGTTGGTTATGTGATCAAAGCCAAACAGTATTCATGTGTATGTCAGTTATGCAACTCACGCATAACGGAGTTATCTTAGATTATTCATGTGCAACCTAAGCCGATCACATAACTAACTTGTGCTCAAGGCACATAGCTAGTATTCCTATTTTTCTCACATGTAGTTACTTCTCTACTACTTGTATTATTTCTCCAGTTTTATATTGCTGTTACTTTATCTGTTCCACCATGTATTTATTTTCCTGTGCATCTTATATACTTTTCTATTGCTAGTCATATACAGCTTATCATGTATTTAGAGTTGCTTTCAGAGTTATGTAATTCGCTCCAGTCCTGACTGGGCATATTTTTTCTAAAGGATCCTGAGGATTTTTGTCCGACCTTCTACGGGCCAGGTGTCGAGGAATGTTGTGACCCAGAGATTGAGGAGGAGCCCGTCGAGGAGACGCCGTTAACACCCTATTATAGCTAGGTGGATTTTCCTAGGTTGTTCCCAGTTGCTATTTTGGATGACTGTATTGCTATTTATTATGTTGCTTCTGTGAGATGTTGTAGACTTATAGACTTGGACTGTATATTGGATATTGTACTTGCTCTTTGGTTCTTTGTTTTGTTGTTGATATCATATCGTGCTTTTACTCTTCCCCTAGTTATTGTAATTGAGTCATATATACATTGCATGGTTGCCCTCCTTTTGGAGAGGTTATACTGACAGGTTATTTATGAGATATATATATTGTGACCTAGAACGGACCTAGACAGCGTTCTATCGCCGATTCTGCGGCGTAGGCTAGACGTACACACGACTCATGCCCGATTTTTCGGGTACGGTTCGTGATATATTTTTGGTGGTGGCCGACGCAGGTCTAGTCTCTTGGTCTACCTACGATAGGATATAGGATATAGGCTGAGAGAGTGTGCTCAATCACAACTAGGACCCTTCTTGAGTTTTATTATATTTAATTTTTTGAAATTATTTTCTTTTGCAATATTACTGTCCTTCTTTGACGATATTGTATCTTGCACCATTGGTGACGTGATCTCAGGTTCTGTTCTTCTTGATTCCATTCCAGAACTTGCTTTATTTGATTCTGGTGATTCCCATAGCTTGGTGTCTGTATCTTTTGCTGTTAGACACCATCTTATTGCTGAACCTTTAGCTAGACTCTACAAGATCACGACCGAGGGTGGCATTATCCTAGTCAGTGATGTCTGCAGAGACCAGAGAGTTACCTTGGGAGCCCGGGAGTTGAGTGTGTGCCTACTCGTAATGCCACTTTCGAGCTATGATATTATACTCGGGATAGATTGGTTGAGTATGCACCGTGCTAGTATAGATTATCGTGGAGACAGAGTGTTGTTTAGTCTGCCGGAAGAGCCAGGGTTTGAGTTTGCCAGAGGAGCAGAGGAGCAGAGTGATGGAGTCTTCTGCGGAGCCCTGCTGGTAGAGCAGAGGTTGCCACATCTACTGATAGCGGAGTTCATGAATGTCTTTCCGGAGGAGTTGCGAGGGTTACCTCCGGACAGAGATGTGGAGTTCTCCATAGACTTGGTGCCAGGCGCGGAGCCGATATCCCAGCACGTCTATAGAGTCAGCAACAGTGAGCTGGTAGAGTTAAAGAAGCAGGTGGATAAGCTTCAAGACTAGGAATTTATTAGATCTAGTTCTTCTTTGTGGGTGCTCTGGTACTTTTTGTGCCGAAGAAGCATAGGTCGATACGGAAGTGTATCGACTACAGGGCTCTGAACAACCTCACAATCAAGAACAAGTATCCGCTGCCACGTATTGATGATATTTTTGACCAGTTGAGCTGAGCGAGGGTGTTTTCTAGGATTTATCTGAGGACAGGCTACCACCAGGTGAAGGTCAGGAGGGAGAATATTCCGAAGATAGCTTTTCGGACTAGGTATGGACAGTATGAGTTCATAGTGATGTCGTTTGGGTTGACTAATGACCCGGTAGTGTTCATGAATCTGTTGAACAAGGTATTCCATCAGCATTTGGACAAGTTTGTGGTGGTGTTTATAGATGATATCTTGGTGTATTCGAAGACCCCAGAGGAGCATGAGAAGCATCTGAGGATAGTGCTGGAGACTCTCAGAAATAAGAAGCTCTATGAAAAGATTTCAAAGTACGAGTTCTTCCTTGACAAGGTTGAATTCCTTGGTCATGTGGTGACAGGAGAGGGGATCTCGGTGGATCCGAGGAAGATCATGGCAGTTGAGGCATGGAGTGCTCCGAGTTCAGTAGCAGAGGTCAGGAATTTTCTGGGGCTGGCAGGTTACTACAAGAGATTTGTTTATAATTTTTCTCGGATTGCAGAGCCATTGTCTAGGCTGACCCGGAAGGACATAGAGTTTGTTTGGTCAGAGGAGTGCCAGATCGCCTTTGATGAGCTGAAGAGGAGGTTGACGACAGCTCCAGTGTTGACGTTGCCATCAGGGTCTGGAGGATTCACTATCTATAGTGATGCATCGGGGAAGGAACTGGGTTGTGTGTTACAGCAGAATAAGAGGATGATTGCCTATGCTTCTAGACAATTACGTCTTCATGAGAGGAACTACCCTACCCACGATTTGGAGTTGGCAGCGGTCATCTTTGCTCTGAAGTTATGGAAATACTATTTATATGGAGAGCGTGTGGAGATCTTCACAGACCACAAGAGCTTGAAGTATGTGTTTACCCAAAAAGAGCTGAACATGAGGCAGAGGAGATGGTTGGAGTTGATGAAAGACTTTGACATATTATTACAGTACCATCCAGGGAAGGCGAACGTAGTTGCGGATGCGCTGAGCAGGTATCCGGTAGCTATGTGCCTGACTATAGATCGTTAACTTCTGGCAGATCTAGAGAGCTTGGGCATTGAGGTGATAGTGCCTGGAGTTGAGATACAGATGTGGGGACTGCAGATTCAGTCAGAGTTGGTAGACCGGATCAAGGCTACACAGTTTGAGGATGAGTCCCTGAGGAGCATCAGGGCGCAGGTTCAGATTGGATTATCAGATGACTTCTCCATTGCTGATGATGGTTCATTGCGGTACGGTACCAAGTTGTGTGTGCTGAGTGGGTTATTGCGCGAGGAGGTTCTTCAGGAGGCGCATTGATCCCAGTACTCTATGCATCCAGGTGCCAACAAGATGTATAGCGACCTGAGAGAGAATATATGGTGGTACGGGATGAAGAGGGAGGTAGCGCACTTCATATCCCGATGCTTAGTGTGCCAGCAGGTGAAGGCGGAGAGACAGAGGCCAGGAGGGTTGCTCCAGCCGTTACCCATTACGGAGTAGAAATGGGAGCATGTGACCCTGGATTTTGTTTCTGGACTTCCCCATTCTCCAGGAAAAAATAATGCGATTTGGGTCATCGTAGACAGGTTGACCAAATTGGCCCACTTTTTACCATTCAAAGTGGGTACGTCTATGGAGAGACTAGTAGAGATATATGTGCGCCAGATAGTCAGACTACATGGAGTTCCGGTGAGCATAGTATCAGACCGGGATAGTCGCTTTACTTTGCATTTCTGGAGGAGTCTGCAGGCTAGCTTGGGCACCCAGCTCAAGTTTAGTAGTGCATATCACCCACAGACAGACGGTCAGTCAGAGAGGACCATCCAAACACTTGAGGACATGCTTCGCACTTGTGTTCTGGATTTCAGAGGCTCTTGGGAGGATCACTTGCACTTAGTAGAGTTTGCTTACAACAACAGCTACCAAGCCAGTATTGAGATGTCACCATTCGAGGCATTATATGGACGGAGGTGTCGCACTCCGTTATCATGTGATGATGTAGGCGAGAGAGCTTTGCTTGGCCCGGAGATGGTGGTTGATGCGACGGAGAATGTCAAGTTCATTAGAGATAGACTTCGGGTGGCACAGGACAAGCAGCGACATTGGGCCAATAGCCACCGGAGACCCTTGGAGTTCGAGGTATATCTTAGAATCTAGATTTTGTTCTTATGTTTGCTTATGATTGCTTGTTTTAGATTAAGTGCGGAGACCTTGTTTGTACTAGGTTGGTGATCTGGTGTTTCTGAGGATTTCTCCGTCGAGGGCAATATTCACTTCTGTGGAGACGGGAAGCTTAGCCCACGTTTTGTCGGACCCTTCAGCATCCTTGAGAGGGTCGGCGCTGTGGTGTGTAGGCTAGATTTGCCGCCTACACTAGAGGGAGTTCATGATGTGTTCCACGTGTCATATTTAATACGGTACGTGGCAGATCCCAGTGACGTATTGGATCACTCAGATATCGTGATGGGCCCTACTCTTAGCTATCGAGAGCAGCCAGTGGAGATTCTGGATCGGCGGAAGAAGGTGTTGAGGAACCAGACTATTTCCTTGGTTCGCATCGCATGGAGGCGTCACTCTCCAGGTGAGTTGATCTGGGAGAGGGAGGATGAAATGCGTGAGCGATACCCTTATCTTTTCGAGCCCTGAGGTATGGTTATTTTTTTTTCCTTGCATTCCTGTCCTAGTTTCGTCTTTTTAATTTCGAGGAAAAAATTATTTTAAGGATGATAGGTTTGTCACTACCAGATTCTAGAAAATAGGATTTTATTTTTATTTTTATTTTGGTAAATTGTGTATTGATCGTAAATATTTATATTTATATTTAATTGTTGGTTGTATTATTTTTTTATTGGTTGTTTTAGGGTTTTGGCTAGTCTGGACCCATGTCAGACCCAACTAACACCCTTGTCAGACTTATTTATGGGTTTAGAATAGTTATTATATTTTTTATTTAGTTAGTTGGGTTGTTTTGGATTAGTTAGAGAGTGTTTAGTGAACCCTAAACCTAAACCCTTTGTTAGCATGACTAATTAGGAGGGCATTTTAGTCATTTTGCTTTAAGGAAACCTACTTCTATATTCTTGGCCGGCCCCCTAACCCTAATTCCCATACATGATCGAACCCCTCTTCTTCCTTCATTCTATTCTTCTTCTTCTTCTCTACTCTCCACTCTTTTCTTCTTCTAATCTCTCATTTCAAGGAAGTATTTCTCCTTTTCTTCTCTTCCTTCTTCTATTCTTCCATTTATGTTAACCCTAACCCTATACTTTTTTCTAACCTAGGTGTAGAGAGCCTAGACTTAGTGTAGAGGCTTGACTTGGAGGCTTGAGGGTGGTAATTTCAAGGGTTTTGGAGACTTTGGCCTTGGGATTCCAACTCCCAAGAGGTAAACCCTAACTTTTCTCTTAGTGATTGCTCTTTTATAGTGTAATTAGTAGTTTAGAATCTTCCTACACCTTAAGACTACCCGTAGGAGGGAGTTAGAACTTGTTTGGTTATATTTGGAGACTTTGACATTAGGTTTTGTGTCAATTTTGGGTAAAATCCGAGATTAGACTAATTTTGGGTGATGTCCTAGGTTAGACGGACCTAGGTAGATGTGCTTGGGTGTCTTGAGGGTAAGTACGTGTCTCCGTTCGGACACGTGAGGTCTTGTCGCGGAGATTTGGGTGTTTCGGGCGATTTGGGGATTTTTCGTCGTCGTAGGTTCTACTTGCGTGCTCGTTTTTGCCACGAACCTAGAATCGACGAGTTAGCATTTTTTCTAGGTTCTAGACATCGACTAGAAAATTTTAGGCCAATTTCGAGTAGGTTTAGTATACATTTTACGAGGTTTCGCGAATCGTACTCCACGTGTTCGTCGAAATGACCGAATGGCCATTTTGACTTGGTTTCTAGATTTTGGGCTTGTGCGTGGGTTGGTTTAGCTTCGGGGAGTGTGTGCTAGAGTTTTTGAGTTATATTTTATATATTTATATATGTTTATATGTGTTTAGGTCGATGTGCATGGGTTGGTGGGGTATTGTGTGTGGTTGTGTGTGTGTGTGTGTGTATATATATATATATATATATATATATATATATGTGTGTGTGTGTGTGTGTGTGTGTGTGTTTGTATATGTATATATGAGTGTATATATATATATATATATATATATATATATGTGTGTGTGTGTGTGTGTGTGTGTGTGTGTGTGTGTGTGTGTGTGTATGTATATATATATATGAGTATGTGTGTATATATATGTAGAGTGTGTTTATATATATATACATATGTGTGATTATATATATGTGTGTGTGTGTACATATATATATATATAGGTATAAGTGTGTATATATATATATATATATATATATATATATATATGGTTGTGTGTGTATAAATATATATATGTATATATGTTTGTATATATATATATATATATCTATAAGTGAGTGTGTGTGTGTGTGTGTGTGCTTGTGTGTCTGTGTGTATGTGTGTGTCGAAGGAGGAATTGAAGAAGAGAGCAGCAGTAGCTAGCAAGGGGGGAGTTCAAGAAGAGAGCAGCAGTAGCTAGCAAGGGGGGTGATGAGGAGGCAATAGCAGCCTAGGGGAGGCGCTGCTGTAGCTAATAACAGTAGGGGCAGCAGCAGTAGCGGCATTTGCAATGCTGCAGCAGCAGCAGCATGCTGCCATAGCAGCAGCAGCACAGAGTGTAGCAGCGGCAGTAGTAGAGGGTAGCAGCGGCAGTAGAAGAGTGTAGCAGCAGCAGCAACATGTGGCTGCTGCAGCAGCAGCAGCAAATGCAGCAAGAGCAGCAGCATGGCAAGACAAGTAGCTGCAGCAGCAGCTACATTGCCAGCAGCCAAGCAGCAGCAGCCAGCATTGCATTGGCAGGTAGCAGTAGCAGCTTGTAGCATCAGCGTAGCAGCAGTAGCAGTAGGCTAGTAGTAGCAGCAGAGGGAGAGAGCTATATATATATATATGAGATGGTATGAATATATGTATATGTGTATGTGTGATATATATATATATATATATATATATATATATATATATATAGAGAGAGAGAGAGAGATATGTAGATATATATGCATATGTGTTTATATATATATATTAGCCTATATATATAGCTAGGAATATATATTTATGCTAGATTGTTAGTTAGTTAGTAGTGTTAGTGAGGGTTAGTGGATATCTCAATACATTGAGATATCAAGGTATCTCAATACCTTGAGATACCCAATGTATTGAGTATCGGGGTAAGGGTTTTGAGCATTTGCCTAGGAATAGGATTAGAGTTGCTTTTTTATATATTGGTGTATATATTTACGCATGTTAGCATAGGAGTTAGTGGGTTTACGCGGGGTGTGTAGCTTAGGTCAAGGTATCGGATACCGAGGGTATCCCGGTATCTCAAAGAGGCGAGTTTGAGGGTTTACTAGCTTAATGCGCTAGTTTTAACCTAAAATTTTAGGGGCACCCTAGTTTGACCTAGCGTTGACCATAATTGCCTCCGTTGACCTCAAAAGTCAACGTTTGACCTAGTTTTGACCCAGAGTTGACTTTTTAGCCCCGGGTTGACTTTTTGACCCAAATTTCACCGGTTTGACCCGTTCGACCTAGAATAATCCTAGAGGCTTGTTTTTAGTTATTTGATATCAATTTAACTCTTTAGAGCCCCGTTTAATCTTATTTTTCGTAATATGTTCTTGCGACGCCAGTCCGGATCTCGATCCTCATCAGTTGCTCAGGACGTCAGGCGAGTACCTACCTCTGATTGTTTCCATTTTATGATAGCGTATATGTCACATGATCTAGAATTGTAATACTTGATTCTGACATATTGTTTCATGAGCTGGTACTAGTTGGATCCCATCATGAGATGTTATCCCCCTTACCGTGTTTAGCGGGTAGTCTGTCACTTGTATTTCATCATGTGCTTCGGGTATTGATTATCATGTGCTATCATGTGCTTTGTGTGCTCTCATCTTCATGTGCGTGAGTTATTTATCATGTACGTAGCGTGTCGTGGTTGGATCCAAGAGTATTGGTTGGGGAGGGGAGTAGGAGTTGGTTATGTGATCCAAGCCAAACAATATTCATGTGTATGTCGGTTATGCAATTCACGCATAACAGAGTTATTGTAGATTATTCATGTGCAACCTAAGCCGACCACATAACGAACTTGTGCTTAAGGCACTTAGCTAGTATTCCTATTTTTCTCACATGCAGTTACTTCTCTACTACTTGTATTATTTTCCAGTTTTATATTGCAGTTACTTTATCTTTTCTACCATGTATTTATTTTTTTGTGCATCTTGTATACTTTTTTATTGCTAGTCATATACACCTTACCATGTATTTGTAGTTGCTTTCAGAGTTATATACTTCGCTCCAGTCCTGACTGGGCATATTTTTTCCAGAGGATCCTGAGGATTTTTGTCCGACCTTCTACGAGCCAGGTGTCGAGGAGTATTGTGACCCAGAGATTGAGGAGGAGCCCGTCGAGGAGACGCCGTTAGCACCCTAGTATAGCTAGGTGGGTTTCCCTGGGTTGTTCCCAGTTGCTATTTTGGATGACTGTATTGCTATTTATTATGTTGCTTCTGTAAGATATTGTAGACTTAAAGACTTGGACTGTATATTGGATATTGTACTTGCTCTTTGGTTCTTTGTTAAGTTGTTGATATCTTATCGTACTTTTACTCTTTCTCTAGTTATTGTGATTGAGTCATATATATATTGCATGGTTGCCCTCCTTTTGGAGAGGTTATATTGACAGATTATTTGTGAGATATAGATATTGTGACCTAGAACGGACCTAGACAGCGTTCTACCGCCGATTCTGCGGCATAGGCTGGACGTACCCACGACTCATGCCCAATTTTTTGGGTGCGGGTCGTTGCACGCAACTTCTATATAAAATTTTAGAATATATACATTTGTCATACTCATTTGGCACGAAACCATATTCTGAGATGACTATGTCAAATTTGTTGTGCCATTGTTTGGGAGCTTGCTTTAGGCCATAAAGAGATTTAGCTAATCTACAAACTTTTTTTTCTTGGCCATTAGCAATAAAACCTTCAGGTTGCTCCATGTAGATTTCTTCCTCTAGGTCCCCATTTAGAAATGCTTTCTTTACATCCATTTGATGGATTAACATAGTATGTATGGATGCTAAGGCTAGAAGGGTTCTGATAGAGGTGATCCTAGCTACAGGTGAGTAGGTATCAAAATAATCTAATCCCTTTTATGGGAAAACCTTTGGCTACTAATCTAATCTTGTATTTCTCTATGGTACCATCAGCTCTAAGTTTTTTTTGAATATCCACTTACAACCTATGGATTTACTACCTAAAGGTAGGTCTATTAGAAACCAAGTATCATTCTCCATGATGGAGTTGTACTCACTGTTAATGGCTTCTTTCCAGAAAGGGGCATCAGTAGAAGATATTGCTTCTTCATAAGTTGAGGGATCACCCTCTATCAAAAAATTGAAAAAACCTTCTCCTAAGTTCTTTTCAATTATTTCTCTTTTACTCCTTCTTGGTTCTATATTTTGTTCGTGTTATGAACTAGATATTTGAACATGAGAACTAGTAAACGGAGCAAGAGAGGATATAGAGGAAGAAAAAGAAATTTTATCTTTAAAAGGATATATATTCTCAAAGTAAATTGCATCTCTTGCTTCTATAATAGTATTTTTAGAGATTTGATTTCCTTCTGAGTGAGTAACAAGAAATCTATTGTCATTGCTATCTAGGGCATATCCTATGAATACAGTATCAACAGTCTTAGGTCCAATCTTCCTCTTTTTAGGTTCAGGAATTCCTACTTTAGCCAGACATCCCCAAACTTTGAGATAATGGATCCTAGGAGCTCTACCTTTCCATAATTCATAGGGAGTCTTATCATTAGACTTACTAGGAATTTTATTAAGGATGTAATAGGCCGATAATAATACTTTTCCTCATAAATTATCCGGAGCACCTGAGCTGAGGAGCATGGCATTTACCATGTCTAACAAGGTACGATTCTTTCTTTCAGCAACTCCGTTAGACTATGGTGAATATGGAGTAGTTACCTGATGGATTATTCCGTGTTCTTCACAGAAATTGGCCATATTATTTGATGTATACTCTCCACCATAATCTGATCTAAGAATCTTAATCTTTCTCTCTAACTGGTTCTCAGCTTCAGATTTATAGACCTTAAATCTGTCAAGAACTTCATCTTTGGTTTTGAGAAGAAATGTATAACAATACTTTGAATGATCATCTATAAAGGTAACAAATTATTTTCTACCACCTCGGGTCAAAACCCTATTTAAGTCACACACATCACTGTGAACTAGCTCTAGAAGGTCAGAGTTTCTTTCTACAGATTTGAAAGATAGCCTAGTTGTTTGGCTTGAACACATATCTCACACTTGTGTTTATCATCTATTGGAGTCTTAGGAATAAGATCTAAGTTCATCATCCTTCTTAGGGAACCTAGATTCACATGACCTAATCTATTATTCCACACATTTGAAGATTCTACATTTGAAACAACAAAGGAAGGATATAAAATTTTATTCACGGTAGTCAAAATAAAAAGGCCACCTCTTATAAATCATTTTCCAATAAAAGAGTCATTCATAGAAAATACTACTTTATTTTCTTCCATAACAATCTTGTACCCTGAAGCTACAAGGAGAGACCCACTAAATAAATTTCTTCTGATAGACGGCACATGTAACACATCATGAAGAGTCAGAGTTTTTTTTGATATCATCTTTAGATCTATTCTTCATCTTCCTATAATCTGTGCCGCTGAGCCATCTCCTAGAGTTACACCTCCTCCACCTGATTCCTGATAGTTTGAAAAATTGGAGCGATCAAAGGAAACATGAATATTAGCTCCAGAATCCAATCACCAATCGTCAGAATGGTAGGAAATATTGACTAAGGGTTGATAGCTTACAGACCTGAAGGAACTAGAAGCACAGTTGAGAAGCATGTTTGCTTCTGGTTTGGCTGGACGTTTCCCTTTGTAAGAAGTCTGGACAGATTCTTTCTTCCTATGGAAATAGTTGGTGGCTATATGGTTTATTTTTCCACACACAAAACAAAATCTCTTCTGATCCTGAGTTTGACCAAAGGTTCTTGGTTTATTGTGGTGATGGTTTTGGTGGTGAGGCTGAGGGTTCTACTTCTTCTTGAAGAGGTTCATTTTGGGTTTGTAGTGATGATGAGGCTTGGGTTTGCCTTAGGATTCTACAAGGTTTACCTTAAGTTTAGACTCTGACTTAGGGTTAGACCTTAGCCTAATTTGTTCTTCTGTTCTAATTTTCTTTAGTACTTGAGCAAAGGTAAGGTCACCTTGTGTATGAATATGATCTTTTGTCACGCCCCAGTCCCAAAATGACGAGGGACTGGAGAGGCGTGGCAATGGCCAGCAGCACGCACCGATGGACAACCCAATTTAATGGATCCATCAGGGCATGCTTAAGCTGTAGTCTAGCAAGACTAAGTTACAGTCTCAGGTATTTCTAATCTCATCCACAGATAACACAGATTAATAGCCAGGAAATAAATGCAATGGAATTAAATTAGCAATAGCAAATAAGGTTATCTCGGGGAAACAATTTCGAGAACTTAGTCTGTTACATTTAAGGAAAAAGACAGGAAATAAATGCTGGAAATGGAAATACTGTATAACCGAAGCTGGTGCTCAAGAGAAGTCTTCGGCCACTATCTCGTCCCCTGTTCCTTGTTCTGCTCCAAGGAGTGCTCCAGTATCGTACACCTCGGGGTAGTTTTCTTCAGCTGTACCTGGGGACATAGTCCATTCCAGGTCCTCAGGGGACATAACAAGGTACAGAAAATACAAGCCAAAACATATGCAGTGTAGTAATAAAATAAACAGCAGGGTAAATATGTAAACCAGCTAGTGATATGCAAGTGAGAGTTTTAGTCATACTCAGGCTGAGACTACTACAGGATCAGTGTCTAAGAAACCATAGCAGTATTTTCTAGAAGAGCCAGAACTTGTGCCAAAGCTCTGTATCAGAGACTAGGACACCTCCAGATAACATTATTTACATTATAATCAGCCTTGATATGGTAATACTCTCCCCACCCCATGTAATCTCACGTCACAGTTCCAGAATATATCAGGTACAAGTCACGCAAGTTTGAACTAATACAATGAGTCAGGCTAGAATCTAGGCATGTAAACTGTAATGACATGAATATGTAACCTATACGGAATCACCAGGTATATCTCAGGCAATTCTGTCACATGAATAGTGTCAGGTGTCCTGGGTTGAGCAGTTAAGCAAGTTACTTATGAAACTACAAGCAATCAAGTAAATACTTTAACCAGAATTATCTGAGAATTGGCAGGCTTTACTTGCCCACTGATGTATAACCAAGTCCAGGAGATATGTAGCAAGCTGCAAGTTTCGGCGAGGTACACTTGCCTGTGGTTCCGGCTATGTTTACGGCTCTGACTTCGACGGGAATTGCAGGCGGTACTCCGGTTGCTGAAACAAACATCACCATCAGATCCAGAAAATATCAATCAGCTAGAAACGCCTGTCCTTGAGTCCAATTTGGAGACAAGGGCAAAAACGGCAGTTTCGGGCCAAAACGGGGTCCACCGGTGGGCCCGCTTTGCACCGAAAAACGTGTCAGGGTCAAAGGTCTCCAAATTCACCAAACTCAGTGTCAACAGGTCAGGAACGCTGATACAAACCCAACGGAACTTCCAGAATTGGATTCCGATGAGCCGAACACAAAATCGCCCGTCGAGCGGGGCCTGTGGGGCCCACGACACGCGATTTCGTCAACGTTCTCAGAATCGAACCAAACTTGACCCACAGGACCAGCGTATCGCTACGAGTCCGATGGCGCAAGTTTCGTCTCGATCCGACGTGTGTACACAAAGTTAGGTCGAATTGCAGAAAAGAAGGATACGGGGCGATGTCCGCGGATACGCGTTGATTCCGGTGTGCACGCACACCCAAATCAGCTTCCGCAAAATCCCACACGTCCGTATCGACGAGGCGCACGTATCTGTGAAGACCGCGCGCGACCAAGTCGTCCCGTTTGGCGGGGCGTACTCAGTTCCGGGGTGAAACAGGGTCTGGTTTTTTTCCTGTTTTTGGATCGCGGTGTGCGATCACCACAGGACGCGATGCCCCGAACAGTTTATCCGGACACCGAGAGGGTCATACAGGCTTCGCGTAGGAATTGACGGAATCGAAAACGGAGATCAGGGTTGCAAGATACGAATACCTGAAGGGGACCGAGAAATCGGGGCTTTTCGAGTCCGAATCGTGTCCTGGACACGTGTCCAGTGCCGTGTCCACTGTGTTCGGGCTGTGTCCTGCGTCCTGCCACCGTGTCCGGGGCTCGGGGAAGCTGGCCGTCGGTCGATGCGTCGTTGGGTGGGCTCGCCGGAGTTCGAGGGTCAGCCGGCTAGGGTTGCGGGCAGCGCCGGCAGTGGTCGCCGGAGGCTCGGCCGCTTAGCTCGAAGAGGAGGGAGAAGGGCTCGGGGGTCTGGCCGCCTGGGGAGGAGGAAGAAGGGAAGAGGAGGAGGAAGGGGTGGTTTTGGCTGGGGGCGGTCGGCGCAGGGAGGTGGACGACGGGGATCGGGGCTGCCGGAGATCGCCGGAGTCGGGGTTAGGGCTTAGGTTGGCGGGGTGGATGGAGGCGGAGATGGGGGTTTATATAGGGGGGTTGCGAGGCGGGGTGAGGCCGGGGCGTGGGCGGGTGATCCGGAGGGGATGACGACGTGGGTGGTTCTCCGGCCACGTCGCCGGAGAACGCGGCGGCGGCGGTAATTCCGGATCGAGGGGGACAGGGGTGACCGGGGTCCGGGTCGGGTCCGGGCTAGCGGGTCCGCCCGACCCGCCCGACCCGCTAGGCCGCGGATGGGCCGGGTCTGTTGGGCCGGGCTGGGCCGGCCCACGGGCTGGGGTTAATTTAGATAAAAAAAAATAATAATAATAATAATAATAACAACAATAATAATAAAATCATTTAATAAATAAATAAATAATTAATTAATTAAACAATTAGTTTTTAGGCATTTAAAAATAGGTCCGGGGTCCGATAAATTCCAGAAAAATTGCCCTATGTCCAGTTTTTCATTTTACATCCAAAAATATTATTTTCATAATATTTTAATATTGTTTAATACCAATTAAAAATCATTGAATAATTAAAACCCTGTTTTAAATTACTGAAAAATCCCAGAAAATTCCTGAAAATCGTGCAAAATCCAGTTTTTAAAATTTTGAAAATTCAGGGGGTTTACAATCTACCCCCCTTAAGAGGATTGCGTCCTCGCAATCAAAGAATAACCGGTCAACAGAGATGACGCGGTCGCAAACATCGGTTGAAAACACATCACAAGATATTTCAGGGAACTACCGTTTCCCTAATAATAAAAGTTATGCACTTCCAGGAAAATCTAGTTAAAACTATAACTTTTTAGGAAAACCAGGTTATGATTACAAGTTACAAATTTACTAGGTTGGGGCTGAGGTCACGAACCAATAGGCACGAACTACAACAAGACAAAAACGGAAAAACTATAAATCACTTACTCGCATCAGCATCCTGCACAGTCATCGCGTAAGCTTGCTCTCGTCCTTGAGGTAGATTCCTCTGCTGCTGCTGAGCTTGCTGGTAGGGTGCTGCTCGAGGCGCTGGTGGAGTTTGCTGGTTCGCCCTTGGTGCTCCTTCTCCACGTTGAGTGCAATCCCTTACTGAATGCTGACGGGATCCGCATGCCAAACACAATCCTAGTCTGCGTCGGCATTCCTTGGCGATATGGCCTGCTTTGCCACAGTAGTGACAAGTAAGGAGGACTACCGTTTGTGGTGTAGGTACCTTCTGCTGTTGGTGCGGTCTCTTTGCAGATTCTTCTTGTGGTGTTCTGGATGTTGATGATGGGGAAGACCTCTTCAGTCTGGCCTCTCTCTTGGTGACGCGCTCCATGCGTCGAGCCGCAGCAAGGACGTCCGAGTATGATGTTGGTGCGACGGACCCAATCAGTTTCTGCAGCTCAATGTTCAGTCCGTCGAAGAATTTCTCGGCCTTCTCTTCCTCAGTCGGGATCAGGGTGGTGGCAAATCGGCTCAGACGAATGAATTCTGCGTTGTACTCTTCCACCGTCATGGAGTCCTGAGTGAGGCGGTTGAATTTGTCCCGCAGTTCTGATCGAGCGATGGCAGGAATGTACATCTCTTGGAAGAGTCTGGAGAACTCCTCCCAGGTGACTCGGTCTGGTCCGAGCCGTGCCTCTTCGGATAGCCACCAGTGATGGGCGTTGTCCGTCAGTTGCATTCGGACGGCAGTCATCCAGCGTTCTCGTGGAAGCTCGGCTGCTTCAAGTTGATGCCGTATGTTGGTGAGCCACTCATGAACTTCTGTGGGCTCCTCTTTTCCAGAAAAAGTACGGGGCTTCAGTTGGCGGAAGTCAGTGATTGAGCCGGTAGTTGGCCGTCGAGCTGGTAGGTTGGCCTGCCCAGTGCAGTTACGATGCTGTCCCTTAAGAAATTAGCTTCGCGACGCTGAGCCTCGTGTTGAACTTGTTGCTGAGCTTGCATCATCGCGTAGATCATCTGAAATATTTGCTGCCCGTCGATTGGCTGTCCTGGTGGGAACACGGGCATTGGTGGGACGAACTGTGGCGGAGGTGGGATGTCATCGCGCCGAAATCGGGAGGTAGGTTGACCTGCCGGCTGGCTCTGTTGAGTTATGGAAATTCCTCCGACTGGTGTCACTTCGTCGTCGTAGGTGACACCTGTAGCTTGTGGCGTTCTGACGGGAGTCTCGTTGCCTTCTTGTGGGTCCATTTCCCTGTATCCAAAATACCCAATAAGAGGCGTACAGGAGTCAAGGCAAGATGCAAGTCAAATAAATTAATTCGAATGCGATACAGATATCAAAAACGATTCAAGCAAGTGGATGAGATTCAAAAAACTTATCCTATCTTATTGCAGGCCTGTTCGGTCCCTAAGTTGAAACCGAACAATTTAGTCGTTGACCTGCATGGGCCACCACAAAAATCATGTCACGCCCCAGTCCCAAAATGACGAGGGACTGGAGAGGCGTGGCAATGGCCAACAGCACGCACCGATGGACAACCCAATTTAATGGATCCATCAGGGCATGCTTAAGCTGTAGTCTAGCAAGACTAAGTTACAGTCTCAGGTATTTCTAATCTCATCCACAGATAACACAGATTAATAGCCAGGAAATAAATGCAATGGAATTAAATTAGCAATAGCAAATAAGGTTATCTCGGGGAAACAATTCCGAGAACTTAGTCTGTTACATTTAAGGAAAAAGACAGGAAATAAATGCTGGAAATGGAAATACTGTATAACCGAAGCTGGTGCTCAAGAGAAGTCTTCGGCCACTATCTCGTCCCCTGTTCCTTGTTCTGCTCCAAGGAGTGCTCCAGTACCGTACACCTCGGGGTAGTTTTCTTCAGCTGTACCTGGGGACATAGTCCATTCCAGGTCCTCAGGGGACATAACAAGGTACAGAAAATACAAGCCAAAACATATGCAGTGCAGTAATAAAATAAACAGCAGGGTAAATATGTAAACCAGCTAGTGATATGCAAGTGAGAGTTTTAGTCATACTCAGGCTGAGACTACTACAGGATCAGTGTCTAAGAAACCATAGCAGTATTTTCTAGAAGAGCCAGAACTTGTGCCAAAGCTCTGTATCAGAGACTAGGACACCTCCAGATAACATTATTTACATTATAATCAGCCTTGATATGGTAATACTCTCCCCACCCCATGTAATCTCACGTCACAGTTCCAGAATATATCAGGTACAAGTCACGCTAGTTTGAACTAATGCAATGAGTCAGGCTAGAATCTAGGCATGTAAACTGTAATGACATGAATATGTAACCTATACGGATCACCAGGTATATCTCAGGCAATTCCGTCACATGAATAGTGTCAGGTGTCCTGGGTTGAGCAGTTAAGCAAGTTACTTATGAAACTACAAGCAATCAAGTAAATACTTTAACCAGAATTATCTTAGAATTGGCAGGCTTTACTTGCCCACTGATGTATAACCAAGTCCAGGAGATATGTAGCAAGCTGCAAGTTTCGGCGAGGTACACTTGCCTGTGGTTCCGGCTATGTTTACGGCTCTGACTTCGGCGGGAATTGCAGGCGGTACTCCGGTTGCTGAAACAAACATCACCACCAGATCCAGAAAATATCAATCAGCTAGAAATGCCTGTCCTTGAGTCCAATTTGGAGACAAGGGCAAAAACGGCAGTTTCGGGCCAAAACGGGGTCCACCGGTGGGCCCGCTTTGCACCGAAAAACGTGTCAGGGTCAAAGGTCTCCAAATTCACCAAACTCAGTGTCAACAGGTCAGGAACGCTGATACGAACCCAACGGAACTTCCAGAATTGGATTCCGATGAGCCGAACACAAAATCGCCCGTCGAGCGGGGCCTGTGGGGCCCACGACACGCGATTTCGTCAACGTTCTCAGAATCGAACCAAACTTGACCCACAGGACCAGCGTATCGCTACGAGTCCGATGGCGCAAGTTTCGTCTCGATCCGACGTGTGTACACAAAGTTAGGTCAAATTGGAGAAAAGACGGATACGGGGCGATGTCCGCGGATACGCGTTGATTCCGGTGTGCACGCACACCCAAATCAGCTTCCGCGAAATCTCACACGTCCGTATCGACGAGGCGCACGTATCTGTGAAGACCGCGCGCGACCAAGTCGTCCCGTTTGGCGGGGCGTACTCAGTTCCGGGGTGAAACAGGGTCTGGTTTTTTTCCTGTTTTTGGATCGCGGTGTGCGATCACCACAGGACGCGATGCCCCGAACAGTTTGTCCGGACACCGAGAGGGTCATACAGGCTTCGCGTAGGAATTGACGGAATCGAAAACGGAGATCAGGGTTGCAAGATACGAATACCTGAAGGGGACCGAGAAATCGGGGCTTTTCGAGTCCGAATCGTGTCCTGGACACGTGTCCAGTGCCGTGTCCACTGTGTTCGGGCTGTGTCCTGCGTCCTGCCGCCGTGTCCGGGGCTCGGGGAAGCTGGCCGTCGGTCGAGGCGTCGTTGGGTGGGCTCGCCGGAGTTCGAGGGTCAGCCGGCTAGGGTTGCGGGCAGCGCCGGCAGTGGTCGCCGGAGGCTCGGCCGCTCAGCTCGAAGAGGAGGGAGAAGGGCTCGGGGGTCTGGCCGCCTGGGGAGGAGGAAGAAGGGAAGAGGAGGAGGAAGGGGTGGTTCTGGCTGGGGGCGGTCGACGCAGGGAGGTGGACGGCGGGGATCGGGGCTGCCGGAGATCGCCGGAGTCGGGGTTAGGGCTTAGGTTGGCGGGGTGGATGGAGGCGGAGATGGGGGTTTATATAGGGGGGGTTGCGAGGCGGGGTGAGGCCGGGGCGTGGGCGGGTGATCCGGAGGGGATGACGACGTGGGTGGTTCTCCGGCCACGTCGCCGGAGAACGCGGCGGCGGCGGTAATTCCGGATCGAGGGGGACAGGGGTGACCGGGGTCCGGGTCGGGTCCGGGCTAGCGGGTCCGCCCGACCCGCCCGACCCGCTAGGCCGCGGATGGGCCGGGTCTGTTGGGCCGGGCTGGGCCGGCCCACGGGCTGGGGTTAATTTAGATAAAAAAAAAATAATAATAATAATAACAACAATAATAATAAAATCATTTAATAAATAAATAAATAATTAATTAATTAAATAATTAGTTTTTAGGCATTTAAAAATAGGTCCGGGGTCCGATAAATTCCAGAAAAATTGCCCTAAGTCCAGTTTTTTATTTTACATCCAAAAATATTATTTTCATAATATTTTAATATTGTTTAATACCAATTAAAAATCATTGAATAATTAAAACCCTGTTTTAAATTACTGAAAAATCCCAGAAAATTTCTGAAAATCGTGCAAAATCCAGTTTTTAAAATTTTGAAAATTCAGGGGGTTTACATCTTTCTTAACATCAGACCAAGAAGGAGGGAGCTTGTCTACCAAACAAACTATTTTATACTCAGTAGAAAAGAAAGAACATTTGGCTTGAATATGCCTAAGATATTCTTGGAATTCATGTATTTGGTCATTCATAGGTTTATTATCTACCATAAAGTATCTATTGAATGAGAAGGAATTGAATCTTTCGATTCCAGCATCATCACAACTATATTCATCTTTCAAAGCTTCCCAAAGTTCTTTAGCACTTCTATATTCAAAGAATATGTCATATAATGATTCAGACAAAGCACTTAGAATTCTATGGAAGCAGTGGTAGTCTATTTCTTTAGGTGTTTTGGGTTTAGAGGAGCTGGTAGATTTGGACACTCCTACGTCAGACTCGGTGTCATCAGAATCATTTGTGTTGGGTATGGAACCATCAATGGCTGAGATCAGCCCTAAAGTTGTGATCCAAAACTTTATTTGACTCTGCCATATCTTAAAGTAGGTCCCGTTGAACTTAGCAGGTTTAGCAGTAAAGGTCTCATCCTTGCCAGTCATGGTTGCTAATGAGGAAAGTCTGAAAGATACGAAATTACTCAATAACAATGTCCAATGATTTAGAATAATAGTTCAAGTAATTTTGCTAAACAATCTTAAAATCTTTATTCTATCAAGTGTAGATTAACTTGGGTTAGCTGTAGGGACCGGTTTCCAGCTAGCGGTGGTCCGAAGATACTTAAATACCGTGTCGCTTAGGGCTATTTACACCCGGTTGACAGAAGGACCCTTTCGGCTTGTTCCCAAATTGATCTTTACTTTTAGAATTCAGACTCAAAGAGATTTGCAATTATACTTAACTATTATTGTCTTGAGGTTGTTTGAAATAAACAATATTGTAGTTAACAATAAGTAAATGTAGAGCTAATAATAATAATGAATACCAATCATGGTATATATATATTAAGCAGAATTTTATGTGCTACAAATGCTAAATTATAGTAGTAAATAAGAATTTTGTATATGAAACAGAATAATAATTTTTTTATTTTTTTATTTTCTATATGGAACATAAGTATATGGTAGCCAACAAATATATGATAGCAAATTAATTGGTTGCAAGTGAAAAAATTAATTATACGTTGCAGTAATTAAGCAAAGGAATTTGTTCTAGCAACTAATGAGTGGTGCTAATCGACAAAACAAATGAGTAGTGCTAAGTAACAAAAGAGTAGTGTTACTTAGATTGCCAGTTTTATAGGTAACAATCAGTGAGGAAGTTTTATAAGTAACAGACTTGCCAAAGTAATTTTCTTTTGCTACAATACTAATAAAAATATTTGGCTACAGCGTTAACAATTAACAACATAAAACCGGTTACTTGTTGACAGTAACAATTTTATCAATAATATTGATGACTTAAGAAAGTTTGCTCTGAATAGAAAATATTATTCAACTCTTAGATTGTTATCAATATTTATGGATCCCAGTCCGAATCCGAAGAGCAAATCGGATCGGCATTCGGCGCCCGCAGGTGTGGGCACGTACCCGCACCCATTACGCGCGCCGAACCGAACCTAACCGAGCCTAGCCGGGCTGGACGGCGGCGCGCGCGTGTGGCCCAAGGGGTTCCCCACACAACATCTTTAAGAAAACAATGAAGAGGAACTAATATATACATACAAGGAGAGTTTGGCCCATCCGATGTGGGACTAAAGGAAAGAAGGAAGTTGAGCTTTAGCTCAAGCAAAGCTAAGAGATAAGCGCCAGAGTCTAATTTCCAAAAAGTAGACGTACCAGTAAAGGCAGATACGAAGGAACCAGCAAAAAGAGGCTAGCGCTGAGAAATTATTTGTCTTTTTCATCTTGAGAAATTGAGTTTTAAAATGTGAATAAATTAGAATAAAATTATCTACTGAGTAATTAGGCTTATGGTAGTGAGAACAAATTAGGTAAGACCGTTGACGAGAATAGCAGGTGGTAACAAAATTACCAGCTTCCTGCAATAGTTACATAGAGGACGAGAAGTTCTCGAGGTGGAAACACGAGCCTTCTCAAAAGTAGAATAAGGAAGGAAATCTCGGAGCTGCATTTTTTTTTTAATCTGCAAGGCAATGCTGGATATATGGAAAGTGGGAGTTAGATCGACCATCAATCAGGATATGATCATGAATATCTTTACTCTTAAGATATATTAGATCTATCTTTCATGTAGCCTTGGATGATTTAAACAATGCCTCCTCATGTTTGCAAAAGTTCGCAAGTGACGAGTGACAAATCTGCGTATCCCATGCAAATCGTTTTAGGTAATTTCAGATAAGGAATCACTAATCATACCATAATTATCATCAAATTTCCGGTCAGTATGTATTCCCATGCAAATTGTAGTGCCACGTTCCATGAGCATTTATCCTCCTCCCACTCCATCACATTAAAGAGACTGAAGTAACCAAACTTCTGTTGTGGGAACAAACTTTACATAGATATGAAGCCACTGAAGCTACATCAAAGATCTTGTTCCAGTCATTAATTCTCCCTCTCTCCACATGCCTACGTTTGTATATTTTGGGGACATGTTTGGGCAATCAGGATCATATTTGCACAAATTGGTGATTGTTGTACAACTCATGCTCCTAAACTTGTGAATATGGTCTCATACGCAGCTTATACTAAATATATATAGGGTTTGTTAGAATTAGTGAGCTAAGTAGCTACTGACACCAAGGTTTAGCACTCCACTGATTTGGCATAAAATGAGGGGTATGTAGTTTATGAGAAAGAGGTCCCCATTGTAAGTAAGGTCCCCCCCACACCTATTTTCTTGATCTAAATAAAATAAAAAGTGGATGCAATAGAAGGGATCAGAAATCCTAAGTGGTACTAGCTAAAAGCCAACCTAATGCAATAGCTGGTTGTTTTGCCCTCAACTGCTTCATTAACTGACAACTGACCCCTTAGCTACTCCCTTGACCCGTCAAATCCGTTTTAGTTTTGTTCTTGACCGTTGTTCACTCATTCTATCAAATATGTTTACTATTCAAGTATTACTAATTTATTTATATGAATATGTTAAAATTTTCAGCTAATTAAAGATTATATTGGATTTTACTGATATATATATATATATATATATATATATATATATATAAAAGTTTTTAGTTGTTGGCAGACTATCTTAAGTGAAAAAGAGAGACAATAATAATGTTGACAAAAGAATCCAAGGCACTATCAGATACCGTTATTTCTAAAGAAAGAAAAGTACATTCCAATGTCAAAGCATTGTTAGGCTTCCACAAGGCATTTGTTAATTTCCATGTTCAGACATGGCTGCAGTCACACCTGGATGTTTCCAAAAGGTTATCGTGACCAAAGTCACAATCAGCAGGAAAGCAGCTTGCTCTCCAGTGTTTACTAATGGCAGACTAATCAATGTGACAGAGAAAGCTTGATTTAACTAATATCCAACCACCACAGGCAAGAAAGTGTGTCCTATCTCAACGAACCCGAAAGCTTCGGTTTGACGTAAAAGAGAGATCGTGTCATCAATAGCAATCTTTCAGTCAATGGACTTTTATTAGCCTATGGTTAACAATGCCATGCTACAGAGAGAGAGAGAGAGAGAGAGAGAGAGAGAGATGCAATGCCAGTAAAGGAATTGAAACAAGAAAATGCTTACAATTGAAGTTTCCAGGCTGATGTTGACGGTCATGTTCACTCTTGAAATAACAGACGTAGAGAACTATAGCTTCAAACGTGAATATTGCATATAAAAATTGGGTGAAAGTACCGAGACTTAATCAAAGATGAAAGAATGCGTGGTCGAGATCAGAGGTTAAAACAAAAGTTTTCACTCTGACTATTTTCGATTTCTACGAAGAACTATATAAGGATTCTGATGACAACTTGCTCTCAAGATTAAAAAAGAATCAGAATTAACCAAACTTATCGTTTTTCCTTGCAATCACAGTTGCAGACGAACAGAACAGAGTTACAATAAAACGAAAACTATATCCGTTCTTCCTTGCAAAACGCGGTTGCAATCAGAACAGAGCACAAGCGCCTTGCAACGATGCTGACGTACTAACTGTAAAATGCGCCAACAAAACGCCACTTTATGCCCTTTAGACCGAGTCCGAGTCGCTAAGTCTCTTTCGGGCATAGCTCCGATGAAAATAATTTTAAGAGCATGACAAAAAGCATTAATGCTTTCATGAGGAGTTAATCATTTTTTTCTCCTAGAAAAATACCCCCACATGGCACCCATGTACCCCACCACACCCCATGTGCACCCCTCAACTCATACAAAGTATTATATTGAGATACCCACTGGTGGTGTAGCCAATTGGGGACTATCTTTACTAGTCCAAAGGCAAAAATACCAACAATCTCCCACATATCTCAATATATAGGGGTTGAGCATTCCCCAAAGTGACTGTCCATCATGCATTAGGATAGATGTCGCTTCGACTTGAATCTTTCTACATGGGTCGAACAACAGTATGATACAAGAATGGACTAAGCCTTGAATTATGTACCATAATTGTAATTTTTTTACTCACACAATGACATCAGTTGTGCTTCCGGTTACACATTAAATGTCCTGTGCATGCCCGGTTTCGGTTTAAGTATTTTGGACATCTGTAAGTTTTTTCTCAAGAGACGGCATATATCTTTTTTCATACATTCTAGGTGAGTTCTTTTAAAGAGTCCTTAGCATGAAGCCTCAAGCTTCCTTGCGGTGCTACTCCTCTATGACATGGCCCAGAGCCGAGGCTAAACCTAATCATGGTGTCATGCCACTGTAGCATGAGATCCCAACCTCTTTGTAGTGCCAAACTACCCAACATGAAGCTGTGTGCTTCCTTGCGATGTTACGCCGGTGTGACATGGCTCGCGTAGCCGAGAATTTATATCTTTTACCTCTGTGGTGTCAGACCACTGTAACACGAGGACACCGGCCTCTTTGTAGTGCTGCCTATACTTTTTATTCTACAGTATTAGGCTACCTGCCAATGTACGGTGCTACACCGCTGTGACATGACCCAAAGCAGAGTTTCACTACCTCTTGTGGTGTCACGCCGCTGTAACATGGAGTACTACCCTCATTTATAGTTCTTGGTATCAGTTAGCACTGGAGGTCTTACATGAACGGATCTGCCAGACTTTTCTGGCTCCGATCATGTAAAATCCCTCAAATATTAAGTTTTATATATATATATATATATATATATATATATATATATATATATTAATAAATAAAATAAAAAATTGTAGTTCACTAGAGGGGACCAAAATTAGCACAACCATATTTTTTTTAGAAATTTTTGGGTATTTATATTAGCACCTATGAATTTTGTAGATAATGAAAATAACAGTAATAATAATAATAATAATAATAATAATAATAATAATAATAATAATAAGGCCACTAACTAACCCTAAATAACAAACTAAATCCTAAGTCAACCCCTCTGCTCACAGAACACACCCACAGCCTACACCAAACACACCCGCGACCCCCATCTCTCTCCCTATATATATGTTCATAATACCTAAACCCTAACTCTAACCCTTGCCTCCCCCTCTGCGGTCCTGCGACCACCGCCTACAAGCCTCTACTACCAAAATATGTCCAATTAATGACGTATTTAACGACATTTAATTATGAAGTCGCTATATTTTAAGAATTTAGCGACGTCATTTTATAACGTCACAGGACGTCGCTGTTAGAGACTGTTTGTGACGTTCTGCGACTGCAAATAATATTATGGAATAAGATATCGCCAAATGTCGCTAGACGTCATTATTATTTTTATTATAACGACATGTAGCGATTTTAGTTTTCATATGCCGCTAAATATTAAAAAATCTGCGATGTTTAGCGACGTTACTTTATGGCGTCGCTAACGTTTTAATATAGGTTAACAACGTACATTTTTTTCCATCTTTCTCTCCAAATATTTTGACCTCCCCCCGCGACCACCTTCGGTTCCACAGCTCCCGCGCCGATCATGCTCCCACTTCGACCCCGGATTCTACCAAGCTCCTCCTCCTCCTTTCCGGGCTAGCTCCTCCGCCACCAAGTCCTCATTTTCCTCTTCGGGCTCCTCCTCCTCTTCCACCGAGCTGCTCCTCCTCCTCTCCGGACAGCCCCTCCTTGGTCAACCCCCTCCTATCCGGCCACCCCTGCTTAGGTAAATCCTAACCCTATCTCGGACACACACACATGCAGACAATAACCCTAACCCAAAATCGGACACACACACGCGCAGACACACTAACAGACGTAGACACACACACACACGGACACAGGCGGATACACACACACACGCGGACACAGTAACACACGCGAACACTGACACTAATACGGATAGGGACAAACTAACACACGTGGACACACACACATGGACACACGCAGACATGCACACACACACACACATACTAACGCACGCAGACACTATCCCTAATATGAACACGGACACACTAACACACGCGGACACATACACACGCGAATACACTAACACACGCAAACACTAACCCTAATATGGACACGGACACTAACCCTAGTAGTGGTGTCCTAGTGTCAATAATTCGATACTTAGTTTTCGTATCATGATACGCCATGATACATATGGCTAGATTTGATAATTTGGGTGTTTTGGTGTCTCATTGTGTCAATTACCTATATATTGAATTAGATCTATTATTCTATATGTTCATATCAATTCTATATATATTTTGGTGTTCCAATTGATATTGTTGTTGTTTATTTGGTATCATGGTGTATTTGTGTTGATACTTGATTGTATCATGAGATTTGGGTATGTGCATATAGTGAGGTGTATCATTTGGGAATTGAATATGTGGCTATATATATATATATATATATATATATATATATATATATATATATATATATATATAACTTTGTGCATTTGTGTTTAAGTATAGAATTTACCACTTGAGCACATGAGTGTTAGTAAGTAGTGGTGTAGATGAGTGTGTTGATGAGTAGGTGTTCCTCTGAAGAGAGGGTGTCAAATTGATGTGTGTATGTTGCATTGTATTTGGAGAGTGGTATTGAATTATCTAAGATATATATGTGAGGGTAAATATATAGGTATTTAGATACAAGTGAGTATCGAGGGAAGATGTGTTGTGTTATGGGTAAGATACTAGGTAATAGGTTAAAGTACTAGGTAAATAGCTAAGGTACTTTACGGATACTTATGAGTCACGATATGGATACTCACGCATCACAACTCGAATACTAACGATATGACCTAAATACTTACTTTGATAAACATTTGGATAATATACTTGAACGATGTTTATTCATCATTGCAGAAGTATCTAGAAATAGATCTAGATTATTACCTGCGTCATCGTTTATGGATGTACAACCGTCACCATGATGACATTTGTAGTGTGCGGGATAAATACATAGAGGAAGTAGAGCAGTTCCTGCAGTTCACCAAGGCATTCCCTGAGTACATGGATGGCACAAAGTATAAGTGTCTGTGTGTGAAATGTCGTAACTTAAAATATAATCTAGAAGTGTATATGATATATCATTTATACTCGAGGGATTTTACTCCGAATTATAATCAGTGGACCTCATACGGAGAGCTTGTGCCTTTAGCATCGGAGCAGGAGCCTTATTTGGAGCCATATATGAATGTCCACGAGCATGTTGATTTTGACGATGGGTACGTGAACATGGTTTTTGAAGCTGCGGGGCCTACTTTCTATCCGAACAAACATGAAGCAGTTGAGAAGGCACCGAATACCAATGCTGCAAAGTTTATGGAGTTGTTGGAGAATGCAAGGACTCTATTGTATCCTGGTTGTGAGGATCATTTACGGTTAGAGGTAGTCACCAGGCTGATGAGCATAAAGTCTAATTTTAACATGTCGCAAGAATGCTACAACCGACTGATCGAGTTGATTATAGAGATCTTGCCGGAGGGTGCCAAGTTACCTACTGACTTCTATAGATCTAAGAGATTGGTTTGATCTCTATGGATGGGATATGGAAAATTGATTCGTGTCGCAACGGGTGCATGTTGTACTATAAAGAAGACAATGATGAAGCAGTGTGTAGATTATGTGGTACGGATCGCTACAAGGCAAATGGTACTGGAAAGGCTCCCGGTAGAAAAAAGTCGTCCGATTCAATGAACTATCTTCCTTTGACGCCGCGGTTATAGAGATTATTTATGGTGAAGGAGACTGCCGAATACATGAGTTGGCACAGGCGAGAACAGATCGAAGCAGTGTTGGATCATCCATCTGATAGAGAAGCATGGAAGCACTTTGATCAAGAGTATCCCATTTTTTCTTTGGATCCACGTAATGCTAGATTGGGGCTCTCCTCCGATGGTTTCACCCTATTTGGACTTTTGGGATCCCAATATTCGTGTTGGCCTGTGATTGTCATCCCGTACAACTTATCGCCTTAGATGTGCATGAAGACTCCGTATATGTTTCTAACCGTTATCTTTCTAGGTGCGAACAATCCAAGAAAAACATTTATGTGTACTTACATTCATTGATAGATGAGTGGAATCAGCTATGGAAAGTAGGCGCCAACACGTATGATGTTTCTAGAAAACAGAATTTCGGTTGAGGGCAGCAGTTATGTGGACCATCAACGACTTTTCGGCCTATAGAATATTATCAGAATAGAGCACTCATGATCTTCTTTCATGTCCGTATTGCATGGACCATACTAAGGCTTTCCGTTTAAAACACAAAGAAAAACCATACTTATTTGATTGTCATCGACAGTTCCTGCCGAAAGATCATCCGTTCAGGACGAACATGAATGCGCTCCTTGTCGGTGTTATGGAGAAGGTCGATCCACCGCCAAGGTAGTCCGGATACACGATATGGAAGGAGGTCAGAGATTTTTTAAGTGTTGTCAAAGATCCTACAAGGGGTACAAGTGTGATGGATTTGGTCGAACTCATAACTGGACGAAGAGAAGAAATTATGGGCTTGCCATATTAGACCACAAATATGATCAGAAATAACCTTGATGTTATTCATATCGAGAATAATATGTTTGACAATATAATTAATACTCTGATATATGTAAAAATAAAGACGAAAGACAATCCTAAGGCCAGGTTGGACTTAGAAGAAATATGCAGACGACCTGCGTTGTATTTGATAGAGGAAGGGAATGTGAGGGTAATACAGCCTAATTCAATTTTCTCATTAGACAAAGAGGACAAAGGGAGACTTTGTAGGTGGATCTAGGGCTTAAAATTTACAGACGGATACGTGTCAAATTTGAGAAGATGCGTCGACCTGAAGGAGAAAAAACTGGAGAGGTTAATTCCGATTGTATTTTGGGAATTCTTACCATAGGTAGTTTGGGATCCATTGACAGATCTAAGCATATTCTTCAGAGATCTTTGTTCTACTAAGTTGCTTGTCGATCGTCTAGAAAAATAGGAGAAGGATATTGCGGTAACAATTTGCTAGCTTGAGAGAGTGTTTTCTCCTGGATTATTCAACTCCATGGAGCATTTGCCAATTCATCTTTCCTATGAGGCACGCGTTGGTGGACCTGTCGGTTAACGATGGATGTACCCATTCGAGCGACATTTGAAACACCTCAAGTGAAAGGTAAAAAATAAGGCACAGGTGGAGGGTTATATTTATGAATCCTATGTTTTTGAGGAGATTACAAACTTTTGATCGATGTATTTTAAGCCTCATGTTGCTACTAATAGAACGAGCGCTCCCAAAAATGATGACGAATATCAGGAATCTAATGAGACAATACTGAAAGTATTGAATGCTTTCGAAAAACCTCGGGTAAAATAAGGAAGAGATATCTGAATGACGATGAGCTTAGGGCCACACAGTTGTATGTATTACTCAACTGCGATGAGGATGAGGTAGAGAAACAGGAGGGGTAAGTAATTAGTACGTCGACATTTAGGTCATCTCAATACAACTATTACACTAACCTGCCTATGCTTCGTTGTGTTTCAGCACATATAAGATGCGGTAAGGTCGAGTAGACCATACGTAACAGATGAAGAAGTAGAACATAAAATGAGACTTCATTTTCCTTCATAGTTGACATCATATGTAAGGATCTCGGTAAATAATTTTTGTGTATATATACTTGCATAATAATTAACGTTAAACTTAATATCGCTTATTTGATATTTAGGTCGATCGTCCAGAGGTAATACTTGAGAATGAATCTATTAGAAATATAGCGAAGGAACTAATTTATGCCATCAAGATCTAGCCAACTTACTGTGTGAATGGGTTTAGGTTCAAGTCAACATATGCTCCAATAAGAGACAGCTTCCTGGATCTCGATTCTACGAAAAATAGTTGTTTGTGTATCAAATCTTCAAACTACAAAAACGTTGATCCAGGCACTGATTTCTTTGGCGTCTTACGAGAGATTATGGAGTAGACATATAATTATGCCACAGATCGTGCTAAGATCATGTTATTCAAGTATGAGTGGTTCGATCCCATCCAAGATAAAGGTTGAAAAATTGACAAGCATGGTCTTTTGGATATAAACTACCTGCGTCGATATCAAGGATATGAACCATTGGTTTTATTAAGTCAGGCTTGGCTAGTGTACTTCATAACTTATCCTAAACGAGGAATCGGGAGGTCAGTTTGGTTGGCATTCTAAAGCTAAAAATATCTTTAACGTTGACAAAATAGCTTATCAAGAAGACGACCTACCTCTTGTTGCAAATATTGTAGATATGGACTAGAGAGACAGAGGAGGAAGTCGATGACGAAGTAGATGAAAGTTACTCATGACGTATTTTATTGTGGTAGGTTACTCATGACATATTTTATCAAGTAAAAGAGGTAAAAGTATCAGAAGACGATGATGAAGTAGATAAAAGTGAAGATGGAGAGGAAGAGGAAGTGGAGGAGAAGAAAGATGAACAAAATAAATTTTCAGATGATGATTGAAAATTATGTTTGTGACGGTGATACATACTTATCCCTGTGTCTTTGTGGCTAGTTCTGTGATACTTATGTTTGTGACAGTGATACATACTTATGTTTAGTGATGGTAACACTTTTATCATTTAGACTTTTATTGTGGCCTAGTTCACAACTTCTGTGTATTTCTTTCTGTCATGTAATCTAAATATCTCTGTATATTTGTTTTATTACTATATGTTATTCTCAGATATGTCTGGATGACGCAGATCCTATTCCCGTGGAAGATCCTCTAGATTACCTCTTCAGGTCAAAGATACTCCTTCCCGATCCTCATCCCCGTGTACTCCAAACTATCGACCAGCAGTACATCAGACTGCGACTGCAACGACCGTACATGAAAGTACTCCTGGTACCAGCAGTACTCCTGGGGCCTGCAATTTTAGGCCCGAGAGTAACCAGTCTAGTATTCCTGCTCTGTCCAGTGTTCCTGCTGCTGATGGTACCACAGAGACAGAGAAGGAGATGGCGGTCAAGCCGAATCCGTCTCCATATCAGAGTGATCCTCCGTGCGCTCTACCGGATGAGACGAGAATGAAGATTTGGGTCGATGGCCCTACAAAGTAAGTTAATTAGTTATTTGTTTCTTATGAATATATATATATATATATATATATATATATATATATATTCACTTTTTAATGACTTTAATTATCAATGTATATATAGATATCGTCCCCAGCGATAAAGAGATCAATGGGAGATTTTCTGAGACAAAACTATTATGGGCCATGGATAAGCTACTCGGATGCCTCGGAAGAGAGAAAGACGTTCTGGTTTGGGCACTTCAAGGTAAAAGTATATTTGATTTTAACATCATTAATATTTTTATGTTAATATTTTATAACTAACTATTGTATTTCTTCTAGAGAATATTTTCTATCCACAACACCGGGCCGCACAGATCGAGCTACAGTTTTCTTCCGTCGCTGCTAAGCTCATCAGTGATACTATGAATGATCAGAAGGCTCATGATCACGAAGGAAAACCGATCTAAGGCTGGATCACTCCTGAATAGTGGACTACGATGAGGGCTAGATTCAACGGGGATAGGTATAGGGAAAAGTCGGAGAGGGCCAAAGCGGCTCGGTATGTCTTTCATTGTTTACATACAATTTTTAATCATCGTGGCCTAATTTTTTACTTTAATAGCAAATAATATATTTTTTAACAAGTCCAGAGGGGTAAGAACGCGAACATGGTGATAGTGTTCCTTGCCACTCATAGGAAGGGGGGACAACTTATCTATGATAGGGCGACACAGAGCTACGTAAGTATTACTCTTATGTTATATTAATTTTGATATAACTTAGCAAAAATAAATACAATTAGTAATAAGTACCAAATATATAGAGTAAGTAGTACGCTTATCGATAAATAAATATTTTCTAGGATGAGTATAGGGGGCTCCACGAAGAGTCGACCCAGCCCACACCTGGAGAAGAGGGTAGTTCCTCGGAACCCCCGGCCCACCCAGATCCGTTGGATGAAGAGCTGTTGATGAGAGTCGTTGGTGGTCTATATAGGGGTATGTACTACAGTACGAGATCCTACAGCGCCTATGTTATATCACAGTCCTCTAGGACACCCTCTGCCGATGTGCATACCCCACAACCCTCCCAGGAGTCACAGCGAGCCAGAAGAGAGTTGACCTTCAGATCGCATCTCTGTATAACAATTTGATACAGAGGATTACGGTGGAACCGCAGCTGCAGACGAACGATGCGACGCTCATAGCATATTTTGAATCGCTGGAGCGTAGCATCATGGAGCTGAGAGATCTGGCTATGTCGATATAAAGCAACGTGACATCATTGCAAGAGTCGCAGTTGACCGTGGGCTCTACACTATCGAGGATGCAGGCGTCACATATTTAGATGAGTGAGCGAGTGGAGACCGTGGGCGCTTCACTATTGAGGATGCAAGCATCACATCTTCAGATGGGCGAGTGAGTGAAGCATAGTACTAGGAGGTTATTATCTCTCATGGATACTTGCGATGCTCGACTGAAAGAGTTAGAGCAACGACGTCCTCCTGGTTCGCCTGTATCATCATCTACATTGATACTTGCATCGGGTTTCGTGACGCTTAAACATGAGCAGTTTGACACGCTATTATATCAGATTCGACGCGGCGCCTCCTCTTGATCAGTAGTTTTTTTGACATGTGTGTGTATTGGTCCATTCATGGGAGTTTGTATTTATTATTTGTAAACTTTTATTGTATGACTTATTTTTATATTTTTATTGTGACTAGATATTGTGTGACTATATTTTGGGCCTTAAAGCTTTTTATTAATTTATTTCATCATTGTTGTTGTGTGATTATACCGGTGTTGAGTGTTCCATCGAAGGGGTCGACAAACCCAGAGAATTCAACGGTGGAGTGCTCCTAGTCTGTCTATTTATTTGAAATGTGATCATGTTGCAGGCATGTTATACTGTGATATTACAGGCATTTATTTTTTTATTTTTTATTTTTTTTAATCTTAGCGACGTTCAACAACGTTTAGTGATGTTAAGTGACGTCTATAGGAGTCGCTAATGACGTTGCTAAAATATCAAATAATTTATTTTACGTCGCTGATCGTCACTAAAGGTCGCTAAATATTGCTGACATGGCAATTTTTGTCATGTTAGCTTTTCGTCGCTGATTATGTCGCAAGTTATCGCTAAATTTAACGACAATTACCGACCAAAATAAAATGTCACAAATTTGGTGACCTGAGATGCTAAGAGTTGTTATTCTTGGGAATTTTAAATATTGCTAAATTGAGTCGCTTCGACAATGTTTTTTGACGCCGTTTTGATCAGCGACTAGCTTTTTTGATACAAAATAAAAATGTTGCTAAATTACGTCGCTAGCGACGCTTTTCTACGCCGCTAATTTTCCTTATTTTGGTAGTGCTCGGACGTCGACGAACCCCGCTGACCGTCGCTGATGCTACCCCGCGCGAGGACGCCGACAGCAGCCAATCCCAAACCCTCGACTTTCCTGGTGCGTAACTTCCTTATCTCGCAACCTTTTCAAAATTTAATTTTTCATACACGCTCACAACATGAACACCCTCTAATGCCCTCAGATATTTTTAACCAATTAACTCTATTTCTACATTAAATTTATCCAAAACTTTTCGACAACAACCAGTCCCAAAACTAATTTTTCATGCAAAGCAAAACACCAAAAAACTGAGCCACGAGCCCTTATTGGAAGGCTGATAATGAATAGCATATTAAGTAACATAGAAATTGGTCTGAATATTATTATACTCAACAAAACTAGGTTCAAAATGACCTATTGGTTGCATATATTTGATCATTAATTCTGTGAGAAATTATTGGTTAAAAATCACGAAAAACAACCTTCAAAAACTTAGAGAACTTGCGATACGGAGTACGTCCCGATAAAATAGAATACGATGTCACATACCAGTTGCACCAAAAGATGCGTATGGTATTTGCTGATGTACGGACTTTTGCGAAAGTTAATTTGGACGTGTGTGCACGTCGGAATCAACCCGTATCCGTTAAAGTTTTCCCGTATTGACATTTTGCAAATTTTTGTATTAGTTTGTGTACGCTGGTCGGAACACAATAAAACTTGCTCCATTGGATTCGTGATATCACGCTGGTCTTTTTCCCCAAGTTTTATGCGATTTTAAGACAGTTGACCGAGCTGTCTATTCGCGGGGCCCACAGTTTGAAAGGACGAATTTATGATCAGCTCACCGGAATACAAAATTATATATACCGTTGACTTCGTATCATCGTTTAGAATTAGTTTGACCTATAATTTTTCCTATTTACAGATCTTTACCCCTGGCACATATTTTGGTGCAAAGTGGGCTACCTTTGGACCCTGCTTTGACCAAAAATTACATTTTTGACCATGTGTCCAAATTGGACGAAAGGGTAGACATTTCTTACTATCTCACTGATTTTGGAGATCTTGGTGATATTTATTTCCGTATCTGGAGACGTTTGTTCAGAGGCCATAGTTTCTAATTCTCTGTCCTTGACGTCTGGACGCCTACACTATACAGATTGCTTGCCAGGAAAGTATAACTTGCCATAGTAATGTTTAGTTATATTCCTTTATTGCATATTTATTGTTTATTATTTTGCTATATAAACTTTCGCGTCTAAGAAAGACTTGGGTGCAACGACGGTTGCGTCGTATTTTTGTCTCTTACTTTATTATTCATATTGACCTAGTTTTATGTGACAACCCCATAATTTTGAGGCACCATTATATTTTATTGGCCATGACACATTTGTTACACGAGTTATTAGTCTCATATGGGATACGAACTTGCGTATTAGGCTGGCCACATGTACATATAGGTCGTACGACGGATAAGGAATAACTGGTAATAGAATTATCATGTTTAGCTGACTTAGCAGTTACTAGAGGTGTTGCATGTTATAGATGTGACATGTTAGTAGCATTGGATGGAAAGAGCAATGAGTAAGCGTATGTGAATCTTTTATACTTTTCCTTATTCACCCGAATGCTTTGTTGGAGACGCAAGGTTTATGACCCTATATTTACTTGGCAGCCTCTGACGTCCGTGAAGTTATGCACTGGCCCCTGGATCTCTAAGAGAACTATGTCCATCCCATTATTTTTAGGCTGATAGTCCATACGCAGAAAAGTTGTTCTTAAATTGCATATCACATAGACTGGTTAGGGTACCATATTGGATGTTTTACTTTCAGTACATTATTAGCATATTTTTTTGTATCTTGTTACGTCCCTCTGAGGACCTTATCCCTTTCTAGGTATAGACGAGCAGGATTATCCGTAGGAGTACGGACCGGGACCTGACGAATCATTCACTGTTGAGGAGGTCTTATCCTCTGAGTACCCATGACTACTTCATTACGGATGGATCCTTAGCTCTTGTTTCTTTATTTGACATTTATTTTATTTTAGAGTTACGTCTACCTCTATCATTTTAGTTGATTTAGTCGATGGGTAGTGGATTTTTCTCCACCCGACTATTATTTCTTTTGATACTTCATACTTGAGATATTTTATTATTTATTTTGATATTTCTTTACTTGTGCCTGTGGATGAGATATAGATGCATGCGACTTATATTGATAATATATGTACCACTTGTTAATTATTTATTCATATACAACGTACGTATGTGTTATAATTTTTTTAACATATTGGAGTGTCAAATACATACGGCTGGCATGCTACATATTCCTAATCCTACATATTTTGGGACTGGAGCATGACATATTTTTATGGTGGCCCATGCAGGTTGGAGTATATTATCTTGGTTACGTTACTGTACCGAGCAAGCCTGCAAATAGGATTAGAGTATAGGCTCGACTATTAATTTTTCCTATACCGAACTTTGATGTTGTTCTTGGGATGGACTGGCTAAGCAAGTACCATGCTTTCTTCGACTTCTACATAGGAAGCATTCACTTTAGAGTACCAGGCCAGCCAGAGCTCGAGTTTGTTCGAGGATCTAATGAGATGCATGATGGTGCTCAGATGGCATTGGACGACGTTATTTATCACCATATTATTTCAGAGTTCCAAGACGTCTTCCCAAAATATTTTCCAAGGCTACCTCCGGATAGAGATATGGAATTCTTGATTGAGTTAACCCCAGGAGCAGCACCCATAACGTCGTATGTTTATAGACTGACGAAGTAAGAGATGGGTGAGCTAAAAGCACAGTTGAAGGAGTTAGCAGAGAAAGGCTTTATTCGACCGAGTGCATCATCCTAGGGAGCTACAGTATTGTTTGTACCCAAGAAGGATGGGTCAGTGTGCATGTGGATTAACTACAGGGCCTTGAATGCTATGACTGTTAAGAATAAGTACCCTTTGTCGTGCAGTGATGACTTATTGGATCAGCTTAGTAGAGCCAAGGTGTTCTCAAAGATAGACTTGAGATTGGGATATCACTAGGTGAAGGTGCAGAAGAAGGACATTTCAAAGACCACATTCAGGATGAGATATGAACATTACGAGTTTCTGGTCATGCGCTTTGGATTGAACAATGCTCCAATTATCTTTATGTACTTGATGAATCAAGTCTTCCATCAGTATTTGGACCAGTTCGTGGTTATCTTCATAAATGACATCCTTGTCTATTCGAAGAGCCACAAGGAACATGAGAAGCACCTACAAATATTTTTAGAGAACTTGAGGAGAGAGCGATTGTATTCCAAACTCGGCAAATGTGAGTTATTTTTTAATAAGGTCACTTTTCTTGGGCATATCGCCACTAGAGATGGTATTTCAGTAGATCGAGAGAAAATCTCGGTAGTTGAAATATTGCCCGTTCCTAACTCAGCATAGGAGGTGAGGAGTTTTCTTGGACTTGCGGGATATTACCGACGGTTCATGGAAAACTTCTCAAGGATAGCACAACCCATGACTCGATTGACTTGCAAGGACCGAGAGTTTATATGGATGGATGAGTGTCTAGCCACTTTTGAGGAGTCAAAGAAGCGACTGACCACAGCGCCAGTATTGACTATTCTATCAGGATCAGGAGGATACGTGATCAACAGCGACACATCGAGTAAAGGATTGGGATGCGTGTTGATGCAGTATGGCAAGGTGATTACGTATGGATCTAGACAATTGAGAGTAAATTAAAAAATATCCAACACATGACTTGGAGCTTGCTGTCGTTATTTTAGCCCTAAAGCTATGGAGGCATTACTTATATGGGGAACGAGTAAAGATCTATACTAATCACAAAAGCCTCAAGTATGTCTTCACGCAAAAAAAGCTAAAAATGAGACAAAGACGGTGGCTTGAATTGATGAAGTATTTTGAGATAGAGCTGTATTATCACCCATAAAAGGCTCATGTAGAAGCAGATGCGTTAAGCCGAAAGCCTACGGCACTCTTCTTGACGATGCAGAGGGAGTTAATAGAGGACTTGCAGGAGCTTGTTATAGAGGTTGTATTACCCAAATCAGATGGGACACTAGCTAACTTGCAAGTACAGTCATCGCTAATAAAGAGGATCAGGGCATCTTTACCTACCGATGCTATATTCAGGAAGTTAAGAGAGGACCGAGGCTGGAGAGCAGAAAGGATTGTGCATTCATGCTGATGGGACATTGAGATATGGTGATCGTCTATATGTTACCAATGGAGAGATTCTGTAGGAGCTGATAGAAGTGGCTCATAGTTCGATATATTCTATTCATCCTAGAGGCACTAAGATGTACCGTGACTTGTGACAACTTTTTTGATGGCAAGGGATGAAAAGGGAGAGAGCTCACTTTGTGGCCAAATATTTGGTGTATCAGCATGTCAAGGATGAACACCAGAGGACAGTAGGGTTACTGTAACCACTTTTGATTCCTGAGTGGAAGTGGAAGCACGTCACTATGGACTTCGTCACGGGCTTTTCGAAGAGTCCAAGAGGGAGAGATATTGTTTGGGTGATTGTGGATCGACTTACCAAGTCCTATCATTTTCTCCTTTTCGAGTTGGCCAGTCTACAGAAGCTTTGGCTGACTTATACATGAGGTAGATCGTGCGATTACATAACATTTTGGTTAGCATTATGTCAGACAGGGTGTCACCCTTACTTTTTCAACCAAGGGTAGTTTAGTAATTAGCATAAGTAAATAATTTTAGGAATAAATATTAATATTACTGTGATGATTGTATTATTTATTTAATTTTTAGTGAGCTATAAATTATTTATGACTTGTATTATTTATTTAGTTAGGAGGCTAGTCCAATAGTTAGACTCGTCACTTGTAAGCCCAATTAGATTTGTCATGACAACTAGTAAGCCTAACTTGGACCCAAGCCCATTAGACCATTCTTACTAATTAAGTAGGAAGAATTAGTTAATGATAATTAGTTAGAAACTATCCAAATAGCCCTCCCTAATTATTTCTCCATAATACATCATAGAGGGGTACATGGGACATTTATATGTGACTTGGGAAAGGGGAAAGGGGGAAGGAGAAAGGGGTCCGGCTACTACTAGAGGGGGCTCTCCTCTCTCTCTCTCTCCTCTTATTTGATCTACAAATTATATCCCCAATTTTCTATCATTCCCTCCATTGAATTTTAACTCAATTCACCTCGATTTTCTCTCTCATTCTCATTCCACAAGGATCTTGGAGCTTGGAGAAGCAAGGAGCACAAGGAGAAGGAGGAGTCTAGCGGAGAGATTGTGTCTGGATCGTGTCCACTTGAGTTTTCAGTGAGAATCCATGTCCCAATTGGTAATTTCTAATTTCTTCTTTATTGTATCTTCTAAATCATGTATTTGACCCTTAGCAATCACCCGATGACAAAGGACTTCCTATAGGAACAAGTTCTAGATCAATTGGTGGTAACTTATGAGTTCTACATAGGTTTTTTTGTGTACTTTGGGACAGTTACGAGTTTGATACATCAATTGTGTGTTATGAGACCAATTAGATCTAACTAGATTTAGATCGAGATTGTGAGACTAGGTACGTGTCCAAAATTGGATGTGATTAGGCCATATCGCGGTACGGTGCGATACTGTGTGATACGGAGCTCAATTTGGGTATTTTGTGCAATTATCCCTCAATTCTCATTGTAGCAAGTTACTTTAGTTGTATTATTATGTATTATATATGTATATATGTTAATTATGAGGAATTGTGGTTGTTGACACTTGAGTTGGACACGTATCATGAGCATCCTACTTGCACCCTTTAGATGTTTGACGAAATGACTGTTAGTGTGTGTTTATAGAAGACCAACACCTAGTACTTGGGTTTTGACTTGAGGTGTTATCAGTTAGTTAATGAGACACATCACTATCTATCAGGTGAGTTAAGCATGGGGGGAGTATAGTTGTTGTGTTGCAGTGCACACAATTATTCTTGGCAACTAAAATAGGGTAACAACAACATATATTAGGCAGTGGACAGGAGGTATCAGCTAATTGTTGTGGGATGAGGGATGACAAGGAGGATCTATATCAGACATTTGGGGAGGCCAAGTGGTAGCAGAAGTAACAATAATATATGGGGGAGAGGTCGGGCACTGTGTCAAAAAAGGAATACTGTGTATGAGTGATTGAGGTATGGCTAGGTGGCCTGTGCGTGAGAGAGTAAGGTGGATTCCTGTGATGATGAGTTGATATATTGGACACCCAATTTATTTTTTATCAATGTAGTTCTTTAGAGCAACTAATACAGGATAAGTGTGAGGTAAAGATCATTGTGTGGTACCAGTTAGGGTTTTTTTTATAGACTCAAGTATTCATTGGGTGTGTGTTGCACATCTTGTGCAGTAGGCTATAGGGGTGTCATTATAAACTGATACATTAGAGTTGGGGGCTCGGGTATGATTTAGAACTTGGTGTAATCTGGAAGGAGAGTTAATAGCTACATGTGTATGAGTTATTGTGGACAGTGCAATGTGTATTGAATGCACTGTGTACGTGTTATGAATAAGACCATGAGATTGATGTGGGGAATAACTGTAAAGGATGGATTGCTATGTGTACTGAGCAATAGCAATAATAGGAAGGCAGTTGAAGGAGGACCTAGAAACTGACAGTGCACTTGAGTGCACTATCATGATAAGAGAAGAACAGCTGCAGTGTCTATTGAGTATTGCATTAAGATTGGTGTGCACCCCTGAGTGTTCAGTTTAGATAGGTAGGTTGTTGGTATCACATAAGTGAAATAGGGTATTGTCTATTATTTGGGGTGGGATACTGATACATGGCTCTCTATTTGAACAACATCCTTCCTGTGAACTTGGTGTTAAGACTGGGGTAGAGGTGTACAGGGAGATTATGCTCTAGGTGTATCCAAGTGTGTTTTGGGATGGTGTATCAGTATGCTAGAAATGTACCAGTGAGTTGGTAAGGTGATTAGTCGGGTAGGAGTGCAATACTGTGCAGCAGTGTTAGCATGTAAGGGAAAACTGTGAGGATGTTCAGAGCAGTTGCAGTTGGTTAGAGGGATCAAGTTCAGTTAGTGAGTATTTGTATCAGTTAGTCTTGGTTAATGAAGTGATGTTAGTTGATAGCAGAGGTATGTTATGATGGTTAGCTTCCAGTTAGTGTAAGATGTTGGTTAGTACAAGTCAAGTTATGTAATATACTAATATAAGTTAGTATAGTAGTAAGTGTCAGTTATAAATTAGAGTATTAGATATAAGTTATATATTAAGTATTTGTATTATCTGTTATTGTTAGTTTAGTTAGTAAATAGTAGATAGTATATTGTTATAATTAGTTTTCAATTAGTAGGTTAGTGTATATAGAAATGTAAGTAGTATCAGTTAAGGATAGTATTATAAGCTAAGGTATGTAAGTATAGTTATTGGGTTATTACCAATATAGATATAACAACTAATATGGAAAGTTACCTTAGTATTAACACCCATTATAGTTCATACATTTAGGTAATGACCTTGTATATCTACATTAACTAATATTAGCAAGTTAGTACCCAATATAGACCAAGTACCTTAGTATGGACCTAGAACATCATTATTTCGCTCATTTTAGCCTTTTATCACTTCATTACACCATTTAACATAATATTTCCTAAATAGGATTGTGTGACACAAACTTGGGCATCGAGAGACACCCCTTGCATAGGACCAGAGATGAGTACATCTCTCTGTTAGTTTTTATTTCATGATGGTGTATATATCGCATGTTCTAGAACTATATACTCGATCCCGATATAGTGGTTACACGGCCTGGTACTATATAGATCCTGTCAGAAGATGTTATTCCTTACCATGTTCAGCGGGTACTCCTTCACATGTATTTTATCGTGTATATCGGGTATTGATTATCGTGAACTTCGTGTTCACACACTGCTCATATTCAGTGTGCTTATATTCGTGTTCGTAACGTGTCGTCATTGGATCCATAAGTATTGGTTAGGGATGGGAAAGTAGAAGTTGGTTATGTGATCAAGACATTGTATTCGTGTACCTGTTAATTACATATCACATATGTAATCAAGTTACCATATTTCATTCGTGTTCAACCCAAACCGATCACATAATGAACTTGTACTCCAAGGCACATTAGCTAGTGTTATATTTTTCTTACTTGCAGCTATCGTCTATTGCCTTTTTTTACTTTCCAGCATATTATATTTTCACTCTAGTTTATTTTATTTCTTATGGCTAGTTATCCTGCATTCTTTTCTATTATCTGTTATATATGCTCGATTATGTATTTTAAACTGGTTTCAGAGGTATGTACTTTGCTTCAATCCTGACTGAATATGTCCAACCTACTACGGGCCGCAGGACGACGTACCATTTGAGGATACTCCTTTAGGACAAGAGGACTTAGTACCAGATGCTGAGGAGTCTTAGACTTGTTGTTTAGACTTGTATTATACTTTTATTAAAGCTTTTGGCATGTATATATATTATTTCGGACTTGTGGATGCATTGTGACTCTTTTTCCTCTTTTATTCCATATCGTCCTTTCATCCTCCTTTAGTTTTATTTTGTGATTGAGTATTGTTTACCATTATCAAATACCATATTATTCCTTCGTTAGGCGTAGAGCTAACATTGACAAATATCATATATATATTGTATAAGATGTTTAGATAGTATGGTTGACTCCAACAGCATTGTATCGCCGATGCTGCGGCGTAGGTTGGGCGTTGTTCACTACTCGTACCCTTATTCCGGGTATGGGTCATGACATATTTTTAAGTGGTGGCCCATGCAGGTCGAGAGTCACAATTAGAGCGATATCGTAGTAGTGCTCACCTAGAGTACTGCTACGAGCCTTTTTTAGGATATAGGATATAGGATGAGAGTATACTCAATCACAACTATGAAATATTTTCAAATATCTGTTTTCCTATCCTTATATATTTGAATGCTTGCTTTACTTTGAATAATTATGTCCTTCTTTGATGATATCGTATCTTACTCAATATTGATTGCTTTGTTCAATCTATCTTCAGGATGCCGCCGAAGATGAGATCCTAGCACTCAGCCGCAGTGTCAGCAAGGTCGGTCACTTCGTTGCCTCTGAGGGCAGCACCAGCAGACACTATTCCAGCAGCTTCAGTACAGAGGTCCGCTTCACCGATCCTTGTAGGCATTTCTATAGCAGCTTTCGGGGGTGCTCCACTTCCGGTATAGAGGACGACGCCAAAAGTCTCGGGGATCTTCCAACTCCAGCATCCACAGTCGATCAGACGCTGATGTTTCTGCTCTTTCAGCAGATGATGGAGGCACAACAGTGTTAGTCAGAAGTTATGAGGCAGGGCAATGAGAATGCCCACCATATTGCGTTCGTCACAATCGAGAGAGTCATCTTAGTCCAGCCAAAGACGGAACCAACGTAGTTTACCACACAACAACCGAGGCCGGGGACTATCATAGACTTCAAGAGGATGGGGTGGAAGGATTTTAAATGCACCGAGGTAATTTTTATGCTGATGATTGGATAGAAGATAATGAGAGAAACCTATAGCTGGCACAGATTTCAGAGAGGTTACAGGTAGAGGCCGCAGGAAGCATGATGTTTGATATCACATTAACTTGGTTCATGACGGACCCCAGAATCTCAGCACCAGAATTTACTTGGGAAGCTTTTAAGGAGCTCTTCAAGAAAAAGTTCTTTCCATATGTGGTTCTGACATCTCTAGAGAGCCAGTTTTAGTACCTCGTTCAGAGAGGTATGACGGTGGATGAGTATGCGGCAGAGTATTGCAAATTAGGCCACTTTGTTGAGGGACAGAACCCAGAGGGAAGGCCAGGAAGTTCAGGAATGTCCTAAACAAGGAGATCAAATTACATACGAACGGAGACCCCACCACTACTTCTGAGGAGATTCTGAGGCATGCACAGCGGGTAGAGGATGATCTAGAGCTTGGCTCCAAGAGTACGAGGGACATAGGAGGATCCAGTACTAGCACGGGCCCAACAAAGCGGCCTCACTTTTAGTAGTAGTATCAGAGATACTTCTAGCAGCCGATACAGCAGTACCTTATACCCGCTAGAGTGCCATTATAGCAGGCACACCAAATCTAGATGCCAGCTATTCCTTGCCCATTCTACAAGAAGCAGGAACATAGATAGGATGTGTTACAGGATGAGATTGGGCCAGTATTTATTCTACGGATCAGGAGACCACCAGTTGAGGGCTTGTCCTTGAGCTCCAGCTCATCCAGCTCTGGGCGGATCTTAGGCACAGAGATCACCCGTGAGATCACCAGCAGGACAGAAGAGAGGACCTCTATTGCCTATTAGCCGTAGAGGTTCATAAAGCACCCGCAACAGGAGAGAGGTGCTCAGTAGGGGCGAGCTTTCGCCTTGACCGTCGAGGAGGAGGAGCCAGTTGGAGATGTCATTTCAGGTTCAGACTATCTTAATTCTTTTCCAGCTCATACTTTATTTGATTCCAGTGCTTCACATAATTTCGTATATGCATCTTTTGCTTTAAAGCATCATCTTGAGATTAAACCATTGATGAGGACTTATAAGATCATGACCAGGGGTGGCATTATCCTGGTCAGTGATGTTTGCAAGGATCAATGAGTTTCTTTGGAAGGCTGAGTGTTGAGCGCGTGTCTACTCGTAATGTCACTTCCGAGTTACTACATAGTACTTAGGTTGGATTGGTTGAATAGGCACCATGCTAGTATTGATTGTCGTAGAGGCAGAGTTTCATTTCAGGCGCCAGAATAGCTAGAGTTTGAGTTCGTCAAAAGAGCAGAAGAGCAGAGTGATGGAGACTTCTGTGGGGCAATGGTAGTCGAGTAGGAGCTACCACATCTATTGATTATAGAGTATATGGATGTCTTTTTAGAGAAATTAATAGGGTTGCCACAAGACAGATGTGGAGTTCTCTATCAACTTAGTACCAAGCGCATAGACGATATTATAGCCATTTATAGGGTAAACAACAGCGAACTGGCAGAGTTGAATAAGCCGGTGGATGAGTTGCAGGACAAAGGATTAATCCGTTCCAATTTATCACCATAGGGTGCTCCGGTATTATTCGTACTGAAGAAAGATGGGTTTGTACGTATGTGTATCGACTACAAGGCACTCAACAACCTCACTATCAAGAATAAATACTTGTTGTCGCGGATTGGTAATTTGTTTGATTAGTTGAGCGGAGCGAAGGTATTTTCGATGATAGACTTGAGGTCGAGGTAGCACCAGGTGAAAGTGAAGAAGGAAGACATTTCGAAGATATCTTTCAGGAGTCGGTATGGGCAGTTTGAGTTCTTGTTGATGATGTTTGGGTTGACCAATGCCCCGGCGGTATTAATGGACCTGATGAATAAGGTATTTCATCAGTACCTGGATCAATTTATTGTGATCTTCATTGATGATATATTGATATATTCAAATACCCCGGAGGAGCATGAGAAGCACCTGAGGATAGTTCTGGAGACCCTCATGACGGAGAAGGTTTATGGCAAGCTTTCAAAGTGTGAGTTCTTTCTTGATAAGATTGAATTCCTCGAATATGTGATTATAGGAGACGGGATCTCAGTATACCTGAGAAGATATCAGTAGTCGAGTCATGGTTTACCCCAAGTTCAATGGCGAAGATCAGGAGCTTCCTTGGATTGACAGGCTATTATCAGAGATTTGTTCATGATATTTCTAAGATTACAAAGCCGATGACTAGGCTGACCAGGAAGTATGTGAAGTTTTTCTGGACTGAGGAGTGTCAGGCTACTTTTGAGGAGCTAAAAAGGAGGTTGACTACATCTCCAGTATTGACGTTGTCATCAAAGATAGGACAATTTTCCATATATAGTGATGCTTCAGGTAAAGGTTTGGGTTGTGTGTTGTAGCAGAACTGGAAGGTAATTTCCTATGCTTTCAGGCAATTACGCCCTCTTGAGAAGAATTACCCTACCCACGATTTTGAGTTGGCAATAGTCATTTTTGCTCTAAAGCTGTTGAAACACTACTTATATGGAGAGCGGGTGGAGATCTTTATAGATCACAAGAGCTTGAAAAATTTGTTTACACAAAAGGAGCTCAACATGAGGCAGAGGTGGTGGTTGGAGTTGATGAAGGACTTCGACATTTCTTTATAGTACAATCCAGGAAAGACCAACGTAGTCGCTGATGCCTTGAGTAGGTATCCGGTAGCTATGTACTTGATGAGGGACAAACATTTATTGGCCGATCTTGATAGCTTGGGTATTAAAGTGTTAGTTCCTGGAGTTGCACAGATGTAGAAACTTTAAGTACAGTCAAAGTTGATGGACCAGATCAGAGCCACAGAGTTTGAGGATGGGTCTCTAAGGAACATCAGAGTGTAGGTCCGGATGGGATTGTCAGAGACTTCAGTATTTAGGATGATGGATCATTATGGCACTGTACCAGATTGTGTTTGTCGAGTGGAGGGTTGCGAGAGGAGGTTCTTTAGGAAACGCATCGATCTAAGTACTCTATGCATCCAGGTGCCAACAAGATGTATAGAGACATGATAGAGCATGTTTAATGGTATAGTATAAAATAGGAGGTAGAGAGTTTCGTATCCATATATTTGGTATGCCAGCAGGTTAAGGAAGAGAGGCAAAGGCTAGGTGGATTGTTTTAGCCTTTTTCCATTCCAGAGTGAAAGTGGAATCATATAACGATGGACTTTGTTTCGGGGCTTCCGCATTTTCCAAGAATGAAAGACTCAATTGGGGTCATCGTAGAAAGGTTGACCAAATTGGCCCAATTTTTGCCATTTAAAGTGGGTACATTGACAGAGAAGCTCGAGGAGATGTATGTGCATCAGATAGTCAAATTGCATGGAGTTCCTATGAGCATCATCTTTGATCGGGATAGTCGCTTCACGTGACACTTCTGGAGGAGTTTGTAGGCTAGCTTAGGCACACAGCTCAAGTTTAGTACCACATATCACCCCCAGATAGACGGACAATCGGAGAGGACTATCCAGACTATTAAGGATATGCTAACACTTATGTTTTGAATTTTGGAGGCTCTTAGGAGGATCACCTTCACTTGGTAGAGTTTGCTTATAAAAATAGCTACCAGGACAATAACGAGATGTCACCATTTGAGGCATTATATGGACGGAGATGTCGTACTCTATTATCTTGGGATGATATTGGTGAGAGAGCCTTATTAGGACCGAAGATAGTTGTGGATGCAGCTGAGAAGGTGAATCTTATTAATGATAGGCTTCGGGTGGCGCAGACAGACAGCAACATTGGGCCAATAGCCACTGGAGATCGTTGGAGTTTGAGGTATAGGTTTTGTTTGTGTTTCTTGTGTTTGCCTTATTTTAGATAGAGTGCTAAAATTGTATTTTGTTCTAGGTTGGCAATATGGTATTCTTAAGGATTTCTTTAACACGGGATACGATTTGCTTTGGTGGAGACGGAAAGCTTAGTCCATGATGCATCGGACCCTTTGGTGTTCTTGAGAGGGTCGGTACAGTGGCCTTCGGACTAGACTTTCCTCCTACATTAAAGGAAGTGCATAAAGTGTTCCACGTGTCGCAGCTAAGACGGTACTTGGCAGATCCTAGCCATGCATTAGATCAATCGAAGATCGAGGTTGGTACTACTCTCAGTTACCCAGAGTAGCCCATGGAGATTCTGTATCACAAGAAGAAGGTGCTGCGAACCTAGACGATTCCTTTGGTACGCGTCGTATAGCTGCATCACTCTCCGGGAGAGTCTACCTGGGAGAGGGAATCCGAGATGCACGAGTGGTGCCCTTATTTATTTGAGCCGTGAGGTATAATTTTTTCTTGCTTGTTGTAGATAGTTTCTTACTTAAAATTTGAGGACATTTTTTTTCTAAGTATGGTAAGATTGTCACCCACACTTTTCTAACCAGGGGTTGTTTGGTAATTAGCATGAGTAAATAATTTTAGGAATAAATATTAATATTAGTATGACGATTGTATCAATAATTTAATTATTAGTGAGCTATAAATTATTTATGACTTGTATAATTGATTTAGTTAGGAGGCTAGTCCAATAGTTAGACTCTTCACTTGTAAGCCTAATTAGATTTGTCATGACAACTAGTGAACCTAACTTGGACCCAAGCACATTAGACCATTGTAACTAATTAAGTAGGAAGAATTAGTTAATAATAATTAGTTAGAATATAAACAAATAGCCCTCCCTAATTATTTCTCCATAAAACATCATGGAGGGGTACATGGGACATTTATACGAGACTTGGGAAAGGGGGAAGGAGTTCGGCCACTACTAGAGGGGGCTCTCCTTTCTCTCTCATCTCATTTGCAATTATTCTAGATCTAGAAATTAGATCCCCAATTTTTTATCATTTCTTCCATTGAATTCTCACTCAATTCACCTTTATTTTCTCTCTCATTCTCATTCCACAAGGAGCTTGGATCTTGGAGAAGCAAGGAGCACAAGGAGGAGGAGGAATCGTAGCGGAGAGATCATGTCTGGATCGTATCCATTTGAGTTTTCGTTAGGAATTCATCTCCCAATTGGTAATTTCTGAATTTCTCTTCATTATAGCTTCTAAATCATGCATTTGACCCTTAGGAATCATCACATGTCATAGGACTACCTATAGGAAGAAGTTCTAGATCAATTAGTGGTAACTTATGAGTTCTACATAGATTTTTGTGTGTATTTTGGGAGAGTTACGAGTTTGACACATCAATTGTGTGTCATGAGACCAATTAGATCTAATTTGACTTAGATCAGGATTGTAGGACTAGGTACGTGTCTACAATTGGATGCGATTAGGCCGTATCGCGATACGGTGAGATACCGTATGATATGTAGTTCAATTTGGGTATTTTGTGCAATTATCCCTCAATTATCATTGTAGCAAGTTACTTTAGTTGTATTATTATGTATTACATATGTATATAATTTAATTATGAGGAATTATGGTTATTGACACTTGAGTTGGACATGCACAATAAGCATCCTACTTGCACCCTCTAGATGTTTGACGAAATGACTGTTAGTGTGTGTTTATAGAGGACAGACACCTAGTACTTAGGTTTTGACTTGAGGTATTATCAGTTAGTTAAGGAGACACATCACTAGGTATCAGGTGAGTTAAGCATAGGGGGAGTACTATTGTTGTGTTGCAGTGCTCCCAATTATTTTAGGCAACTAAAACCGGGTAACAATAATAGATGTTAGGCAGTGGACATGAGGTTTCAGCTAATTGATGTGGGATGAGGGATGACAAGGGGGATCTGTATCAGATATTTGGCGATACCAAGTGGTAGAATAAGTAACAACAATATATGGGGGAGAGGTCGGGCACTATGTCAAGAAGGAAAACATGTATATGAGTGATTGAGACATAGCTTTATGGCTAGGTGGCCTGTGCGTGAGAGAGTAAGGGGAATTCCTGTGATGATGAATTGATATGTTGGATACCCAATATAGTTCATACCAGTATAGTTCTTTAAAGCAACTAATACAGGATATTTGTAAGGTAAAGATCATTGTGTGATGCCAGTTAGGGGGAGTTTGATAGTCTCAAGTATTCATTGGGTGTGTGTTGCACACCTTATATAGTAGGCCATGTGGTGTCATTATAAACTGATACATTAGAGTTGGGGGCTTGGGTATGATTAGAACTTGGTGTAATCTGGAAGGAGAATTAATAGCTATATGTGTATGAGTTGTTGTGGACAGTACAATGTGTATTGAATGCACTGTGTACGTGTTATGAACAAGAGTAAGAGATTGATGTGGGGAATAGCTGTAAAGGATGGATTGCTATGTGTACTGAGTAATAGAAACAACTGGTAGGCAGTTGAAGGAGGACCGGGAAACTGACAGTGCACTTGATTGTACTTTCTTGATAAGAGAAGAACAGCTGCAGTGTCTATGGACCTTGCATTAAGATTGGTGTGCACCCCTGAGTGTTCAGTTTAGATAGGTAGGTTGTTGATATCAGATAAGTGAAATGGCGTATTGTCTATTATTCAGTGTGTGATACTGATACTTGGCTCTCAATTTGAACACCATCCTTGCTGTGAACTTGGTGTTAAGACTAGGGTAGAGGTGTACAGGGGAGAATGTGCTCTAGGTGTATCCAAGTGTGTTTTAGGATGGTGTATTAGTATGCTAGAAGTGTACCAATGAGTTAGTAAGGTGATTAGTCGGGTAGGAGTTTAACAATGTGCAGCAATGTTAGCTTGTAAGGGGAAACTGTGAGGATGTTCAGAGCAGTTGTAGTTGGTTAGAGGGATCTGGTTCAGAGTTAGTGAGTATTAGTATCAGTTAGTCTTGGTTAATTAAGGGATGTTAGTTTATAGAAGAGGTAAGTTTTGATGGTTAGCTACCAGTCAGTGTAAGATGTTTGTTAGTACAAGTCAAGTTATGTAATATACTAATATCAGTTAGTGTAGTAGTAAGTGCCAGTTATAAATTAGAGTATTAGAGATGAGTTATATATTAAGTATTGGTATTATCTTTTATTGTTAGTTTAGTTAGTAAATAGTAAATAGTAAATTGTTATCATTAGTTATCAACTAGTAGGTTAGTGTATATAGAAATATAAGTTAGTATTTGTTAAGGATAGTAGGTTAGTGTTATCATTAGTTATCAATACGTATTTAAAGTTATTGGGTTATTACCAATATAAATATAACAACTAATTTGGGAAGTTACCATAGTATTAACACCCATTATAATTCATACATTTAGGTAATGACCTTGTATACCTACATTAAATAGTATTAGCTAGTTAGTAACCAATATAGACCAAGTACCTTGGTATGGACCTAGAACATCATTATTTAGCTCATTTTAGCATTTTATTACTTCAGTACACCATTTAACATAATATTTTCTAAATAGGATTGTGTGACACCAGCTTGGGTATCGAAAGATACACCTTGCTCAGGACCAGAGACAAGCACATCTCTCTGTTAGTTTTTATTTCTTGATGGTGTATATATCGCATGTTCTAGAACTGTATACTCGATCCCGACACAGTGGTTACACGGACTAGTACAACATAGATCCTGTCAGAAGATGTTATTCCTTACCATGTTCAACGGGTACTCCTTCACATATATTTAATCTTATATATTGGGTATTGATTATCATATACTTTGTGTTCACACACTGCTCGTATTCAGTTTGTTTATATTCGTGTTCGTAACATGTCGTTATTGGATCCATAAGTATTGGTTGGGGATGGAGGGGTAGGAGTTAGTTATATGATCAAGCCAGTGTATTAGTGTATATGTCGATCACATATCACACGTGTAATCGAGTTACCATATTGCATTCGTGTTTACACCAAATCGATCACATAATGAACTTGTACTCCAAGGCACCTTAGCTAGTGTTATATTTTTCTTACTTGAAGCTATCCTCTTTTGCCTATTCTTTACTTTCCAGTACATTACCTGTTCACTCGAGTTTAATCTATTTTTTATGGCTCGTTATCCTGTATCATTTTTTATTATATGTTATATATGCTTGATTATGTATTTGGAACTGCTTTCAGAGATATGTACTTTGCTCCAATCCTGACTGTATATATTTGTCAGATGATTGGCTCGTGGACCAGTGTCGCACCTACTACGGGCCGCAGGACGGCGTACCATTAGAGGATACTCCTTTAGAACATGAGGACCTAGTTCCAGATGTTGAGGAGTCTTAGACTTATTGTTTAGACTTATATTATACTTTTATTGAGGCTTTTGGCATATATATATATTATTTCAGACTTGTGGATGTATTGTGACTCTTTTTTCTCTTTTATTCTATATCGTGCTTTCATCCTCCTTTAGTTTTATTTTATGATTGAGTATTGTTTACCATTATCATATCCCATATTATTCCTCCGTTGGGAGTAGAGATGACATTGACAGGTATCATATATATATTGTATGAGATATTTAGATAGTATGGTTGACCCCGACAGTGTTCTACCATCGATGTTGCGGCCTAGGCTAGGTGTTGTTCACTACTCATGCCCTTATTTCGGGTGCGGGTCGTGACACATTTTTAAGTGGTGGACCATACAGGTCAAGAGTCACAATTAGAGCGATATCGTAGTATTGCCCACCTAGAGTACTGCTACAAGCCTATTTTAGTATATAGGATATAAGCTGAGAGTATACTCAATCACAACAAGGAAATATTTTCAAATATCTGTTTTGCTATCATTATCTATTTTAATGCTTGCTTTACTTTGAATAATTATGTCCTTATTTAATGTTATCGTATCTTACTCATTATTGATTCATTTGTTCAATCTATCTTCAGGATGTCGCCGAAGACGCAATCCCAGCTCTCAGGCGCAGTGTCAGCAAGGTCGGTCACTTCGTCGCCTCTAAGGGCACCACCAGTAGACAATATTCTCGTAGCTTCAGTACAGAGGTCCGCTTCACCGATCCAGGTGGGCATTTCAGCAACAACTTTCTGGGGTGCTCCACCTCCGGTATAGAGGACAACAGCCGACAGTCTTGGAGGATCTTCCACCTCCACCACCCGCAGTCGATCAAATACAGATGTTTATGCTCTTTCAGCAGATGATGGAGGCACAGAAGCATTAGTCAGAGGATATGAGGCAAGGCATT